>CM040177.1:18933388-19533388 GCA_022606695.1 Vaccinium macrocarpon | reverse complement strand
AGTCATGATTACAAAAGCGAAAAGAAGGCAGTGGTGAATTGGAAATATTTTTTGCTACAAAGTCACGAAGGCAGTGAACCTTTGCATAGTTACGAGCTATGCAACAAGAAAGACGTGCTACATAAATTTTGCACGGTGTAAGAAACAAAAAGAGAGAAACACAAAAAAAAAAAAAAAAACACAGAGAGACAAAAGAAGAAGACTTACGGATTGTTTGGAAATTTCTTTCTAAGTTATTTGCTTTGATTATGGGTATTTACTTTGGTTTCCTCTCAATATATAGAACAAGATGACAAAGTTCTAATTTGATTGTCTTTATGTTAGATTTCATATCCCTTGTTTCGATCCTTTTAATCGCTATATATTGTTGGGACTGGGTGTTTGATTGTCCATTTTGGGAGAACTCAAGTGATTCACATAGATTGGTATTCGAAAACCATTGGTTGTACCAAGTTCCAGTCCACATCGGGCTCATGCACACGACTCTTTTGGAGTCTACAAAACCAGTTAGATATGGCTACAATTTTGCCGATTGCCATAGTTATGGAATAGTATCTTGATATTGTGGACAATGGTTTGCAAGATGCATCCCTTGGTCATCGAATAGAGTAGGATAAGGCTTGGACATAATGTGCCACTAATTTGGACCTTATCGGTTGTACCTATTTTGGTCTTGTTACATTGGCCAGCTAATTGGAATCAAATTATTGGATATTGGTTGATTGTTGCTCAAATTGATCTCGTTGTTCTCGGCTTGGTTATGGTCGTTCTTCAACATTTGGTACATATTGTCTTAGGATCTGATGGCTTAGTTGTTTTGGTTGATGGGTCAAGTTTCTATGATCTAAGGTTCTTTGAGGGGGACAAAGTTTACTTTGGGGTTGACCCTATACATTAATGTGCCTTAGCATGGTCCGGAGGTCTTGTACGGGGATAAAATCCTCGTATAGTCTTGATCACGTGCTTCTTCACTGGAACCCTAAATCTGCAAGACAAACAAGGGTTAGAGCATCTTTGTCTCTCGTCGGCAAAGACCCTCTGATGCTTAACTTAGTACGGGGATCACAAATTAAGCAAAGAGACAATGCGTATAACTGAGTGTTACAACATATCTTTCTCCATGGGTATCATGCTTTATTTATAGTTGTGGATGGCTTATTGGTTAAGGCATCTCATTGCCCTTGTTTCCTATTTGCATTAGGAAACCTTTCTTAATAGGATTCTTCCTATTAGGTGTAGTGGTGTCAAATCATGCAAGATCTCTTCTTGTAATAGAACTCTTTTCCATATAGGTTCATTTCCTATATGGAGTGTATACCTAACATCATTAGGAATACTCATGCCAATCCCCTTGATCACGGGATTGCTCCTTATCACCTAAGGGACCAGCTCAGAACCTTCTGGAATGTCTCACCGCCCTATACCCTTAAAGCGGTCCTGGCCATGCTTCTACGTAGCTCAACATTGCTCATACAGAGCCCAACTCACACGTGCCGAGTGATAGGCGCGCGGGAAGCTTGCTTACGAGCGCCTAAGTAGGGGAATTTAGCATGTTAGACGTGTGTTTTGAGCCTTATTTTCCGATTAATATGTGCACTTGGTATTTTTGGTGCGTTGGAAGTTATTTGCAGGTGTTTGAGGGGCGTGAGTGTGATTTTGATGTATTGGAAGGACATGCATGTCGATTAGGAGTTGGAAGCAAGTGGATTGTGCATGGGAATGGTCGAGACCCGTCGGGAGCGCTACCCCAATTCCTTGGAGCGCTCAAATTGGGCACAAAAAGGTGCAAAAGATGAACAAAATGTTCTCGAGCGCTACCCCAAAATAAGTGTAGCGCTACCGACGCGTTAGAGTTGATGGTCAACGGTCAAACCAGCGGTCAACCGGTCAACACGCATGATAAGGCAGGCGGTAGCGCTACCAAGAAAAGCCTGTAGCGCTACCGAATGGTTTACGTGGCATACGAAACGCCGTCGTTTCGATCTTCCACAAAGAGTATTTTCGGATGTTTGTTAGATTTTTATGAGGACTTCGAAGTTTGGTATAAATAGTTAGCATTTAACTTAGGTTAGTAAGGGCACACTTTTACCTAGGGTTTGTATTTTGAAGTTTTCGGCTACGAATTTCAGTTCTACATTCAGTGTTCTGTGTTCAGTTTTACTTCAAGAATCTCGGTGATGGATTGGAGTATTGCGAATCATTAATCAAGTTCGAGTTTTCCCTTGCAATTTACGGTACCGTTATCTATTGTTTTTCCTATCCTATACTTCAAGCATGCATAGATCTAGGGTTATTTTGATTCCAATTATTTTTATAAGCATGAGTGAGTAGTTGTTTGAGTGCGACTGCGGGGCGAAGGCGCCAACATCTAGGCTAAGCAATATTTCACCTCGGGGCCCAATTAAGTCAATTTTCGAGCAATTTGAGAACTTGAAATTTATCTAACAAACTAACCCAGGCATTACCGGAATTCGAATGCGCACAGAATTTGGTGACAGGTGGTGCGCATTTGTTAGGAAGCTTTTCTCGTGTTTTAAAATCAGCAAAATGATTAATTGTGGCCCGAGTAAATATTGGTTAGGCTAGGTGTGAGCGCTAGGTTCCCACAACTGCGCTCCTTTCATTAATTGGCAGTTTATCAGTTAAATTAGCTTAGTAATTAATTAATTAATCTCATAAAATCTAAGGGGTGGCTACCTAAGAGCCGTTGAAACTGAATCTTTACACTTTTGAGTCAAGCACTCCAGTCGTCTCTGTGGTTCGACTCCGGTACTTCCGGAATTATTGTGCTACACTAGTCGAGAGTTCTGCGCTTGGGACATATTTTTAGTCTAATTCATTAACACCTGGTCGGTCAAGCACCGAGCTCCACTGAGCTGGATCATGTAGTCCCATAATGCTGCCCTAGTTATATTCGTTGTTTATCTAGCTCGACCATGTCTTGAGACATCCTTTCGTGCTACTGCCGAGTTAGTACACCTTCACTTGGTGCCTGGTTCAACATTTTGACCCTACTCATGTCAGTACTGCTTGGCATAGGGTTAAGGAACCCCTACTCACTAGTGTCGAGCTAGTTACCACCTCGTGGTGGTTAATTAGAGCATTTGATTTGCCCTTTCTAAGGGTAATTGGTTTTACCCACTCTAGGTCTCATCAATCTTTGGCCCCGAGTTCTTTGTGCAACTGCTACTTTTATTACGAAGATCATTTCTTGTACTTTATCATGTCTAGAGGTTGGATTGATTAGGTTAGTTACGCCTTTGTGGTTGATTTTGTGTGAGGAGTTCGACGGCGGAGATTACCACTAGATGTGTTTTACGTATTAATAGCCTTGGTTTTCTCTGATCCGGGAGCTATCCCTTGGGGCTGGCTCTATCAATCATGATCTTTAGCTTGGTTGGGGATTTTATCTATCTTTTATACTATCCTTGATCGGTTCACTGACATCATGAGTACCATTTTTTTTTTTTGGGCTTGTCTAATTTTCTACTGGCTATTATGATATTGATGAGCTTGGATGTGGTTGTTTTTAGCGTCGGGTGGTATTGGCTTGGGTTTGAGGGTGTAAGTTTTGATTTGATGGCACCAATTCCTATGGGTCGGTGTTTCTTTAGGCCACTAACTTTGGAGCTAATCCTTTCTATTGGTCTACCTTGAGCATGATGTACAGATATCATCCATCTTTGGCCTCGAGTTTTGATATACTGCGGTTTCACAGTGGAGGTTCAGACTAGTCTTTGATATATGTGACGATATTTTGTTCATATTTCCTAACCTTGCGGGTTATGCATGGCATTAGACACTATTACCTATGATGGATGTCATGATTGTTCTTCGTTTTTTCCGCGATCACAACCCCGTTGTCCTTTCTTCCTTTTGGATAGTTTGTTTAATGGGGACCTGAATATAGGCTAACTCAAACACCATGATCCCAGTAGATGTTACGTATTATCTATTACCCATTATACCTTGTCATGCAGGTTGTGCGTGGTTTTGATATTATCCCACCTCTGCGAGTTGTGGATAAGACTACGCACTTTTCTATTCTTTCTCACTTCTTTGTTTTGTTTATGTTTCCTAGGGTATGCCCTTTGTAAACTTGAATATTCGTTTAATCCTTTTTATATTTCAAGTTGATTTACCTAAAAAATGAGAAAAGTGATGGATGGATTTGCAAGCTTTGTTAATGCTGCTTCAAGTCTTCTAGGTGAGCTGAAAGCCATAAAAACATCTTGTGTTTTGGGGGTAATTCAAATCTAAAAGCAGTTTAGGTATATTTGAAGCAAGATATTTCGCTAAATGTTCTAGAACTGATGCCACCGTGGGAGACGAGAGCAGTGGTACTCTTGGATATTCAATATTTTGCAGAAAAAGGAGCCATCACTTTCAGGTGGATCCGAAGTGAGGCAAACAAAGTAGCCCATTAATTTGCCGCTCTTTAGCTTTAAAAAAAAATCACTTCAATGTAATTGAATAGCTGTTCCTCCTTTATCTCTTCTTTCAATCTTTTGTAAGGATTGTGTTTTGTAAGCCTTTCAGGCATCTTTACAGATAAAAATAAAATTCATAATTCAATTAAATGTAATTCATAAAAAAGGAACTAAAAGTACATAAAAGTTACAATTCAAGAAAAAAGAATACGAAAAGGGAAAATAATTGTTAATTTTGTACTATTAGTTATAAACACATTGGTGTTCCAGATAAACGGCATGAAAGTCATAGTGTGTTGGCAAAGAGTGCTTCTGAAGGTTCTTTTGTTTTGCATTGAATCCCTCAAACAACTAGAATTTCAAGCTCTTGAGTTTAAACAATGTAAAATAAGGGAGCAAGAATCAAACTCCCAATCGGAGGATTATCGGGGGGGGGGGCTCATTTCTCCCACTGACCCCTAAAAATATTAAACACTTTTTACAAAGTAAGGGCCCTATTTTTTAGCAAAAAAGTGAGGTCCGAAGTGCTGGCCTAATGGGCTTAATGACTTGTGCCAAAGACCAGTATTGTCGGCCACAACAGAGCAATGGGTCACACTGGCGCCCTCGTCTTGGTGAACTCCAACCGCGATGAATTAACTTCATTCCATGCCCCGCTCCTTGTCAAGCAATGCTATAGAGGAAATGCTACAACCATGTTTTCAACTTGTTTTAACCTAATTTATTATGTATAATATTGAGTTAAACAGATTAACATCCAAAATGACACTACACCTATTATTTAAGTTTTTTTTTTGTTGACAAAATTCACTATTAAAGTTACTCTTTTTCTTAAATTTCCTCATGGGAAATGATTTTCACATTCCCAAATTGCTAATCGCATCTTGGGGGTGTGAAAATCAATTTAGAGTGGTTTTCACACCTCCAAATTGATTATTGCACCCGCCAAAAAAATAAACAGTTTGAGAAGTGCAAAAATCACTCTCAATTGATTTTCACACCCTTTGGCGGTGTGGTTAACAATCTAGGGTTGCGAAAATCATTTTCCTTTCCTTAAATTTTTTTTTTGAACTTTTTCTTACAAAATTAATACTCCAAACCATATATTCCCTCTATCCCTTTTTAAATGCATTGCTTTGTAAATTTAAATTATAAAAAGAGACATCATCATTACACATTTTACATCAACTTTACACATTTCACGTCAACTTTATCTCAATTTTCTAAAATTATCCTCCACTTTTACCTATTAACTTTGACCCACTAAGTTTTTAAAAGGGCAAAATACTAATTGTGCAAATAGTTACCCATTATTTTTTCAAAACACATAGTTATTAAAGGACAATCCAAAATGGAATAGTTGATAATAAAAAGGGTCACTTAGCCAAAAATCTAAAACATTTGGCAATTTTAAAGGGAAGGACAAAGAACTTTCGCAATCGAACATAAAGACAAATTTTTTTTTAGGGAAGTGTTACTAATTTTTAAAAAATTAAATTTTAAACATAAAATTAAAAAAATACCACCCCACCTCTGGCCGACCACTTTGGGCGACCAAAAAAATTAGTAACGTGTCACTAATTTTTAAAAATTCAAATTTTGAACATAAAATTCAAAAAAATCACCACTCCACCTTTGGCGACCACCACCCCACCTCTAGCCAAGCACTTTCGGTGACCAAAAAAATTAGTGAAGTGTCACTAATTTTTAAAAATTCAAGTTCGAACATAAAATTCAAAAAAATCAACACCCCACCTTTGGCCAACCACCAACTCCACCTTTGTAGACCACTTTCAGCGACAAAAAAATTAGTGAAGTATCACTAATTTTTAAAAATTCAAATTTTGAACATAAAATTTTGAAAAATCACCACTCCACCTCTGGTTGACCGCCACCCCACCTCTAGCCGAACACTTTCAGCGACCAAAAAAATTAGTGAAGTGTCACTAATTTTTAAAAATTCAAGTATCGAACATAAAATTCAAAAAATCAACACCCCACCTCCGCCCGACCACCACCCCACCTTTGGCTGACCACTTTCGGCGACCAAAAAGATTAGTGAAGTGTCACTAATTTTTAAAAGTTCTAATTTCGTACCAAAAATTCAAAAAAAGAAAAGAATAATAGTAAAATAGTGTTAGCTAACTTCTCATTCACTTGTCAAATAAATTCCATTTGTTATAACAGTTGTTGGTTAATCATTAACGGATTAGCCTGATTATCATGTTTCCTATTAATCTCTCTCAATTGCGCAAACGCATTTGTGAATGCTTATGGGAAGGTAGATAACTTGGGGCTGATTCAAACCAGCGCTCGGTGCCCTGGGCCTCGAGAGACGATTCAAGCTGAGTGAAATCATAGAAGTGAGAAGCATCAAACTCGTAATCAAAATCGATTTCTGAGACCTCGAAATAAAATTAAAAAAAATTATTGCAAACCAAAAGTTGAGGTGCACATAATCAAAATTGACTTCACACGAGTAGTTAAGTTGCACGTAAACTGACCTTGATATCCCGCGTTATAGAAAAAAAAATATTGCAAACCAAAAGTTGGAATATTCATTTCAAGAGCATGATTTCTTTCCTTTTAAAAACTGTAATATTATTGCATGATTTCGTTCATTGGTCACTGACACCCATAGATCTAAGCAATTTACATTTTTTTTTTGATACTGTCAATATTTTTTTCTTAAGGAAAACTGTAATATTATTGCATTGGTATATCTTGGTGTCATTTTGGCATGCTTTTTAAGGTATGATGATCATTCATTTTTAACTCACCTCATTTTTCAATGCAGATTCGACGGTATGCATGACGAAGCAAAATTTGTGAAATTCGTGCCAATAGAAATTAGTAATGTTGCCATTTTTTTTTTTATGAAAGTAACAATAACAAATAAACCTTTTAAATTTTTCAACAATGAAATACACAAAAATAGGACTTTTACAGCCCCATATTATCACGCCCTCAAATTTAGTAAACCAAATACCAATAAAATTCAAGTATGATAAATCAAAAGCCATACATTTCACCGTTGAAAGGTCAAAGTCAAAGTACACCGGGTTTCTACAAGAGGTACTGTAAGGACCCATGATTTTTAATCACTTTTCGAAAATAATATTGAAAAAATGTGAGAAATGTTTTAAAATGAAAATTGGGGTCGATGTGAGCATAGCAATTGTGTTTGGGTGTATCTGGAGCACATTTGAAACTTAGGGGGGGTGTGTGCACAAGTAAAGAAATATATTTATCTTTGGGGGGCTGATTTTTTTTAAAATAACACATCTCTCTCTCTCTAAAAAAAAAAGGGCAGCAGCCCCTTCTCTTCTTCCTCCCCATATTTTCTTCAAATCTCGCCACAAATCCGCCTCCCACACTTCTCAAACTCAAGATTCAACCTCATATTCATCATCTACACGCGTTTTGGAGCCCGGAGTACCTCCTTTTTGCACCGAGAGGGTCAAATTCGGAATTGCTCAAATTGGGGATCTAGGAGTTCGTTTTTGGGTTGGCTTGGAGCAAATCCTTGAGGTAGGGAACAATCTTCTACCTACTCTAAGTGTATATTGGTTGAATGATTGCATTAATTGTGTTCTTGTTCACAAATTTGCTGTTAAACTTGATTATCACCATGGGAGTTGAGCTTGGATTGATTGAGTTTGGGTTTTGCATATTTGGTTGATGAACCCATGAATTGGTTGTTGATATATCCCTCTTCTATGGTCATTTGTTGTTTGAAACCCCATTTTTGCCTTGGATTAAAGCCCCATTCATTTGGAACAAGTTGTAAAATTTTCGCTCGGAACCAGTTTGGATCGATCCAAACACTTTTGGATCGATCCATAACAATCTGATGGTATTTTGAACCCCTTTGGATCGATCCAAATTTGTTCGGATCGATCCAAAACCTTTTTGTGCTTCGGACCATTTTGGATCGATCCAAAGTTGTTGGATCGATCCAAAATCTTCGTTGACTCTCGGACCATTTTGGATCGATCCAAAAACGTTTGGATCGATCCAGATTTCTTCATTCAGACAGATTTTTTTTCCAACTTCGCGGGTACGCCCCGGCTTCGTCCGAACTCCGATGGAGGTGATTCTTGAACCGTTGGAAAGCTCTACGAGTCTACTTTCAAACCCAATTGGTTTCATATCCATATCCTTTGTATTTTAAGAGAAATGCCCTTTTTACTATCAGTGTGTCGTATTTACTCGAGGTATATAACTCCATTTGTATGTTCCACCGCTCCGGGCCCTCATTGGCCATTTCAAAACTTCTCGAATTGACCTTTAAGGTTCGGTAACCGATCATGGTGCATTATATGCATTGTCGTGGTTGTCTTGGTTTCCCGTGCACATTGGACACGTTTTAATTTGACCATCACCGACACATTTAGAGTTTTTGAACAAAGATGATGTGTGAATGTTTTGGACATGTTTGAGGGACACGAGTTTGTTGAAATGGACATGATAACTAGAAAATTGTTTGTGTTCACTTGGACCACCATTGGGTGGGTCCTAAGACAAGGGTTCCACGAGGCCCGTAAGACTCGGACAAGGGTTCCACGAGGCCCATAAGACTCGGACAAGGGTTCCACGAGGCCCGTAAGACTCGGACATGGGTTCCACGAGGCCCATAAGACTCGAAAGGGAAATTTACTATTCTTAAGCCTGAAATGACGAACTATTGAGAGTCAAATGCAAGGAAAATTGAATGTGGATACGTGACACGTTTGTGATAATTTAAGGGTTGATCTATGGATTAGTGGGACACTTAGGTTTGATTTGATCTTTGGGACACATATTGGATATTCTCTCATCAATTTGATCAATGTTTGTTTATTTTAGCTTATTCACTCATGTGCATCCCATCTCCACGTGCATGTTTCATTCTATATACCCTTAGCGTTGGTAGAAATGTTTCCTACGAGCTAGTGAGCTCACCCTAATTTTTCCAGGTACACAGCATGGAGCATGATATCGGATGCGTGGAGTGTGATGCATGCCATGAAGATTTTAAGAGCATGAAGTCATTTTCTCATCTTTATGCTAAGTACATTTTTGAAAGATAATCTTGTAATTTTAATTTCTCTAAGATTTTTGACTATTTCAACTCATGTAATAACTTTAAACCCCTTGTTATTTTGTATGGGTACGGGTACCCTTGACTAAAAGCTCATTGGTACTCGACTTTGACTTTCTATGGAAAATTGTTTGACTTTAATCGATCCTACATGAATTTTATTTGTATTTTGGCTTATTAAAATTGAGGGCGTGACAGGTACCCGTACCCATGCATAAGTAAAGAATAATTACGAGTTATTAGATAAACCAAGTTTTGTCAAAAGATTGAAGGGATTAAAGTGACAAGATCATCTCCCATATTAACGATAGAGAGGATAAAGTAACTTCACGTCAAATGAGCTTCATGATATGCATCCACACGCCAAGAATTCCAATCACGTGCCTTGCCGAGTACCTGAAAATGATAGGTTGAGCTCACTAGCCCAGTAGAAAATTTTTCTACCAACGCTAAGGGTATAAAAGATGAAACATGCACATGGAGATGGGATACACATGAATGAATAAGCTAAAATAGACCAACATAGATCGACTTGATGAGAGAATATCCAATAGATGCCCCAAAGATCGAATCAAACCCAAGTGTCCATAGATTTCCTCAAAAATGTTACATTTCATGTCGTAGGTCCAATCCTTTCAAAACATAGTCATTTTCATAAAACATTTCTTTTTTTACCTATTCACAAATAACCACTCATTTAAATAGGGAATGAATCTCTCTGCCGGATTTCGTGGGCTCCGAACACCCCTGCCGGATTTCATGGGCTTCGCACATCCCTTCTAGATTTCGTGGGTTCCGAACACCCCTGCCAGATTTCATGGGCTCCAAACACCCATGGCTAGGGAAACACCAAATGGTGGCCCTAGAATAAACAAATTATCCTTTTCAAAGTTTATCAAACAATCAAGTAAAAACATCCAAGTAATTTATTTAGTTTGAAAGCTCGTAGTGTGTCAGTTGTGGCAAAGTTAATATGTGTCCAAGAACGTGAGAGATCATGAAAAAACATTATTCATGCCACGATAGGCTACCAAAGCTTAGAAGTTGATTTGAGAAGCTTAGGAAAGACCAATAAAGGCCTGGCGCAAAGAAACATGAAAATGGAGTTATGAACCTCGATAAAACCCGACACCTTGATAGGAAAAAACACATTTCTCTCAAAATACAAAGGCTATGAATATGAGACAAATTGAGTTTGAAAGTAGACTCATTGAGCTTTCTAACGATTTAAGAATCGCCTCAATCGGAGTTCAGATGAAGCTGGGGCGTGCCCGTGAAGTTGGGCAAAAAATCTACCTTACAGGCAGTTGGGTATCGATACCCACGAAAGTTGTATCGATACAAGGTAATCAAAATCTCAACAGAACTCTGGAAAGGGGTATCGATACAAAGGCCATCTTGAGCAAAATTTTCAGATTTTTCCAAATTGGAGGGGGTTTCAACCCAAGCAAAAAATTGAGGTTCCAAACAACAACTACTCATAGGAGAGAGATATATCAACAACTAATTCATGACTTTACCAACTAAACATGTAAAACTCAAACTCAATAAAAAACCAAGCTCATTTCCATGGTGATAACAAGTTTAACAAGAAGTTTGGAAACAAGAACACCAACAATACAATCATTCAACTAATATACACTTAGAGGAGGTACAAGATTTTTTCTTACCTCAAGGATTGAGCTTGAAATGGGTAGAAAATGAAAAACTCTTGCCCTTGAAGCTCCTCAACTGAAAATGTTAGCTCCAAGAAAAACCACGGAGTTCCGGACTCCAAGTCATGTGTAGAAGATGAATCTTTGGTTGGATGTTGAAGTATTTGAATGTGGATGGTGAATTTTGTGGAGGGTTTTGAAGAAATTTGAGAGAGAGAGAGAGAGAGAGAGAGAGAGGTGAGTTTGAGACAAGGGAGGGGTGTGTTTTGAGCAAAACAAATTCTGATCCAAATGTGTTTATACACTCTCACACTAGCACTTACACCCCTCTTGTTTTTTATGTGTTTCACAAACACCCAAATGCAATTACTAACTTCATATTGACCCCATACTGCACTATTTTCATTTCCTCACACTTCCCCAACATTATTCCGAAAAATTAATTTAAAAACACGAGTCCTTACACATATAATTGTTAGCCTCAAGAGATATACGATACAAAGAGTTTTAGATGTATTTGAATCCATAAATGGTGTTTATGTAAAAAATAAAGAGAGAGTGTGTGTTTAGGTATTTTGTTAAATAAATAATAAAAACCATGTCTTTATATTTGATTGCAAAAGTACTTTTGTCTTGATGTTAGATTGCAAAAGTACATTGTCCTTCCCTTTAAAAAAGACAAAATGTAGTGCATTTATGACTAATTTTCCCTAATAAAAAAGGGACATATCGAGTATGAGAAACCAAGGAAATTTTGTCGTGTGAAAATTATCTCTAGATGATCCGGAAACCCCAGGTTTCCGCCTCCACCTTTTGTGAGCTACACCGTGTTTTCATTGTGGTAGTATGAAACATTTATTTTGTAAAGACCACAACGTATATATCCACACAAGTTTGGTTGGAGATCAATAGATGTGTGAATTTTAGTTCACAAAATGAATGGCCTAATTGTGTCAATAATAAAGTGCCCTCGACCGTCCATTTTGTAAACTAAAATTCAAATTTTTGATGTATCTATCAATCTCAATTTCCGATCAATTTGATTTGATTTTTTTTTTGTGTTAATACATTGCATTACGGGCCCTACTCAAAATGAACGCTTTAGATTACTCTTTAGGGCACCCATGGTTTCAGCCTCATCTGAAAGAACTTTTCCTTAATTCCATTCCATCCAACTGTAAAAATATTCAGAACAAATCAGAAACGGTCGCCTACTCCAATTCCTCTCTCTCTCTCTCTCTCTCTCTCTCCCCACTCCACCGTCGGTACCTTTACCATTGACCCAAACTCGCATCCAATTCTGATCACTTCACCAATGGATTGACACCACCGACCTTCACCAAACCCAAAACCAATCTCTCCACCGCCAATGGAGTCTCGAGGGGACCCCCCCCTCCTAGAAGATTTCGGCCAGAAGGTTGACCTTACAAGGAGGATCCGAGAGGTTTTGTTGAATTACCCCGAGGGCACGACGGTGTTGAAGGAACTCGTGCAGAACGCAGACGACGCCGGCGCCACCAAGGTCTGCTTGTGCTTGGACCGGAGGCGTCACGGCTCCGACTCCCTATTGTCGCCCGAGTTGGCTAAGTGGCAGGGACCGGCTTTGTTGGCTTTTAACAATGCCGAGTTCACTGAGGAGGATTTCGTCAGTATTTCGAGGATCGGTGGGAGTAATAAGCACGGTCAAGCTTGGAAGACTGGTCGATTCGGGTAATTTTTTTCCTGATTCCTTGGTATGTTTTCAGGGCCGGCATTGGCCGAGGATGCGACCGTGTCGGTCCCCAAAGTGTTTAAGTAAGTTGATTCGTTAAGAAACGAACCATAAAGACACTGATCAATGCAATAACCTTGGGAATTCACCCATGCAAAACAACAAAAGCAACTGGTCTAGAAGAGATGGAAAACAAAACCAACAAGAACCAAGCCATACCGGCACAATACCTAAGAAAAAACGACAAAAAATGGAGAATTTTGATGTAGCATTTGGTGCCAATTCTCTTCAAAACTCACGAAAATAAGAAGAGGACTGAATGATAGAGCTCGTATGGTAAACCATAGCTAAACCAAGGAAATCATTTAGTACTTTTTTTGGGGGCTCCTAATTTTTTGTACTCTTGTATTATGCTTATACACTAGATTAGTATGAGGGTTAGATTCCTATTATGCCATTTTAGTGGGAGAATAGTGATATCTTTCAACTAATGAAGTAATTGTCCTCTCAGTGTCTCACATTATGCTTGTTCACAAAATTAGTGTGAGAGCATTTTTCTATTTTTGTCCCTAGAAAAACGATGATGTTTAAATAACATATTTTCATTCTCAACTAATGAAATGATTGTACCCTCATATTATGCTACTACATTACATAAAATAAGTCTGAGAGTTTATTAGTACTTTTACCATTAAAATGACAGTGCATGAATAGTAATGTCTAAATAATATCTTTTGAATTAATTAAATTATTATCTAAGTGTTTTCTACTTATGGTTTTGAATACTTGTAATGTTTCTCTTTAAAGTTGATTTTATCTTCTCATAAATATTTTATTTGTGAATTGTGCTTTATACTGGGGGCTCCATTTGAAAAGTTCGTATCAGAACCTTGAAAACTTAGAGCCAGCTCTGTATATTTTGTGTGTGTGGCCCTATTTTGTTATATGGCTTAAGTTAACCTTTTGGATTACGAGTTTAGAAAACTTGAGAATTTGTCTGGTGAGCTTATTGTAAGTTGGTGTTGAAAAAAGAAAAAGAAGCTTATTGTAAGTTGTGGAAAAAGTTTTTACATGTTTAGTGAAATAAGCTTTCAAATGGCTACTAAAATTGAATGTCTAGAAGACTAGGGCTTTGTTCTTCAATACATTTTATGCCATAAAATGGGAATTCTCATTTTAGTTGGGGTTTTATGGAATGGTCATAAAATGATATTGTTTTCCCAATACATTTTATGTAGACATTTTATGTAGTTTTCCCAATGCATTTTATGGAATGGTCATAAAATGACATGTCATTTTATGTATTGAGAAAACAATGCCATAAAATCTCCCATTTTATGCCATAAAATGGGTCGAAGAACAAGGCCTAGAATGCAATTTTGTCCAACACACTTTTACTAGCCCGAGTGTAACCAAAAGTGCTCGAGCTCGACACACACTTTTACTAACTCTTCAAAAGCTTATTTACTAAGCTATGGACAAAATTGTATTCTAGTCTTCTAGACATTCAATTTTAGTAGCTGTTTGAAAGCTTTTGGCTACACTCGAGCTCAAGCCAGTAAAAGTGTGTGTCAAAAGCTTAGTAAATAAGCTTTTTTGTACCATTTTGTCTGTGTGGTTTTTATCTTGAAAGAGCTCGAGCACTTTTGGTTACACTTTGGTACATACTTTAGCAGCTCTATATGAGTGAAAAAGTTACAAATTCTAGCTTAAGAAAATCTCACTAGCGTGCGTCAAATAAGTAGAAGAAATTGCAAATAGGGGACAATTGAAAATTGATACAGAAACTCATTTGTCAGCCTTTTATGAGTGAATAGGGCTTAATAAGTTAGGTTGTAATTCCTTATCAAAGGCCCTATGTATTTATGCAATTGAGCTAAAAATTTGAGCCGAAGCATTATACCCAGGAACTCTGGCGTGTAGGTTATATTTTAGCCAGAAACTCGAGCAATTCAATGATGCTAATAGGAGAATATGGAGACATAGGAAAAAAGGTGGAGAGAGCATCTTGGTTGAGATGCACAACACTCAAATAGTGGGATAGGGTTCTACATTGGAAGGTCATCCAGTTTTTGTTAGAAGTTTTAGGCTCTTGTTTTTCGTATCATGAGAAGCCACACTTTGCCCTTATTGTTTAATGGTTGGTGCATTCTACCTCCTTCCGGGTGTGCACTTCCATGGTGCTCTATATGGCAATGAAAGATGAAGAGCCTCCACTTTGCCATGTAGGAAAATTGAGGCTTCCAGGTTAAGTAGCCATGGTTCTTTGAGGGTTTGTACAAAGCATATGGATTTGCCTAGAATGCGCAACTTACCTTTAGGGGCACTGTTCCAATAGGGAAGAAAACAACTTTGAAGGTTATAGATTTTGGAGTTAGGCAAGAAATCTACAGGTGAATGGTTTCTCTTTGTTGGGTCTATGTTCATGATCCTGTTTTGTTGCATTATTTTTTATACTTTTGCATTCCTTCCTTTATGGGACATAGTGCTGGCCTATCAAGAAACAAGTGAGCAAGATGAGTGTAGCTGAAATGGGAATGTTGAGATGGATGTGTGGTAAGACTATAAGAGACGGGATTAGAAATGAAATAATTTGAGAGATGGTAGGTGTTGTACCTATAGATGAGAAGTTGAGAGATAATAGACTAAGGTGGTTTGGACTTTGGACATGTCTACCATAGACCTGTAGATGACGTAGTACAAAGAGTTGATGGGATAGTTTTGGGTGGTAATGTTTCGGGGAGGGGAAGATCCAAATTGACATTGGATGCTATAGTGCGGAAAGACACGAGTCTGCTGAGCCTAAGCTAACATGTAGCCCTTGATAGAGCTCAATGGGGAAAAAGGATTTATGTAGCCGACCCCAATTGATGGGGACATAAGGCTGGGTTTGGTTTGGTATCCCTTGCATGTTTCCCATTGGCTGATTTTGGAACATTTTGCTGAATGCAATTTTGGTTACATAATTTAACTTAAATTCTCTTATATTTGGCTTTCTATGAACTTACTGTCTAGCAATGGATGTGTATGTCCATTGCTTTGTATTTTATTTAGTGTTTTTCTTTTTATTTTAGGGTATCTTCTATCTTTAATGGTGTTTTGTTGCTTTCTTTCTCAGGGTTGGCTTCAATGCGGTGTACCATCTAACTGACTTGCCCTCTTTTGTAAGTGGTAAATATGTGGTGATTTTTGATCCTCAGGGTGTTTACCTTCCGAATGTCTCTATGGCAAATCCTGGAAAGCGGATAGAGTTTGTTACCTCTTCAGCTCTCTCATTGTATAAAGACCAGTTTCTTCCATATCGTGCTTTTGGTTGTGACATGAAAATTCCATTCGCTGGAACCTTATTCCGTTTTCCTTTGAGGAATGCAGATCAGGCATCTAATAGTAAGCTCTCAAAGCAAGTGTTCTTAGAAGAAGACATTTCTTCCATGTTTGTTCAGCTGTACGAGGAAGGAGTTTTAACACTACTTTTTCTTAAGAATGTACTCTCTATTGAAATGTATATATGGGATGTCGGAATTCCAGAGCCAAGAAAGGTCTATTCATGCTCCATTAACTCTCCAAATGATGACACAGTTTGGCATCGCCAGGCACTTCTTAGATTGTCCAGGTCAATAGATTCTGTTGATCCTGTGATTGATGCCTTTTCATTGGACTTCTTGAGTGAGGCAGTTGCTGAGTCTCATTCTCAGAAGAGGACAGATACTTTCTATATAGTTCAAACAATGGCATCAGCTACCAGTAGGATTGGTTCTTTTGCTGCAGCTGCATCCAAAAATTATGATATTCATCTCTTACCTTGGGCTTCAGTTGCGGCGTGCATATCAGACGATTCATCCAATGTAATTTTGAATACTTAAATGCTTGTCTGAGCGCATGTGAGTTGTGCATATATAGCTGTTGCACAATTTAGACTCTGATAAATTGGTCACTGCTGCGGGCACTTATTTAATTCTTCACTGATTGTTGTAAAATTTTCACTTTCCATGCGACTAATATTTCAAATATTATTTCTAATGTTCTCAAGTGCAACCCTTAGGCGTATAATTGGTAGATATTTTGTGCTTATGTGTACATATTTTTTATGTTTATGGTGTTGGTTTCAGGTTGCTCTTGATACTGGCTGGGGCACTTGTGGTTTTTTGAGTAGCATTTGAGTGCTGTTGTGCAATGTGATGATCTGTGTGACATTTGTTTTCCAAAATGAGATAACTTCATTGTTGTTGTGGTGCGACGACGCTGAAAGGCATTAATGGAAACATTTTTGCTTTTATCATTTTTTTAATGTAAAGGTATTGAGGAAATGATGGAATTTGGAAACTATGTGTGGTACCATCTAAGACTGACTTATGAATCTGGTGCATCAGTGACTAATGATTAGAGGAGCACAATTGAAAATTTTATCACCAAACAAAGCCATTTTATAATGGTACCATAGAGTGCGAGTGGTTTTCCATCCCAAGTTTAGGATAAATACCAAGGTATGATAAGACTGGAAGTTCCTCTGTCTCCTCTCTGTATTCTCATCTTGGCTGAGACTTCTCTTTCAGATCTGTTTTGTGGATCAGGAATGTGCCGTTCCTTTCCTGCTTTATGTTTTGAGTTCAATAATATGGTAAGCAAGGATTCTTGGAACAAAATAATTATAATTAGTGTCAAGATGTTTTATTCTTATTTTGGTGCTAAATAGGTATTAAGACAAGGTGATGCAATTTCATTTTGACATCTAGGACTTTTCTGCAACGGTAAGTGATTGCGCCATCCTTAGTGATCTTGGAGTTAAGTAGCGGATGGTGGAAGTTGTTTGATAGCTTGATATACATTGTTGGGCCTATTTCCTATGAGCTCAAGCTTTTGGGACTACAATATCTTAACATGGTATCAGAGTTCTTGTTGGGAGAGGTCTTGGGTTCAAGTCTCTTTGTTTGAATTTGTTTCCCGATTGAATTTTGCTTCTCTCCTTCGTATTTTATTTCGCTCTATCTATGAAAATTTGCATTTCCACGTGTAAGATGGGGTTGCAAGTGAGGGAGAGTTTTAGATAGTTTCATATACATTGTTAGGCCCATTTCCTAAGAGCTTAAGCTTTTGGGTCCACCGGTAACTTAACAGGTGTGTCATCTGGAGCTTTAATGCAAGTGGACAATTTGGTGTGACTAGGAAAGTGGTTTCATGATCATAGACTGGATGACATGGACTGGTAGTGCACGTTTGAGCATCCAACTAACTTTAAACTAAGCTTCTGTATATGCTGCCTATTTCTATGGAAATTGGCTACCTTCTTTTCCAAAAATTTCCTTGGTTGCTTATAATATCAGATTCTTATGGTGTTTTATTGTGCCGCTGAACAGGATGACATTCTTAAGATTGGCCGAGCATTTTGTTTCCTTCCTTTGCCAGTAAGAACTGGAATGGCTGTCCAAGTTAATGGGTACTTTGAGGTTTCGTCAAATCGTCGCGGCATTTGGTATGGTGCCGATATGGACAGAAGTGGGAAAATTCGTTCTCTCTGGAACAGGCTTCTTTTAGAAGACGTGGTGGCCCCTACTTTCACACAATTGTTGCTTGGAGTGCAAAGGTTACTGGGTCCAACAGAATCCTATTATGCTCTGTGGCCCAGTGGCTCCTTTGAAGAGCCATGGAGTATTTGTGTTGAGCATATTTACCAGAACATTGGTCATGCTCCTGTCTTGTATTCGGAACTCGAAGGTGGGAAATGGGTTTCACCATTGGAGGCTTTTCTTCATGATGAGGAATTCTCTGGAAGTATGGAACTCGGGGAGGCTCTTGTTCAACTTGGAATGCCTGTAGTTCATCTGCGCAAACATTTGCTTGATTTGCTCTTGAAATGCACTTCTAGTTTTCAGCAGAAAGTGGTTACGCCTGATTCAGTACGGCATTATCTCAGGGAATGCAGAAGTTTAACCACAGTAAGCAGATCATACAAGCTTGTGTTGTTGGAATATTGTCTTCAAGACCTGCTTGATGATGATGTTAGTAGACATGCATATAAATTGCCTTTGCTCCCCTTGGCAAGTGGTCACTTTGGGTTTTTGTCTGAGGTCTCCAAAGGGGTTTCTTACTTTATCTCCAATGAGATGGAATACAAGCTTATTCAACAAATCTCAGATCGGATAATTGATCGTGACATTCCTCCAGCCCTATTTGGCAGGCTATCATCTATTGCAAAGTCCTCAAAGGCGAACCTTATTGTCTTCAATGTTAATTATTTCCTGCAGTTTTTCTCTAAATTTGTACCTGCTGATTGGAAATACAACAATAAAGTAATTTGGGATTCGAAATCTAATCCTAACCATCCAACTTCATCGTGGTTTGTGCTTTATTGGCAGTATCTTCGAGATGGGTGTGAGAAGTTGTCTTTGTTTGGTGATTGGCCTATCTTTCCATCTCTTTCTGGGCATCTTCACAGACCTTCATTGGAATCAAAACTGTTGAATGTGGAGAAGTTGTCTGAAACAATGCGAGACATTCTTGGTAAAATAGGGTGTAAGATTCTAAGCAACAGTTACGGCGTTGAACATCCTGAATTATCTTATTATGTGAATGATTCTGATGCTTCTGGTGTTTTGGAATCAATCTTTGATGTTGTCTCTTCAGATAATAGCATCATGCTTACATTTCACTCTGTTAAAGCAGAAGAGAGGGATGAGCTTCGTCAATTTCTCTTAGATCCGAAGTGGTATATTGGAAACCATTTGTCCGATTCTAACAAATGGAATTGCAGGAGGCTTCCTATTTACAGGGTCTATGTTGGAGAATCTCCTCTCACCCCAAAGTTTTCAGATTTGGAAAACCCTCGCAAATACTTACCACCAAGGGATGTTCCTGAGTGCTTTCTTGGTGCTGAATTCATCTATAGTTCATTGGGTATTGAAGAAGAGGTCTTAAATAGATATTATGGAATTGAGCAAATGAGGAAGGCGAGTTTCTATAAGCAGCATGTTTTACACAAAGTTAAGGAGTTGCATCCCGAAGTTCGTGACAGCATCATGCTTTCGCTTCTAAAGGAGCTCCCCCAATTATGTAGTGAGGATGCATCATTCAGAGACTGTTTGAAAAGTTTGGAATTTGTCCCAACGTCTAATGGTTCTTTGAAGTCTCCTTTTGCACTATACGATCCTCGTAACGAAGAATTATATGCTCTATTAGATGATTCAGATAGTTTTCCTTTTGGTGTTTTTCAAGAATCTGGCATTTTGGACATGCTACAAGGTTTGGGACTCAGGACGACCGTGTCTCCTGAAACCGTCATAAAAAGTGCTCGACAGGTGGAGCAATTAATGCATGAAGATCAACAGAGGGCGCACTTGAGAGGAAAAGTACTTCTTTCCTACCTAGAAGTGAACACATTGAAGTGGGTAGCAAATCCCCCAAATGAAGATCTCGGAACACAGAATAGAATGGTGTCACGAGCTGCAACTGCGTTCAGGCCTCGCAATGTAAAATCTGACATGGTAAAATTCTGGAATGATCTTCGGATGATTTGCTGGTGCCCTGTCCTTGTTTCTTCCCCTTATCAAGCTTTACCCTGGCCCGCTGTTTCATCGATGGTTGCACCTCCAAAGCTCGTAAGACTCTATAGAGATTTGTGGCTCGTTTCAGCAAGCATGCGGATACTTGATGGGGAATGTTCATCCACAGCCTTATCACAGCAGCTTGGGTGGTCTTCTCCACCTGGGGGTAGTGTAATTGCTGGTCAACTTCTTGAGCTTGGAAAAAACAGTGAGATTGTGTCTGATCAGTTGCTTCGGCAGGAGTTGGCCTTAGCAATGCCAAGGATATACACCATACTTCTGGGCATGGTGGGGTCGGATGAGATGGATGTTGTTAAAGCTATTCTAGAAGGGTGTCGATGGATTTGGGTGGGGGATGGCTTTGCGACTTCCGATGAGGTTGTCCTTAATGGTCCTCTTCATTTGGCTCCTTACATACGCGTAATACCTGTTGATTTAGCTGTTTTTAAGGATTTATTTTTGGAGCTTGGAATTCAGGAATTCTTGAAACCCAGTGATTATGCCAATATATTATGCAGAATGGCTAGGATGAAAGGGTCAACGCCCCTTCTCGTGCAGGAAATCAGGGCTGCCATATTGATTGCACAACATCTGGTTGATGTCCGGTCTAATGAAGCAGAAATTAAGATTTATTTACCTGATGCGTCAGGTAGACTTATTATTGCTACTGATTTAGTTTATAATGATGCTCCCTGGTTGCTTGGCTCAGAAGAGCCTAATAACTCGTTTGGAAATGCATCAACTCTGGCTTTAACTGCAAAGAGAACTGTTCAAAGGTTTGTGCATGGGAACATATCCAATGATGTGGCTGAGAAGCTTGGCGTTCGATCACTTCGGAGGACATTACTTGCTGAGAGTGCCGATTCCATGAATTTAAGTTTATCTGGTGCGGCGGAAGCATTTGGACAGCACGAAGCCTTGACAACTAGACTGAAACACATACTTGAAATGTACGCGGATGGACCTGGGATTCTTTTTGAGCTTGTTCAGAATGCTGAAGATGCGCAAGCTTCTGAAGTTATATTTCTTTTGGATAAGACACAGTACGGGACTTCATCACTTCTCTCTCCAGAAATGGCAGATTGGCAGGGTCCTGCATTGTACTGTTTTAATGACTCTGTTTTCAGCCCCCAAGATTTATACTCGATTTCACGTATTGGTCAGGAAAGTAAATTAGAGAAACCCTTTGCAATTGGAAGGTTTGGGCTAGGGTTTAATAGTGTCTATCACTTTACAGACATCCCCACATTTGTTTCTGGGGAAAACATCGTCATGTTTGATCCTCATGCTTGTAACTTGCCTGGGATCTCTCCATCTCACCCTGGTCTCCGGATTAAGTTTATGGGCAGAAGGATTTTGGAACAATTTCCTGATCAATTTTCACCTTTCCTGCATTTTGGCTGTGACTTGCTGCATCCATTTCCTGGAACGCTCTTCCGATTTCCCCTCAGGAGTGGAACTGTTGCTTCCCGAAGCCAAATTAAGAAAGAAGGTTATTCACCTGATGATGTGTTCTCACTCTTTTCTTCTTTTTCTGAGGTTGTTTCTGAAACACTCCTATTTCTCCGCAATGTGAAAACCATCTCCATTTATGTCAAAGAAGGCGGTAGCAATGAAATGCAACTTGTACATCGGGTCCACAAGCATTGTGTTCGTGATCCTGAAGCTGAAGCCAGTAATAATTTGTTTAGCTTTATGCATGGAAATCAACAAGATGGAGTGGATAAGGACCACTTCCTTAAAAAACTGAGCAAATCTGTGGATACAGTTTTGCCATGGCAATCACAGAAGGTTGTGGTGAGAGAACAAAGTTTAGCTGGTGGTGAAAAGTCACACCTGTGGATAACTAGTGAATGTCTAGGAAGTGGGGTTCTTAAGAACATTCCAGAAAAGTTTGATAGCACGTCCCATAAATTTATTCCTTGGGCTTGCGTTGCTTCATATATACATTCTGCTAAGGTGGATACAGAATTCAGCGATATAGAAAATACCGAGGAACCTTGCACCCTTATTCCTGATGTACTTCAAGTTCCAATCGCTTCCATTCAAGATAGAAAGAATTTCGATGGTCGTGCCTTTTGCTTTTTACCACTTCCTATAAACACTGGTCTTCCGGTGCATATTAATGCATATTTTGAATTGTCATCAAACCGGAGGGATATTTGGTTTGGCAATGACATGGCAGGGGGTGGGAAGAAACGTTCCGACTGGAATATATACCTTCTTGAAGATGTTCTTGCCCCAGCTTATGGTCACTTGCTTGAGAAAGTTGCATCAGAAATTGGTCCATGCAATTTGTTCTTTTCACTGTGGCCTACTACAGTAGGATTAGAACCTTGGGTATCAATGGTGCGGAGACTTTACCTGTTTATCACTGACTTTGGACTTCGTGTGTTGTATACAAAAGCCAGAGGGGGACAGTGGATCTCAACCAAACAAGCTATTTTTCCTGATTTTACTTTTCACAAAACTGATGAGCTTGTTGAGGCATTATCTGATGCTGGTTTACCAGTAGCGACTGTTTCGAAGCCTCTTGTGGATAAATTTATGGAGTTCTGTCCACTGTTGCATTACCTTACACCTCAATTACTGCGAACATTGTTGATTCGGCGGAAGCGTGGATTTAAGGACAGGAATTCAATGATATTGACCCTTGAGTATTGCTTACTTGATGTAAGAGTTCCTTTTCAGTGTGATACTTTGTATGGATTACCTTTGTTACCTCTTTCTAATGGTTTATTCACAACATTCGAGAAACGAGGGTCTGGTGAAAGAATATTTGTTGCACGAGGAGATGAGTACGGTCTTCTTAAGGATTCAGTCCCTCATAAACTTGTGGAATTCGGAATCTCTAATGTACTTCACAGCAAGTTATGTGATCTAGCTCGAAGTGAGAATTTCAATGTTTCTTTTTTGACATGCGATTTGCTTGAAAAGCTCCTTCCGAGTTTACTTCCAATCGAGTGGCAGCATGCTAAACAAGTAACTTGGGTCCCTGCTGTTGAAGGCCAGCCTAGTTTGGAATGGATGAGATTGCTATGGGGTTACCTAAATTTGTCTTGCGATGATCTGTCAGTATTTTCTAAGTGGCCTATTTTGCCTGTTGGAAAGGACCATCTACTGCAGCTTGTTAAGAATTCAAATGTTATTGTTGATGATTGCTGGAGCGAGAATATGTCTTCCCTGTTGCTCAGAGTTGGTTGCCTAATCTTGAGGAGTGACCTTGTGATAGAACATATCCAATTGAAAAGTTATGTGCAGCCTGCAACGGCTGCTGGCGTATTAAATGCCCTACTCTCAGTTGCTGGTAGTTCAGAGGACATTGAGGGGCTCTTTGCAGATGCAACAGAAGGTGAGATGCATGAACTTCGAAGTTTTATTCTCCAGTCCAAGTGGTTCAGTGAAGAGTCAATGGATGCTAGGCATATTGATGTCATTAAACAACTTCCCATTTTTGAGTCCTTCAGGAGTAGAAAATTAGTTTGTTTGAGTAGACCTATGAAATTGCTTAAACCAAATGGTGTGTGTGAGGATCTTTTGGATGATAACTTTATTCGGACGGAATCGGACAAAGAAAAAATGATTCTGAGAGACATATTGGAGATTAGAGAACTTTCGAGGGCAGAATTTTATAAAGATTATGTGCTCAATCACATGCCTAAATTTATGTCGCATCCGGAAGCTCTCTTAGCCATTCTACTGGATGTTAAGCTTTTGATTGCAGAAGATCACTCACTCAGAACAGCAATTTCAAGTACTGCTTTTGTGTTGGCACGCAATGGATCCTGGAAGGAGCCATCCAGGTATGTGTTCATTTCTTCTGATTTATAAGATGACTTATTATCAGATGTGAGATGTTTTTGGGTAAAGATTAGATGAAGGCACGCAATCCTATGGTCTCTATTTCTCTTGCTGGTATCACAATAGTCCTTGAAATTTGTTAACTTGAAAAATGTGGATCCGTGCCTGCATGGTTTTAAATCGCGGTATTGGTCGGAGTAATGGTCACTAGTGAGTAACGAATATCGGGAGTATTGGTCAATGTGTAACGGGAATCATACACTGCACTCATGAATTTTTTTCGAGCACTAGCAAATTCTAAAATTCATTCATAAATTTTTTAACCAATATTTGACTTTTACAACTAGTTTTGTATGTAAGATTGGATCAAATGTCGTGTTTTAAGGCAATAAATGTTGATATTTTCAGAAGGGATGGATTCTCACTATCTAATAAACTAGGATTGGTACTAGGATAGACAATTTATACAATATAACAGATTCTACTAATATCAATTGTTACATTGATGCAAATTCCATAATAGAAGTACCACGGTACACAGTTATATAAACTAGGGTTATCGTATTTTTGAATCACTCTGAAAGTTTGCATTAATAAATTCATAATAATTCAACTTGGCAATGAATTGTTAATTCTAACAAATATGTTGATACTAATTAGGGTGAGTATTAGTTTTTTGTTTCATTGATACTAATAAAGCATAAAAAAAAACTCTTAAACATAGGACTGCTGCTTCCTAAATCAGTTTCTAGGAAAAAAAATGCACGTACCATGTAAAATCCCTTCCATTAAATTTCTTCAGCACATAAGAAATACCATATAAAATCCCTTCCATTACCAAAATCAAATACATCCATACATATATACCTAGTAGCCCACCACCTCATTCCATCGTTTAACAGAAGGAAAAGAAAGAAAGAAAAGCACCCTACGTCTTCTCATTGACCATGACACCAATCCTGGGCCAGAAACCTTCAATCAACTCTCCAAAACAACCCTTAATCGATCAATACCCTAAATCGCAAGCCATACATACCAAATTAAAGAGAAACAACATAACGAGGACTTTTGCTAAGATTGAAGCCCGAATAGAAGAAGTTGAAATCGAAGCCATTTCTTCCTAAGATTACAGAAATCGTGAACAAAAACTCTTCGAATCGACGCCATTATGTAAATCAGAGGTCAGGTAAAATGTAGATGAAGTTTTCTTTTTCTTTTTCTTCTCTGGCCCAGTCAAAATAATGGGGTATATAGCATCCTTAACAGGGTGTGACGGCCATTACGGACTGTTATCCGATATGTAATGGCTGTATCACCTGATATTCCCGTGAATTTCCATAACACCCTTATTTTCATCCGTAACCATATCGGGCCTCCGGTAATCGGTTACGTTACGCAACAGCTTTTTTTAAAGCCTGTGTGCCTGGCATTTATACTGTTTCAGTGGACCCCTCGTAGTTAGGGAAAAGGCATGGTTTAGGTATAGATTATGCTGCTAAGGTTTGCTGTACATAACATTTTTCTCCTTCCTTTATTGGTTGCCTTCTGCTTAGTGGATAACCAGTTTCTATCAGTGTGCTATGAATTATTTTGAATCTGTTACTTGAACTCCACTTTTCATTTCTGTGCTGCATGATCTCACATCGTGCCATGTCATTTTCCAGTTGTAATGCAACAACAATAACAATAACAACAATAACATAACCCATTTAGTCCCCAATAATTGGGGGGGTATGGGCGGGGGATGGATAGGAGACAGACCTAACCTTTGGCAACAAATGCACAAAGTGGCTGCTCCAGAATACCACTGAAACAGATGGATTGGAGAAAGACCTAACCTTTGGCAATAAATGCACAAAGTGGCTGCTCACAGAATACCATTGAAACAGTGGTCCCCCTAAACCGTTGCATCTGCTGCGGAATCATGCCCTCAAATCAAAGCCAAAAGGCATCAGAGAGGGTAGACCCAAGAATCATTTTGATTTATGTGCACATTACCATGCTTCTTTCATTCAACATATAGAGCATTGGCGTTGCACAATTCCAGTTGTAATGCAATTGAACTAAATACAGATAGCAGCTATTTATTACCTCTAGTGCACGCCCCCACCCCATAGGGGGTCTTTGCGCAGTCAATTACAGTTCCTCCATAATTTTGTTGTGTTGAGATGCTGTGAAGCCGCATGAGATTGGCGTGTTTAGTGTCACTTCTAAATTATGATGTTTGGGGTTTCAAAATTTGATTGACGTTGACATATTAACCTTACATTAACTACTCTTTGCATCCCATTTTGTCAGTTGTTCCAATTCAGGATGCCCAAAATGTGAGTCTGCTCTGAAAAGTCAAAGTATGGCATCTTGCACTTTTCTTAGATGATTCCTTCAAATTGAATTGTCCGCTTTAATGGTCTTGCATCCCATTTTGTCAGTTGTTCCAATTCAACCAAAGTCTTTGTTGACTCCTTCCTGTTTCCCCAATTTTTTGTCGTGGTTTTCAGCTGCTCTCCCCTTATACACACCTATTAAATTGGTTGCAGGAACAAAGGTTCCTCCCATGGTAGTACCTGGTCTTAAATACAAACAAGTCCATGATCAACGTCATTTTAACAACAAATCCAAATGGCAAACTGAGTTGACGTTAAAAATTCTTAATAGATAAGTAGTCTCTCAAATTTATTTTCATATCATTACTCTTCTTATGATTGGGGACTAGATGGGTCATGGGTTCTATTATTGTTGTTGTATCATTACTCTTCTAACCATATAAAATGATTCTTTCTCCCAATTTCAATCAATTAGAAAATAAAAATATTGCACAGATTTCAAACAGACAAATACTGTGTACATGTGGTAGACAATCAGTGATGGTAAAATATTGCAGAGACTTTGGGCTACAGAATATTGAAAATATTTTGGTAAGAAAGATTGCAGCGTGATTAAGGAGATGATGTCATTGGGACAACTTGAAAAAGTCGGGATGAAGGGGATACTGTTGCCACTTGGAAATCAATACCTTTTGATTTGTATGCAAACGAATCATATACAATATCCACTTAAAAATTTGGAACTCCGGAAAGGGACTAATAGTGTTGGACGGAGGAGGGATAATTTTTTTTAACATGCTGAGCTTCTATGAACACCTTGGACAACTTGCAGCTCATAGACAAAACTGCAGTGCACGAAATGAATGAGTAAAAAAATACCCGTGAAAGGATCTCAGTTAGAGCTACTGAGATGGAAAGTTTAGCACCTTGCCTGCGAAAACCCATTAGCAAAACCTTTATCTTTTTTCTTAGTATCCAATAATTTAATCTTTTTTTTTTTCTATTCCGGGAATTATGTACTGAAGAGACAGTAAGTAAGTACATTGCTTTTTGACAGGCTATATGATCCTCGCATTCCCGAGCTACAGATGGTGCTGCAGAGGGATGTTTTCTTTCCTTCAGAGAAATTCTCACATCCTGAAACTCTGGAGACCCTAGTAAACCTTGGACTTCGACAAAGCTTGGGTTTTACCGGTTTGCTTGATTGTGCTAGGTCTGTTTCCATGTTACATGACTTGAAAGACTCGGAAACAGTCAATTATGGGAGGAGGTTACTCGTTTGTTTAGATGCAATAGCCTTCAAGCTCTCAACACATGAAGACCAGCACAACTGTGAACTAAGTGGCATTGAATGTCAGAACAGCAGTTCCGCTGATGGTGAAATCGGAAAGTCCTTTCCACAGAGATCTGAGAATTGCTTTGCAGAGGATCTAGATGTTGACTCATTTGTAGGAAACTTGATTGGTGACAGTCCAGGAGAAGAATTTTGGTCAGAACTAAAAGCCATACCCTGGTGTCCTGTTTATGCTGATTCTCCACCTTTGCAAGGACTTCCTTGGTTAGGGTCAAGTCATTCAGTGGCAGCTCCAGTGAATGTAAGACCTAAATCACAGATGTGGTTGGTTTCATCTAAAATGCACATACTAGATGGCGAATGCCAGTCTTCGTATCTACAGCATAAACTGGGTTGGATGGATCTACCAGCTGTGGATGTTTTATCCACACAATTAATTGGCCTTTCCATGTCCTATACCCAACTCAAGTTACATTCCACAGCAGAACCAGATTTTGATGCTACACTTCAGAAGGAACTTCCTCTCCTTTATAAAAGACTACAGGAATTTGTTAGTGCTGGTGATTTTGTAGCCCTAAAATCTGCATTAAATGGTGTTTCTTGGGTTTGGATTGGAGATGATTTTGTATCCCCAAATTCTCTCGCATTTGATTCGCCTGTTAAATTTAGTCCTTATTTGTACGTGGTACCTTCGGAGTTATCAGAGTTCAGAGATTTGCTTTTGGCATTAGGTGTTAGACCCAGTTTTGATGTTCCCGACTATCTTCATGTGCTACGACGATTGCAGATGGATGTGAAAGGGTCCTCACTGTTATCTGATCAATTGAGGTTTGTCAATTGTGTCCTAGAAGCTGTTGCAGACTGTTACTCTGACAAGCCATTTGACGCATCTAATACCCCACTATTAATTCCAGATTCTTCTGGTATTCTAACTCCTGCTGCTGATCTTGTTTATAATGATGCACAATGGTTGGAGAACACCCTTGTTGGGAGACACTATGTGCATCCAAGTATCAGTAATGACCTGGCAAATAGGTTGGGGGTACAATCACTTCGCTGTCTCTCCTTAGTTAGTGAAGAATTGACTAAAGATTTACCATGCATGGACTACGCTAGAATTTGTGAGCTTCTGACATTGTATGGGAATAGTGAGTTTTTGTCCTTTGACCTTCTTGAGTTGGCAGATTGCTGCAAAGCAAAAAAGTTCCATCTAATATTTGACAAGAGGGAACATCCGCGTCAGTCTTTATTGCAGCACAATCTAGGTACTTCTCTAATTTCTGGTCTTAGTTGCCGCATTATGTGTCAATACACCATGTAGGATAATGAATTAGAGTTTTGTACCTTCTAAGCCCTCGTGAGACCTAATTTATCTTCCAATTGGTTATATGACCACATCTCTGTTCCTTATGCACAGAGTTACACTAGCTCATGATAAATGTCCCCACTTAGTTGCATGCTCAGTCTATCTGAATGAAAGTATTGGACTTCTTTGGGGGTTGTGCGATTACCTACTCCATGTTGCTTTGTGATTACGTCTCTAGCCTTTTCTGAGTCTTCTTTTTCTAGCTTGATCTTTATGTCATACACACCTAATGGAAATTTTTCTGGATCAGGTGAATTTCAAGGGCCTGCCCTTGTAGCCATCTTGGAAGGTGTCAGCTTGAGTAGGGAGGAATTGAGTAACCTCCAGTTTCTTCCTCCTTGGAGATTGCGTGGTGATACCCTAAACTATGGTTTAGGCCTGTTTAGCTGTTTCCACATATGTGATCTCCCATCAGTTGTATCTGGTGGCTGCCTTTACATGTTTGATCCTCGTGGTCTGGCCTTTGCTGCGCCTTCAAGTTCTGCTTCTGCGGCAAAACTGTTCTCTTTGATAGGTAATGTGCGCATGCATACATTCAGTGTCTTCACCGTGTGGAGTATTAATATACAGCTATCCTTCTGCATGGTAATATGTTGGAGATTTTTGGGTTACTGTTATAGTGTTATGATTGGTTTGCCTAGACAATGATGGAAGACAAGAACTTTGGTAGTTGAATTTTCAGTGTGATGAGTGTATGTCCGTTATTTGAGCAGTTCGTGTTATAAACTTCTCTTCTACTGCCCTATCCCACAAACTTAAACTCACAATTTTTTACTTCTTCCTTGAGCCATATAGAAAGCAGAAAGTGGCATGGTTTATTGTGGGAGGGTTGAAAGCATGAAGTCTATATGATTGCTCCCTCTAATGGCACAATGGGGTTCAAAAAGCCTGACTACTCTGTAAACATATGTTGTTTGTGTGATGTATTTTTCTGTTCCTTTGTAGTCATTATTTGGCGTGGTCTATTTCTTAAAAGTTCTCTCTCTCCAACAAATTCTATTATTTTCTTCTTTATGACAATTGATCAGTTCTCTATATCCATTCAGCCTCCAAGAATATTTTAAGAACCGACAGTTTCCCTAATCTGATATCAGGTAGCAATTTGATGGAACAATTTCGTGATCAGTTTACTCCCTTGTTGATTAGCCAAAGTATGCCGTGGTTGTCATCAGATTCTACTGTAATCCGCATGCCTCTGTCTTCCGAGTGCATGAAAAATGGACCTGAGTGTGGATTAAAGAGAATAGAAGATATATTTGAAAAATTCATGGAGCATGGTTCTAGAATACTTTTATTCTTGAAGTCGGTTTTGCAGGTAAGATCTGATATTGAATAACTCTTATAGTTTCCTATGCAGCCACTGCTTTCCTGTAGCCTGAGGGCTGGGGAGAATTCCCCTTGTGTAAATAGTACCGTAGAAGAATATTTATCTAATTGAAGCATTCATTAGAAACTGATGCAACAGAGTGGTTCCAACCTGCTGTTTGTTTCCTGCAAGCTTGAAATAGGTTAAACTACAGCTATCATGATGTAACTTTGACCTTGAGGACGGCTCAATCCCAACCATTGTGAATTAAGAGCCAGAACAAACAAGTTGCTACCCAAGCATGCGCCTTATAGCAACTAGTATCTGCATAATTTGTAATCCTAGTTCAAGGGGATACCCCACACCCACCACCTGTGTTATGCGGACTCTCGTAGTGGTATAAAGTACCTGTGTCGGATACTCAACACTTGGATAAGGGTGTGGGGTATGTGTCCGATAATTCGCGTTTATCATGGAAGTATGCATAAACGTCTTATTATCCATGTAATGTGCTTTAGAACCTTAAAGCGCCATTTTACGTAAGAAATAACACAAAAAATAGAGACAAATTTGAATATTTTTCCGTGGTGTCCCCATGTCCTTGAAATGAGAGTCCAAGTAACATAGCCCACCTCACCTTAGTGCAAGGACTTTTGGCCAATGAGGTTCACAAATACCTGTTGGAATCCTATTGCCAAATTTGTATTTAGCAAAGCATATTCTGGAGAGATGGTCCTTACGAAATGTGGCTGCACCAAGAAGGACACATGGTAAATTGATTTGGTGGCATCACCTATCCTGTTTTTGATAGGTCAGTTTTTTTTCATGTTGCGCAAATGGTACATTGAGAATGATATCAGCATTGGCTTTAAAAAGAACTTTTTTCCAGGTCACATTATCCACATGGGAGGAAGGAAGCCCACAGCTTTCCCAGGATTACTCTATTTGTGTTGATTCTTCACTTGGTATTATGAGAAATCCTTTTTCAGAAAAGAAGTGGAGAAAGTTTCAAATATCTAGGCTATTTAGTAGCTCAAATGCCGCAATCAAATTACATATAATCGATGTGAATTTGTTTCAAGGAGGAAGTAGAGTTGTTGACCGGTGGCTCGTTGTGCTTAGCCTGGGTTCTGGGCAGACAAGAAATATGGCCCTTGATAGGTACATAAGAGAAGTGTATTCGTGTTGTTTTTATTTTAATCATTGCATTCGTTATTCCAGAACATGCATTATAACTTATGTCATTGCTTGATTATGAGATAATCATCTTCTTACCAGGCGGTATCTAGCGTATAACTTGACACCTGTTGCCGGAGTTGCAGCGCACATATGCCGCAACGGTCAACCGGCTGAAGCTAATCCATCAAGCTCCGTCATGTGCCCTCTTCCTTTATCTGGTTGTGTAAACATACCTGTCACTATTGTTGGATATTTTCTTGTCCGTCACAATCGAGGCCGTTGCCTCTTTAAATACCAAAATGTGGAAGAGTTGGCAGAGGCACAGCCTGATGCGGGAAATGAACTGATTGAAGCTTGGAACAGAGAACTGATGTCTTGTGTACGTGATTCCTATATCGAGATGGTTTTGGAAATTCAAAAGTTAAGAAGAGAACCATCAATTTCTAATCTGGATTCTAGTTTAGTTGGTGCAATTAGTGTGGCTTTGAATTCGTACAGTGACCATTATTCTTTCTGGCCAAGGGCTAGTGGGCTTTCGCAGATTCATGAATCAAGTGGTCATTGTAAGCTATTTTCAAATAAGGTGCTCAAAGCAGATTGGGAATGTATAATTCAGCAAGTGATCAGGCCTTTCTATGCTCGCCTTGTTGACCTCCCTGTATGGCAACTGCACTCTGGAAATCTTGTCAAGGCTGAAGAGGGTATGTTTCTTTCACAACCAGGGAGTGCAGTGGGTGATAGCGTGTTACCTGCAAGAGTCTGTGCTTTTGTGAAGGAGCATTATCCTGTCTTTTCCGTTCCATGGGAATTGGTGACTGAAATCCAGGCTGTGGGAGTTATGGTTCGTGAAATCAAACCTAGGATGGTTCGGGACCTTCTTAAGGTGTCTTCAACATCTATTGTTCTTCGGTCTGTTGATACTTTTGTTGACGTTCTTGAGTATTGCTTGTCTGATATTCGGGTTGCTGAGCAATATTATTCAAGTTCAGCTAATGCATTGACGAGCACCTCTACCTCTGATCATGCAAATAGGGCAAGTAAAGAAGAAGGCAGCAGTTCGGGTTCTGTACCAATTCCAGAGTTGCACAAACTTTATGGAGTGTCTACCCAGAATTCTGCTAATTCAGGAGGAGATGCACTTGAAATGATGACAACTTTAGGAAAGGCTTTATTTGATTTTGGCCGCGTAGTTGTGGAAGATATTGGTAAGGCAGGTGGGCCCTTGATTCAGAGGAACACCATTGCAGCTAGCACCAGTGACAGTATAAGGAGAAATGGGGACCAGAATCTTCAACTTATAGCTGCTGAGCTCAGGGGGTTACCTTGCCCAACTGCAACAAACATTCTCGCAAAGTTGGGGGTTACTGAAATTTGGGTTGGAAACAAGGAGCAACAAACACTGATGACTTCATTAGCGTCAAAGTTTATCCATCCGGAATTGTTGGATAGACCTATTTTGGCTGCCCTTTTTTCGAACTGCGCGCTTCAAACATTATTGAAACTGCAAAAATTTTCTCTTCACTTGCTGGCTAATCATATGAGAGTACTTTTTCATGAAAACTGGGTGAATCATGTGATTGACTCAAATACAGCTCCCTGGTTTTCATGGCAGAGTACTACAAGTTATGGCGGTGAGGGAGGCCCTTCCCCTGAATGGATAAGGCTTTTCTGGAAAAGTTTTACTGGTTCTTTGGAAGATCTCTCCCTTTTTGCTGATTGGCCTCTTATCCCTGCTTTTCTTGGGAGGCAAGTCTTATGCCGCGTAAGGGAACGTCAACTGGTTTTCATTCCACCTCCCATTGCACACCCAAACTCTGCAGGTACTTCGACGGAAACAGGAGCAGCAGAAAGTGATCTAGCTGAATTAGGTTCTGAATTTGAATTATACCAGCCTTACATTTTAGCTTTTGAAGTTGCCAAGAATAGATACCCTTGGTTGTTATCGTTCTTGAACCAGTGCAACATACCCATTTTTGATGTTTCATTCATGGATTGTGCTGCTCCATGTAATTGTTTCCCTACGCCCGGCCAATCACTGGGACAGGTTGTTGCATCCAAACTTGTTGCAGCTAAACATGCTGGCTATTTTCCTGAAATCTCTTCATTTGCAGCTGCCGACTGTGATGAAATCTTTGCGCTTTTGGCTTCTGATTTCTATTTGAATGGCTCAAAATATGCAAGCGAAGAACTGGAAGTGTTGCGTGATCTGCCTATTTTCAGAAGTGTAGTTGGTTCGTATACCAAACTACACACCCCAGAGATATGTTTGATTTCTTCAAATTCATTCCTCAAGCCATATCATGAGCATTGCCTTTCTTATTCTACAGATTCCAATGAAAGCTCACTACTCCAAGCTCTTGGGGTTCCTATTTTGCATGATCAACAAATTTTTATTAGGTTTGGATTACCTGGGTTTGAATTAAAACCTCAGTCTGAGCAGGAGGACATTTTGATTTATCTTTATGCCAATTGGCAAGATCTTCAGCTCGATTCTTCCATCATTGAGGCCTTGAGGGAGTCTAATTTCGTAAGAAATGCTGAAGAATCTTCTCTGGAACTTTCTAAGCCCAAGGGTCTATTTGATCCTGGAGATGTTTTATTATCCTCTGTATTTTCTGGCGAGAGGAAGAAATTTCCTGGAGAAAGGTTTGGTACTGATGGATGGCTTATTATATTAAGGAAAACAGGCCTTCGAACTGCCGCAGAAACAGATGTCATACTTGAGTGTGCCAGGAGAGTGGAGTCCCTGGGATCTGAATATAAGAAAAGCAGATCTGAATATACAAAAAGCAGAGGGGCTGTGGACGAATTTGAGACAGATTCATTCAACTCTCAAAACGAAGTTCCTTTGGAAACGTGGTTGTTAGCTGAATCTGTCATGAGAGCCATATTCTCAAATTTCGCGGTGCTTTATGGCAGCAACTTCTGCAACATCCTTGGAAAAATCGCATGCGTACCGGCAGAAAAGGGATTTCCAAATGTAGGTAGTACAAGAGGAGGGAAGAGAGTGCTATGCTCATACGATGAGGCAATTATATTGAAGGATTGGCCGCTAGCATGGAGTTGTGCTCCCATCCTCTCTAGACAAAGTGTTATACCACCTGAGTACTCTTGGGGAGCGCTTCATCTGAGGAGCCCTCCGGCGATCTCTATTGTTTTGAAACACTTGGAGGTATCAAACTGAGATTTTTTCCATCTTTTTTCGTAGGTAATGTTCCATGCATATAAGCATTTAGTCATATATTCCAGGTAATTGGGAGAAATAGTGGTGAAGATACTCTTGCTCACTGGCCCACTGTCTCGGGCTTAATTACTGTTGAGAAAGCTTCTTTTGAAGTCTTAAAGTACCTTGACAAGGTCTGGGGTTCCCTCTCTTCTTCAGGTAAGTTCTTCTTTTGTTGTTAGACAACGCTGTACGGTCTGGTTGAATAATGAGAATGATCAATTGCTCCTGGTTCCGATCGTTGGGGCCTCATTGTTTATAGCAGTATTGTCTTTGTAATATGGTCTATTGTTTGAGAGAGAGAGAGAGAGAGAGAGAGAGAGAGAGAGGAGAGAGAGAGAGAGAGAGAGAGAGAGAGAGAGAGAGAGAGAGAGAGAGAGAGAGAGAGAGAGAGAGAAGTGTGTAGGGTGTTAATGAACCCTAACACAAAAGACTTTATTTATACTATGAGAGAAGTGAATACAATATGTAGCTATCCAATGTGGGACTAATAACAATAAAGCTATTCTAACACTCCCTCTCAAGCTAAAAAATAAATATCACAAAATTCCAGCTTGTTACAGAAAAACTCTAAACATGGTTTAAACAATGGTTTGGTGAAAATATTAGCCAACTGAGCTCCTGTAGACACAAAGGGAGTAGATAACACATCACCAATCTATCTTGTCATGAACAATATGACAATCTACTTCAATGTGTTTTGTTCTCTCATGAAATACCAGATTTGAAGCAATATGTATTGCTGCTTGATTATCCCAATGTATAGGAATATGTAACTGCACACCAAAACCTAACTCCTTGAGTAAAGCTCTCAACCAAAAAATTTCATAAGATGTGAGCCATGGCTCGATATTCTACTTCTCTGCTGGACCTCCCGACAACCGTTTGTCTCTTGCTTTTCCATGTGACTAAACTTCCTCCAAGAAACATACAATACCCAGTTGTGGACTTTCTATCAGATGGCGATCTTGCCCGATCACCATCAGTAAAGGCTTTAACAGGAAAATGACCATTTGATTGGTAAAATAGATCACGTCTAGGATGAGCCTTAACAGTATGTTAACAATATGAAGACAGGCCTCCCAATGTGGAAGGTGAGGAGCTGACATAAACTGACTTACCATACTAACTGCGAATGAGATATCAGGACGTGTATTAGTAAGATAATTCAACTTCCCAACTAAACAACGATATCAGTCTGGATGGGGAAATATCTCTTCCTGATCGACACAAAGTTTAACATTCGGATCCATATGAGTCTCTATAGGCTTCGCTCATAATAAACCTGTCTCCTCCAGAATATCCAATGCATACTTCCTTTGGGACAGACTAATCCCATCTTTGGATCTTGCTACCTCATTACCCAAGAAATACCGTAATTTACCCAAGTCTTTGGTGTGAAACTGGCGTTGTAAGGACTGTTTCAACTCATCAATACCTTTGTGATCATCTCCAGTAATAATGATATCATCCACATACACAATTAACACTATTTTCCGAAGCTCTGACTGACAAGAGAAGATAGAGTGATCAGAATGAGATCGATGCATACAAAACTGTATCACTGTACTGATCAAACCAAGCTCGATGGGACTACTTTAGACCATATAAAGCTTTGCGAAGATGACAAACCTCAGCATACTTTCCCTGAGCAGCAAACCCAGGAGGTTGCTCTATGAAGAGGTAGATCACCATGTAAGAAGGCATTCTTAACATCCAATTGAAACAAGGGCCAACCAAGATTAGCAGCTAGAGAAATAAGAATCCGGACCGAGTTGATCTTGGCAACTAGAAAAAAAGTCTGCATAATCAAACCCATGTGTCTGTGTATAGCCTTTGGCCACAAGGCGGGCCTTATATTGCTCAACAATTCCATCAGGATTATACTTGACCGCAAAGACCCATCGACAATCAACAGTAGACTTTCTTCGCGAAAGAGGAACTAACTCCCAAGTGCCATTTCATGGAGAATAGTCATCTCAATCTCTATTGCTATAAGCCATTCTAACAAAGAAAGAGCCTCTTGTACAGTGTTGAACATGTATGGAAGAGACAAACGAAGTAAAGGCACAAAGAGAAGGAGATAGATGATCAGGAGACATAGTGGGAAATGGGATGAGAAATGCAAGTATGAGTACATTTATGTAGAGCAATAGGAAGATAAAGATCAGACAAGGGAGAGGAGACTACGGATCATGCGACGGAGAAGACGGCGAGGTGGGCGTTAGTGGGGCTAATGGTACTTTGTTGCAACGAATGTATGCCTGCAATGGTTCTCCTACAAGAGTTCCCCACGTAAGGGTTGCAGAGCAAAATGTCGATGTAACTATCGTGAGTAACATTTATACCCTTTCTGAGTGTGTGAATAACCGAGAAAAATACACTGAATGGATCGGCGATCAAGTTTGTCCCGATCAGGATCTAGAGCATGAACATTACATGTGTACCCAAAAACCCAAGGGGGTAAAGAGTGAAGTGGATGACCAGGAAACAAGACGGTATAGGGTATCTAAGGTGGAAGGCATTTGGTTGATCAAGTAACATGTTGTAAGGACAACATCACTCCAATAAGACTCAAGGACTTGCATTTGAAACAACATAGCACGCCTAACTTCTGACAAATATCAAATCTTGGGTTTGGCAACCCCAATTTGTTGTAGAGTTCAAGCACAAGAGGACTTGTGTATTAGCAAAGAATTGAGAAAGAGCATTATTATGATGTTAATGTGCATTATTTGAACCAAATAGACGAATGCAAATGTTAAACGAAGTTTTTATTTCCATAAAAAAATTGCTGAAAAATAGATGACAACTCTGAACTAGCCTTCATAATATAAAGATTTGTCACTCGAGAAATCATCTACAAAAATAACATAATACTAAAAACCAAACAAATTGGGAATATGTATGGGTCCCCAAATATCTGAATGAACTAATTCAAAAGGACGCGACACACAACACTCATGATAATATGACACTCAACGGTGTTTACTAAACTCACAAACTTCGCAAGATAAACTATCAATACGACTACATGAAGGTATTAGTCTTTTCAAATTCTGGAAGGAGGGATGACCAAGACGACAATGATGGTGATATGGGGACTCTGATGATTGAAAAGCAACAGACTGAGGCTGAACGTCATTGACAAAGTTGTATAGGGCACCACGCTTAGCACTGACACCAATCTTTCTCCCCGTCTTTAGATCTTGAAACACACAACCTTGAGAAGAAAATGTGACGGAGCAATTCAAAGACTTAGTAAGCTTACTAACAGACATAATATTAAAAGGAAATCGAGGAACATGTAACACAGAGTCTAAAGTAAGAGAGGAATTGATAGGGACATAACCTAAACCAGTAATCTCAGTGGTGGAACCATTTTTTAAAGTAACGCGAGATAGTTTACCAATAGATTGAGATCAGTAAAGAAAGTAGTAATACCAGTCAAGTCATATGATCAGAGGCACCAAAATCAATAACCCAAGAAATAGAAGTAGAAGAAGAGGCAACACAAGCAACTGAAGGACCTGTCTGAGCAAGCATAGCAGTGGATGAACATCTGACAGATGACTGTTGAAATGTCACAAAGTGTTGGTACTCATTGGCAAAAAAATCATATAATATTTCACTGCATGATTTGTACCCTCCACAATGGGTACACTGTCTAGTACCATAACTAGAATCACCACGACTAAAGCTACCACAACCAGAACTACCTCCCTCGGGCATGCAACCATAACCAGAACCATGACCACTAGAACTAGAGTCACGACCACCATGACTACGACCGAAACCATGGCCACCAATCCCAAAATCATGGCCACGATCACCAAACCATGAATCATAGCCGTGACTATATGAAGGACCAAAACCACCAGAGAAGCAGAAGCCAAAGCTGAACAGTCAAAAGAAGGCACAAGAGGCGATGTAGAACTGGAGACAGAAGACACAAAAAGACAACTGAAGACCTCACTGCAAGAAGGCAGGTCACTAGATACCAAAATTTGATTAGTAACTGGGCAAAAATCTAAGGAGGCACCATCTAGGAATCGAGTAACATGCATACAATCTCACGCTAGCATCACACAACCTGAATTTCAGTAGAAAGTGGCTCACAAACATTAAGTTCATCACAAATATAATGAAACTTAGCATAATAATCCTCCAAAGATAAGCTACCGTGGGATATAGAAAAGAATGACTGATGAAGATCATTGTGCGACGAATATTGTTCACACTAGAATACACCTTCTGAGCCAGCAATATTTTCTAAGAACATCAGTGAGCCAATAATATTTTCTTCTATACTATTCCACAACCCACTACGGATTCCGAGCATCCCTAGGTTTCCATGAAGCATATGCAGTAGTATATGAAGGAGGATTATCAGTTGAGTAATGGGACTCTGACTCCCTCTCATAGTAAACCTCAATTGCCTTAGCCCAAAGAGCATAATTATTATCATTCAAACGTGTGGATGTAATCAACAGCCTCTCCCAAGACCGAAGAGCTGGAAGTACTACCAGTAATAGTAGAACCAGAACTAGAACCAGACTTTTCTTCAGACATTATGTCAAATAATTGAGAGGCAAAAACACAAATACCTACCAACCTTCACACCTTGTCTACCGACTAGTCAACAACCACCAACAAGAGCAATAACTACCAACAAATCAACCAACCACCAATGATCAATATCAACAACGAAACATAACAGATGCCACCATAAACTTCAGTACTAAACATAAATCGATAATCATGTAATCACCATGAGCAGAAATCAATACTAAACATAACAGATGTTGAAATCAAGTAATCCTTACCAATCACCATGAGCAGATATCAATTGTACCGAATGAACTTCTAAAAAGAAGGTAGTACCAGATCAGAGGAGTGAAGAGTACAAAACCAGATCAAACTCCACTCCAACAAGAACTTGTGAGGACAACCATGAACTGAGTAATCAATTTTGAGTTCTAATATGAGTGCATACGAGCTGGGTAAGAAATTTCGAGCCTTGTCTAGTGCATACGAGTGTTAATACAAACTGGGTAGGGAACTAATAGTGTTGATTTTTAGGGATTTTAAAAGATATCGGGTCGATTGAGTGTCGATTTATGGATTTTCAAACCTGGATATAGAGTTTTCGAACTTTGGTTTGGGATTTCGTACCTGATTATGAAGTTTTGAACTGGCGTTAGGGGCTGGATGGTCGATTTGAAGATTGATTTCGATGATTAGGGTTTCGGTTTGGTCGATTGGGTTGTTGGTTGGTGATGCTGGATTGTCGATTTGGGGGTTTAGGGTTTTGATTTGGTTTCAATTTGGGGATTTAGGGTTTTGACTGTTGAGGCTGGTGGCTGACTATTATGAGTGAAGGCAGTAGGGATGAACCTAAGGCGGGTTAGTACCATGCTTTGATACCATGTTGTTTGATAGAGAGAAAGAAGTGTGTAGGGTGTTAACGAACCCCAACACAGAATATTTTACTTATACTATGAGAGAAGTGAATACAATATGTAGCTATCCAATGTGGGACTAATAACGATAAAGCTATTCTAACATGGTCAATAGAAGGAAGGTGCAGTTGGCTGAAAATTTATGCACTTTTGAGTGTGCTGATAAATGGGAATCCCTTCCAGGTTGCAGTAGTTTCCAGGGAACGAGAACTTCTAAACTCAGCTCAGGCCTTGTCTCCAAAATCCTGAAATTAGGACAACCAAAAATAAAATCTAACCATAAATATATTTGACTTTATTCACGGCATGCATAACCATGTTCTCATCCATCTTGACATTCAGAACCACGAGCTCGGGTGTCATATTCAGCCTTGGAATGCCTTTGTTTAAACCACAAGCTTACTTTTGTTCCTGAAAATTCATTAAGGCGCTGGTTCAAAAAGGAACATTATCTTGTGACTTTATTCACTTTTTGGTATATCATAAAATCTGAAATTTTGAAATTCGATTGTGTTTAGGTTGACCAACCAAAAATATATTTGACTTTATTCACGGCATGGATAACGATGTTGTCATGCATCTTGACATTCAGAACCATGAGCTTGGGTGTCGTCATTTACTGCCTTGGAATTCCTTTGTTTAGACCGGAAACTTACTTTTTTCCCTGAAAGTTCATTAAGGCAATGGCTGAAAATGGAGCATTATGTTATTTAGAATAGAGAGAAAAGTGTATAGGGTGTTCAACAACCCTACAACACAAACCTTTATTTATATTATGATAGAGACTAATACATTACGTAGCTAGCCAATGTGGGACAACTAACAATAAACATATTCTAACACTCCCCCTCAAGCTGGAGAATAAATATCAAAAAGTCTTAGCTTGTTACATAGCAACTCTAACCGCGGCTTGAATAATGATTTGGTAAACATGTCGGCCAACTGAGCACCCGTAGATACATATGGAGTAGATATTACACCACCAGTCAGCTTCTCACGCCCTAGATGACAATCAACCTCTACATGCTTAGTCCTCTCATGAAATACTGGATTTGCGGCAATGTGAATAGCCGCTTGATTATCACAATACACAGGCATAGGCAATTGCACACTAAATCCAATCTCTTCAAGAAATGATTGCAGCCACACAACCTCACATGTCGTGTGTGCTATTGCTCTATACTCTGCTTCTGCACTGGACCGGGCTACTACTGTCTGCTTCTTGCTTTTCCAATTAACAAGATTTCCACCAAGAAAGACACAATAACCAGTAGTAGACCTCCCATCAGACGGTCCTCCTGCCCAATCAGAATCAAGAACGCCTCAACGTGTAAGTGTCCACTAGCTCGATACAATAAACCCCGTCCTGGATGTAGCTTAACATACTTCACAATTCTAAGGACAGCCTCCCAATGTGGATAACGAGGAGCTGACATAACCTGACTTACCAAACTAACTGCAAATGAGATATCCGGACGTGTAATCGTGAGATAGTTTAACTTACCAACCAATCGACGATACTGATCAGGATTATGAAGCAACTCCCCCTGGTCCACACACAGTTTGACATTGGGATCCATAGGAGTCTCAACAGGCCTAGCACCCAACAAACCTGTATCCTCAAGAATATCCAGTACATACTTTCTCTGTGATAAGCTAATACCTTCTTTGGACTTGACCACTTCAATACCTAAAAAATACCGAAGTTTTCCCAAATCCTTGGTATGAAATTGCTGATGTAAGAAGGTTTTTAACTCATCAATACCTCGCTGGTCATTACCAGTAATGATAATGTCATCCACATATACAATCAACAATACTTTCCCTCGATTAGATGTGAGGGAAAACATAGAATGGTCATTCTGACTACGATGTATGCCAAATCTCAAAACTGCATCACTAAACTTGCCAAACCAGGCCCGAGGAGACTGCTTGAGACCATAAAAGAGCTTTTACTTAAACCGACATACCCGACATTCGCCCCCGAAAGCAACAAACCCAGGTGGTTGCTACATGTAAACCTCTTCTTGAAGATCCCCATGGAGAAAGACATTCTTGACATCCAGTTGAAATAATGGCTAACCAAGATTGGCAGCTAGAGAAATAAGAACTCAAACAGAGCCAAGTTTAGTAACAGTTGAGAATGTCTCTGAATAATCAAAACTATAAGTTTGGGTGTAGCCTTTGGCAACAAGTCGCGCCTTATAGCGCTCAACAGTACCATCAGGAAGATACTTGACAGTAAATACCCAACGACAGCCAACAGTGGTCTTACACAGATAAGGCCAAGTACCATTATGATGAAGAGGAACTAGGTCCCAAGTACCATTATGATGAAGAGCAGACATCTCATCCTCCATAGCTATCCGCCACTCAAACACAAATAAGGCCTCCTGAACAGACTTAGGAACAAACACAGAAGAAATCGAGGTAGTAAAAGCTTGAAGAGATGGTGACAAATGATCATAGGAAACAAAATGAGCAATAGGATGGAGAGTGCATGACCGAATACTTTTACGGTGGGCAATAGGAAGATCAAGGTCGTCTGGATCCCACAACGGAGAAGAGGATGGCGCGGTGGGTGAAAGTGGTGCTGCTGGCGGAGATGGCTCTGGTTGGGGCTTTGGCTGAGGCTCTGACTGAGATGGTGCTGGTTGAGGCACAACTGGTGGATTTTTAGGACGACGATGATACACCTGCAAAGGTTTTGGTGGAGGAACGGTACTAGATGGGACAACTAGAGGACACATAGACTCATATGCAGGCAAATCAGTAGTGGGGACAGATTCCGAATAAAAAGGAAGAGACTCATTAAATGTGACATCTGCACACAAAATGACGACGTAAAGATGGGGAGTAACATTTATATCCTTTCTGAGTGAGAGAATAACCAAGAAAGATGCATTTAATGGACCGCGGATCCAATTTACTTTGGTCGGGATCCAGAGCATGAACATAACATGTACACTCAAAAACCCGAGGGGGTAACGGGTAGAGAGGCCGACCGGGAAACAGGACTGTCTGGGGTATCTGACCCCCAAGGATAGTAGAGGGCATACGATTGATCAAATAGCATACAATAAGAACCGTGTCACTCTAGTAAGACATAGGAACCCTCATTTGAAATAACATGGCACGCATAATTTCTGATAAGTGTCGAATCTTGCGTTCGGCAACCCCATTTTGTTGTGGAGTCCGAGCGCAGGATGACTGATGAATAATCCCATGATCATCAAAAAATTGAGATAAAGTACTATGAAAAAATTCACGTGCATTATCAGACCGAAACATACGAATGCAAGTATTAAATTGAGTCTTTATTTCCATGTAAAATGATTTAAAATGGTCTTTAACTCAGATCTCTCTTTCATAAGATAAAGATATGTAATGCGAGAGAAATCATCAACAAAAATAACATAATACTGAAAACCAAAAACACTGGGCACATGAATAGGCCCCCAAATATCTGAATGAACTAACTGAAAAGGATGTGACACACGACGCTCAACCCTAGGATAAAATGATACTCTATGATGTTTACTAAACTCACAGACTTCACAAGATAACTCCTTAACAGAACTACACGAGGGCACTAGACGCTTCAAATTCTGGAGAGATGGATGACCAAGTCGACAATGTTGTTGATATAAGGACTCTGATGACTGGAGAGCAACTGGTTGAACACCACCATTGGTTAGGTAATACAGACCACCACGCTCAACACCGGCACCAATTGTCCTCCCCGTCTTGAGATCCTGAAATACACAACCATGTGGAAGAAATGTGACCAAACAATTTAAGGATTTTGTAAGTTGACTAATAGGCACAAGGTTAAAGGGTAAACGAGGAACATGCAACACAGAGTTTAAAGTAAACGATGGAGAGACAGAAACTGAACCCAAACCAGTAACCTCAGTGGTAGAACCATCTGCTAAGGTAACATGAAAGGTTTTATCCATGGGCTGGCAAGTAGAAAAGAATTTAGAAGTACCAGTCATATGATTAGTAGCACCAGAATCGATAACCCAGGGAGAGGAAAAAGATGATGCAACACAAGCAACGGAGGGACCTGTCTGAGCGAACGTAGTTGTGGAGGATGAAGCTGCAACAGCGGAAGGCTGAATGGACATAAGACGCTGATACTCCTCTGCTGAGATAGTCACACTGCTATCGAGAGAATGATTAAAACCGCCCAAAGATCCTCGGAATGAGCAAACGGGATGAGCACGGGGAAAACCATGAAGATCATAACAATAGTCCACTGTATGATTTGTACCCCGACAATGATTACAGAACTTGGTACCATGCCCACGACTAGAACCACCGCGACCAGAACTACCTCCCCCTGACGTGCGACCACTACTATTTCCACTACGACCACCAACCGGAATCACCCCGACTACGGAAGCGTACATGAATCATGGCCACGGAACTTATACGCGGAACCACGACCCACGATTGCCAAACCGGAATCACGGTAGCGACCCGCGTGATGCTACGACTTAAAACCACTGAAACCCTTTGAGCTAACAGGCGATCAAAGGGGTGAGTGAGGGCAAAACCAGCATCGAGATAGAAGTGCGCGAAGAGCGACTAAACACCTCATCGAGATAAGCGACTCCCCGCCTCTCCCAATATCGAGACCCGAAGCTGGATCATAAATGATGGTAAACCCGCGAAATCGAACAATCTCAAGCGCTCTCGCGGCGTCATTACACGAGGATCAGCGATCCTTTGGAGATAGGCTCATAAACCCAGAGTTCTTCACAAATACCACGAAATCTGGCATAGTTGTCCTCCAACGATCCAGTACCAAATGACAGAGAAAAGAATTGATGATGGAGATCATATGTACGACGAAGATTATTAACCCCTGGAATACATCCGGCAACCCGATCCCATACTTCCTTGGCACTATCAAGGTAAAACAGAGGGCCACTGATATGAGGTTCCATACTATTACACAACTCAACTCGAATATGACAATCCTCAGCTTCCCAATCACTATAATCCTTGGCATCTTTATTTGGAGGATTGTCTGTCAAATAACGAAATTTTCTCTCACCCATATAATAAATTTTGACAGCATGAGACCAAATAGCATAATTGTTGCCATTCAAAGGAATGGATGTAATGGAATCCTTCTCACGATGCTGAGAAGAGGAAATAGAAGAGCTACCAATAACAATAGTACTTGAACTAGAACCAGAAGCAGACTTCTCCTCAGACATATTGCCAACAAACCACAAACAACCAACTACTGACAGCGAACTAAGCAACAATCAATAACCAACCACTGAACTTCTAACACTGGTCATACCAAACAACCCAAACAAATATGAACAAGACATGACCATACCAGAAATAACAGATTGACTGTGGCAGAGACCATAAACAACCAACTATTGATCAAGGGAACTTCAACGGCAATCTGAGACCACCAATTGACAATAAAAACATCTGATTTAGAAGATTTCGAGCACCTCTCAAGAGCAAGGAGACATTTTTCGAGTAGCAACAGGTATTGTCAGGTTCGAAATCAACTGGGTAATGAATTTTAGGGTTCGAAATTCACTGGGCTATGAACTTTAGGGTTCGAAATCCACTGGGCTATGGATATTAGGGTTTGAAATCCACTGGAGGCTGGTTTATAGGAAATTTCGAGGGTCAAAAAGAGGGTATTGAAAGGTTTTAGATCATATAAGGTTCGATTTAGGGTTGTAAGGGTAGTATGAGGTTCGGTTTAGGTTTTTTTGTGAAGAGATAGGATCGATTTAGGGTTTTATAGAGGCTTCGGAGGTGTGGGGTTGCTTGGAGGAGGTTTCGATGAACAGTAATGGTGGCTGATTGGAGAAGATGAACAGTAACGGTGACAATGGATGACGCCAACTGCTACATGGTAGGTTTAGGGGTAACTAAGGGGGATTAGGGTTTGGCTCTGATACCATGTTATTTAGAATAGAGAGAAAAGTGTATAGGGTGTTCAACAACCCTACCACGCAAACCTTTATTTATATTATGAGAGAGACTAATACATTACGTAGCTACCCAATGTGGGACAACTAACAATAAACATATTCTAACAATTATCTTTTTACTGCAACTTTTTTATTTTTCAAGGTTGTTTGTTGGGGTTAACCCAGGTTTTCTGCAATCAATTACGTTCAGGGATTCCGTTTGCAAGATTGAAAATGCATATGTGCAGTTCTCTTTATTTAAGAAAGGTTAGAGGGATTAGTCGCACATTTATTTGATTGTATGTCTAATCTTCTTCATTCCTTGTTCCTATCCAAAAGAATGGAAGAAGCTGGTGGGTGAAACTATGCAATGATCAAATTAACTCCATTCTATATACCATTTTACTCTATTGACCAAAAATAGGTACTTCAAATGTGTTTTTTTTTTTGTTTTTTGTTTTTGTTTTTTGCCAGACATAGCAGAGTTGCAGGGAGTGGCATTCATGCCAGCTGCAAATGGAACGCGCTTGGTGGCAGCGAGCTCTCTTTTCGTGCGTTTGCCAATCAACCTCTCACCATTTGCATTTGAACTCCCTGGTCTGTATCTCCCTTTTGTCAAGATTCTTAAAGACATGGGACTTAAGGACATGCTATCAGTTACTCATGCAAAGGATCTTCTCTCGAATCTTCAGAAAGCATGTGGGTATCAGCGCCTAAATCCAAATGAACTCCGTGCTGTGATGGAAATTCTGCATTTTGTGTGTGATAAAACCATGGAGGCAAACACGTCAGATCCATCCAACTGGGAATCGGGAGCCATAGTGCCTGATGATGGATGCAGACTTGTTCATGCAAAATCTTGTGTGTATGTCGATTCTTCTGGCTCTCGGTATATCAAACATATTGATACCACCAGACTGAGGTTAGTTAACCCGGATGTTCCTGAGAAAATATGTACAGCCCTTGGGATCAAGATGCTATCTGATGTTGTTGTAGAGGTACATACATGGTCTGCTGCAATTTCTTTTGCTATTTTATCAGTTCCATTGTCTCAAGGAGATTTTTTTTTGTTTTGCCTCCATCAAAACGGGCGAAATGTTTTTTTTATTCCTAATAGACTTAAACTTACAAAACATAAGTGGAATAATGAATCAATGCCAACACCAACCGAAACGCCCCCAAACATGTGAAATTCTACGAAACAACCGAAACATTAAGTTATTTGAACGCATAAGAAACATCGTTCAGAATGATTTATTTTCTAACTTATTGAAACAATATACCAAGTGAAAGTTTGATCCTTGCATTACTACATATATATCTAGGTTTTATTTTGTTTGTGTGTAATACAATCAAAAGCTCTAAATATGCTGCAGGAGTTAGATCATGGGGAGCATCTACAGACCTTGGAACAGATTGGCTCAGTGTCAATGGTTGCCATCAGAAAAAAATTGCTAAGCAAATCATTTCAGTCTGCAGTATGGGGTGTTGTCAGTAGTATAAGCAGTGACAGTCCAGACTTTGATAGTCTAACTTTGGAGAAAATACAGACCTCTCTGGTAGTTATTGCTGAGAAGTTGCAGTTTGTTCAATGCCTTCATACTCGGTTTCTGTTTCTGCCACAGTCTTTAGACATTACCTGCATAGGGAATGAATCCATTATTCCGGAGTGGGACAATGGGTCAAAACATAGAACTCTTTATTTTGTTGACCGGTTGAAGACCCGCATGTTAGTTGCTGAGCCACCAACTTATATGTCAGTTCTAGACATTATTGCAATTGTTTTGAGCCAGGTTTTAGGTTGCCCAATCCCACTCCCTATTGGATCGTTATTTCTATGTCCTGAAGACTCAGAGACTGCAATCGTGAATCTCTTGAAACTTCGTTCCAAAAAAAGAGTAAATGAAGGCACAGGTGGAAAGAACAGTTTTCTAGGAAGAGTACTACTACCTCAAGATGCTATTCAAGTACAGCTTCACCCATTGAGACCCTATTATTCAGGAGAAATTGTTGCTTGGCGCTCTCAAAATGGAGAAAAGTTGAAGTATGGTAGAGTTCTAGAGGATGTGAGACCATCAGCAGGGCAAGCACTCTACAGATTCAAGGTGGAAATTTCCCATGGTGAGATTGAACCTCTTCTTTCTTCACACGTGTTCTCATTCAAAGGTGTATCGATTGGCAATGATGCTTCTTCATCAACGGTGGTGGAGGATAATGGCAACAGCAAAGTTGCTGAAAACAGGATGCATGTCGATCGGCCAGAAGGTTCTGGAAGAGACAAATCAAAATCTACTCAGGTAATTTTCTCTTAATTTCTTCTTTGTTAAATCATTGTTCTCATGTTGTATCAATGGAAAAGAATGGCAGTCCCTTTGCTGTTAGATATCCCTAATCCATTTGAATGTTGATGTAATGTCATGAAAATTGATTTTACTTCTATTTACGGGTGCTTTAGACGATGCTGATTTCATATTTAATGGATCTCTTGTTTTCTCCACTCTGCCACTCACGCCCCTCCCCCATACTGTACAGTTCTTAAGTAGCTAATATTATTGGATTAGCTCCCATGTCACTAGCTTTGAATCTAACTGTTTAATAATCTAAAGAAATAAGAAGCTCTCCAGTCCCTTGAGGGTATATGTTTTCTCTGCACAAATAGCTGAATGAGGTAATAGTAGGTGGGGTCAGTTAAATCACACACTTCATGTTCAGATTCCAGAATCATTCTGTCACAACTTCCAAACGAAGATTGCAGTTTTGGTTGATGTTTTAAGATTTACTTTTCCAGAACAATTTTCGCAAATTTCGAAAACAAAAAATTCACCGTTTTCACATCTTATTACTTATTAAAAGAATAATAGTTTTCAAGAAAGAGTCCAAAACCCATATTTTTTATTTTCTTAGAAATTAGTTCTCCAAAAATTACACGGGAACGAGTTTCGAAAATAACTAACCAAACTTCCTGAGAAATAGTGAAGGATTGTTGCCATTTTGTTTGGAAATGTATGTGACAGATTTCATTTTCTATGCTCGTCTCTTGAATATGCTCTGTTGTCATTCAGTTAGCTTCCTCTCCTTTTTGTTGAGAAAGGGTCGTTCGGTTAGCTAAGAAGGGCTATTCTTATGGTTGGCAGGCAAATAAGGATCTTCAGTATGGCCGAGTGTCAGCTACAGAGCTGGTGCAAGCAGTTCATGAGATGCTTTCAACAGCAGGAATTAATATGGATGTGGAGAGACAGTCCCTATTGCAAACGACATTGACCCTGCAAGAACAACTGAAAGAGACTCAGGCAACATTGTTGCTCGAGCAGGTTTGCATTCCTTTGATTTACAATAGTAGTCTCGTGTTACGGTGTTATTATTAACCATAGTCTATGTTTCATTGTCAACTTTTGTTTTCTTTTCTTTCTCGTACACAACAAGTCATGAATGGTGCATTTTTTTTTTAAAATTTAAATGAGGTTTGTGTGACACTTTACAGAACTTTTTTATCTGGCTGTTTTTAAAACTTCTTTTTAGGAATCTGTGTATAAGTATCCTCTTCATATAAAACATTAAAAGGGTGTTGTGCATTCCTGGCAATTGTTTTTGCTCAAAAAGAATAGGATATCAAGATGTCTTGTTTTTTTAACCTAATTTATAGAAGGATTCTTCAAAACTGATTCCAAAGGCCAACAGAATAGGATTGAAATCCTGTGGTGTTATCCCATGCTAATGTACGTTAAGATTCTAATTTAACCCATTCGCTATCCCAAATGGATACGTATAACACTGTGCACATAGCTGATATCACTATGACAACTTCCCTCCCCTATTGATTACATTTCGGTATTTCCATAAGAGTTCGAAATAGCAACACACACAAACACGCACAAACGGAGGGAGGGTCCCCTGCTTCTATCTGTCTAGGTGTGATCCAAGCGGTTCAAGTGCAATGTATATTAATGTCCTGTGACCTGTCCAAGCTAAGGGACTTGCTCCGAATAGTCCTGACAAATGATGATTGAAACAGACAAATCACTTACTCCGAACAGTTGACAAATAATGATTGAAACGGACAAATCACTCTCGGTGAGAATCTTATCTCCCTCAACCCTTCTTGGAGATTGGACTATTTGAGTCCACGGCAGGTGAAAGTATTTTATGTAAGGGGTTTATATCCCCCACTGAATTTTGAGACGAGGGGGATATATACCCGTCACATGAATTACCCACTTCTAAGGCAAGAGAACTATGCAAGAGAAGGAATACACTATTTACATTCCATGGCTTTGTGGCATTTTCTTTTAATATTCAACAAGATGTTCAAGATCCTGCCGTTAGTGTCATGACTTCTCCAGAACAATAGAGCATGCTTGGGAATGATCCTAAATCAATCAAACATCGATAACTAGTTCATTTTGGGAGACCCAACCTTTTAAAGGAACCTGCGTTTAATGCACTCAAACTCAAGAGAAAGGGCAATGACTTACAGCATTGCCTCTTTATTCCCCACTTTTTAAAGTATTCATAGCAGTTTGTATGGTTTAGTTTTGGAAACTCAGAATATTGAATGCGTTTTCGAAGTGAATTTGGAATGGGAACTTCCTGAATTAGAAACATGGGTAGAAATAAAAGAGAGTTGGTAAACCAATTTTTTCTGTGTTATGGTTTCCTTTAATTACACACTTACGAATTGTCTTGTCTGAGTTAGATGTTTCTCATACAGGCCAAATGTAAGCCCCAATATATTTCCGATTGACCAAAAAAAAAAAAAAATGTAAGCCCCAATTCCTGGTATGGTCACATCATTTTTGTTCTCTGTACATGAGCAATCTGTTTGATTTGCAGAGTTGCTTTCTTAAGATTAAAGTCCCTCCAATGGTTGCTAACTCATGGTTACAATCATTGTTGAATCTTTTACTGATATGGCAAAGTATTTGCAGGAAAAATCTGACTTGGCAGCCAAAGAAGCTGATACAGCTAAAGCAGCATGGTTGTGCCGTATCTGTTTGAGCAATGAAGTCGATAACACCATAATTCCATGTGGTCATGTACTGTGTCGGAGGTGCTCATCTGCTGTTTCCAGGTGTCCGTTTTGTCGTCTACAAGTGGCGAAAACTATGAGAATATTCCGGCCTTAACTATCTTTTAGGCACTTCACAAGTATGTGGTTTGATAAATTCGTGATTAGAGATTTCCCCAAGATTCTTTCTGGTGCAGCAAAATATTCTTTTTCAACTTTTCGCCGTGGAGGATGCTGAGAATCAATTACGACAACAATTTCCTCTTGTTCGTATAAATTTTGTGCAAATACCAAATGAAACCACAAGGTTGTCGTTTTCTCAAAAGGTTTTCTACCTAGTACAGCGTGTAAAAGAATCGTAAAGTGAACAGAACAAGCAAAAGTGTTATGTATAACCTTGTACATTGAATATTGTTTAGATCTAAATCTCTTGTACAGTATAAACTTTCAAGATTCCATATCAAGATTTACACATTGATCATTGCCTCGTAAAATTTCCTTGATTCTATTTCTATTATTTCTGATTTGACTATGGGAGCTTTATTATATTTCCTCTTCTTTTACATAATCAAATGGAGTTGAATGGATGTGATGCCTTACAAAAAAATTCTTATTGAACTAATTGAGATCTATTAAACAAGATTCATATTGAATATACAATTTATTATAAATTTAAAATTATAGAAAAAGATTGCTATCACCATAAAGGGGGCTCTCTAGTTTTCCGGGGCTAATACAGATTTTTCAAATGGGGCTCCACATCTATTGTGGTGTGATAAATTTGCACAAGATCATGGGTAGGATCGATGAGAGGAGACCCAGAGTGGGCTAAGCCCTCATGGGCTTATTATTGNAGGCTGATGGTACAATATCAATTGAAAGATAGACCGGAAGGCTCACATGGTGGCCTTGGGCCGAGAGCTATGTGGGTTGAGTCGTGTGATTTACTGAGGACCACTGGCCCAATTTAATAAAAGATGATGTCACCGCACGTGTGTAAGCATATGCACATGTGAGCATGCTTATCTTGGAGAGCACGCATATGAGAGACTATAAATACAAGGGTTAGACCCAAGAGGTACAGACACACTCATATAAATTTAATTTACTCTCCGTATTGGTTTTCTCTCTCTAGAGTTTGACTTGACCGTCGGAGTGCCCGCCGGCAAGAGGTTGGTGGGGCTCTAACGAGTTGCTACGCGTGCAAGTCATCTGAGGAGGAAGCTGGCTCACTCGAAGAGTATCCATCGCTGAATACACCCCCCACAATTGGTGTGGTTTCTGGGATATAGTCTGTGGTGTTTTCTGGTGGATTTCGGGTGGTTGTCTAGTGGTTTTTCGGGCTGTTTGGAGTAGTCTTAGATGGTTCTTGGTGGTTTCCTGGCGGTTTTGAAAGAACGCGGGGACGGTTTGAAGGAGTTGAGATCAAAGTCGTTCAAGGATAGGATCCGATGAGTAAGGGTTGTAGATCTCGCTCAAACGAGTCTGTTGGTGGCAACACGCTCAAGTTTAGTGACCGGAACAGTGCACACGGGTAGTTTGAAGACTGGCGAAAGACGGTGGAAGCTAGGCAGAGGTTTTGTTGCAAATCGATCTCTGTGAGAGTGATCGAAAACAGCGTTTGACCACGAAGTTTTATTCCTCTTCAAAAGACAATCGCTCCGGTGTGTAGCACGTTAGTGTTGGTGGCAAGAATAATCCTCACAGTCAATTTGAGCAGCAGCAGAACACAAGCAGGGGCTTTGTCGAAGATCGATCTCGGTTAGAGTGATCGAAAACAAGTTTTGAACAATGGGTTTTGTTCCCCTTGAATAGACGATCACGGGGATGTGAAGAACGACACAAGAGGACGCCAAATGAAACTGTTAATGGAGTTTGAACTCTGGCGAAGAGCACCAAACGGAATTTTTGGGTTTTGTACCTGTAAAATTTGATCTAGAGGAACTTTTAACCACTGAGCTTTGTTCTTCTTGATGCGACGAACATGGATCTATAAAGAAAGTTGCCGGAAAGTTCTCTGGTGAGGCTCACGCGCCGGTCAAAGGACGACGCGTGATGGCCTCTCGGTGCAGGTAGTGGTCACGCGTGACACGCGCTAGATGGTTCGGGAAGAAGGTCAGAGGGTCTAATCCTTGAGACAAAATGGTCAAACGCGTGGTCAAAAGGGATCAGACCTGGTCAGAGGGACTATTCCGCGTGTCAAAAGGACCAAACGGCGGTCCAATGGGGTCTAGTGGCTGTCAAAAGAGCCAAATAAGATTTTTCAACACCAAAAAGGCCATTCAAAGTGTTTTTTGAGGTTAAAAAATAGTTCTGGACCAGTTGGGATCATTTTTTGACGAGTTTGAGACTTGCTCCTGACCAATTGTGGTGTTTCGGATTCAACCGCGGGCTCTGTTTCAGATGATTCAACACAAAAATTGTTGGGTCTAGAGGCCATTTAGAGGGCATTTTGAGGTTCAAAATGTTTTTGGACCGGTTGAGACCATTTTTGGAGGGTTCAAGACATGTACCTGACTAATTTTTGCGTTCTGGATTCAACCGTGGCCTCCGTTTGAGGTGATTTGACACCGAAATTACCGGTACGTTTAATTTTTCCACTTCTAAAAATTATTTGAAGTATTGGAGCATAATTTAAGAGTTTTTTGGGTTATTTTTTGCGGTTATCTTGTTGATAATGTGTCAAAGCATATTTCAGAGTTCTTGGAACAGTTGTTTAGCAGTTGTCTTGTTGTTGAGATGCCGAATATGTGTATGAACACTGGTTCTATTTTTTGCTACAAACCTCACGTTTTGAAAGCCTTAAAGCGATGGCTTGTATTGAGGTTCGGCTTTATTTTGTGATTCATTTAAATTGTGGTTGCTATGACCATAAAGCTAGAAATTGATTTGTGTTGCTAGGGTAGTGAGGGGCTTATGTTGAGCATCGATATCATTTGTCACAATCATTTATTTGCTTGTGGTTTTTTCGGTTCTTTACAAAAAGTTGAAAGATATTAGTGTTAACCGTTTAAAAAGTAAGTGTTAATTGTTTTGATGGTTAGCAAAACCAAGTATTCATTCACGGCATACCGATCGAGTGTTAATTGTTTAAACTCTGAGTTTTCATCGTTTTGATGGTTTTGAAAAAATCCAAGAAGGGGACGGTTTAGAAGATAAGTATGAGTCCCGTAATTATTTTTATGGTGAATATCGTGGCCTTATGTGGTGTCAGTTGCATTTATTTGTTTTCTGATTGCTTCTTCGGTGTTTTGCCAAGAAGATAAACGTGATTCATTGCTAACTGTTTAAAATACGGATATTAATTGTTTTGATGGTTTTGAAACCACATATTGACTGCTTGAAAGCTAAGTGTTCATTGTTTTGATAGTTTTAAAGCAAAACTAAGTATTCACCATGTATCGGCCAAATGTTCTGTTTGCATGCCGAATGTTCTATTTAAATGCCAAGTTTTCATTGTTTTGATGGCTTAAAAGGATGGTTATTGGCTGGTTAAACCAAACGTAGACGACTTGTTTGGCGAGCCAATACTTGTGGTCGTGCCCGTTTGTTGTAAAAATTGCTTGTTTGCTTTGTTTCATTTGCAGGATAATAAATGAGCAAATGAGTATAACCCAGGGTCTTACTAAATGACCGAGGGAATTAAGAAGGTGTGACGTTCGATTGAGAAGTGCAACCTTCGAGAGAAAGTGATGAGAGAACATGGTTCTCGGTTTGATCACTCCGTCGGGTTCAATGGTTATTAAGAGGAGAGATCATTCAAATCAAACCTCACTGTTCATAGAGGAGAGATCCTTGAGATCAGATCTCACTGTTTATAGAGGAGAGATCCTTGAGATCAGACCTCACTGTTTATAGAGGAGAGATCCTTTTGATCAGACCTCGTTGCAACAAAGAAGAGAGATCCTTGTGATCAGACCTCATTGCTTATAAGAGGAGAGATCCTTGTGATCGGACCTCATTGCTTGTAAGAGGAAGATCCATGTGACCACGGGATCATGCCTCATTGTTGATAAAAGAGGAAGATCCATGGGACCACGGGATCAGGCCTCATTGCTGATAAAAGAGGAGAGGTCCTTTTGATCAGACCTCACTGCTTAAAAGAGAAAAGACCCTCAGGATCAGGCCTCATTGCTTAAAAAGAGGTAAACCTCGGGATCCGACCTCACCACTTACAATGAAAAGCATGCAATTAGTGTGATTGGCGTGGCCAACAAGGTAGCAATGATGTCGTGTTCGGCAGGTTTAATTCATCAAAGTGAAGAATTGTTTAGAAGGATTAACCTTCAATTTAATTTGAAAAGGGTAATTTACGATTTGGTTGATGATATGTAACCTTGAATTTTTATCTAAGAAGGGAAACCTTCGGTCTTGTTGAGAGAGCAGGGCTCTTAGTTTAATTAAGTTGTGCATATACCCCGAGGTATTTTTAGACGTCCAGGAAAGAAACGATCTTCAGTCTTATCAAGGGAGTACGACTCCCGGTCTTGATTAAAAGAGCGTAGCTCTCATTACCTTCATTAGTCTTATTGAGAGAGCTTGACTCCGATCTTATTAAGAGAGCGTAAGTCTCAGTATCTTCTATCTTGTTAAGGGAGTTTGACTCCCGGTATTGATTAGAGAGTGTAGCTCTCGGTATAACTAGGAGGAAGTGATCCTCAGTTTAAGCATGAGTGGTAAGCTCTCAGATTATTGAAAAGGAGTGACTTTCGATTCCCGTGAGAGGAAATGCTCGTCGGTTGAAGAACGAAGTTTAGATTCTCGACTTTTTGAGAAAGCGGGGCTCTCTGTATAATCAAAAGAGTGTGACTCTTGATTCTATTGAGAGAGCGGGGCTTTCGGTTTAATTGGAAGAAGTAAAATTGGAAAGTGTCTTTTGGCTTTAAAGAGAGGCCGACCCTTAGGCTTCATAAAAAAAATGTGAAAATTTTCAAGCGACTGCGTCCTAGAACAACCCATAATGGGGGAAGGGGACGGTTTTTGAAACCATCGATTCTGGCTTGGTCCAGATCAAGTTCTATGTGGATGGTTTTTCTACAGAAGTATATATTGTTTATAACTCTGGCTTGCACTAGAACGAGTCCCGACCCAACCCAGAGTGGGGGGTAGGGGATGGTATGTGGTACTAAGAAGAACTTAAAGATGCTTGGGAAAAGAAGCATAAGCAGAAAAATGGAATGACTGGTTAGTATGTATGAGGTCGGCTATCACGAAGACAATATCATAGACCTTGGATGTGGCATATTCCTAAGTGCTAGGAGCCGGTTCATGAAAGGAAAAGAAGTATCTACAAAGATAAAGTACAAAGTTCATGAAAGAAAAAGATGAGTGAATCAGATGGCTCGTTAAAAGCCGGAGGTTTCCCAAAAGCATTGCATGGAGTTAGCTATGGTAGCAGAGCCGACGGTATTTTTGCCAAATGATGGCACGGCACTTTGGCCGAATGTAAACCTTTGAGTGTCGAAGGCTTACTTGGTGAAAGAGATAATCAACAAAAGGTTCGTTGAGACCTCCGAATGAAACATTGTTGTTGAGAAGTTGAAGACTTACCTCAACTCTCCACATTCCATCAGCTCAGTTTTAGTGCGGCAAGAGGGAAAGGAGCATAGCATATGCCCATCTACTACAAGGGCAAGACTCTTCTCACTGCTGAGACTAGGAAGACCGATCTCTCGAATCGGATATCTAAATGAGCCATAGAGCTTGGAAACTTTCACATTGAGTATCAATCTCATATGGCGATAAAGGCTCAAGTATTGACAGACTTTGTTACTGAATTTTTCCCGACAGAGGAGATAAACAAGACTTGAAAAGGCATCCGAATAGAGAAAAGTGGAATGCCATGTCAAATGCTCCATGGTGATATATGGAAGTTATTTGTAGAGGGAGCCTCGAATTACAAAGGGTCAGGGGCTGGCATTATTCTAATCTCCCCCTTTGAAACAATGCATGAGCACGCTTTGAAATAATGAAGCTGAATATGAGGCTCTTATAGCCAGTTTGAAGATTGCAAAAGATTTGGACATTGAGGATTTGGTAGTCTGTAGTGACTCCAAACGAGTGGTGAATCAGGTATCGGGCGAATATGAGGCACGAAATGTCCGAAAGAAGAAAAGATTGAGTTGCAAGTCATTTGCAACGGTCTTCAGGTAATTTGTTTACTGTGGACGGCCCACGGAGTTGGTTCGAGTTCGCGTTTGAAAAATATTGTGATTGTTAGAGTCGCCACCCGGATTTGAGGTTTGAACCCGAGAAACCGATAAAACAGGACTCGTTTGCCCATTTGAAAAAGATTTCACTGATCATGGCAGAACCAAAGATTTCTCGAATTCGGGGGTTTGGATACGAGAGGGGAAGGGTTTTACGGCACCCCTCTCGCCCGGTCCGTGAACCGGTCTCTACTCAATATTTTGTGGGATTTTAAAAATATTTGAAATTTGACTTAATCACACAAATAGGGAATCGGGGATGGGAATCATGTAGTTATTAAGACAATGCAAAAATGTGAATTTATTGTGAATGCTTGTGCATGATGATCTACATGGGAAAAGTGATAACAATAAGGAAAAGATACAACAAATATTTACAGGAATGAATCACAACAGAAACTACACAACAACTCAAGAAATTATGGACATGAGGTTTAATAAACTAGCTTGCAATCTGGATTCCAGAATAGGGGTTGAGCGCTCAATGATGATGGCTTGAGCGCTCAAACCCTCCAAACTAGTTTGAGCACTCAAAGCTCACGAAGTTGACGCTCAATCCAATTTGTGACTTTGATGAATTCAAACCTCTGCATCACTTCTTTGTTCATTCCTTACAAGATCAAACCTTAACAAAACGTTTTTCATGAGAATCAGGAGGAAAAAGGTGGTTTGGTCTCTAAAAGAATGACAAAAAGAGGAGAATCACCATAAATTACAAGGAAAATGCTTGAAACAAAAAAAGATTAAGATCATAAATACAGTAACAAAACTCCACTTACACTAGAAAGATATTAAATCATGATCCATCATTGAATCGACAACAGTAAGCAAGTGGAACAAGAACAGCTTGAGCGCTCAATGATATGGCTTTGAGCGCTCAAGCCATTCTATGGCTTTCTGATTTTTGACTTTGAAAACAGATTCTGGGAGACTCTCAGGAACATAAACACATGAAATATGGGTTTATGAAACTAAAAATTCACTGCTTTGCATTCAAATACAAAATTTTCAAAGGTTTTGAGGCTTGATCATCATAAAATGGTTAGTCTATGCTCATTCAAATGGTTTTGAAGTAAAAATAAGCTTTTTTAAAGATCAAATGAGCATAATTAACCTGTTAAATGATGATAAAACCCCAAATAAAGCTCAAAGGTCAGCAAAACCCCAAATAACAACTGCTATGGACGGCCCACAGAGATTACGCGGCGTCGCGCGTATAAAAGATTGTGTTTTGTTAGAGTCGCCACCCAGATTTGAGGTTCGAATCCGAGAAACCGATAAAAATATGACTCATTTGCCCATTGAAAAAGATTTTACTGATCACTGCGGAACCAGAAATTTCTCGGATTCGGGGGTTTGGTTACGAGAGGGGAAGGGTTTTATGGCACCCCTCTCGCCTAGTCCGTGAACCGGTCTCTACTCAACATTTCGTGGGATTTTTGAAAATGTTTGAAGTTCAATTCAAAATATAAAAATGGGGAATTGGGGATGGGAACCATGTAAACAATAGGAGAATAATGAAAATTGCAAATTTAATGTGGATACTTGTGCACATGATTTACATGAAAGTGACAATGACAAGGAATTATTATGATAAATATTTACAGAAGTGAAAAAGAATAAAAATGAACAAATAACTCAAGAAATCAGTGATTTGAAACTTAATAAATTAACTTATAACCTGGATCCTAAAATAGGAGTTGAGCGCTCAAAGATAAGCACTTGAGCGCTCAAACCTTCCAAACCAGTTTGAGCGCTCAAACCTTATGGATTGAGCGCTCAAACTAGTTTCTGGCTTCTGTGATTTCAAACTTCTACATCACTTCTTTTCTCATTCTTTACAGGATCAGATGTTAATAAGGCATTTTTCATGGATGATCAGGAGAGAACAGATTGTTTGATCTTTGAAAGAATGACAAAAGAAGAGAATCACCACAAATTAATGAACCAAGATGCTTGAAAATGAAGAAAGAGAAGGATCCAGGTCATGCACACAGACACATCAACACACACACCTTTCAGTTAATTTCTCACAACAATTTACAAGAAACAAAGCATAAGTATCAAACTGCTCAAGAACAACTTGAGCGCTCAGGTTCATAACCTTAAGCGCTCAAACCATAGTCTGGCTTCCTGATTTTTGACTTGCAAACAGGTTCTGGATGACTCTCAGGATGAAAATAAAAGCATATGAAACCTTTAACTACTGCTTTGTACTTGAATACAACATTTTTAAAGATTTTGGAACTTGATTACCATAAAATGGTTAATTTGGGCTCATGCAAGTGATTTTGAAATAGAAATAGAAACTTTTTTGAGAGTGAGATGAGACCAAATAACTATTAAAAGCAATCAAACCAAGAAAATGCTCAAAATTCAACAAAACAGGAAAACTGCCCAGAATTGAGTTTTAGCGCTCAAGGCTAGAGGCTTGAGCGCTCAACCCCTATTACAACTGCAGATTTTTACAGTGATTTTAAGCAACTTTCAGACCTTTGTGAGTTCAATGCAAGTATGAAGAACTTGATTAAACTCACTGGTCACCCTCAGATGAACCAAAACAGTTGGATTCTCACATCAAACTACCTTTTTTTACTTGATCGGATGCTTGAACTGGATTGTGGGTTTGAAGGTGAAAGATTGTTGGGATTTTTGTTCAGTTTATGGACTGAATTATGTAAAGTATAAGGTTGATTGTCAAACAAAGGCTGAATTTGGTGTTTTACAGGTGGTTTTGCAGGTGGATTTCTATGGAAGAAGGGTGGGTTTGTAGAGAGAGAGAGAGGACGATTACTTGAGAGAAGTGGGAGCTGTGGAATAGAAATTGGTGACCCCTGAATTAGGGGTGATGGATGGTTTATATAGAGTGAATGGAGGGAAGGGAGGAGAGAGAGGAAGTGGGTTTGTATACTAGGTGTAGTTTAGGTGTAGTTTTAGGACAATGTAGGGGTGTATTATACGTTTAAAATACGTATAGAAGTGGTTAGACACTCCACTCTGCATGAAATCTCATGATGAGATACTCTGCAGATTCCTGACTGGTTCAGAGTTGAGCGCTCAAGGTGCTCCTCACAGATTGAGCGCTCAAGGCCTGAAGCTTGAGCGCTCAAGGCTCTTGGTGGCAGACTGCTTGGTTTAACTTGGTTCAACAATGCTTGGGTTAGTTCAGGTTATTTGGTGATGTTTGGTTGACTTTGATTAGATTCAAGCCATCCTCACAAATTTCGGGTAACCAAGATTGGTCCGTTTCATCATTGGGAATACTCAAGTGCATCCCGGGTTCAAAAATCGGGGTGTCTACAACTGTAGATTTTTATAATGTTTTTAAGAACCTTTCAGACCTTTGTGAGTTCAATACAAGTATAAAGAACTTGTTTGAACTCACTAGTCACCCTCAGATGGACCAAAATAGTGAATACCACTTGTTTAACTACCTTTTCCACTTGATTGAAGACTTGAACTTGATTGGGGGTTTGGGGATGGACGATTATGGCTGTTTTGGTTAGTATTTTAGATGAAAGGTGCAGTGTATGAGGTTAATTGATGATCAAGGATTGAATTTTTGTGTTTGGCAGGTGGTTTTTGCAAGTGGTTTTGATGGAGGATGAGTGGTTTTGTAGAGAGAGAGAGAGAGAGAGAGAGAGAGAGAGAGCACAATTGCTGGAAGTATTGTGAGCTACAGTGTGAGAAAATGGCCACCAAAACCAGGGGATGGTGAGTGGTTTAAATAGGCAGTGAGTGCGAGGGAAGAGAGGAGAGAGATGAAGTGGGTTTGTATTTTAGGAGTAGTTTTAGGTGTATATTGTTAGCAATGTAGGGTGTATTATACGTGTACAATACGTATAGAAGTGGTTAGACGCTCCCCCTACATGAGATCTCATGATGAGATACTCTGCAGATTCCTGACTGGTTCAGAGTTGAGCCAAGGCCGTGGGCTTGGCTGCCAAGGGGCTCACCGGGGGTTTTTGGCGCCAAGGCCTCAAGCTTGAGCGCTCAAGGCTCTTGGTGGCAGATTGATGGTTTGGCTTGGTTCAACAATGCTTGTGTTGGTTTAGGTTATTTGGTGATGTTTGGTTAATTTTGATCAGATTCAAGCCATCTTCACAAGCTCCAAGTAGTCATGATTGGTCTGTTTCATCATCAGGAATGCTCGAGCACATCCTAGGTTCTAAATCGGGATGTTTGCATTTACCGAATTCGGATAATTGTTGATTAGACAAAAGAGGATAGCTCCGGTTACCAAAAAGGACGATCAGGTTTCATATCATGGGCTCGCCTCGGAAGGAGTTTTAAGCACGTGGCCAATGTTTGCGACTATGACTTATTGTATCCTTCTCATCAGAAGGTAAGGAAAAGAAATTCAAAAAGGTTTCTCAATGAGGGAAATAAAGCGGCACAGACAGCGTTTATAGCACGGGACAAACCAGTGATGGATACATAGCTCCCTATAATACTAGGGGCTGCGTGGGTTTTTGACTTTGCGTCCCAATATGTTCTCTGATCGATGGCCAATGGAATGCCGCTTGATATGAATAAACAATAGAGAGGGCCACTCCGGTTTGATTAGAGGACAGTCTAATTTTATGGTGCATGATTAGGCATGTTAATACGATCAATCAATTTGAACTCAACGTTTTAGTCCTTGCATATTGTACATATAACTAGGAAGGGGCCAACAAATGGGTAAGAGCCCATGGACAAGGCCGGATCCTTGACTAAGCAAGAGTCTACGATAAAGATTTAGTAAAAAGAGGATTGCTCCAGTTTGATTTAAGGATGGTCTGGTACAACAAAAGGATATGAGGACCTGACAGTCTAGTTTTTTTTAGAAGGATTAAGTCCTACAGTTAGAAGATCAACTCCTCGTGTCCACAAGGGATGAACAAGAAGTTGAGGGGCTATTGTGGTGGGCTAAATCCGCACAAGATTACGGGTAGGATTGATGAGAGGAGACCCAGAGTGGGCTGAGCCCTCATGGGCTTATTATTGGGCCGATGGTACAATATCAATGTGAAAGATAGACCGGAAGGCCCACATGGTGGCCTTGGGCCGAGAGCGATGTGGGTTGAATCGTATGATTCACTGAGGACCATGGGCCCAGTTTAATAAAAGATGATGTCACCGCACGTGTGTGAGCATATGCACGTGTGTGAGCATATGCACATGTGTGAGCATGCTTATCTTGGAGAGCAAGCATATGGGAGGCTATAAATACAAGGGTTAGACCTAAGAGGTACAGACACACACTCATATAGATCTAATTTACTCTATGTATTAGTTTTCTCTCTCTAAAGGCTGACTTGACCGTCTGAGTGCCCGCCAACAAGAGGCTGGTGGGGCTCTAACAGGTTGCTACACGTGCAGGTCATCCGAGGAGGAAGCTGACTCACCCGAAGAGGATCCATCACTGAATACACCCCCCACTTCTATAAAAACTAATTATTGTCGCTATAAACCATCAAAATAATTTATTCCATATATATGTACATATGAGTGTGTTTGGTTCTTTTACTTCTTTGCAATGAAAAATAATTGAGTGTGAGCGTGCCAGAGAGAGTTTCAATCTCCTCCCTCAGATTAACTTTGGAAAAAACCAAATCTACTCAGGCGATTGTGTTTTATTGGTTCAAGTACCTCAATTAAGAGGATTTTTCTTAACAAGTGAAGAAATGCAAACCAATAAACTTAGGAAATCAAAGAACAATAAAGAAACAAGATACTTCGATTGATAAATCAAAGGTAAACTTACTTCGAAATTGTCTCCAACTTCAAATACAAGATAACGAGAATCTTCGAACAGGTGATTGTTACAAGAACAACCGAGATTAATCCTAACTACTTCCTAATCTACTTCCTACACTACTTCGAACTGGGTTCGAAATCCTAAAACTACTTGTCAAATGAACAAACCAAACATCATTTGTTTGATAGCTGTTTGTTGAAGATTTGTCCGGAGGTTATCAGTCTTCAATTTCTTCTATTTATAAATACTGCTTGCAGTTTGAACTTCCCGATTAATGAATTTGAACTTGGCTTGCTTTGAACTCTATCTTTGCACTTTGAATTGGCAGTTTCCTCCCTCCATTCCGACTAATTCGAATCCCTTTAATCTTCTTCCAAAAGCTTTAATTTGAATCTGCAAGATTGCTTAAACTAACTCAAATGATTACACGTTAAGGAAGTAACTGTCATTCGACATGTGCTCCACGTGTTATAACTGCTAATTGCGCTGTTACACAAGTTTACACGTGGAGTTCATGCTTTTAGCAGTTACAATCGTGGCTTCGAAGTTTGAGGAATAACTCGTAACTGCCAATAACTGCCTTTTAAAATTGAGAAACAATACGACATCGTATTTACTCAACTCTATTTTATTGATCCAATGCATCTTCATTGACAGATTTTTGCCAACGTTTGGCATACTTAGTTACGTGTCAATTAATTATTGGATTTGTTAGTTTTATATGTAAACAGAGTGTGTGCGTGTTTTTCTAGCACTTGGACTGCACCACTTATGTCCTTTCGATCAAATTAAAACGTTCAGATCAATTGTTTCGCTAATCTTTTTTTTTTTTTTTGATCGAGAAAAATTTATTAAGAAATTTGATAGGGTACATCAAGTAGAGGAGGAGATTCCAACCAAAGTTGGAGGAATTAAGAAGCACCTAATGGGACATAGCCCAAAAAACATCTCAGGGGCAAAACTTGTAAACATTTAAACACCTAGCCTAAAGATACAATGATGAAGCCCAGAAACCAATGCATACCAAATCAAAATATTGAAGCCCAAAACACCTATTGGGCACAAGCCCAAAAATGGCCTGGCCTAAAACCAAACAAACCTTAAACTACCACCTCCCCCAAACACAGCCACATCCACTGGAAACCAAATGCCCCACTGCCACCCTCCAAAGCCTAGCACAGAAAGCCATCAAGAGGGACCAACCGCACCATGACACCAAATCGAGAAGCTGCCAGAAAAGAACAAGCGGCCGGAACCGCAACACCAAGAATCCCACAAAATGACGGGATCCCATGGTAACACAACTCTGTTTCCCACAAACTGCCAAGGGACACCAACATAGGCAACTCTACCTTGACTATGGGGTGGTCAGTTGAACACCCTAAAAAAAAAAAAGTTTAGAATACATGTATTTTTTTGTAGTTTTATTTAAGTTTTGTTCTTTTTTAACACCCAAGAGAAAAATGCTTGAACTCCCTACATGTAAATATTGAACACATAACCCAAAAAAGTTTGAACACCCCAAAAAATAAGCCCACAAACCAATCCAATATAAAGAACCCAATTAAAAGTCATAAGAGGTTCCATAGCTTCTCATATATAGTCAATTGAACAATCAACTCTCTATCTTCAAAAAAATAAAAGTATAGGTCAAAATTAAAAATTGTGTGAATCAATTCGGCAGATAATTTCCTACAATGAAAACTAATATGTTTATCTGCCATTTTAATTTTGTTTGGCCTAAAAAATAGAATTCTCCAAGAACATGCAAATTTTGAGATATATCTTATGTATTTTTGTACTATTTGGTCTCATTATTCAAAGTATTATATAAAAATTGTATATATATGGATAGTTAATAGAGCTAGTAAAGTCAAGGTAATTTTCTAATACACTTTTAAAAATTTCTGGAGCCACCACTGGACACCAAGCACTAGAGTCCCATCCAATCCTAGGATAAGCCGCTCGACCCTTCTCAAAGCCACTTCTAGGATAAGCTGTTGTTGGAAAAAGCACCCTCAAGGCACCATAAGACGGATCCCAACACGAATGCAAACACCCAAGTTAGGTCGCCAAAAATTGGAAGAAAAAAAACGACCAACGTCGATCCCGGCGGGAAGAAAGCACCTCGGACTGCTGTGAGGCAAAACAACCAAACCCAACAGAGAAGTGGCACCGGAAAAGTTGGGAATGGAGAGAAACAAATGGAAGAGAGGGGAGGAATGATTGGGATGGAAGAGAGGGGAGGAACGATTGATTTCCTAGTGTTCTTCATCTTTATTGTTCTTGTTTCTAAATTGATTGTGCTTGCTAGAATTGTTGTGACTTCCACAGTATCGCACAACATTGTAAACCTATTGTGATTGGAAATTCACTCGTTTCCCCTACTGGTAATCTAAGGGTAGTGACAACACCTTCATATATGTCCCTAATCATATTGATATACCCTTTTGTCACTTCCTGTCTCTCTAAATCCACTTTATATATTTTTGAAGACCATATGGAAACCCCTATTCTTTATAATATAATATAATATGAAAACCATATGGAAATCCCTCTTCTTTTCTCTATACTTTTCGACCAATCCCCGTAATATGTAGATTACTTCCATGGTTGATCTCTTAAGCATAAATCCAAACTGTTTCTCCGACACCATAATCACAATCCTCAACCGATACTCAATAATTCTTTTCCACTAGTTTTATCATATGACACATCAACTTTAATGGAGAGCTGGAGGCGGAGACCTGAGCAGCTGTGCTATAAAACTACATTGTTTCATGCCTAAAAATATCAATAATGATACGTTCACTCCCCGCTAGACACTCCCATCCACACCCCAGCCACTGTTCATGGGGGCCCTCCCACTTCACCCCCAGGAAAAAAAAAAAAGTCTAAAAATTTCAAAATCTCCAATCCTGGTTTCACCAGCCATTTTCGCGGCACCTTGAGAGACAGAGAAGAGAGGAAGGAGATCGTAGAGAGGAAGAAGATCGTGAACCACGAACCACCCACCGACGCTCGACTGACCTTCACCACTGCCCTTCACCGGCGACTGAATCGGCTCATTCACTCTTCGACTCAAGCCCAACCTGTCCACCGTCGACGCCACCATGACGACGCTCGGAAATTGTATCACTCAACCAAGGTCTCTCTCTCTCTCTCTCTCTCTCTCTCTCTCTCGATCTTGATTCAAGAAATCTTGATTCAAAAATCAATTACCCTAATTCGAAAACCCTACTTAGATTTTTTTGTGTTTTCTGATAAATTATACTAATGGTTTCTGTTATCCATCGTTCTATTTTTGTTTGAATATGGTAATTTTGTTGGTTGTAGCTTATGAATACATGGAATCTGTTAATGATTTTTTGCTAATTACAGAACCATTCAATCAATGGTTTGTTAAACTAAATTATCATCACATGGCGTTTGTGCAAGGGTTTTTGAACACTGAACAGTTTCAGGGGTTTGTGAGTCCAAATATCTCCTATTGATCTCCATGTGGGGTGTTGGTTTTTGGAGTTTGAATGAGAACTAGACCTTTCTAATAAGAGCTCAGCATTTTTTTTGGTTATTGCAAAACCTTGTTGGTGTTTGCTTTATATAATTTTCTGGTGTTTGCACAAATAATTTTCATTGGGTAATTTTGGTTATTGCAAAACCTTAGCTTTATATAATTTTCTAGTCCCATCTGCCTCTTTGCATCTCTTATTTCTGATTCAGAACATTGTGAGTAGGACAACTCTAAGAATCTGTAACTCGATTGATGCTTAGTTTTGTTTTGTCTTATTGGTGTTGATTGTATACAACCTATTTCAGAATAAAAAAACTGGATTAATCTAGATGCATCAAAATTACATTCTATAATCAAAACTCATATTTTGCATTCAAAGTGTCCAAGACCCATTTGTTGATTTTCAAAGAGTAGAAGGCCTTGGCGGGGAATTTTTGGTGTCCCTTCAGAATGCTAACCTTTTCTGAGGGTAAATCCTCTTTGATGCTAACTCACATGGCTGAAGGGAAGAATTCAAAAGAAATTCTGTAATTTTAAACAGAAAAACTATTTAGATTGTGAAGAGACATGATCTCGTGACTCGATTCTTTTTTTCCACAACCACTGACTTAAGCCAAATATGGCCAAAATGGCTTTGGCATTTAAGTCAATAAGCTAAACACGGGACATTCCACTGACTTAAGAATTCCCACCCTATTCACTAAGTTATAGTAATATGGAATGGCAAGTTGTGGGCACAAGAGCAAAATATTAACTTAGACTCTTGTAGGCATACCAGTGGGTGCCAAATTCCATAGAATCATATGATATTTTTTAGTACATTTACAATTACCATGCAAAGAAGAATATTTTGTGAAGTTTGGGCTAGAGAATATATAAACCAAAAAAAAAAAATGAAGGTGGTTACGCTCGTAGAAACTTGATTTGTGTAAACAATATCTGTCCCTATAGAATATAGAACACTTTATCATGTAACGGCTTGTGTGAACTTGATACTGGTGTAAGTGTTCTTAAGACTTTGCCTTAGCACGTCCAACAATAAGGCAAATTAGAATTCTGTGTCAAAGATGCCAAATTTAGTCCCAGAAATAATGGCTTCTCTATAGCTTATCATTCCAATCCCATAGTGGAATACTGATATAACTTCAGTTATGGGTATCTTGCTGCTCATTATTGTACCTCTTCCTATTTTCTTGTACAAATTATGTCCAAAATACAAAGCCCTTCACATGCATGAGGCAATCAACACATTTACTCACATCTCAGTATCCAACTTTACCTTATGAATCTGTCATAGCATAAATGGCTTGTTATATATTAATTGACTTTTGTTTTTTTTGTTTTTTTTGTAAAGCTGACATGGCTTCCGCTACTTCAAACGCCACATCTGGATGGTTGGTGCGATAACAACAATCAAAATGTGTCACATTCAACAGATGATATGACATGCAACTTCATTGGATCATGAACTCAATACAACGTCGTCGTCCTTAACAACAACTTAAGGGAACTCATCTTAGCCATACGGAATGCAGTCTGTATTATAGTTATCCAGCAAGGCATTGGGATTGTAATTTGTATATTACTAGTTATTCACCTTTTGTATTGGTAATCTGTTATGTAACATGGTGAGGTACTGTAAAACAGTTAATTTCAAGTACGTTTCGGACAGTGGTTATGTAATGAATGACAAGGTTATGTAATGAATGACAAAGTTAATTTCAAGTTTATTTTGGGTTATTCTATGGCCTACTTTTATGTTGTGCATTAATAGGTGATTGTCTGATGAGATGCTTAAATGTCGGGTATGCAAGAAAATAGCGGAAATGCTGTCCAAATTTTTCTAGAAATTGCATTTAAACACTCTTTCAGCAACAAAGAATCACATCCATGCATTGATCATACATATGGATACAGAAAAAGACTTCATTCATAGATACGGATACAAAAAACAACCAAGGTGCAACCAATTCACTTATCCATTTATCAAACGGATACAGTACAAAGAAGACACAATACAGACACGATACAAAGAAGACATGATACAGACACAATACAAAGAAGACACGATACATACACGATACAAATAAAACACAAACACAATACAAAAAAGATACGATACAGGCATGATACAAAGAAGACACAATACAAACATGATACAAAGAAGATACAATATAGACACGATACAGACACGATACGATAAAAAACTTGTAAAATACATTCCATTAACCAACCAAGTGTTCTACTCTTCCCCATTATTCATTCCATTCATTATTTGTAAAACACTTGGTTGAACACCTTGGCATTCTTGCAATTGACTTCCCATGAAACTTGATTGTGGTCTTCCCCAACCTTGTGGCCTCCCTCTTATTGCACTTTGCTTGTTCGGCATCAAGTTTGGTGGATTTTGAAAATTATGGGCCATCATGGTTGGCCACATTAATGCTCCCACGTCGCTCCCATTATTCTACCATATCAAAAACAAATTAACATAAATGAAGACCAATAAATTAAGAGTGTAACAGGAAAATACAAAGCTCATTCATTAGTTACTTACATTGACATTTACATTTACAATACTTTCTTGTGTTATACCCAAATTGACAGGCGCAATACCTCCGATCTCCTGAAATTAAAAGATGATATTACTATGAATAACTCATTCAACATATCTGTTGGAACTTGTGGCTCATATGGTTTGTATGAGAGGCACGGAGAAGTTCCCGATATCGATGTGCAAGTTGGGAGGCATTATGATGGAGGGGGTATCGATACAGGAGTTTTCCTGTATCTATATCGGGACATCTATTGGCGAATAGAATGTACGGGTATCGATACAGGGAAATCTCTGTATCGATACCGAGTGGCTTAAAGGCAGTTGTGAATAGTGTTACAAGGGCATTATAGGTATTCAGGCTATAATCCGAGTTAGGGTTGGAATAGGAGTAGCATTCTCTTATAAATACTCTTTATTGTAAAACCCTAGAGGAGTGATAATCAATAAATGACTATTCTGTGTGCTCCCGTGGACGTACCCGGTTTTGGGGAACCACGTATATCTCTGTGTCAACTCCTTTACTGTTTATACTCATATATTGTGTGTGTGTGTGTGATTCGATCCTAACAATATATGTATGGCCATATTAAGTACCAAGAAGAAAAATCAATACAAAGTTTATACCTTAACTTGTTCATTGGACACTGTGGCCTTCCTAGCGGTCAAGCTTTTCTTCTTGACTGCTTCCCTTTTCTTCTTAACAGCTTTTTCCACATGACTTTGCTTCCTTTTACATTGCGGTCTCCCTTGTCGAGTAACGCTTTTAGGGTCAAGTATGTTCGTGCTTTGCTTGGAAGGTATAACTCCATCTCCAAATGAGTAAGAATCGACCGTATCATCAACCATATTACTTGCACAAACAACCTGTGTTTCAATCACTTAGGTTTCAATGAACTGCCGTTTAAACTCATGCCCCAGTGCCATCATCGTATTATACCTCTCTTCATTGTCTTCCACCAAGTCCGCAATCTCTTTGTAGAGATTGCAAACGTTGTCATTCCTACGCGCTTCAATGCTTTTTCCCGATTTATCGTAACTTATCATCACTTTAGTGTGGGCCTTTTTCACATTTTTACACCATCTTCTCAACACATACTTTTCAGGCAATTTATGAATTCCCCTAAGCTGGTACAGAAACAATTGATGCTTATATATCATTCCTTTTGACTCAAATAACCGGCAATTACAATGAGTTTCATTTGTTTGAGCATTAAAATGAATTTTGAATGGCACGCACTTCTGAAATTGCTCTTCTCCTTCTCCAACTGTAATTAACTCTTTCACCTCATATAATGTCACAACATCACCTACTTTTGTTTCACCTAAAGAACATACCATTTTTCCACAATATTGCTTATGAAAATGTCTAACCTTGGTATGAGTGTAAGCAGTTACAAATTGCTTCTCCAACCCATCGGCCGTTATTCAAGGAATGAAAGTGTGCCAACTAGTGTGATCTTCTTGTTTTTTATTTTCCACCTTTTTCGTCAATGCATTTTCATATTGTTCAACGAATTGTTTCAAGGTCGTCGTTGATCTAATGTAACCATCAAAATATGCATTCATATTCTCGCTTCATTGTGTAGATGACATTTCCGCCCAAAAGACATCTTTCACAATTGCCGGCACCCACCTCTTCTTCTTCAAATACAACCCATGTAACCATGTGTTACTCTAAAACTCGTACTTTTTGATGAACACATCCCAACCAGTCTCAAATTCTTCTACTGTCAATGAATCATAAACTACGGAGCGAAAACGATAACTAATTTTTTCATAAGCTTCATACCCTTTCAACTTTTCCGGCACCTTCTTCATAATGTGCCATATGCACCATCGATGTCGGGTATTGGGGAATATATTCTCTATAGCATTCCTCTTAGCGGTGCATTGATCAGTAATAATTGCATCGGGAGCACGACCCAACATGCATGTCAACCAATTCTTAAATAGCCACGAAAATGACTCTGTATCTTCATGGGAGATAAGTCCACATCCCAATAATACCGAGCTACCATGATGATTGACGCCTACGAAATGAGCAAAAGGCATGTCGTACCGGTTGACGAGGTATGTTATGTCAAATGTTACAACGTCCCCAAACTCCTTAAAAGCTGCCCTACTCCTTGCGTCAGCCCAGAATACATTCCTTAATCGACCCTCCTCTTTTAAATCAATTGCATAAAAGAAGTCTCCGTTGTCAGCTTGCATTCTCATGAAATATTGATTCATTGCCTCAGCATCTCCTTCCGTAAGTTGTAAACATCGAACCTTATCCAGATAATTCCGGCAATCCCTCGGCAAATCTGGAACCTTATCAGGTTCACCTGCTTCAATTTGAAGCGAGTCAATACTCTTATTCAGCCTAATCCCAGCTTTTTCATTCATCACAAGAATCCTTTTCACACTTGAATCAAGTACCCTATTGCTCTTAAAAAATCTAGACTTTCCCGGACTTTGTTCATGATTGTGCTCCAAGATAACAAGACTTACCCTCCATTTTCCCTCTTGGGTTAAACACATATTAAGGTGAGCGGGACATTCCATTTTTTCCTGTGGACGTGGATTGGTAAGGTTGCTTCCTTTAGGCCTTGCCTTTCCAGGTTTGCTGCATTCATACATTACATGCCTCAAGACTCCATCTTTTTCCTTTTTCGAAGATCTTTTAGTCACTGCAAACCCCTTTTCTTTCGCAAATTTTGAGTAATAAAAATAAGCATCACTGGGGTTGTCGAATATCATTCCCATCTTCGGTTCCTCTACTGTATCTTCAGAAATCTCAATAGCCGTTTTACCATCACCACCTTCCTTTATTGGAGAACCATTCGTAACCTCTTCTTGTTCTACGTTGTCTCCACTCCATACCTCTTTCACTTCTTCGTCCCTTTCAATTTGGGAAGATATAGGACAGATCACCGATGGTGGCGATGGTAACTAAAACATTGCATGCAGATTAAAAATAAACAAGAACAAGTGAGTATAATATGCATACTTTAGCCCATAAGAAAACACTAAATCTGGTGGCCTAATTTACAAATACAGTAAGAAAACAATCTGGTGGCATTAAATCTGGTGGCCTAATTCACAATCTGGTGGCAAATTTTTTTGGTAAAAAAACAATCCCAGGTAGACATTGGTACATAATTAAACCGTGGTTATTATGGCTCCTTGGCAAGACTAATTAAACAGTGGTCTTCAATTTTTTCACAATAACAACTCAAACAATCATTCTTTCCAACAATTTTTGAAGACTTGGCAGGTACCTGAGGACTAGTTCGGAAGAGTTTTGAGCCAGTTTCCTTTCAGAGTTTTCAGTTTCAAAAGATTAAACTCCAATGTAGCTGCAGAGTTTTGGCTTTAGGTTTAACATAAGGGATACGAAAACATCCTTGCATAAATAGAGTCCATAGAAGAAGGAATGCAATGAGATGCAGCTCAATCATTTGTTGTAGAGGTGCCTGTGACAATGTGTGTGTGTGTGTGGGTGGGTGGGTGGGGGGAGGGGCGGGTGAGAGAGAGAGAGAGAGAGAGAGAGAGAGAGAGAGAGAGAGCAACCTTGGTTGAGTTGACCGATTTCTGGGCGTCGTCGTGGCTCAATCAGACGGGTTGGGCTTGAGTCGGAAAGGGAGATTGCCGATTCAGTAATCGGTGAAGGGCAGTGAAGGTCAGTTGAGCGTCAGAGGGTGGGTCGTGGTTCACGATCTTCTTCCTCTCTACGATCTCCTTCCTCTCTTCTCTGTCTCTCAAGGTGCTGCGAAAATGGCTGGTGAAACCCAGGATTGGGGATTTTGAAATTTTCAGACTTTTTTTTTTTTGGGGTGAAGTGGGTGGGCCCCACGTGGGGGCCCACGTGAACAATGGCTAGGGTGTAGATGGGAGTGGCTAGCGGGGAGTGAACGTATCATTATTGTAAAAATATACACCATTTCATGGCTCTTAATACCTGTTTGGCTTGAATTTGTGAACAACTGAGTCCTCATTATTTTTGCATTTGACATATCCTTCTGCAAAATACTGAGACTTTTTTTTTTTTTTTTCCCTGGTAAGTAGAAATACTGAGACCCTGCTACAACTGGCTCACAAACATTAGGTTCCTTGCAACAACAGAGAGACACAGACCTCATCTCATGGGACTTCCTTGCAAGATGAAAAGAAAAAACACAGCATGTTTTGGATAAACAAAAAAAAAAAGGAAATAGTTACAATACACCTCCCTTATTTGGGTGTACCATATGCACATATTGTATGGTCCAGATTGTGCCACCTCATTGGCAATCGTAACATTTTTTCGTTTTTCGTAACTTTTCAGCAATATAATTCGTAACAATTTCTCTGATTTGTAAAATTTTGGTCTCTCGCAACTTTTATTAAAAAAAAAAATCGTAACTTTGTTGAGGTGTGTATGATACACACTCAAATAAAGAGTGTGTATTGTAGCCTTTCCCAAAAAAAAAGTTGGGGTTCTCTCCATTACAAAAACTAATGCACATTAGGAGAAATATAAGTTTAGAGTTGTTTCTTTAAATTGCAAAAGAACACATTTGGGGGAAAAAAAAAAGTTTCTCTCCATATTCATTGTAAAACGCACAAGCTTTGGTCAATTACATCTTTTCGCTCAAATATGTTCAACAAACCATCCACAAAATTACTTCAAATCCTTTGGAAAGATAAATCCCGTAGACAGTGCGACAAAAAAAAAAAAAGAAAGACCAGTTGCGTGATAACAATAAAAAGCAGACTCTGGACTCTGGAGCCGATAAAAAAATAAAAGGCGGACTTTGGACACATTGATTTCTTCTTAACAGACTAAAACTTTTATGATTAAAGATAATCAATAACAACGGAGTGCGCGAGGTGGGTTTGTTTAATTGCTTTTGCGTATCCACATGGGTTTCACTCCTCATATTTTTACCTTTTACATTTTTGGCTTTTTAATTGGTTAGAATGTACAATTGTATTTGTAAAGTATTTATGAGATATAACCGGAGTAGTGTTTGAGAAATATATGCAGAATACATTTTGTAAGTCTTTATGTTGAGCAACGTGGGAAAAATTAAAAAAAATGAGAAGTTAAAAAGTTTCTCTCCTCCTACACCTGACACGGGAAAATGAGAAGTGAAAATGTAAAAATGAAGGTAATTGATATTCACACCCCCTAAATTGTTATCTACACTTTTTTTGTTGTTTAATGACATTTTTACACAAAAAAATTTCACTAGAAAACAAAAAAAGGGGAGTTGATAACAATTTGGAGGCGTGGAAAACCACTCCCCAAAATGAATAGGGTAAATGACCAAAACATGGTCCTTTGCCAAACAAATGCCACAAAGGTGGTCATGGTTTTTGAAATCCCCAAACCATGAAAAGAAAAATAAAAATGATCAATACATGGTAAATTAAAGCTGAAGTTCCAATATTACCCCCCTTATAATTTCCCCCCAAAAAACCCAACTTTACGTCAAGCTAAATCATCCGGTCCCCTCCTTCCCCATTACACGATCTCTCTCTGTGGCTCTCTGTGTTGCCAAAGTTGCTCTCTCTCTCTCTCTCTCTCTCTCTCTCTCTCGCGTGCACCTCGCACCAGTCTCTCTGTCTCTCTCCCCTTTGCTCTCGAACGCAGCAATCGATCTTCAGCAATCGATTTCGCACGAAGTGGAGACGCTATCTGGAACGAGTTTGTACAGCTATGTGAAAGGTAATCCCCTTGTTGTCGATCTTGTTGTAAGTTAACAACTACTATAGATAATGTCTCACCTCAAACGACAGTCAACTAATACCTATCTGCTACACATATTTCTCATTTTTTAAGGTTAGGTTTGTTAATTCTTGAGAAGTTCGTGTGTACATTGGTGGGTATAGTTTGCAAAGAGGAACAAGTCTTACCTTTGGCAATTACATTTTTTTTCTTGTTTATATTGAAAATCAGAGGCAATGGCTTTAAAGATGATGTTTTTAGTTTATTGTTGGTTTAATTTTAGTGAGGTTTTGAGGGCAAATAAATCCATCTTAGTTTGAGTGTTGTAGGTGATGCTTATTCTCAAATTCATCAAGAAAGGCATTGTATTACATATAACCAAATGGAACTTGGGTAGGAATCCCATGTGATTATTCGTTATTATCATTTAAAATTCCATTGTTGAATGCAACTAATCGAAATAGGCTTTGGCTACTACATTGGTTGTTTAAGATTATTCTTTTTTCTTGATTCTTTTCTTGAAATTGATTACACCGTGAATTTAGGCACGGGCATTTCCCTAGTATTCTATATATCATCTCATTTTTTAACTTCTTATCTCAAACGTAAGACCAAGTCCACTAAATTGGCAGAAGGCAAATAGGGATGTCTAAACTCTTGAATGCAAATGTCCAAAATTCAAAAGTGAGAGCCGTGGGCTATATGCATTATACTTTAGTAATAATTTACAATATCAATAGTTTGTACAGCTACGTTTAGGGCTTCTGCGGTTTCGGTATTTTGGTTGATGACATTGTATTTTTGCTATGTTTAGGGTGCCTATTTTGTGAAGTTGCTCAGTTCACTCTCGTTGCCGCATTTCACCTGTCGATTTAAAGCTTCACTTCACCTACTACCGGTCAGTTTCTCTTTCAATCAAATTTCCCAACCTTATGAGTTATTTTTTTTGTATGATGATGGGTTTGTAGTCATGTTCTTCTCTTCCTCTTCAATGCCCCCCTACATGTTCGGATGAATTGCGTAAAAGACATTTCGAATGTACACATAAGCCGTTTCAATTTCAATTCATGGTATTGAAAGATTCCTACGCATATTTTAGTCATTAGTTGAGTAATACTACACATATTTTACTCATATTTTAGTCATTATTTGATTATTTTAGTCATCGGATGACGACCACATTGCCACTGCTCGGTTATAGTAAGTTTTTGGAACCAGTATTATTCCTCAATTTTTTGGACTTGGTGCAACAAAATTAAACAAGTGGTGCAACAAAATTAGAGTATATTTGAAGAATAGACGATCTTAGTAACTTTTGAATGAACTAAAACGATAATCGATGCAAGTTTAAGCCATGATCGTGGGTGATGATGGCGTTGGTGTGTGTGGTAATTTTACTAGAGGCCTAGGCACTTGAGATATATGGAGGTGTTTTTTTTTTTGTGTGTTCTTTTGTGCTTGATTACTCGACATTCTATGGAAGTATAAACTGGTTTTCACCATGTGTTATATAAGTAGCATGCTTACTCCATCTATAGACGCTGATACACGCAGATATATGGAGGTGTATTCATTTGTGTGTTCTTTTGGCCTTGTATATTCTTGTTTTAAGAGTTACAGACCTGGAAATAGTTGTATAACTTGTCTACATTCATGAATTATAGTGGAACCACTATATTAGGCAAATATGCTAAATCTTCTAAACCTACTCATTTTGTTATTAATTGCAGGTATTTGACTTGTTTGACACAAAACATAACGGCATCCTAGGCTTTGAAGAATTCGCCCGTGCAAGAGGTAACTAATTTGAAGCCTTAATGTGGATTGCTATGTTCGAGAGTAATACCATGAAAATGTGAATTTTGATTAACTGTTGTGAAAATGTGAATTTTGATTGCTATGTTCAAGAGTAATACCACCATCTTCTCCCTTTGCTCAAGAATGACCACCTTCCCACGCTGGCATATGGGTTTGTCTATCCATTCAAAAAATTTGCATCGCTCTGGATCCTACAATAATATGATGAAATCATGCTAAGCGCTCTACTTATGTTATCAATTTGCGTACACTAACAACTACCATATACACTTATCGAGTATCTAGCACACGGAAAAAACCTCCTACCGAGTATCTTTTGTTTCGGTTAAGTTTTCCACAACCAAGCAGAACATTTGTTGCACATGTACTCATAACTCATTGCTTTCTGAACACCTATGGAAAATTGGTTTGGGATATACTGTTGTCTTCCTCCTAGGCTCTTCATGTCTTAAAAATTTGTAGTGCTTGTCACACGGTTTATACTTGCATTGGCTAATTTGTTCTACTGATATCATATTCCAGGCTTAGGGTGGCACTAGCTGCATTAAATTGAGGGTCCCTTAAATTCACCGTCTGTGCATCCGGAGACATTAGTTTCAGTTGGAAGGTATGTATTTTTTAGTAATATTGAGTAATATACTTGTTTTACGAGGAATTTCTATTGGATTGATTGTTTTCCTTGAAATTTGTTAGCGTGCATCCAACATGATATTTGTAGATTTTTAGATCGATGCTTAAATTGAGAGTCTTGAAAAGAGTGGTCATGGTTTGGGAGATCTCAATTTCAGTAGAAAATGGATGAAATTGAGATGTCCCTATTAGCAATTTCTAATTAGTTTGTCCTCAATTTACTAGATAGAGTTGTTCCCAATGTGGTTCCCACTTCATCAGATGACTGTGAAGAACTTGGATGGATCTTTTTCCTTTCATGATTGCATTGGAAATCCCCTTGTGGGTTTAAGTGGAATATATGTTACCTTGCTATCTCCATACCACAGTTAAGTTATGTATGCTTGAGCAAAAGTAGAAAAAACTACAAGGCTCTATTGTCGATGTTCAATTATGATCTCAACTTTATGCATTTGGGGTTTTCTTTCTATTCCTTTTATGATGTCAATGTTAAAAATTGTTCAATTTGTATAGTGCTTCATTGTTTTTATGCTTAAAAATGACCAAAACATGGTCTTTTCTCAAACAAATGAAAAAAGGTCGTCATGGTTTGTGAAATACCAAAACCATGGCAAGGAAAATTAAAATAACCAATACTGGGTAAATTAGAGATGAAGTATCCATATTACCCGTGTAAATCCCCCCCACCCCCCCCACACACACACACACACACACACACACACACACACACACACACCAAAAAACCCACTTTATGTCAAACCCTAAACATCCACTCCCCTCCTCCCCAAAACGCGATCTTCTCTGCTCCATCTGTGTCTCTCTCTGGCTATCTCCGTGTGAAACGCTGCTCTCTCTCTCTCACACACACACACACACACCTTGCACCACTCTCTCTCTCTCTCTCTCACACACACACACACCTTGCACCACTCTCTCTCTCTCTCACACACACACACACACACACACCTCTCTCTCTCTCTCTCTCTCTCTCTCACACACACACACACACACACACACCTTGCACCACTCTCTCTCTCTCTCTTTCACACACACACACACACACACACACACCTCGCATGGAAAACAGGATTTTTAGAGGCCAAAGATATTGCACAAATATTATTACAAATCTTTCGACAGTTGCTCTAATGTTTAACCAAACCACTTCAGCTGCGGTACCTAAGCCTTCGTGTTGAACTTCTATGGATGAATGAGCCACTGTGGCTTGCTTTTTAGCAGACTACGGAACAAGATTAGAGCAACAACACAGTTATCCCCACTGGATCTTATGTCAATAGTATCCTTCCCCCGTTTACAAATCATACTGCTCTTGTGCCTGGAATGGCATCCTCAAGCCGTCGACACATCCATGGGAGTAGGTGGAAACACGACGAAGGAGGACCGGAGATACATTCCTTAGCCTGTTCTTTTGCCCTCCATCCTTGCTTGTAAGACATACGATACTGGAATGCATTCTCAAATTCATTGCAAATATCCCTCGGGAGAAATGATGGCTTCTGCACTATCTTATTTTTGAAAAACAACCCGACTTGTTTCGATGAAATCGTCGCCTTGTAAGAACTTCCATCCGATGGATTGTGTATATGTTCATTGTTCATGCGAATCACACGTACTACGTCACCCCCACCGTCACACGTAGCCGTTAACTTCCAAGGACACCCCTCAACCTTACACACTACTCGGTAGTACGCTTTGCTATTATCCAAATACTTGAAGGAGAACTTGTTGGAGGCTGCAAATATCATCAGTGCTTGCTTGAAAACGTCAGGGCTATCAAACAACTGACCCTTCCCAGACAAGATCTCATTCACATCTTCGGGCAAATAAGGTATCATTCCCATCTCATTTGTACGACTGTTGGTCGTCTCCATAACATTAGAAGCCACTACAGTGTTATCAACGATTAACGATTCCCTACAATACACAATCAACAAATATTCACTCACTAATGCAATAAATCACATAAATAAATAATAGAATAACAAATTCACGTACATTTACATAAAAAGAGGAAAACAAACAGGGAACAACAATCTGGTGTTGGTGGTGTTATACACAGTGCATGTAAACATTATGGAAAGAGCAGCTATTTTTTTGGGAGGAGAGAGTTTTTCACCGTGCGAGTGCCGTGTATTTTGTTTTGCATGTCATGAAAAAGTGCAAAGGTGACTCTAATTGGAAATTGAACATGGATTTGGATGGACTTGTATGCATCCTTTACTTCCGTGTGAAAACCTAAGGAAAATAGAAGTTCAATATTCAGGGAAGAACATTCTGGTGCTGGTTGTGTGATACACAGTGTTTGTAAAAGTCATAGAAAGAGCAAAGCATTTTGTTCCTATGAGCATATGTTTTTCGATGTCGGATTTCCGGTGCCGGTCCAAAGCACATTGGTCAAGACATGTTATAAAAAGAGTGCAAAGGTCAGTCCACATTCTGGTGCTTGTTGTGTTATACACAGTGCACGTAAAAGTCATACATAGAGAAAATTGTTTTGTTCCTAGGAGCATGTTTTTTAGTGTCAGTTACTCAGTGCCAGTACATTGGTCACTCCACTAATAATGGAGCGTGGAACGGATGAACTTGTATGGTTGATTGCCATATAAAAACTAACGAAATAAGATAAGAAATAAAAATTCAGAGAAGAATATTCCAGTGCGGGTTGTGTGACACAGATTGCATGTTAACATTGTAGAAAGAGCAAGGTATTTTTTTCCTAAGAGCATGTTTTTCAGTGTCACTGAGTCAGTGCCAGTGCATTGGTTTACATGTTATAAAAAGAGTGCAAAGGTCACTCCACTGACAATGGAATGTGGAACGGACAGACTTGTATGCATGGTTCATTGCCATCTAAAAACCTAACGAAATAATTCAGGGAATAACAGTCTCGTGCTGGTTGTGTGATACAGAGTGCATGTCAAAATTATAGAAAGAGCAAGTTATCTTTTGGGTAGGTACAGTGTCAGTGCCACTAAATTGTTTTGCAAGTTATGAGTTACAAACTAACCTAGTCGACGGATAAACCGCTGGCAAATCATCATTACTACGTGGCGGCTCCTCTACAAACAAGTCAACTTCGTCATCATTACAGTGAAACATCATTGCGACCGTATCTTCATCGTCCAACAACAAACACTTTGTCTTGTCCCTCTTCGTGTTATAGAAAAACTTTTCTCCCCAACAGTTGTCTTAAGGGCAGCGCAAATCTTCTCAATCAACTCAAACAATTTTAATCCTTCTTTTAGTAAAACCGCTTTACAGAACCCACCATCGTAGGAGAAAGTGCAATTGGAGTTCACCGTCCGTTTCCCGCCCCAATAGCAAAAACAAGTCAACGTTTTTTTGCTGCACATTGGTCATACCTACACCGACCAATAAGAGGTTAGGTAACCACATAACTGACTATAGAAGTCAAAACATTATTATTTGTAAAAAATTATACAACTAATAATTTCATGATGGAGTACAAGACAACGAATTACACTTGATTCACTGGAAGCATTCAGGTGCTATTTTTTTTTTTACAGACAGTGCATCTAAACTTCATAGAAAGAGCAACATAGTATAACACAAGGAGCAAGGATTATAGTCACAGTGACAACAATACACAGTTCAACTATTTTACCATGTCCAAGCACTATTGCCTTCAATTTACCATCCAGCTGAATACATTAACCACCAAATGTTGGGAGGGAGTATCAAATAGCATAATACATAAAATAGAGAGATAGTAATTACAAACCGAGTACATGTCAAAATAGGCAATTACATGTCAAAATAGGAATTTAACATTGACAAGGCTATAATCCACAACATATATCCCACCCTCCACAAAATATATCCACCATCATTGTTTACAATTAACTTGGTTACTCAAAAGTTAGGTTAAGGGTCCAAGCATCTACTACTCCTACAAACTTGGAATTTCAACACCATTGCTCAACGAGGCAGCGCCGAATGCAAATCTCTCCTCCTCAAGCCATATTTGAACTTTCCAAAAACCATACAAGCCACAACAAGTACCACCAAAGCAAGCAACAGTTTGACACAATTATTCCTTCTTTCGTAGACTTGACTCCTTTTGCCAATGTCTTCAGCCTTCTTCTCAAACTCCGTTGTTTTTCTTCTAGCAACTTGGCCTTCTGCTTCCAATACTCCATCTCATTCTGCAGATTCACTATCTTCTCCTTTTGCTCGAGAATGACCACCTTCCCACGCTGGCATATGGGTTTGTCTATCCATTCAAATAAATTGCATCGCTCCGAATCCTACAATAATATGATGAAATCATGCTAAGCACTCTACTTATGTTATCAATTCACCTACACTAACAACTACCATATACACTTACCGGGTATCTAGCACACGCAAAAAACCTCCTACCGGGGTTTTCATCCGTTCCAGATACCTTCAAAGCGGCTTTTAGTTCACGACAATTGCGGTCACGGCAATAGCAATCGGGCCACTCCATTGACAACCCCACCTTTCTACCCCCTCGAATTTCTTCGAGCTTGAGGACATGTCCTTCATCAAAGTTTTATTGTTAGTAAACCTAAATACATCCACAATTTTTCCTAGTATGTTGTTGATTTTATTTCTTCTTATTTATCTCAACATGAACAAGCCCACAATGAGAATATTTACAAAAACAATGAATTCTTTTTTAGAGAGGAGACAAGCAAATTAGACTACTTCAAATCACAGTGAAAACATTTTTATATGAGGGAGGGAGTAAAAGACAGAGGCAAATTAGACTTCAAAAACTTAGCCACTCTAGTGCTTGTATTCTGATGTATAGTGCAACAAAGAATTCCAGATGAGATGGAGCAATGTCATATTATGCAAAGAGCAGAACTCTCTTTCATTGACAGAAAACATAAATAACTATAATATTGGGCAAACATAGCATTCACATTACAGTCCCTAAACAATACTGTTGTGTTCTTCACAACATTGTACCCAACACTATCAAAAGTTCATAAAAAACTTCATAAATCACACAAGAACAAAGAGTGAAATGCTGGTTCTTCAACTCAGATCTACAGGTACTTCTCAGAGAGAGAGAGAGAGAGACACACACACACACACACAGAGACTTGCTTTGTAGAGAGAGAGAGAGAGAGAGAGAGAGAGAGACAGAGACAGAGACAGAGACAGAGAATGAGAATGGCGTGGTACACATGATACAAAAACCGAAAACTTACTGGCTCAAGGTTGGATTTCAATTGAGAGAAGAAGATGAAGCTTCAAGTGTAGATCGATATTCTCCTCTTCTCCCTCTCTCTACGTCGTTTGCTTTCTTCCTCCCTTTTCGTCGTCTGTTTTTGAAACCCAGGAGAATGAGAATGTGTGCTTGGCTGGGAGTGTTTTGAGATGTTAGGGTTTAAACCCATGGAGGGTAGTTAGGTCATTTCGGATGGGGCTTACCATGTATTTGGAAATATTTTCCTCCTTCTCATCTATTCAGTCATTTTGAAAAACCTTCCCATGTAATTGGTATTATTTGTTTTAAAACCCATTTTATGGTCATTTTCCCAAATGAATAATCCAAACACCCCGTACATCTATTCCCGCCGCACCATTTTGTTGGACTTACTATCGAAACAAGGAAATGTGAAGCGGTTATTTACCCCCCCAAAAAAAAAGAAGTGTAGCGGTGTAGTTTATAGCACATCTGCTCCCTGCTGTCACTTTGGTGTACTTTTTATTTATTTTATGACTTTTTTAAACAAAAAACATAATGCATTTGAAAGGCATGTAAAAGGAGTAAGAACAGAAAACAACAAAGAAAAACAAAACAATTTTTTTATTGTCAGCTCACTAGGCTGGCCATAAGGTTCTCTTCAATAACGAAGTTAATTTTTGCATGCTACAATTCCCACTTTTTAAAGACCCTTGCTGGAAAGAGTTTCACAGAAGAGTTTTCATTTTTAAAGATTAATGTCCACCAATTAGGCCGGCAGTAGAATTTTCCAAAACAAAATATAGAAGTTCAAAAAACAAGGGAGAAAATTTAGGCGTGATTTGGCTAAATTAAAAAAACTGATTTTTTGGGTTTTTTTTTTGTTGTCTTTATTCAAAATTTTTTTTTGCATTTGTTAGTTTTACGTCAAGATTTTGTGGTTTCTGGATTTATCTCGTCAAGACTAATCCAAAGAGTACAAAATTATGGTCAAAAGTAATAATTTTTTGAATAAAGCCGAAAATAACTTTGGCTAATAATTTTATACTTTTTAAATTCATCTCTTCAAGACAAGCCAAGAAACCAAAAAAAATCGACCAAAAACTAACAAATGCAAAAAAATTTAACAAGGACAAAACGAAAAAAACCAAAAAACTAGTTTTTTCAAATTAACCAAGTGATGGTTAGCGCAAATTATGCCAGAAAGGATGTGGTTTCTGAAATTCCCAACTCATGAAAAAGAAAATCTTAACAAAAATTATACACGTACAACAGTTTGCTCCAACATTTTTCTCCAACAGTCAAAACGACGTCGTTTTGGCTGTTCTGAAAAAAAAAACACTTGCCTTCTTCCCGTCCCATTTGTTCCGAAAAAAAATTGTTCACCCTCACCCAAAGAGGGTGAATAAAACTCTTAACCTGATTGGTAGAAATAGTATGGATTCCATGGAATCTATACACTTTTTGGTAAACATGACATCAATTTGTGGTGGCATCCACGCTATTTTTAGTGGACTCCATGCCATTGCAACCAATCAGGTTGAGAGTTTTGTTTACCCTATTTGGGTGAGGATGAACAAATTTTTTTCCCATTTGTTCCACCAAATATATATAGAGAGAAAAAATGATAAGTGTACAATAACCCAGCTCCAACATGTCTCCAACACACTCACATGGTGTGTGGAGCCCACACACACTTAAGTGTGAAGTGTGTGTGGACTCCACACACCATGTGAGTGTGTTGGAGTCATGTTGGAGACTTTTGTTGTACATGTATCACTGTTGTGTGTGTATATATATATATATATATATATATATATATATATATAGAGAGAGAGAGAGAGAGAGAGAGAGAGAGATGGTTGGCGATCGAGCTCCAACCAGTGAGCACCACCACCATCGGCGACCCAACTCCTCCGACGTTCCTCTCCACCTCCGGCGATCACAGCCGCCGCCGCCAAGATGCTTTGACACAGACGACTGAACCAAACTCCACCACGAAGGTCAATTTCTCTCTCTCCCTCCCTCTCTCTCTCTCTCTCAGATCGTTTCATTCATCTACATATCCCCCCCTAATTGGAGACCCAGATTCTTGAAAAAACTAGGGTTTATGGTTTGAAAACCCCTTAATTTGAACCCCAACTTGTAATCCGAAACTCTAACGGATTAACCCTCCTAATCCGAAATATTTCCCAAATTCGAAACCCTAATTCTGATGGGTAACAAATCTACGTGGAAAATCAATTCACAATTGTTATTTGCTGGTTTCATTTTCAAGTTTCTATCTAACTTATTGTGCTTTAAAATTTCCATGTGATTTTCTGCTCATTGCTATTTGGTTTGATGCAAGTTTTCTCAAGAACTATGCCAGAATTAGTGAATAGGAACATCATCAGGGGGGTTGTCCCTAGGCATGTGTGATCCCCTTGGGGAGGGGGCTTCCTCCCAAGAGTGCTTGCCGTTTCGAGCCGCTAAAATGCCTTCCCATGTTCCTTGTTCAATATTTGTACAAATCCATCGGCTATGTTCAAGGTCCAAGTACTAGGCATAATCCTTCTCCAGTCTGTGCATCGTAAGGCCGAGGAAATCCACAAATTCAAGTCGATCTCCAGTTTATATGTATTGTTCTGATGCAGTGTCGTTATGCAGTGTTTCTCATGTTTCACTCCTAATCTGCTATTGTATTCCATATGTTACTGCTGCTGCATCTGTACTTGTCGTTGTACTGATACTGAGTTCTCAAAGAAGCTCTTGCTGCTGTGATGTTCATTTGTAGCTTGTTAGCTCCTACTGCTGTTGCATTTCGCGTAGTCTACATTTTATGTCACTTTACTTTTGTTATCCCTCTCCAACTGTTGCCCAAGGGGCCATCCTTTTATTTCCTTTTCTTTTCTTGTTTCCTTTTCTTTTGTCCTCCCTGGGGTATGCCCCTTGTAGGCTGTATATTCTATTGTCTCCCCTTTTTATTTCAAGCTTATTTACCCAAAAAAAAAAATAGGAACATCATTTTGATAGTTTTTGACAAGAACTGCATTGCTTGTTTTAGATTAAGAGTGACAATCTGATGCTTCTTTGGATATCATGTGCTAAGCCGGAAGAGTCCAAGATTTTACATTTATTGAACTTTCATGTGTATAATGGGAACAAGGTTGTATTCAAAGTTCAGCTCTCCTAGTAGCTAGAGCTTTTGAACAATTTCAGGAGAGATATTATTTATTTGTGGAAGTAAACTTGTTTACACTCAGTAGTTCAGCTGTACTGGCATATAGAATTGAAAATTTAGAACTTAAGAAATGTCTTAATTGCTTACTTGAGTATGAGCTGTTTTCTTGATTTCATAATTTTTGTTTGAAGCAACTGGGCGTGAACAGCATACTATGGCAATGAGCATAGCATCTCTGATTCAAAAGTCAACCATTAGCAACAATCCAAGTTTGAATTGGGCAGCACCTGATGGCAATCATTTTACCCCTTGGCAGCAACAAAGAGACACATTGATGTAGCTGATGTAGCAGCAACCTGATGAAGTAGCAACGCTTGATGTAAACCAGATGTACCTTAAGTATGCTTGCCCTAATTGATGCAGCTATGGTATACTTGGAGTGGTTAGGCCACAACCTTCAAACTGAAGCAAGCTCAGTCTGGCTAGTTTCAAAGAACATGCAGTAAAATCTGAAACAAGTAGACACTTTTTTTTTGTGGTACAGAACCAAATTATTGGACATGTAAAATCTGGACTCATGAATGGTCTTGTTCAAGTAGTGAAAGTCGTAAGTTGTACTTGCTTGTAAGAGCTTTATGTTAAATGAAGTTTGGATTTTCACCATGTTTGTTGTTATAGGATCTGTGTGATTCTTATATAAACTGTGTTTGCTGCTATTGTTGAATGTCTGATGAGACATTGATACGTCAGGCTAGATGTAGACACCCCGATTTTGAACCCGGGATGCGCTCGAGCATTCCCAATGATGAAATGGACCAATCATGACTACCCGAAACTTGTGAGAATGACTTGAATCTGATCAAAATCAACCAAACATCACCAAATAACCCAAATTAAACCTAGCTTTGTTGAACCAAGTCAAACCAGCAATTTGCCACCAAGAGCCTTGAGCGCTCAAACCCCTGCGGAGCACCTTGAGCGCTCAAGCCCATGGCTTTGAGTGCTCAACTCTAAACCAGTCAGGAATCTACAGAGTATCTCATCATGAGATCTCATGCAGGGGGGAGCGTCTAACCACTTATATACGTATTGTACATGTATAATACCCCCTACATTGTCCTAAACTACACCTAAACTACACCTAGGATACAAACCCACTACCTCTCTCTCCTCCCTTCCCTCCACTCACTGCCTATTTAAACCACTCACCCCTCCCCTGGTTTAGGGGGTTCACGAATTCTATGCTACAGTTCACAATTCTCTCAGTAATCGTCCTCTCTCTCTCTCTACAAAACCACTCTCCTTCCATAAAAACCACCTGCAAAACCACCTGTAAAACACCAAATTCAGCCTTTGTTTAACAATTAACCTCATACACTACATAATTCAATCCAAAAACTGAACAAAATCCCAACAATCGTTCACCTTCAAACCCATAATCCAGTTCAAGCATCCAATCAAGTAAAAAAAAGGTAGTTTGATATGTGAATCCAACTGTTTTGGTTCATCTGAGGGTGACCAGTGAGTTTAATCAAGTTCTTCATACTTGCATTGAACTCACAAAGGTCTGAAAGTTGCTTAAAATCACTGTAAAAATCTGTAGTTGTAATAGGGGTTGAGCGCTCAAGTCTCTAGCCTTGAGCGCTCAAACTCAATTCTGGACAGTTTTCTATTTTGCTGAATTTTGAGCATTTTCTTGGTTTGATTGCTTTTTAATAGTTAACTAGGCTCATTCCACTCTCAAAGAGCTTCTGTTTTTACTTTAAAATCACTTGCATGAGCCCAAATTATCTATTTTATGGTAATCAAGTCTCAAAACCTTTGAAAATGTTGTATTCAAGTACAAAACAGTAGCTGAATGGTTTCATATGCTTTTATTTTGATCCTAAGAGTCATCCAGAATCTGTTTACAAGTAAAAAATCAGAAGGCCATATGATGGCTTGAGCGCTCAAGAACATACCTTTGAGCGCTCAAGCTGGTCTTGAGCAGTTTGTCAATTCTTGGTTGTTTCGATGATGGATCATGATGGATCATTATTTATTCGATTTCTGGTGTGAGTATGTTGTTATATCTACACTGATGGAGTTCATTTTTGTTGAATCATGATGGTTTTCTCTTTTGTATCATTCTTTGGAGGATCAAAGCCTTATTTTCTTAATTTGTTTCTTCATTAAAAGGGCTTATGAGTAGTTGATCTTGTAAAGAATGAACGAAAAAGTGATGTAGAGGCTCGAAATCTTAGAAGCCAGGAACTGGTTTGAGCGTTCAATCCATAAGACTTGAGCGCTCAAACTGGTTTGGAGGGTTTGAGCGCTCAAGCACTCATCTTTGAGCGCTCAACTCCTATTTTAGAATCCAGGTTATGAGTCAGTTTGTTAAGCTTCAAATCACTGATTTCTTAAGTTATTTGTTCATTTTTATTCTTGTTCACTTCTGTAAATATTCATCATAATAATTTGTTATTGTCATTTTCATGTAATTCATGTGCACAAGTATCCACATTAAATTTGCATTTTTGTATTTTCCTTATTGTTTACGTGATTCTCATCCCCAATCTCCGTTTTTGTGTTTAGAATGAAATTTTAAATATTTCCAAAATCCCATAAAATGTTGAGTAGAGACCGGTTCATGGACCAGGTGAGTGGGGTGTCGTAAAACCCTTCCCTTCTCGTAACCAAACCCTCGAATCTGAGAAATTTCTGGTTCCGCTGTGATCAGTAAAATCTTTTTCAATGGGCAAACGAGTCATATTTTTATCGGTTTCTCGGATTCGGACCTCAAATCTAGGTGGCGACTCTAACAAATCACAATCTTTTATCTGCGCGATACCGCACAAACTCCGTGGGCCGTCCACACTAGGCCAAAAAATAGGGGAGATGTTGTCAAAAAATTTCCGAAACAAAATTGCACATGAAAAATGGATTGAAAATGAATATTAGGTGAATTGTAGAGTAAAGAAACCTCATTAAATGCTACTCCCATAACTCAATGAGGAAAATGGAGTCAGATACACATAAAATAATGGACAAAGATCAATATTTCCTTCCATATTATAGCAACGAACACTAACTCTTAATGACTTATACAGAACAAAACAATTATGGACACGTGATACAGACACAATATAGATCACCAAAGAAATTATATTTCCATAAGCAAGACTAACAAATCATTGGATTGTTATGGACACAGGATACAAACACGACATGATACTAATACTCCAAAAGATTTCAACATTACACATTCAAAGTAACAAATGCAAGATTCCAAAAAAAAAAAATTTAAAAAAAAAAACATTACTAATACTCCAACATTAGATATTCATTGGAAACAAGCAACTATTCTACTCTTCGCCATTATCCTTTGGTTCATCTTATCCGTAAAACTTTGTTGCCCTCCACAACCATGCCCTTGATTTTCAAAAAGACTTGATTGCCCTCCCCAACCATACACTGGACTATTGAACGAACTTGTCATGTTGCTTTGTGAACTTGACTAGGGATGAGTTGTTTTCCCTGCTTTAGTTCTGATCCTTGCTTCTCCTAAAGCTCCTGAATTTGTGGTGGGAGGCGGTGATGATGGTAGGAAACAAAGGACACAGGGGGTGTGCAAGGGGGTGTTCGCCCCCTCGACACTCCCCAATTTTCGATAAATTTTCAATTTTTTCAATGTATTTTTTAATTTTTCTGTATATTTTCTATGGAGTGGCCCCCCCGCAACTACAATCCTGCGTCCGCCACTGGCAGGAAATGTACACCATCTTGAATCCTGAAGCTTGGCAAGCTGAAGCAGGGTTTCTGTTATTTCTTGTTTATCCTTGACAAAGTGTACACCATCTTGAACCTGCATGCAAAGTTTGGCATATATTAACAAACCAACGCCTACATATAGAAGGTATGTTAATCCTAGGAATGGTGTGCAGCTTTAACTACCACCTACACAGTAGTATATCCACTATTGGGAATGTCTCAACCATTACTTCCTAGCAGTCAACTATGGTCTACGTTTCACATCTAAAGAAGGAAACACTTGCAAACATAAACACACATACACGTCGTAAAACACTTCAATCTTGGGACTTCAATCTTTATAGCAAGTCCCAGCATAAAACACTTGCATTTCAAACATCAAAATTTAAGTGGAATCAAGAGCTATACTCTACACATACTCATCAGATGGATGATGTTCACCCAAATAAGTGGCTTTGCAAAACATGCTTCGCACAACAGCAGGTAACTCATATGTTTAGTATTAGAATTGAAGTATGCTAAGTCTATAGAATGCTAATCAATGGTAAGTGTAGAAACCATACAGTATATCATTTTGTCCATTGCGAGGCTGCAGTGTTGATGAACCTAAAACAAGAAATGCAGTAGTTCTTGTCAAAAACTAGTAATGCAGTTCTCTCTCTCTCTCTCTCTCTCTCTCTCTCTCTCTCTCTCTCTCTCGCGTATACAACACAAATCTGCTAACAATTGTGAATTGATTTTCCACTTGAATCTGTTTACCCATCAGAATTAGGGTTTCAAATTTGGGAAATATTTTGGATTATGAGGGTTAATCTGTTAGGGTTTCAGATTACTAGTTAGGGTTCAAATTAAGGGGTTTTTAAATCATGAACCCTAGTTTTTTTCAAGAATTCGGGCCTCCAATAAGGGGGATATGTAGATGAATGAAACAATCTGAGAGAGAGAGAGAGATCGACTTTCGTGGAAGAGTTTTCTTTCACCATTTGAAACTGGTATGGGTCGTCGGTATCGAAGCATCTTGGCAGCGGCGGCTGTAGTCGCCGGAGGTGGAGAGAGACGCCGGAGGATCTAGGTTGCCGATGGTGGCAGGTGCTCACTGGTTGGGTCATCGGTATCGAAGCATCTCTCTCTTTCTCTCTGTATTTGGTTAAACGAAATGAGATGGGGAAGAAGACGGCTCTAATTCTTTTTTTTATTTTACAGAACAGCAATAACGATGTCGTTTTGGCTGTTGAAGAAAAATATTAGAACAAACTACTGTACGAGTATCATTTTTCAAATTTTAATTCCACGTACGTGTCAAATTATATATGAACAACCCAAAATTCCTTCTCTTCATTCCTCCCCCTCTTCTTTCCGCCCCACCAGACCAACTTTGTCGTCTTTGTTGGGAAACGAATCCCAGAACCCAATAATTGCGCGTACAGATTAAACAACAAAAAATAAACACAAACCCTACAAGGCGGAATTAGGGTTTACCTCTCATCCGTAGACACGAACGCTGGTTGACTTGTTTATTTGAGAACTTGACAGACCTAATTACTGTATGCAACAAACTTTGCTCGACAGTACCTCATGATCTTCTGTCATATTCCCTTATATCTCGATCATGTAGCCAAGTGTGGACTTCTACATGATCTCTTTGTTCTCTCTCTCACAGCTTCTATTCTAAATTTCTGAATGACTGTTTTTTGACCTAGAGAACAAAACGATATATATATATATATATATATATATATATATATATATATATATATATATATAGGGCTAGAGTAGGGACCTGAGGAGAAATAAATCTGGGCTCCTTGTGTAAATAAGAAAACCTAATCCCACCCGGATTCTATTCTTATTTCACAAATTATAATTCACACCACTAAAGAATTATAATTGCACTCCCATCTTTATCTCAATTATATTTTGAGCTCCACGTTATTAAATACTTATTAATCTCCCCACGTTAAGATTACAGATACCCGTTGATTAAATGTCGATTACTAACAATCTCCCATTAATCAACATCTTATAAAACACCTTGAGACTAATCACTTAACTTATTCGATATGTCGGATACAAATATCCACCTGCAGGGTTTGACATAACTGAAACTTATAAGTTTACTCAAGGGGGTATCATCAATCTCTAACGAGACGTAGATTCTATTAATAATTAATATCCATATATTTCATGCATATAATGTTGTGACCCAACTCACCAAGACTATTGACCGTAAAAAAAATCTCACTTTATAATGAATCAAAGTCAACAACATTAAATGTATATATGTATTAATTATATCCGGATTAAGAGCATAAGTATTCTTAATAATTATAAGGTTCTAATTGTCTTAAAATGTCAGTACTAAGACAATTACCTTAAAGCGGTCATGTTCAATACACACAAAATGTACTAGCACAATGAATCAGAACTAGAACCGTTCCCTGTAGTCAAGATAAACCTACTAAAACATTATACTACAATCCTACTGATGGTGTGTCAAATTCCACCTAAGATTGTGAACCAAAACTTATATTCCACAAGAACCGATGATCCGATCTTCTATGTGTAAGCCGTACTCTACACACTAGATCATCTACTACGTAGAATAAAAGACACTTGCACAACATACAATTATATCATGCAAACATTGCCCATAATAGATTCTCATCAAAAAAGGATAAAACTGATTAATAATTAACTAATTAAATATTAATCTATTATACAAAAGCATGGCTTTTAGTATATGTTTCTAACAATCTCCCACTTAGACTCAAAACCATGCTACCACGCATCTCACTTCCATTCCCTTTACATGACTATCAAAAGTCTTGGCATGTAAGCCATTCGTAAAAGGATTTGCTAGGTTGTTTGCCGATGCAATCTTGGTCACAGCTACATCACCTTTCTATACGATCACTCGAATAAGGTGATACTTACACTCGATGTGTTTTCCCTTCTTATGAATCTTTGGCTCCTTCGAGTTAGCAATTACACTACTATTGTCATAATAGATTGAAAAATGCTTGTTGTGCGAAACTACCACTTCTAGATCCATCAAGAAGTTTTTGAGCCAAACGGCTTCTTGGCTATTTTAAAAACTGCCACATACTCGGCCTCCATGGTGGAATCTACAATATACGATCACTAGATACTCCACCAACTCATGGCTCTACCTCCTAGGGAAAACACAAATCTCGATGTTGACTATCTGGAACTCTTATATAACATAAAATCTTAATCTGCATGCCCACAAGGCACTAGATTGTCTGACTGGTAGCCAACGTATAATCCTTAGTTCTTTTCAGATACTTGAGTATACATTTTATACCAGTCCAATCTTCTTGTCTAGGGTTAGACTAAAATTTGCTAACCATGCCGATAACAAAGCAAATATCAAGTCTAGTTCACAGCATAGCATACATGAGGCTTCCTATTTGCTGAAGCATTAGGAACTCCCTTCATTTTCTCCATCTCCTCAGATGTCTTAAGACACTAATCCTTGGATAGATAGACTCCGTGTCTGAAAGGAAGTAATCCTTTCTTGGAATCCGGCATGCTAAAACAGGCAAAGATCGCATCGATATAGGAAGCTTGAGAAGCCCAACATCCTTTGCTTAATCTTGCAAAAATTTAATCCCAAAGATGTGACCGGCTACTCTTAAATCCTTCATATCGAACTAGCTGGATAACCACAACTATACCAAAGATAACACTCTGACATCGTTTCCGATGAACAAGATATCATCCACATATAGCAATACAAACACCACCACATTTCCATTGTGCTTCTTATACACACGACTTATCCAGACATTGATCAAAACCAAAAGATTTGATTGCTTGATCAAAACGGATGTTCCAAGACCTAGATGTCTGCTTAAGTCCACAAATAGACTTCTTAAGACTACACAACATGTGCTCTTGATCTTTTGCCAAAGTTCTGCATCTTTATCTTGTAGTGCCTCTTTGTAGTTTTAGGGTTTAACCTGTTGTTCTTCAGGGATCATATCATAAGACTCTCCCAACAACGTATACCGATTAGGTAAAACAATAACCCTCCCACTACAACAAGGTACTGGTGTGTTAACAACAATTTCATGTGATATAGCCTTTTGTACTGTAGGTATTGAAGAAGCCTGTGCCGGTCTATTTTCTCTCAATTCTACTAGAACAATCTTACTGTTCGGCTTGTGATCTATGAAATAGCCTTCCTCTAAGTATCAAGCATTGGTGCTAACAATGACCTTATGATCCTTAGGACTATAAAATAGAGCAACTTTCATTCCTCTAGGGTACCCCACCAAAACAAACAAACATTCGTTCTTCATTCCAATTTATCTGTTTTCCCTGTCAACACATGTGCTGGACTACCCCAATTCTGAACATGCCATAGACTAGTTTTCCTCCCAGTCCATAGTTCTTTGGGTGCAGTTGCTACTAGCTTAAATGGTACCAAGTTAAGAATGTACGCTATTGTTTCTAGTACATGTCCCCAAAACGAATTAGTAAATTTGAATAACTCATCACTAATCTCACCATATTCATAAGAGACCTTTCCTTCTTTCTGTTACACCATTATGTTATGGCATACCTAGCGCAGACAACTAGGATGTAATCCCTTCTGCTGTCACTAGTTCCTAAATTCCTCCAAGAGATATTCGCCACCATGATGGGATCGCAGTGTCTTGATACATTTATCTAGACGGTTTCCCGTTTCCGGTCTATGCTCCTTGACTTTCTCAAAGCATTCGGACTAACGGTGTATCAAATACATGTAACCATGTCTTGAGTAATCATCAATAAAAAATATTGAAATACTTAAAACCACCTCTATCCTAGATGTTCATAGGTACACACAGATCAAAGTGAACCATTTACAACGTTTCATTGGCTCTCCCTTTTTCCTGGAAAACAACATCTTGGTCATTTCAACTTCTAGACAGAATTTCACAGATCGGAAGTGCCTCCACTTCTAATGAAACCAAAGATCCATTTTTAACCAGTCTAGAAATTCTATTTAGATTAATATGACCTAGGCGTAAGTGCCAAAGATACGTTTGGTTCAACTTATAAGGCTCCTTTCTCTTATATGGCAATCTATTAGTGTTATTCAATTCATGTAGTTGCATCGTAGGAATGATATGATTAATTACGTCGAGATTGTCATCTAATGAACCAGAGCAGATAAAATGTTTATTTAACTTAATAACCACAGAGTTATTAAAAATAAACCAAATATCCATTTTCAACCAAATTAGAAACCGAAACTAAGTTTCTCCTAATTCAATGATCATAAAGACAATCTCTCAAAATTAAACGCCTACTGCAACTGCTGCTACTTTTTGTAGCACTTCCCATATGTAGATAAATCTCTTCATCACTAAGTCTTCAGGTTTCTTGGAACATTTGCAATAAATTGCAAACATGATTAGTGGCACCCGTATCTACACACCAGGTATTGGTAGATAACACCGCTAAACATGATTCAACTACTAGTGATTAAAAATTTCCTTGATTATTCAATTTATTGAGATAATTCGGATAACCTTTTTCTAGTGTCCTTTCTGCTTATAGTGAAAACACTTGCCATTAGGCTTTTCCACTCTACCTCTAAACTCATAAATTGTCTGAGGAACCGTGGCTTGTTGTTGAACCTTTTCCTACTTCTTATTGCCTTCAGCTAAGAAGTAGAAACCTTTTCAACTACACTCACAGTTGTCTATTTATTAACCAATAGACCCTTGGCTTATTTAACTCTCTTTTAGCAGTTTCGTTAAATAATAAAGCATTTTGTTCATATTTTAATTCAGGCGGAACTGCTGAAAAAACTTGGTAAGCAATTGGAGCACAATATCAACCTGGGTTTTCCCATTGATTTTAGCTCCTAGGATTTCTAGTTCATTCAGAAGACCTATTATCTTCATAACATAATCCCCTTAGTTGGGTTCCTTCACCAATGGTTAATTCCCCAAATCCCACATTGCAACTTGCCTAGCCGCACCACAAACCTTTATTTTAGGTTATGTTTCATGTCATAGGCAGTTTCTAAAAAACTGATGTTGATGTTGCAATACATTCGACATAGAAGCTAAAATGTAACACCGCGCCATCTCGTCAGTTGTAACCTAATCCTTATATACCAGATTTCAGGTTCTTTTGCAATTTCAGTGGGTTTGATAGAGCACACATCAGAGAACACAAATTTGGTCCCCTAAGCAGTCGACACAATATCCAGATCCTTTTCTCGTCAATATAATTAAGACCAGTGAATTTGTTTGATAATGTCATCAAGTGGATTGAAAGAGACCATTTTTTTGAATCTGAGAATCACATAACAACAATTATGAAGGGCAAAACTTTTTGTATTTTTATTAAATTGGTTCTCTCAACCAGTCTATTAAAAGAAAAACATTAGCAACCCTACACACCATAAAGAGTATGCCTCGATGGGTAGGTCCACTACTCTTCATCATTCGTGTAGATAGGCACAACCTTTTAATTTTACTATCAAGGCACTAAACCATGCCCAATAAAATTAAATAGCTAATTTACTTCGGTCCTACAAGTAAAAGCAGTGACTCAGATGGAGAGGATACTTGTTATTTATAGCTAAGTGTATACCATTACCTAACCTCAAAATCCATTGTTCCGTAATGAACTACCCCAGATGGAGGAGCAATCCATACAACAATTATCTTGAGTTATCCTCTAAGGAAGTAAAAATCTTGATGATGCCATAATTAATTTCCGGTCCGATAGGGAGGAAGGTACTAAAACCAACACACAAAACTTAATTATATCATCTACATACTAGTAATGGAGACCATGGGATTTATACAAAATAAACTCCCTCTCCCACTTAGTAATTTAAAAATTTTGTGAGGGTTATCAAAATTAACATGTTTGCAAAAACCGTGATCTAGGTCAAAAACCAAATATTACCATGTTGTCCAAATATGGTAAACTATCACACATGAAAACAAGATGAATATTCAAATATTCATAAAAAGGAAACATAAATAATATGTATCCCAACTATTATGGTCAAAGATGCAATCCTTGAGCAATAAGGAATCCTTCCAGTCCTGAAATCCTTAAGCAGTCAGGAATCCTTTGAGTCTTGAAATCTTTAAGCAGTAAGGAATCATTTCCAAACTTGAAATCCTTGAGCAATACATATGTTGAAGACTTAGATACTTTGAATCAATCAAGGAAACCAAAATCCAACCATACTTAGGCAAGAAAAATCGGATCTGAAATTTTTCTCGAGTAAACTGCACAGCCTTCAGTATTTTGAACTTTTCTCCCTCATCCGAACTCCGATTGAACTGATTCCAATTGGGTTTGATTCGAAATTCAATTATCTACAACTTCTATGAAGAATAGAATTTCCAATTCCAACATTTACTGGGTCAAAAAAGCCTTGCAATCTGACCCAAAAAAATCTGAAAAAATTCTGCTGCGAGCCAAACATTCGTTTTTCTTGACAAAATTTATCTTCTTGTCAAAAAATATTGTTTTCTCCGCATCTTATGCCCCATTACAGAATCTATAATCTTATAACAGATCTATATATCTAAAACGATACAACTGAAGAAACAAAGATTACATCAAAAACTAATACCTCTCATATACTACTATTACAGATTATAAAACTAAATTTGTAATAAAACAACAGTAATAGTAACCACGCATAAAACAATTACAAAGCGTGGGATCCAATCACACAATCAAAAACATGCGTGACCATAATAGTGAGACAATCGATTCTGCAAAAACGAACGTTAGAACAAACTAGAACTCTGCAAAACAACGGTTAGCATAATTCTATATCTATGTTTTACAGACAACATGACTTGTTTAATCCATACGCATGATTACGGCCATTCGATACCACCCTTTGTTAAAAGCTAATCGGAACTCCGAATAATTCGCGGCGTGCATTAAACAACAAAAATAAAACACAAACCCTAAAAGGCGAAATTAGGGTTTACCTCATCAAATCGCGTGCCGCTAGCGGCAGGTTGACTTTTTATTCGAGAACTGGCCGGACCTAATTATCAGATGTATCGTAATGAGCTTTGATGTGCATCTGCCGTGATCTTACGCCATATTCCGCATATATCTACATCATGTAGCCAAGTGTGGACTTCTACATGATCTCTTTGTTCTCTCTCTCCGACTTCTATTCTAAATTTCTCGAATGACTGTTTTTGACTCTGAAATATACAATATATTTATAGAAATTTGAGTAGGGACTGAGGAGAAATAAATCACGATCTTCAGCATTGTAAATAAGAAAACCTAATCTCACCCGGATTCTATTCTTATTTCACAAATTATAATTCACACCACTAAAGAATTATAATTGCACTCCCATCTTTAACTCAATTATATTTCGAGCTCCACGTTATTAAATACTTATTAATCTCCCCACGTTAAAATTACAGATACCCGTTGATTAAATGTCGATTACTAACAGTCTTTACATGCATACCATTTCTTCGCCGCCCATTTTCTCCCTCTCCCACCTGAAATTCAATTAATTCCCTCATCTGGGTCTCTTCCCTTACCCACGAAAACCCTTAATTCAGGGCTATAATTCTCTCCTACCATCTTTTTTACTCCCAAATACATTTACTAGATTCAAGCCGACCCAAAAAGAATTGATCGAAATTCTACCAATTCCATCATCTGGGTCCCTCCAAATCACCTTAAAATCATCAAATCTAAGCTCTTTTTCTGGCCTCTCTCGCTGAGGACCATATGGGTCCGATGCACGGGTCAAAAGACGTGTTGGTGAGTCAACTCAGTATGGCCATAAGGGACATCGAGAAGATGTACAACAATTTGGTTCGAAGAGTGAAGTTATTGGACCAAAATATGGGTTGATTTTTGTTCGCATATCTGTTGAATTTTTCATATCTGTTGAACCCTACGATTTGGGTTTTCCATACCTGGGCATTCTTTTGCTCTCTTTACCCTTTTCTTTTTCGGTCATATGAATATGATATTCCTTGGCTTTGTTGTCTTTCATTTGGGCGGAATCATTTGGATAATTATGGTGTTAGTTTGGGAAAATAAAGAATAACTCATGTTATTATAAGTTGCAACAATTTTTTATACGAGAGGAGTAAGGGTTATTGATCCGCAAATGAACATTATGGTGCTAGTTTGGAAAAATAGAGAGCAACTCATGTTAATGAAAGATGTGACAATTCCAAACTCAATTGGAACCGCACAACCATGATTACTTACAAAATAAAATGTTGAGGAGCAATGGTCATTTTCTCAAAATAAAAAGTTGGATTTAGAATTAGTGGTTTGGGTGCAATGTTAATTTAGTCAATGTGCAATGATGTTCATTTAAGGAGCAATGATAATTTTTTGGAAAATAAAAGGTTAAATTTATATATCACACCGGTAACTGAATCTTTCTCAGTCAGGTGCAATAAAAATCATAAAAGATGCAATGTTAATTCAGTCTTGGTGCAATATTGTTCATTCTAGGAGCAATTATTATATTTTTCAAAATAAAAAGTTGGGTTTAAGGCAACTCAATCTTCCTCAGTTGAGTGTTGTGCAATGAAATTCACGAAAAGTACAATGTCAATTAAATCAAGATGCAACGTTGTTTCAGTTAAGGAGCAAACAACGTTGATAATTTAGTAGGGAAATTTTGAAAGTAAAAAACGTCCAAATCAAAATCATCTTAGTTGTCGCCACTTTGAGTGCAATATAATTCCATTCATGGTGCCATTATTTAAAGATTGAATTTAAAGAAGAAAGGGCAAAATGGAAAAGTTGGAGCTCTTTTGTGATGACTTTTCAAATGAGACTTATTTTGGAATGCCAAAAAAAGAAAGATGAACCATTAATTATGAACGGACGGAGTATTATTACTTAGTATTATATTGTATCAATCCTCACTAATTGATCAGTATCAACCAACATCACTCTTAAGTCTTAACTACCACATAGAGATGGCAAAATACCCCGCTCCACCCCTATCAGGAAGTTCTTTTTTCAAATTTTCGGGTACAGGGGTCGGATTGATATTATCCCACCCCAAAATATATGTATATGTAAAATTATACTTTTCCCCTAATTTTATAATCATTATTCTAAAGATATTTTTGTCTTAATTTTATTATCATTCTACCAAAAACACTTTCATTCTTATATTAATATTTTAACCATTACACTAAAATATCACTTTATTTGTATTTAGATTATTTTTTTAAAAAAAAAATTATCAATAAGTGGGCGCGAGGCAGGAACGGGATACCCAAAAAATACCCGATCGGAGTTGGGTCCATGTAATAATTTTTGGGTCAGGTAGGGTATGCCTAAAACCCATCTCATCCCGCCCCATTGCCATTCCAGTAACCACATTTGTTAATGACATATTAATCAATTCAAATGGTTTGATCGGTTGGTTAAACTTTCATCCATATCAAATTATCAATCAACCCACTTTAGCTGATTGGTATCGATGCTCACTGTCAATCAAGAATATCATTTCTTATTAAATTTTAAATAAATTAAATTAAAAATCCTACTAAATCATTCAATATTTATTAATCATTTATTCAGCCTTTTTCATTAAATTTTTTATGTAACAATCAACTTGTGGCATCTTTTCAATTATATATTTTAGCAACATTATTTGAAAATGAAGACAATATTTTGGTGTAATGTGTTCACTTCAGATTTCCAAAAAAAAATCCAAAAAGATTCTTTCCCCCATCTCTCATTACTTACATTTCTCTTTCTAGTTATTACCCTTCCCCAATCATTATTCGCATTTTTCTCTCTATCTCTCTCTAATTATTACACCTCTCTAATTATTATTCTCTCCAAAAATCCATCCAAACCCTATCTCAAAATATTCTTCTCATAACTCTCAACTAAACACAGCAGGAAAAAATTGTTACAATAATTTTTTTTCAAAAATTAAAATTTTGAATTAGATTTATATGCTCACCCCACTTTTTAGGTTGTCCACAGACAAAGGCTAAGCAAAAAGACCAAAAAAAAAGAAAGTAGGGTGATAAGGGCAAACACAACAAGGCTCAACAAATCTTGAGCCAAATAAATTAGTTAGCAATGTTTTATCTACTCATGTCATTTTCAACACTCCAACAATACTACATATACTACCTCTCCGTTATTAAAGTACTAATTTTTACTTTTCTAAGTAATACAATATATACCCATATATACATACACACCCATATATACGAAACCCAAACCCAGATCTTGTCTAACGAAGAACTCGTCGTTGCCGTTGAACGAAGATCTCGCTGTCGCTGTCGGCCAAGTTGAACGAAACTTGTCACCGTCAAATGAAACCCAGATCTCGCCGTTGCCGTTGGCCAAGTCGAACGAAACCTATCGCCCTCAAATGAAACCCATATCTCGCCGTTGTCGTCGGCCAAGTCAAACGAAACCCGTCGCCGTTAAATGAAACCCAGATCTCGCCATTGTCGTCAGCCAAGTCGAACGAAACCCGTCGTCGTGCCGTCAAACAAAACCCATCTCCGTCGACCAAGAACTGGTGGAGAGAGATGCCGAGAAGGGGAAGAGGGAGAGAGAAGTGTGAGGGAAAAAATAATTAAAAAATAGGTAAGGAGTGAACAATGACTAAACCGAAGGGCTAATAAAGGAGAGGCTTTTCAATTTTTGTGTTTGGTCATTTGCCAATTTCGGTCGAATTTGCCCTTCGATTTCAGATTTGCTGCGATGGTTTTCCTGTGGTTTTGATGCTATTGGTTGTCATCTGTCGTCTTTTTACCCTGTGGTTGAGTAATAGTTTGCAGAGTCTTGTTTTGTTTGGTTATTGCATGGTGAGTTACCCGTTGGGTTTTGCGCCATGCAGATGAGAGATTTGACAAGATCTGTGTATTGCACCAAAGTCTCTTGTAGCACGCTGAAATCTTCTGAACCACGCATTCACGTATATTATTATATTGGTCTTGCCTTTATTGAGGCCTTTATTGTTGCAGAAGGATAAGGAAACTCCCAGATGTGTATTTGCCTTCTCGTTTGCTTCTGCTGGCAAGGGTTTTCTTTGCTACGTGAAGATCTTGTACGGTTTGGTAAGTGATTTGGGTTGTCTTTGATATTCGACATGTTTTCAGTAAATTACTTACATATGCGTGAAGATCTTGTATGGTTTGGTAAGTGATTTCGGTTGTCTTTGATATTCAACATGTTTTCAGGTAGTTACTTACATATATCTGAAATATATATAAATATATATATATATATATATATATATATATATATATATATATATATATATATATATTCCGATGAGAGGTATCGGTGATGAACATATAAAATTGAATAAACGACGGCTTTAATAATTAATGATAATAATAATAATTCCTCGTTGGATTTGTCACGTATTTTGGGATCCTGGGTGTGATTTCCAGCTATCCACGATCGAAAGGCTAATAAAAGAGGGGCTTTTCCAATTCTTTGTTTGGTCATTTGCCAATTTCGGTCGGAATTGTCCTTCGATTTGAGATTTGGCATGATGGTTTTCCTGTGGTTTAGTTGCTATTGGGTGTCCCATTTGGTCATTCAGGTGTGGCATATTATTGGTTTCACCTTTATTGGAAAGGATCAAGGAAAACTCTAGATCTGTACTTTTGTTCTCGTTTGGAATTTCTGGAGTGGGTTTCCAGAAGTACTTTCGTTCTCGTTTCGAATTTCTGGAGTGGGTTTCCATGTAACTTTTCAGTTCTTTTCCGTGTGCAAATCTTCTAGGCTTCAATAAATGATTTGGCTTTGCGTTTGTTTAACTAAGTTCTGGAGTTTTACCCGTTGATTTGTTCATATGAGACGCCGTTTCATTCTCGGTTATCTTGTTCATCCATAGCACGCGCGCACACACACACACAGACAGAGGGAGAGAGAGTACCGATGAAGGCTAGAGTTGGGGGAAGAGGGCAGATCAACTCTCAATTTGAGCCATGGAGGTGCGGTCGACGGGAGTTTAATCTTGTATTAGCTAAGGGGATGGAATTAGAATTCTTAAGTTTTTGTATGGAATGGAGATTCCCTTATTCAGAGGAATAATGACTCCATTTAGAATTGGTATTCCTTCTATTTTCTGCAAACCAAACATGGGAATAGAATTTCATTGGAATTTCTATTCCATTCCATTGTCTATTCCAGCAAACCAAACACACCCTTAGGGTTTGTAATTCTTGAGTATTTTGGGTCTTATCGGTTGTATTCTGGGAGTATATTTTGGGTTTATATGTTATGGAAGATTTTAGGGTTTTATTGTCTGCATGCTCTGTTTATGACCTTAAGATTCAATAAGAATGACTGTATATCACTTTGGTTTCTTGTCACTAAGGTTTCCGATTGTGTTCTTGTGAACACCCCGCGGAGACGCGATGGCGTCCACGAAAATGGTTTTGATTCTGAAAAATGATTCGATTGGTTGAATAAAGTTGCCACCCGGATTTGAGGAACGTACGCGAGAAACCATTTGAAGAATGACTCTTTTGCCCCTGATATGAAAAATACTTCACCGGTCTTTTAAAATGAGATTTCTCGGGTCCGGGAGCTAGGTTACGCGAAGGGAAGGAATTCAAAGCACCCCTCGCGCCCGGCATATTTGCCGGTCTCTACTAAATGTTTGGAAAATCTTGAAAATGTTGTTTAGATGGACTTTTAATTCAAATTCATGTGAGAGCATAATGAATATATCAAGAATATTGATGAAATGTGAATACATGCTCATGTAAAATATTGTGAATGGATGATTTATATACTGAAAATGCTGAATTTATACTAAAATACCACCAAGGTATCTTAAAATGACCCAGAAATTGATTATATAATGAGCACTAGGATAGGGTCCAGGCACCTGGATTCAGTCCAGGCACCTGGAAAGGGTCAATCCAGGCGCCTGGATCACTATCTAGACAGAAACTCTGAAATCACATTTCTAGCAGAATCCAACAAATGCAATGTTCTAATCAACTCTCATACATTCTGAAAATGTAGTAGCAACACAATAACAGGTTTAAAACATAAATATGACTCATACACAATGAAATGATGCTCAAAATGCAACAATAATAACATGATGATGCTCATTTTAGACTCTCATGAGAGATTATGCTGAAGTATCAAATGAAACCTCAAAGTGAAACCTTAGAGCTAATGAACAGAACTCAAGAGTAATGCATAAGCCTATTTAGATGACTCTTTCTTATGAAATCCCCCATTTAAAGTAGGAATGCAAGCTCAAAAAGCTTAAAATGAACATATAAATGGTGATTCAAACATAGGATGCAAAGAACTGTGAATTCATATATGCAAGTGATGTAGCAAAAATGATCAGAATGCAAGAGAAAGCAAGAAACATGACAAAGAAAAAAAAAGGGGTTCAGGCGCCTGCATGGAGGGAATCCAGGCGCCTGGACCCGATGTAGGCGCCTGAAGGGTGTAATCCAGGCACCTAGACCAGATTCTGATAACCAAAATACTTTCTTGCTTTGATGATTTTCAGATCACTCTCAAACTCTCTACTGGTATGGATGACCAGAAAGAGCCTGAGTGAGTCCCCCTCAGGGCCTATGTAGATAAATTGGTAGAATAACTACCTTTTTGGTTTGATCAAGAACTTGAAAATGGGTTTTTGGAATGGATTTTGCAAGGATATGGCTTCTGATTCTTTGGTTTACTGAACTAAAAGAGTAGTTTGTGTATGAATTGATGGAACTCAGTTGATGGAAATGGGTAGATTTTTGGATTGTTGAAGCGAAAGAGGTGATTTTTAGAGTGAGAAGGGGTTTAACTTTGAAGGGTAATGGGTGAGTTGAGTTTTTCTGGAGCAATTTGGACAAAGTAATAGCTGAATAAGAGTGTGGTTCTTCAGCCCTTGAAAATGAGAGAGGTGAGTGCAATTTATAGGCAAACAAGGGTCCAAAGAGGGCCACTTGAACCCTTCAAGAGAGTAAGGGGTCACCTAGGGGGCAAAGAATAGGTGTAATGATCTCCCCCATGTTCTCTCTAACTAATCTCTGCAGCAAAATCCCCCAAGATCTCGTTCCCACCCACTAGCAAACTTAAAACACACTCAACCTGGACTGATATCCAGGCGCCTAGATTGTGCATTTCCAAGCGCCTGGACTGAATCCAGGCACTTGAACCATTGAATCCAGGCGCCTGAACCCCTTCCAGGCGCCTGGACTTGACCATTCCAGGTGCCTGAAAGACCAATCCAGGTGTATGTATTTCAAGGTTTTGGGACATTCCGGAGCTCCAAGGGATATTTTGGTGATTTGATGGGAGGTTATTGGTGAGGTTTTTCAAGTTTTTGATCAAACCTTATGTGTCTTCATTAGGCATTTTCATCATCGGGGAAATTCCAGAATCCTGAAGGTCCGGATTGGGGTGTCTATAGTTCTTCGTGTATGATTTTTATAGAAATAACTCAGCAATTTTCCGAGGTCTGCATGTATTTAATTTTGTGCTTGTTTTTTTTATACACTCCGTCTCTCATTATCACTTTCAATTTTTTCCCACAATATACCGCAGAGTTACAATGATTTCCACTCGAGAGGAATTGTGCAGAAGATGAATTGGAAATTGGAAGATGGAGTGAAGGAACACGCCTAAAATGGTAAGCTGTTGAGTGCCTCTGATTTCATTGTGAGAGGAGGTAACAGTAAGAGGGGGCATATGATATATGGAACAAGGCTGCTATCGCCAGTTGCGATGACGTCAGCATCTCAAGCGATTTGGGCGATTTGGTTCTCTTCGATCTAGCTCGTCGCAACTTAGCCATGGCCGACGGGGCTGTCTCTCTTGTAAATGACATCAACTCCACTCCCTCTAAACCTCTCGATTTGCATAACCCAGTTGCCTTCCCATATCTCTCTCAATCAGTTAACCCAAAAACTACTATAGCAGCTACAGGACCCAAGGCGTTGGACTCCTATGTTGTAAGGAGGAAGCAACCCCAGAAATCCTGCGATGAGCTTCCAGTAGGGGGTGATACACCAAGCTCCAAGGATCGACTTGCCCTTCTTCTTACTTCCGTAGGCCTGGAACTAGAGAAATCTGGCACCCTAGGTGGAATAGATATTGTCAAAGATCACCTTAATCAGCTCGTGGAAACCCAATCAAGAATACATTCTACTTCCAAGGTAAACACATCTACAACTATGGTGGATCTTGGGTCTACTGCAATCGATTCTAACGTAGTCCGAAGAAACCGTATGGGTACTACTCACTACATAGCCAACAACTCCAGCCATGGAGTGACTCGCGATCAAACCAAGCCTCAAGGTTTAGGTACTACTTACACCACTTCTACCAAGTTCACCCCAACTCATAACCTATTACGTAGTCTCAGCCTTTCAGATCTCGGGTTAAACCATACGAGAACCATTGACTCAAACATCCCTAATCCCATTGATTCAACACCAGCAACAGAGATAGGTCTGACTTCGGTACCCAACTTATACCAACCACCTCAAGATACTCATGCTAAGAGCTGGAATTCTCTCTTCAAGGCCCAAGCTCCATCGAAGTCCATGAAGTTAGAGCATTATCCAGACATTCAAAAGGGGAAGGAGGCTTATGTCAGCTTTGATGAATCGCAATTTGAGGATGGGGTGGGTAAGCACTGCTTAATTGGCCATTTCTTAGATGGTAAAATGTCTTTGCCTTTGTTAGCCGCTACTGCCCGTACTGTATGGAAGGACCATGGAAAGTTCACGTTAAAATGTTAGGTCAATGTTATCTCTTCGAATTTGAGGAAGAATCTGCCAAGCTTGGGGTCTTAGAAGGGGGCCCATATTTCTTCTCGCGTAGATATTTGGTGCTAAAAGAGTGGAAAAGAATGTTGGTGCGTGCAAAAATCACCCTTCCTCTATACCGGTTTGGGTTAAGTTGCATAGGTTGCCCACCGAATTCCGGGTGGGAAGTTGGGTTTAGCAAAATTGGCAAAGGCAATAGGTAAACCTATCCACGTCGATGTAGCTACAGCTAACAGAAGAAGGCTAGATTATGCTCAGATATGTGTGGAGATAGATGCAGGTGATGATCTTACTACGGATATAACTATATCTGTTAATGCAGAATCAGTCATGGTTGGAGTTGAATATCAATGGTTACCACCAAGATGTGAGAAATGCAAAGTCTTTGGCCATTCCTGCAGTCAAAGGGTAGTCCCTGAATCGGCTAAGGCTACAGAGGATTGGGTAGTTGTGGGCAAAGGGAATGATACCTCGGTTTCCCATCCCCATCATCCATTGAACTCCTCTAACCCATCATCAATTACTACTCAAGCTACTCCCAAACCTTCAGCTATACTCCTCCAATCAGTCTCAATGACTCCTTTTAGAGCCACATCAACCTCAATTAACAAGGGTGCAGCCACTAATGCCAAGCAAAAATACCAAACTCCATCCCTGGTGATGCAAAGTTCTTCTGTACATCCATCTCCTACCCCAATTGACTCTTATGTCCAAATTGTTGCCCCATCCCCTCATACAATCAGGTTGGGTATGGTTACTAGTGAATCTAAACCCAATAAGGACTCTTCTATGTTACATAAGCTTCATACCAATTCTTTCCATGTATTGGAGGAGACCACACCTCATGATAAGGAGAACAAAGAGGAAGATGCTCAATTACCTCCAGATAAGGATCCTCCTTCTTCAAGCATCAATGATCTCAAACCTGAAGATGAAGTTGACTATGAAAGTCCCTCCTCTCCAGTCATAACTCCCACTGAGTGCTATCAGAGTGACTTCCCAACGTCTGAAAGATCTAAAAAGCAACAAAAGAAGGCTAAGAAAATTGCCAGACAACGGTCTTCCTCAAAATCCAATCACTAAAGGTTCCATGGAGGGGTCAATTATCATGGGCATTATACTCTCCCATTTTACTGTCCACTGTGGTCTGATTTGCTGCAGCAGTAAGCAGTGTTGCTTTAACAACCGAACTGTTGTTCTACCTCCACAAGGTTATTATGCTGTTTGTTTAATATACTTCCTGCGTTTCCATGCATTTTGATTTCATATGGGTTGCAAGGGCTGTTGCAATCTATTGTTTATATTTATATATTCAGTACAAGGGCTGTTGTACTGGTTGCTCTCACATGTTGTTTACTCTTGATATTATTCGGGTTGCAAGGGTTGTTGCAATCCGCTACTACTGTTGCAATTGTTGCTGCTAGATTCTTGATCCTACTCATGTGTTACTGCGGTGAGCTGTAGAATACTTCCTGTTTCATGACCTAGGCAGCCGTGAGTGCTTGGTTTGTCCTAAAACAAAGGAAATGCTGCTCAAATTTTTGCTACTGTTGTTGCACCTGTATTAGTTACTGCTGCATTTTGCTTCTGATGCCTGCTGCATCCAGGAGTTAGTTATTGTATTTTAATGTACCATGGTATTGCCATTGTTGTAGTCTTACCCTATTGGAGGCTTTCTTTGGCTTATCTTGTATTTCCCCTATGTATTCCTCTTGTAGTCCTAGTGACCACCCCTTTTTCATGCAATTTTCTTTTCTTTTTCTTTTTTCTTTGTCCTCCCTGGGGTATGCCACTTGTAGGCTGTACATTCGCTTAGCCTTTTTTTAATTTCAAGCTTATTTATCCAAAAAAAAAAGCTGTTGAAACACTTCTGCAATCAAGTAGACTTTATAGCAAGCAAACTTTCCAAATAATGGGTTGCTAAACAGATGATCCTTCCCAAACGCGCTAAATTGAACTGTCTTCAATGTTTAGTGGGAGCTTAATTTTAGTCATTCACTTTGTTTTACGTTCTCTCCATAAGTCGTACATAATCAGAAAAACATATTTATGACTCCACAAAATCCCTGTTCTATGATGTGGTACATTCCAGCTCTAGATTAGATTTTGTGCTGATTGTAGCACTTTGTTAATGGCCTGCACATGTTATTGATGTTTGATGAATTTTTGTTGCTACTGACCAGGTTGTGCTTGCCCATGGAGCTGAAAGTGATAGAGTTCTTGGTATTCCTGGTGAAGTTTGTGCAAATTTCTTTGTTGTTCTTCCGTTTTGATTTAGTCCATTATTGTATATTAATTGCGTTATTGGCGGGCTTCATGGCATTATTTCTTGATGTTGTATAATGGTGGACCTGGTGGTAGTCATTATTAGTCAATAGCAATTGTCAAAGGACTCCAATTGGCTAACCCAAATCTATTTAGTACTCTAGTAGTTTAGTACAACTCTTAAGTAAATTTCATCTAAGAAAAGTTATATCTTTTTGTGTAGAAATTTAAGTCCCCATGCTCTGAGTAAAATTATGAGTGGAACTCAATTTGTTAGTACAACTCTCAAGTAAATTTCATCTAAGAAAAGTTATATCTTTTTTTGTTATCCATTACCTAACTAAACTGCAATAAGCAGCTCCATTGTACGTATAATGCTTCTTACTACGCCAGGCACCTCTCTTGTACATAAATCCCACGTACTTGAACATGTAATTATATGCTTTGATCTTGGGCATGAATCACTGCTAAACATGTTGCTCTGTCAAAAGAGCTTTGGACAGAATGTCTTTCTTTCTCTTTTATATTCACCATTTTATCATGTATATATACAAACCTAGCAACGCCATCCTCAAATTCACAAAACAATTCCTTTAGCCTACTACTAATTCACTCTTAAAAAACATCAACCAACAACATGCATAAAACTCGTGCAACGCACGAGGCTTTATACCTAGTTCCATGTAAGTGTGGTCATATATGTAGTATGTGTAATCGTATAGTATCACAGCAAATGTCTAACACCCAGCACAGATGACCTGCCTTTAAATAGACCGGGGAGTGGAATGGTCGAGGTGTGTGTAAATTGATTCCAGTCCAAACCATGACCGTTCAAAAAAAAAAAGTAAATGTCAACATATTAACTATGGTACGTAAATTTGTCTTTTTTGGCCAAAAAAATTTGAAAAAAAACCCTCGTGTTTAGCAAATATACCTTATTTTTTATGGGTGATCACGATCTTACGGATGATCCATAAAAAGGAGGTTTCCACCGAGCAAATCCCCCACCGTTCATCCTGAGATCCAACAGCTCGGATGCCGTGTAGATTTTGTTTTTTTTTTAAACCCGAGATGCTTTTAATGAGAGAGAGAGAGAGCACGACATCCGAGCTATTGGATCTCGAGATGGCCAGTGGAGATTTGCTTGATGCAAGCCCCTTTTTTACAGATCATCTGTAAAAAAGATTATCTCCTTGATACAATCTAAGAGTAACCACAATTGCCTAATCAAAATTATAGGGTAAAAAATTGTCATATCACTTTTTGGTTATCCATTTTAGGGATTGCTAGAGTAATGTAGAGGTTCACAACGGCATAGTCAAAATTGAACAACCAAAACTTGTCACATCACCTTACTAAACTAAAAAAACAAAAATTTGAAAGTAGGAAAAAGTTATTGAAAAACAATTTTAGACATGAATTTAAATTTTTTTTTTTTTGAGAGAGAGCAATGATAGGTGTACTTGACCGAGGAGATGTGTGATCTATTAAATTTAGTAAGGAAAATTGCAAAATCAGTCCAATGGACAGTCGTTAAAGTTTTAAAAAAATGTATTAAAATGTGTGAAAAATGTGTTAAAGAGTATAAAAAAGTATATTGTAATTTTTATTTTATTTTTTTGTACTTGCTTATTTTCAGTATAGAAAAACCAAATAATATTAAAAATACAAATAATTTAATTAAATAGAAGTATAATAGGGGAAATAGAAGTATAAAAGGGAGTCTGATGGAATGAATATTTACAAAAAGTAACTTGCAAAAAAAAAAAAAGGCTTTTTCTCTTCTAATTTGGTTTAAAATCGAGATAGGCTAATGTGAATGCTTTGAGCACTTTTTTGAGCAAATTACTTTTTTAATTTTGGTTAAGCCACTGTGGATACTCTATAAAAATCTGACATGAAACAGCAACATAGCACATGGTATTTTTCTAAGTCTGTTTTGTAGCGCTACAACTTCTTTTATGCAGTTCGAAGACATTAAAAAGAACCAAGAAGAAACAAAGGGTAAAAAACAAGAAGAAAAAAATGGTAAAACTCTCATCTGGTTTCAAAGCACATCAAGGAAATGCACTGCAACTTGGAACGGTTTTGCCACCAAATGAAGCAACATTCCCAGCAGAGCAAACTAATGGACACAATAAAAGTATCAGAAACAGAAAGATACTTCGTTGTCTTCAAGTAAAATGGAAGAAGTAGGAGAACAATATCAATAAAACAAGATTGAAAAATAAAATGATCGAGTGAGATTTTTTATTTTTCTTTCAGTCGATAAGGAATCAATAGATTTTCATCAAAAATTCGATTCATTTTTGTTCAGTGACCCAAAATTTGTATAACCACTTTTTTCTTTAATTTTCCTGGCCATGTCAAAACAAAGATCCAAAGCTACATTTGGTAGCCTTTCTCATGATCTTGATACAATCAAAGCTACATTTGTGAAGTTCTACACTGGCCTACTTGGTACCTCACACTCCACACACTATTCTGGGGCCTCTAGAGTTGACCAGTTGGTTGTCTCTAAGCTTTCTCAAGAACAAAGTAATACCATGATTTCTGAAGTCTCCAATCTGGAGATTAAGGAAACCTTCATGTCTCTCAATCCCAATAAAGCCCCTGGTCCTGATGGCTATAATGCTAAATTTTTCCATAAGGCTTGGGATGTTGTTGGTCATGAGATTACCTCAGCTGTGAGGAATTTCTTTAGGTCTGGTAAACTTCTCTCTAAGGCTAATGCCACTAGCATTGCTCTTGTTCCTAAAGTCCCCAACCCTTCCAAAGTCGGGGACTATAGGCCAATTTCTTGTTGCAACACTATCTACAAATGCATTGCTAAAATCCTTTCACTTAGGATTCAAGTTGCTCTTCCTCATCTTATTGACCATGTTCAATCTGGTTTTGTTAAAGGTAGGAGGATTGCAGACAACATTTTCCTTACACAGGAAATTATGAGGGATTACCACAAGCATTCTTCCACACCTAAATGTGCTCTGAAAGTAGATATTATGAAAGCCTATGACAATGTTAGATGGGATTTTTTATGGGATGTACTTCACTCCATGAATTTCCATCCCCAAATGATCAGCTGGATCAAGGCTTGTGTTTCCACTGCTAACTACTCTTTGAGTATCAATGGGGAGTCTGTTGGTAAGATTAAGGGTCAAAAAGGTCTGAGACAAGGTGATCCCTTATCCTCATACCTTTTTGTCATTGTAATGGAAATTCTCACCCAATTACTCAGAGAACAATCTCTTAGCTCTAACTTCCACTTTCACTGGAGGTGTGACAAAACCAATATCATTAATCTCTGTTTTGCGGATGATCTTATGATCTTTTGCAAAGGTGAGTTAAGTTCCATCCAATGTGTCCAAGATGCTCTTACTGAATTTACTTCCCTCTCTGGGTTATCACCGAGCCCTAGTAAGAGCAGTGCCTTCTTCTCTGGTGTCCCAATCTCAATCAAAAACTCCATCCTCCAAACCCTTGGTTTCAATGAAGGGACACTTCCTGTCAAGTACCTTGGTGTTCCTCTCATTTCCACTAAATTAAAATACATTGATACGCAAAAAGTACTCATTGATAGAATCACAAGTCGCACCAAGTCTTGGGCTAACAAATATCTTTCCTATCTTTGGTAGAGTCCAATTGGTTAAAATTGCATTCTCTCTATGCAAACATATTGGTCCTCTATCTTCATTCTGCCCAAGAAAGTACTTAAGGAAGTTGAGTCGATCCTCAGAGCTTTTTTCTGGACTGGCCCTGACCTGAAGCACACTAGTGCTAAGGTATCTTGGGAGCATTTATGCTCCCCCAGAAGGGAAGGGGGGCTTGGCTTTAAATCTCTCCAAGTATGGAACAAGGCTGCAATGGCAAAACACATTTGGTATCTTGTTTCTGGAGGTGATCAATCAATGTGGTGTCAATGGATTAAGTCATACTTACTCAAAGGGAGAAGTTTTTGGAAAATCAAAATGCCTAGTTCCCCCTCTTGGACTTGGAGGAAATTGCTCCAGCTTCGTCCTCTTATTCAACCTTTCATTCAATATCAGATTGGGGATGGGAGATCCACCTTTCTATGGCATGACAATTGGCATCCCTTAGGGCCTTTGGCTGAGAGATTTGGTAATCGTATTACCCGCGATTCTGGTCTTTCTGATGATGCCAAGGTCTCTATAATATTGTCCAGTACTAACCAATGGATGTTTCCAATCACTCGAAAGTGGGAATTAAATGAAATAAGAGCTGCACTTCCTGTTATTGCCAATCCTCCCCCATTGCAAGATACTTGTAGATGGACCCTTTGTAATAATGGTCTGTTTACGGTATCCTCTTTATGGGAGAAACTCAGGACTCATTTCCCTAGTGTGGGTTGGAGCCACATTATCTGGTTTCCTTGCCATATCCCCAAGTGCAGCTTGATAAGTTGGCTTGCCATCCAGAACAGATTGTCCACTGAGGATAGATTGGTCCTCTTTGGCATCAAAGATTCTTCCTGTTGTAGTTTTTGCTCTGAGGAAGAAAATCATAATCACCTTTTTTTCAACTGCCCTTTTACCCAAAAGGTTTGGAATGAGGTTTCGTTTAAGTCTCATCTCACCTGGCAGTCACAACCATTCCAAACTCTGGTTTCTCTTCTTTCCACTCATAAAGGGAGAGGACTCAAAAGTACAATCATTAATCGTCCTTCCTTTGTCACACTCTATCATATTTGGATTGAAAGAAACCTTAGGAAATTCGAACCAAAGATCACACAATTCCGGTTGTTTGTGAGTAAGATCTGTCTTGACATTAGGTGTGATTATTGTCTTTAAACAAAGTTCGAGGGCCCCTTATACTTGTGTGAAGCTTGGAACATTACCCCATAATCTGAATAGTACATATGTAACTTAGTGGCATATAACTAAGCGATCCATGATTGTTTGCTGCTTTCATTGCTATCTCCATTTACTAAGCGGTTTCGATTGTCGGGATGTATCATGATGGGATTGCCATGGGTAGTGGTAATACTTTTGCTAATGGCCCGGTTGGGAAGTGTGTTTTGCGCAGTGCAAGTGTTCACAAGTTGAATGCTAGTAGTTTTCACTGATTTCCCAATTGGGCATGGTGTGTAAGTGCAGCCAGTACAATGCAGGTCAATCGAGGGGGCACAAAGTTATTCAAAGTGGGATGTGCATTAAGACATAGACAGTTGGAGTGCTTTTAAGCTTCAAGTGAGGTATGAACATCGTGCTTTTTGAAGTCATATGGGTTGCAAGGGCTGTTGCAATCCATTATTATTGCATATGTTGTTACTCTTATCGATGCTAGTGTCATTGCTTTATACTTAGACTGCAGAGTGCTTTATTGATGTTGTATGGGTTGCAAGGGCTGTTGCAATCCACTTCTATTTGTTGTTCTATTGATGATGCTAGTGCTATTGCTTTATGCTTCACATATATCATGGTTGCAAGGGCTGTTGCAACCATCTATTACTACTTCTTTGCATTACTACTATTATCCATTCACTTTGTATACTTGAAAACCTACTACTCTGTCTTTGCGGCTCTGCATTTGCATCCCTCTTTCTTTGCGGTTTGTAGTTCTACTGATCAACAATGGTTCATCTGGATTGCTGTGTGTCTGATCAGCATCCAAGAGTTTAAGCCTAGCCATGGGGGGTTGTCCCTGGCATGTATGATCCCCTTTTGGGAGGGGGCTTCCTCCCAATTCATGGACTTATTTCATGTTCAAGCACCATTCCATTGTTCAAGCTTCAAGTCCCAAGTAGTGTGTTCTTGCTGCTATGATGTCGAGTTCTCACAAATAGCTACGTCTACATCTTCTGTATTGTTGTGGGATCTGTGGTAGTTGTCCTAAATGCCAAGAGGTCATGCCAAAATTCACTTCTGCACTGCATTCTGCTGCTGCATTTTGTGATCCCGTGAGCTGCAGGTTCTGTTGCTGCTACTCGGCCCTCTCGGTGGGGATCACGCCACCTGTTTGTGCTTGATGATCATGCACTTAGTGCCCGGTTACTATACTATGCTCAAGCTTCAATTCAGATGTTCAGTTCCGTTTTGTATGTTTCTCCTCCATCTCCTTAGATGGCCTAGAAACAATTAGTTACCATTTCATGTTACTAGGTTTTAGCCTCCTCTAATTTGGTCACTTACCCCGCCCCATTGTTGCCTTGTTGGCCATCCTTTTTGTTTGTTTTCTTTTGTTTTCTTTTCTTTCTTTGTTTTCTTTTGTCCTCCTGGGGTATGCCCCTTGTAGGCTGTACATCCGCTTTGCCTTTTTTCTATTTCAAGCTTATTTACCAAAAAAAAAAAAAAATCCAAATTACCAGAAAGCCAGAAATCTAACTCTACTCAAATTTTGAATCAAAGTGAAACAACCTAAAACCGGCACATACAATGCATCCAGCAGAGTTCTAGTGGCAGACTATTGGGGCCAACAAATATTTGTGAAAATGCAAACAAAAAACTAAACATCAATTGCCAAACACTAAATTTCATCTACAAGATGGGTGATTCGAATGCAGTGGCAGGCCCACAAGGCACCAATTGGAACGCATGCAAAATACACAAAATCGCCTCCTTGGGAGGCTTATTATCAAATGAGCACATCGCATTGTTTCAATTCCATGTTTGTTGTCTAACGACGAGGGACAACTAGCAAGCACCGACAAAGAATCAAAAGGACAACATTGATGTTAAAAAAAAAACAATAGAAGATTAATACTCACATAGTAACAGTATCGTTGAGATTGTTTCCAAAGCAACATCTAAATTCTACTATACACTCTCTCGTAATGTTTCATATCATCCACCTTCTGTAGCATGAATTTATCACAGTATGCTGGTATGAATCGAAAGCTCCCCCTAGCAATCTTACATTTCTTGGTTGCATCGGAACTCCACACACACTCCCCAAAAAATAAATAAATAAATAAATAAATAAAATTGAAGTTTGGTACTCAACAGAAAATGATAAATCTTTTCATAATTCCAATAAAAAAAAAAAAAGAGGTTTATTTCCATTGCCCTCCCACTTTAAAACAGTTATTTCTATCTTTTCCTGATAATGGATGCCCCAAGTATAATAGAACAAAATCAACTACAGAAAATATGGATCTACAAAGGGAGATCGTACTAATCAAGCGCAGCCTTGTTTCGTCGACCTGTCATTGGCTTTGGCAAACCATCAAATATCGGTCTCGTAATTGCTGAAGTGGAAAGGGCCTGAAGATCCGACTTCAAATTCCATTTCGGTGTAGCCCAGATGGAGGAAGAAGAAGACGGACCATTTTCTTGGTCCTGCAAACTTGACGTACTTGACGACTTCCTTACTCCATTGAGACTATCTGCAATAAGAGAATCCCCCAAATTTAACGGAATAAAATTACTCGTCAAACCTGGTTCTGTGTCAACTCCTGAAGCAGTTCTACTTGCTGCCTTGGGTCTGAGGGCCAAACCCTTCCCTGTAATTGATGAAAATCCACCACTACTACTGTTGTCCTCCTTAAGTAGTGTTTCAGGTGTCCGAGATGTAAAGTCGGCCTCTGATTTCTGACGCCTTCTTATCAACTTCTCGTACCACTTATCAGAGTCGACTTCTCTGGACTCTGTAACCGCCACATCATCACCCAGTTCAATATTATTCGAAAAGAAACCATTAGCTACGCTTTTCGATTTTCTGTGATGACTCAAAGGGGGGTTTGAAAGAAGAGAGGGCTCAGCTAACGGTCCATCCTCTAAATAGTGAGAACCCCCATTCCGATAAATAGCCATTTCGAAGCCTTCAGATTTAGGGTTTTTTTCGGTGATCTTTAGACCATAGTAACCTTGTAAGTTGCTCATGGCTGGGGACACCCTTTGTGGAGAAGTTTTTAGTTGCAGTGACTGGACTGATTCAAACAAATCAGAGTGCCGGCGGCGGGGTGGGGTCTGCTCAGAGCTCCTCGGTCTGCAAAAACATGAATTGATAAGTGATCCTGCTTTTCCCATGCAAGTAACCGAAAGAATAGAACTTACTCCCAGTCAGATACGCCATGAAAAACAAAACAATTCTTCAAAGAAATAAACCTCAAGATCATATCCAAGTAGAGAATATTATCCTACCATGCAAACACAAAGGCGTTGTGGTACGAGTGTAAATTTAATAGAGAGTTAATGCCAAGCAAAACCTTATATCTCTGAAAAAGAATTTATCTTGTCCCGAGATGAAACAATTGTGAACAATCTGTTATCAGTCAACTGTTCCAATTTCTGAAAGCAAGAACCAATTACATTTCTCCACTCTCAATACAAAACTATAGACCATCTAAACATATAAAGAACTCAACTCTAGAGGAAAGTCTTTTGGACTGAAGGTCCAGATTTGATAAATGCGCCCTTTAAAATGTCAACCAATCACTAACAAATTTCCAGCAGAGGACTGCAATGAGATGGCATCAAATACTGTTTTTCTAACACAGAGATGATGACAATCACAGCTTAACCCAGGAAAATGTGAGCTATGAGATTCAAATCGCATTCTAGAAACACAGTTTAACTTACCAATTGCTAGGTGAAGGAATGCTCGTAAAAAAAGGTAAAAGCCAGGAAAGAAAACCTAACTACTAACTAGAATCACTTGAATGATCTCCAACATGGATAACACAGGCACACGCCGCCAGAAGCTATATCTGCCATCCAACATCGACTATTTTTCTTTTTCGTACATTGTGATTTGTGACAACCTGAGGATGGTGGTGCGGAGGTTGTGGTTGACTGGTGGTCTTGCCTGATGTAAGCTCAAACTTTAAACTCTCTAATAAGGTGCAAAACTTAGGTGAACGACCCTCCCATGACTACATACTACAGTCATATATACTCTTCCTTGGAATACAGAACTTCAAATTTCATGTAATAAAGAAACAGAATATTGGCAGAAATCAGCTAAAGGTTGAGCATAATATCCGTATATAAAATTGCTCAACCAAAATAAAAAAATATCAAATATAAAATTAAGACATCCTTGAATCTGTGGCTGACAAAAATCGTTAACAGTTAAACTTTTTTCAAATATCTATTACTGATGTCCTTGCTCTCCAGCCCCACTCCCACCCTTGACATTCTGCATCACAAGGCTAGAATGAAGCACGTCCCAACTCCCAAGGACCAACTTTTAGTTTTCATATTTTTTTTACCCAGCTGTGAGGTAGATATCTAGACTATTGTGTAGCAAACCAAATTGGAACCTATGCCCATCAAGGGGCTAATTGTACCCTAATCTTCAAAAATTACTGTAACCTATTATGTTACCTCAAATGATTAATTTTTCTTACAGGAGAAATGGTTATGCTACCCCAAATCCAGAATGGCGAGAATGGCTACCAGGCAACATATAGCGCGCATCTCCCAATTTCGATCGCAGGCATAGATTATGATCCAGGTTAATCTTATTACCTTAGTTCATTCAATCGATATTCTGCTCTCTCAAAACAAAATACGTACATCTCTCAATCATCTCTACATCTCTCGCGATCATCTGTAATCGACTCATCTCTCTCCAATTCTCTCTCTCTGACAGTAGATCATCTCTCTCACGACTCCAGCAAACAAACACAGGTAATCCTTTGAAGTCCTCCATCTTCTTCAATTTTCTGGCCCATTAATTTCTCATCTTCTTCTAACAATGAACTACACACACACACTACCAATGAACCAGTACAGTCAGCTCACCAACAAAGCATTGACAGTATATTTCATAACAATTTAACTTTATATATTTCACAACAATGAAAAAGATTTGGATGGATTTACTTGGTGTTGATGTTGATTAGTAAATCCTCTTTAGCGTGAATGGGAGTCCAAGTAGGATAATTACTTGCTTTAATTTTATTTCAAATGTTGGATGCTTGTGTTTTGTTGATTTTGACATTTAGTTCTTCACTATACAGGAATTGTTTACTATTTGACATTTGGTGGATGCTTTTATGGATCTTTCGGATTGTAAGCATTCTAAAATTCATTAATTTAGCACTTATTTTTTTGAAGTGCTGGTGTATGCTATTTTTTTCATGCTTAGATGCGCCTTGCTTCAAAAAGGCCCCGCTTTGCCTTGCGCCTGTCTGCCTAGATTCCAACAGAACTTTGTACCTCAGTGCGGCTTCCAACCAGCACCGGCCCTGGCCTAAAGCGGGAGGTGCGGCCGCTTTAGGCCCAAAATATTAAACAAAAATTAAAGGCCCCCTCCAATATAAGAAATTTAAATTATATATATTTGATTTTCCGAAACATTGCAGTATATTGGTTTCCGCCTCAGTGGTCATTGTGAGTTCACGAGAACTAAGAGGTCCTCGGTTCAATACTCTCTGCTAGCTCCTTTGTGGCAAAACTTTCTTTTTCTTTTTCTTTTTTTTTTTCTTATATTAATCTATTAGTCTTTTATATTCTTTTTTTTCTTATTTTTCCATTAGATTAAAAATGTTAAACAATTCTCTTCTTGTTACAAAAATTATTATCTTACAATTAAAGTTAACAATGCGATAAGTTTGAAAATGAGTGGGACTTGTTATATTTGATTCCTTTTGTCATAATGGTATAAAAAAAATTTTAAATTTTGTTTTAGTTAACTTACAAACTTAAAATACCATTTTACTATTTTTTGAGTATATTAGTCACCCATATTGAATGTTAAAAAAAAAAAAAAACAAAGGGGGCCTATTTATTAAAATTTGTTTTAGGCCTCTACAATCTTAGGGCCGGCCCTGCTTCCAACCTTATCAACTATGTGCTGGGCACAGCCACGTGAGCCCCAGGCCCCTGTTTAACACACATTGGGGTGGGGCATAAAGAACACTTGTCTTGGACCCCACACTAAATGTGCGGTGGAAAAGGGCCTGAGACACCGCACCGCACGAAGTGCCCAAGGGGCATTGAAAGATTTTTCCTACAATCCACTAGAAAATATTTCAGCTCAGGGAAGATAGAAAGGGGTAAAACAATATAGCACGCCAACAGAAGTGAACTATAAGACACGTGATAAGCATCATCTTCTGCTCAAAAAAATAATACTAATAATAATATGCACACATGATAAAAAGTTAAAAATCTAAGATGAAGAAAGTTCTTAAATTAGTACGAATGAATAGCCATCAAAGATCCAAAACACAAATGAAAGTACGAAATTCATGAATTTCCAAAAAAATAACAATTGAAGCAGCTAGTACAGATGCATAAGAAAATGAAAATTGGGTTAAAAGGAATGACGATTTTAGAAGGAGAAACAAATACCCATGATTATCTAAACCATTTGACAAACATGAAGATGGAGGGTGTCTTCCTGGTAGCGGTATGTGGAGTGACTTGAGAGCAAACATTTGCAGATCTGTCACAAGGCCATTCATCCTTTTAATGTCGGCCACCTAATACATACACAACATAGCATGTTAAAGAAAGCCGGTCAGCCGTATTGACTCTAAAATAGTGCAAAAGCAATTCAACAAGGGGAAATAATCAACAACAATAATACTCACTCATCAAAAAGATCACTGGACATAATTATGGGAGGAGCCGAGGTGGGGAGCTAAAGCCTAAATATCATCTGAAACAACTTTCGGCTTAAGGAAGAGAGAAAACAAAAGAGCTTCGTCCAATCTAAGTTTGCACTCTAGACAAACTTCACAGCTACAGCCAGTCCTCACCAGAATAATTGTCATTTTCATGCATCAGACAGATTTCAGCCATCTCTGCACAAGGTAATTTTTGCGATCCAAAAACCAGGATATACCTCTCTCCGTCATGGTAACAGCTGTAATAGGCTGATTTTGTTCTCTCTTTTTTTCCCTACTCTTTTCTCTTTTTGGTTTGCTTGTATGGGAAAGATAAAACAGATCAAGTTTAAATTTATTCAATAAAACGTCTCAGAAGAAAAAGAAGTTAAGCAAAACCCAAGTAAAACCACATTCGACAAACTAGGATTAGAATATTTCTAGATCGCATTTGATGTCTATGAAAACATCCACCAACAAATAATCATCAATTGAATATCTTCAAAACGATAACTAGATGCTAGCAAAAATCATTCACATGCAGAAATCATCAATACAAGAACATCTGCAAATAGAAAACAGGAAATGATGGGATAGATTATTGTCTCCAAAAACTGATACGTAAAATCTTCCGAATTTTCTACTTTCTTTTTACCTCAACGCCGTACTTGATTGCGACGCCAGCAAGTGTATCCATCTTGGAAACTCGGTGTTCAATGTAACTAACCCCTCCGACACTACCACCACCAGAAGGCGAACACGACCGAGGCAGCGGCGGAGTACCTGGAGATTTCGACGGCATTCGTTCGGGGCTCAATCGATCGAAGACCTTATCATGATGAAAATAGTAGTGATCTCCATTACCGCTCCGCTCTCTCTCCATCTACAACTCGATAGGTCAAACCCTATCCCCCAAAACAACAACGCCTGTGTCTAAGCATCATCGCATCTACGCATACACATTTTACATGCCCTAGATCTGAAAATAAAATCGATAGGATAGGACAATCGGGTAACTATCAACTTTTCGTCGATCGGTTGGGAAAAAGGCAGGAATTGATGGAGATATGGAGGGTAAACCCTAGATCTGATGGCGTTGATCTCGTGTGGGGCTCTCTTTGGCGTTGGGAGCGTACGAGGATCGACGTTTCGTCCTGTTCTTCCGGAGGGTCTCCAATGGCATTGGTAAACCGAAATTACACAGAATGTGCTTTATGCTTTGCAAAAATGGCCGAAAGTTTTATAGTAAAGTTTGATTTTTCATTTGCTAAAATGGAAATATCATAAAATTAAGTAATTAAATGGTTGATTTTAGCAAATGAAATAGAGAGGTGATTATATTTATATGTCTGGATTTATTGGAGATAAAATCACCTTTCTATTTCATTTGTTAAAATTAACCTCATTATATTACATCCACTTCATTTTATCTTTTGGCAAGTTAAGTCTAAGGCTTAATTACATGACGACGTCATAAATTATTATATTTTTTGAAATTACACCTTCAACAATAAAATCAAGAGTAAATTTCATTTACCTCCCCTGTTGGGTAACTTCTGACAACAACAAACACCTCACCTCATGTTTTTGAAATTACATTGACCTCCTCTGTAAGTGTTATCGGGTAACTTCTGTTAACGGAATATGTGAAAGTATGCCTTTACCCTTTTATTGACCTCCTCTAAGGTTTTTAACAATTATTGATGTCTTTCCTAGGTTCTCTTTCTTGTCTGTTATATGTTAAGTTTAATTTCACCTACTTTAATTTACTTATGGAGGTAATGCAATAGTTATTTAGTCTATAATTTTATTTAGCTCTCCAAAAAATAAAATTTACTTCATTTTATCTCTACTCTTTTTCTTTCTTTTTTTTTTTTTTGTAAAACTAACTTAAATTTTTTTCTTGTTTTGCCTCTCTTTTTTTAAATTCCCTGTATTAAATTATTAGTAATATTAAAGTCATGCAAATTTAATTCCGGTAAAATTCTAGACTACTTGTTACTGATGAGGAATTCATTAGTTTTTGTGTCAAATAGGGTAAATTTCACTTACTCTAAATAACTTAAAATAGAGTAATTTAGTTCTTGTGTAAACGATTTAATTGGTTGAGCAAAAATTTTTACTGAAGCCCTCATCACATAAGGGAGGTCTCGGTGCAATTTTTTTTTTTTATCTTTGATGAGGAATTCACTAAAAAATATTCATGCGTTGAGCAAAATTAGTCAAAGATGCGCGGTATAGGTTTAAGAAAAATTAGGGTTGGAAAAATTAGTCAAAGTACTGGAGCAAATCAAGTTGTTTAAAAATGCGTGGTATAGGCTTAGAAAAATATGTTTACATGAATTTAAACCCATATATTTTGGAAAATTTTGTTACTCTTTGTAAAAAAAAATTAACAAAAATTAAAGCTTCATGAAAAAGAATAGAAAACCCTAATTCCTCATATTTATGCCTACGAATACATTTGACTTCAAAATAATTTAAAAGTTTTTTCAAGCCTTCTTAAATCTTAAAAAAAAAAAAAAAAAAAAAACTCATACAAACATATTTAAACCAAATATGTATGAATGTGTTAGTTTCGGAGTTAAAGGGGTAAAACGGGTAATGAAAAGAGTTTAGAAGCTGATGTAAGCAATTTTCGTTACCTATTAACGGCCTTCTAACGGAGAGGGGGAAATCTGTAACTGACAACCAAACCAGAGGGGAGATCAGTGCAATTTAAAAAATGTGAGGGGAGGTATCTGTTGTTGATAGAAACCTCAAGGGATGTAAGTAAAATTTACCCTAAAATGAAACATTCGATTGCATTAAACTATATTAATACTTCTATTGGGCCTTTCGTTTTTTGATAATTAGGTGTCTAGTCCAGCTTCCATGCATCTAGAATAATTCCAGGATCTTGTATTAATAATTGAGCGAACCTCTAGCGGCTTCAAAAGAGTTTATAACACTTAGAAAGTTTCAAACCTAAGAACTCAAGAGGAGCAAAACTCAAAGTCTCAAGTATGACTACTAGACATACGATGAGTCTTCAATCGCATAATGGCCATTGAAGAGTCCAAAATAATGCCTAACCATTTTTTTCTTCAAATATGGTGATTATGTCTTGAATAATACACGTATAAATTAACATCTTGATGGTATAAAGGTATATGGAGGGGTTAGTGGAGGAAAGCGGTCCAAACAAAAAAATAGTCTCATTTTTGCTAGATACATAAGCTTTCCATGTATGTATTATTAGGCATGGCCAGTGTTCTAAGTTCTCCAAAGTAATAATGTGACTAGAAGGGTTCAGATTATTCAAGATAGTCAAGTGCAGAATTTTGTAATTAAGAGATCATTTAAAAAAAAATTCTCATAGAATAGGGGGGATGTTGTAATTAAGGCCCAATTGGATGGTGCTAAAATTCGAGGGGATGAGTTATGGAAGGGTATTATTTTTAAAAGGTTGACCCACATTGATGTGATGTTTATAGAGGGGGATAAAAAAAAAGTAGATGGTTTGGATGAATGATTAAATAAGGGGATAACTTTTGACTTTGTTTGGATGTTTTATAAATAAGAGGGGTGAAATGATGGAAAAAAAAACTTGTCAAATGACTCTTCTGCCCTTTGTATTGTCCCAAACTTGATTATGCGTTAAATTAATGATATAATGTAAAACCTAATCAATTTAATTAATTTTGGACAATTTGAAGCTATAACAATTTATTTTATTGAAAATTTAGATATACAAAAAAAAAATTAAAATTAAGTACATTTGAATGGTTGGTTATCCAATTTTATTTTTTCAATTGTAAGTATCCAACTTTTATTTTTCATTTACCCATTAGCCTACATTTGATTTTTTTTTCTATTTCATATATTTTGGTACTACAAAAAACCATAACCATCACGCTTAATTTTTATTAAAAGACGTGATTGTTTTGAAAGTGTTAATCTCACTTTCTTTGTAAAACAGTGATTATTTATGAACATAAATCACACTATCTTTGTAACCAAATTAAGCTCCAACTCAACTGAGTAGCCAAATTGAGCAAAAGTTAAGTCATTTTGTTGCCAAGTTCTATAAGTTCAGCAAATAAAAAGGTTTTCTATTCCCTTTTCTGCTATTTTTTTATTGCCAAGTTAAGTCATTGTATTGCCAAGTTCTATATTTACGAAGGATACATTGAGGATATGGGTCAGGCTAACATATCCAATAAAATGCAATTACATAGATGGCCAAAGAAAGGGGGGAAAAATTCATTTACAAAAAGAAAATGACCAAAGCCATGATCAAGTTGGAATACATAACCAAGGCCCAAACAAAACATAAATCTTCAAAGATGCAGAAATCATCGGTGATTGGAATTAGTTCTCAGCATCACAACATGGGGTACTCTAGGTAGCAAAGACTGTAATCACAACTTTGTATGGTGCACGAGAATCCACTGAAAAATAGCTATCCTCTCCTCAACACATACGAAACTTAAGTCCACTAACCCAACACTTCCAACTAAACAACACAATCTAAAAAAAACACAAGTCTATTTACCCTCAATTGCTCATGGCATTCAACCTCATTACCATTTATAAGCCTATTGACGACATTGACTTGTGTTTGGGAGTAGTCAGGATTCTACGCACACTCAGAACGGGAATATTGTGCAATGGATAGGATGAATAAGTAAAGGCAAAACATCCCTATTGCAGCATGAATGAAGGTTGTTAAACCAACGACTGCTTCTTTCTCTTCTCTTTAATTGTTTTTAGTTTTCTTTATGTCAATTCTATTACAAGTTATTAGGTTATATGAGTTTTCTCTTCGTTATTAAGTTCTCAACATGAACCATTTTAAAACACCAAAATTATACCACAAACACGATGACTTTATACTAGGGCTGAAACTGGTTCTGTTCGGTTCGGTCCGGTTCAAGGCCATATTTCAGGGAACCGAATAAAGTCGGTTCAAGACTAACACTGAACCGAAACTGGTTAACTAGAGCTCGGTTCGGTTTTGTTTTAGTTCGGCTGGTTCGGGCTGGTGTAGTGATCGGTTCAGTTCGCTAGAGAGAGAGGGGAATGGATCTAGCGAAAACCAACAAAAAAACCAAAAAACAGTCTAATCTAGATCTTTCCTCTAACATCCAAAATTAACAAACAAACTATCAAAAATCAACCAAAAATTTATCAAAAATCAACAAAAAAAAACCATCTAAGCGAGAGTATTATTGTATTACAGAGAAAGTATTACAAAAAATCAACTAATCAAGATTTTTGCTCAACCTATTACAGATAAAATATTCAACAAATCACCTCTCTTAGCAGTGCTGGAGAGAGAACTTTGGAGCCAGCACGAGTACACCATAGATGGAGAGAGGGTTTTCTGTGTTGTCAGAGTCTCGGAGACCTAGAACGCCAAGAAGGAGCTCTAGAATGATGACGCCGGAGATGGGTATCCCTTCATTCTCTCTGTGTCGTCAGTTGAGATGCAAAAAGAGTGGGTTTTTGCCATAAATGAAGAGAGAGAGAGAGAGAGAGAGAGAGGGGTCATGGGGGTTTGAATGTTAGAGAGAGAGAGAGGGGTCGTTGGGATTGGGATGCGAAAGTGAGAAGATGTTGTTTTCTCGTGGGTTTACACTTATCAATAATGCTACATACACTTCCAGGTACACTTTTGGGTAAAAAAACCTCCAAAACAACGTTGTTTTGGAGGCGGGTCCAAAAAAAAAATATTCCCCTTTTCCTTTCAGTTGTCAATACACACACACACACACACACACACACAAAGAAGAACGAAGAGCGACTGGGGTTCACCAAGACCACCACCGCCTCAAAGCTCAGCGAACACCATCACCATCGGCTCCACCTCCACCTCACGAAAATTGACTGACCACCGCTAGAAATTATTCAAACCTTGAAAAATCAGTCTGAATTCTTCCAGGAAAACCAAACCCTTTAGGGTTTTGATTTCTTCCATTCTGATAAGCCCCTAATGTTGTATATATCTAGGCTTATCTCGCTCATTGTGATCACACATATGTGCATTTTGTGCCTTTATACGATTGATTTTGCGCGAGTTGTGTTTTTGATAAGTTTTAGAAAATCGGAGCTAAAAGGCGTGTCCAAAGCTCCAAATAATCCCCGGTTGTACCCGGAGGTATCCAAGACCTCGCAATGCCGTGGAGGACAATCGCCGAAGCTTGAAAGTCGATTCAAAGAGCTTTGGAAGGTTCAAGGAAGGCCCGGAACAAAGGAACAAGAAGTGTAGAGTTATGAGGCTCAAGGAAATCCGACCAACCGATAGAAAAAGACTCATATCTCTCATTCTACAAAGGCCATGAAGATGAGGTCAATTGGTTTGAAAGTAGACTCATAGAGCTTTCCAACGGTTCAAGAATCACCTCATTCCGAGTTCGGATGAAGCCGGGGCGTGCCCGCGAAGTTGGGTAAAAAAAATCGGTCTTCTAGACGATTACGGACCCGATCCAAATAAATCCGGACCGATCGAATTGCCCAAAATTTCAGACGATTCGGACCGGTCCGAATAATTACAACCGGTCCAAAAGTGCTCCGAACCATTTTTGTGGACTTTTTGCACTTTCCACTTATGGAAACTTACTACTTTTGTTGTTTTTATGATATTTTTGTGAGAGAGAAAGTGTGGTGTATATAATCATCTCTCTCTCTCCCTCTCTCTTATCTCCCCCATTAGTTAGCTTTAGGTATTTTAAGTTTTTCATTTCCATGGTTTTTCAAGCTTCCTCTCTCTAGTTTTCCCAAGTAAGTGTTGGACTTATGCAAGTTTCATGTTTATTAATGTTATAGCTCTTGGTTAGACCTTCCTAGAAATCAAGTTTATTTTCATTTTCATTTTAGTATTTGGTTTTACTTGTTCTTCTTGCTATTTCCTTAGTTAATACTTGTTTGGTTGGTTGTTTGTTGATTTTTCCAAGTATAAAGTGATAGGCCTAGGTAGTATCTTCATTTAAATCAAGTTTATTTAGTTGCTTGTTATGTTCTTTATTTTCCTTATAAAAACAGCCATGTTTTCCTTAGTGATGAACGAGTAGTCGGTTTAGGCTCGGCTATGGGGTGATTAGCACCCCGTGGCTTAGGTGATTCACTCTCCTCGCCTTAATGCACACATTGCTTGTTAATTAAAAAGTACGGATTGATTTTTATGTATCAAAATTGCGATTTGTTAATCCCGTTGATCTCGCGTCGCCAAGGGCTTGACCACTTGGCACGTGTGATGCTTCGGGCTATGGCAATCAAAATGTTTGTATAAATGGCACAAGAATCCTACTTTTTAAGAGACACCGTTTCTAGTTGAATGAGTTTTAAGTACCAAATCTTCCGTTCGGGGTCGTTTAACGACGCCCCGAGCCGGTCATTTTAGAGGAGAGTGAATTGGCCTAAGGCATGGGTGTTGAGGACTCCTAAGCCTTGCCTTCCTTTAATTAGTCTTTTAAATCTTCCGAGTCATTCTAGAAGTAGGAAGAGAACCACCAAACAAAACCACCTCGTAAGTTGGCCGTCTTAACGCCAAAACTCTCATTGCAAGTTAAACTCTCACGCCGGGTGCGTTCGGTCCCTGTGGATTCGACCCGGTCTTACCGGTTATTATGCTACCTCCGACCTAGACCTACGCTTGGGGCGACACTTTCTACGACACAATCCAAGGTCGCAAGCATTTCTGGCTATACGTTGTCGAGGATCAAGCACATTCTGTTCTCTCTTCCTCTTCTTCTTCTTTTATCAATTTGAGTTGCTGGAAAAAGAAAAAGAAAAAACCCTAATTCAAAAAAAATTTCCCCTATTTTTAAGTTCCTCTAAATAATTGATATCAATTTGATCAATTATCAGTTCATATCATCGCAGATTACGAATTTGAACAATTCTTATTTGTTTCTAATGGCTACCCTATTGCGAGCCATCAAGTAAAAGTAGGCTCTCTTTTGAATCTGACTGTTTCTTGGTTGCAAAACATGCTGCCATATGAGGGGAAGGTTTTTCTAGTCATGCCATGAGAATCAATGGGCCACATCGATTCATTGAGTTCACTGACAGTAGCACACGGGTTAAATACAATCTCAACAATCTTCCATAGCAAATGTTAACAACAATCTTCCCATAAGCTGTCTTAAAAATAGGATGCTCAGTGTTCCCCTCCATATAATAAGTGCTTTCATTGAAGTCCCCTACTCTACTAATATGCTTTCAACAACACCACCTTTATTTGCATTTTGAAGTGAAGCAAAACTAAAGAAGAATACAAAAAAATCCAGTATTTGTTCAAAAATCTAAATGAAAGATAGTGTACCATTCAGTTTAGGGTTTCAATTTAGAAACCCTAGTTTTTGTTCAAACAATTACAATGAGAAAGAGATCACGTGAGAGAGATAGGGAATGAGAGAGACCTTCGAAGCTTGTACTTGTGATTCGAAGCTCGTCGGCGCGATTCGAAGCTATTCTGCGTGATGTAAAGTTGTTCCCACCTCGCCGGAGATGGAGGCTATGAGGGCAACAACGGGTAGCAGTGCGGCAGCAATGGTGGGAAATGTGGTCACTTGGGTGGAATGGGAGGAAGAAAGAAGCAGATCTGTGTTTTGATGGAGGGAATGGAAGGAAGAACGAAGCAGACCCAAATTTTGAAACTCGCTCCCTTTTTTCTTTTTTGACCCACCTCCAAAACAACGTCGTTTTGGAGGTTTTTTTACCGGGAAGTGGTACCCAGAAGTGTATGTAGCATTATTGAATCTACACTTATACTGCTGTTGTGTATCTATATATAAACATAAGGGGAAAAATATTTAATAAGTACAATGTATCACTTTGTATCAACAACAGTCCAGCTAAGTCTAGCTTTGATCCGAAAGTCATGATTTAAAAAATTTCAAAACCAGGTCCCAACTTTATTGTTAAGATTTTTAATCATGAATCCGAAAGTCATGTGATTTAACAAATTTTAAAACAAGGTCCTAACTTTATTCTTAAGATTTTCAATCATAGGTTTAATCCGAAAATAATGTGATTTAACAAATTTCAAAACCAGATCCTAACTTTATTGCTAAGATTTTTAAATCACGAGTTTAATGACTCAATCCGCCAGTCTAGCCCAAGAGTGCGAACCTTGTAGGACCAGTTTGAACCTTTCCATAAAAAAAAAAAAAAAAAAGGGGGTTTCCATTGAAAACCACGACTTCTTTTGCACCACCAAAGCAAAGGATTTTCTCATTTGGTTTTTAAAAAATAATAGAACTACAACAAAAGTCTCCAACATGACTCCAATACACTCACTTGGTGCGTAGAACCTACACATATTTCACACTCTAGTGTGTACCATGTGAGTGTGTGAGAGCCATGTTGAAAATTTTTGTTGTGCACCTATCTTTATTGTTGATTTTTCATTCGGTACACAAAAAGAACCCGTAAAATCTCATTCGACAATTCGAGTTGTACAAGGTCATGTAAAATTTATGGAATATTTGCAAAATGTTGGTCAAATAAATAGTCATTAGAGAAACGTACAATAAAAACTTTCCGTTTCTCTTAGGACAAAAACTAATAAGTTTGATGTGAACGTGTGTGCAAAAATGCTATACAAAAGAAGCTTACACCAAACCATACATAATGTGAGTGCCTTAAACCAAAACTGATCGGATGAAGCCCTTACGGGTATTTTTTTTGGACGAATCCTTACGGAGGCCCTTACAAATGCATTTTAAAAACATTGAACGGTTCGGATCGTCAAAATTTGGCTCGGAAAGGTGAGGTCCGCATTTTAACTTCAATAAGGGACCCTTATTGGAAATTTATCTTATATATATATATATCATCAAAAACTGATCGGATCAATCATTTTCTGGTTTTTTTTTTTTTGAGATTCCTCACGGGACCCCTTGAAAACACATTTTAAAAATATTGATCTGTTCGGGTCGTCAAAATTTGGTTCAAAAAGTCAAAAAATACCCCTAGGTCTGCATGGAAACTTAAATAAAGGTCCCTTATTGGAATGGGCTCCAATATATATAAGTAAAACTTCTAGTCCAAACCTCCCGAAAATCAAGAAAAAATATTTTTTTTTTGTTTTGCAAATTATTTTTGGAAAATCCAAACCATCTAATGTGTTCAGAATGTGTTTTCAAGGGCCCACGTGGTTGTTTTGTGAAAAACTGTTTGGATCAAGTCCTTCCCAATATTGTTTTGAAGATTTCTCGAGTGAACCCTTGAAAATACCTTATGAACACATTGGATGAATCAGATCGTCAAAAAAATGCTCGGATCACGGAGGTTCAGAAGTCCAGAGTCCGGACTATATATAGGGTAAACTTCTAATCCGGACTTTTGATTTCCGGACTTTTTATACAAAAAAATTTTTGACGATCCGATCCGTCCAATGTGTTCAGAAGGTGTTTTCAAGGGCCTTAGCGAAAAATCTTCAAAAAAAAAAACACCGGGAAGGGCTTGATCCAAGCAGTTTTCACAAAAATATATAAATACAGTTTTTGCGAAAACTGCTTGGATCAAGCCATTTCCGGTATTTTTTTTGAAGATTTCTTGCGACCAGGACTCCACCTTCCCAATATTTTTTTGATGATCCGAGCCATCCAAAGTGTTTAAAAGGTGTTTTCAAGGGTCTACGCTAGAAATCTTCAAAAAAAAATACTGGTAAGGGCTTGATCCAAGCAGTTTTCGCAAAAAATTTATATTTACAGTTTTTGCTAAAAACTACTTGGATCAAGCCCTTCCCGGTATTTTTTTTTTTTGAAAATTTCCCACGTAGACCTTGGAAAACACCTTTTGAACACATTGGACGGCTCGAATTTCCCAAAAACAATTTTTAAAAGCATCAAAATGCGGACCTAACGTCCAGACTGCTTTCCGGACCAAATTTTGACGATCTGAACTATTAGATGTGTTTAAAAGGTGTTTTTAAAGTCCAACGCAAAGATTCATAAAAAAAAAAATTCGGGAAAGGCTTGATCGGATCAATTTTTCATAAAAAGTGTACGTGTGGATCAAGCCATTCCTAGTTTTTTTTTTTTACAAATTCTCGGTTGGACCTTAAAAGCACATTTTAAACACATTGAGCGGTTCGGATCGTCAAAATTTGGTCCGGAACTATGAGGTGTTGATGGGTCTAGATTTTTGTGATTTGGATGGGAAGCTCTTCCTATATTTATATGATCAACTTCTAATGAGGGATCCCTCATTTTATTTAAAATGAGAACCAAACAATTTTTTCACTTTCCGAACTAAATTTTGACGATCTGAACCATTAGATGTGTTTAAAAATGTGTTTTTAAGGTCCACCGCAAGGATTCGTCCAAAAAAAAAATTACTCGTAAGGACTTCATCCAATCAATTTTTCTTAAAAACATTATATATAGTGTTTTTAACAAAAAATGATCGGATGAAGCCCTTGCGGGTATTTTTTTTTTTGGACGAATCCTCGCGGTGGACCTTAAAAACATATTTTAAACACATCTAACGGTTCGGATCATCAAAATTTGGTTGGGCAGCATGAGGTTCTCATTTTAAATAAAATGAGGGATCCCTCATTAGAAGTTGATCCTATAACTTCTAATAAGGACCCTTATATGAGGACCAAAGTGAAGACCTCATGCTTCCCAATCAAATTTCGACGATTCCAACCGTTGTGTTTAAAATGTGTGTTTAAGGTTCACTGCGAGGATTCATCCCAAAAAAAATACCCAAAAGGGTTTTACCCGATCAATTTTTGTTAAAAACGCTATACGAATCATCAAAATTCAGTTTAGAAAGTGAAAAAATTGCTTGGTCCTCACTTTATTTAAAATGAGGGATCCCTTATTGAAAGTTGATCCCCCACACACACACACACATATTGGGAGTTATGTTTCCATCCAAAATTCTTTATGTTTTCATTAAAAAAATCTTTACCCTACGGAATTTTGGGATGAAAACATAAATAATTGTGAATGAAAACATAAAGAAAAAATTTCGCTCTAGAGACGGAAATTTGGGATGAATAAAGATTTTTTGGATGAAAAAAAAAAGATAAATATATATATATATATATATATATATATATATATATATATATATATATATATATATATATATATAGTAGTGATCTAGTCGGGAGTCCCGGATCCGGGACTCCACCTTCCCAATATTTTTTTGACGATCCGAGCCATCCAATGTGTTCAAAAGGTGTTTTCAAAGGTCCACACGGGAAATCTTCAAAAAAAAAATACCGGGAAGGGCTTTATCCAAGCAGTTTTCGCAAAAATTTTATATTTACAGTTTTGGCGAAAAACTACTTGGATCAAGCCCTTCCCGATATTTTTTTGGAAGATTTCCTGTGGCACCTTGGTAAACACCTTTTGAACACATTGGACGGCTCAGATTTCCCCAAAACAATTTTTAAAAGCATCAAAACACCAAAAATGCTTCAATCCGGAAAATCCGGGATCCTTGACAGGATCGCCGGTGTATATATATATATATATATATATATATATATATATATATATATATATATATATATATATATATATATATATATATATTATAGGTAAATGTTTTTTTTTCTATAAAATTCTCTATGTTTTCATCCCAAATTTCTTTGCCTATATAACATTTTTACCATGATTTTTTTTATAGTTTTTTTTTTACCATGAAATGTCTACTATGTGGTTCATATGTTTTTACCATAATTCAAAATTTTAATTTAACAATTATTACCATATTTACAAGTGATTATTATTTTTTTACCCTAAAGACTGATATGTTATCACAAGACTAAAAGTAAGAAATAATATTATCCCTAGTTTTGAATCTCCACCATTTTGAGTATTCTTGAGTTTAGGAAAGAAAATCACTCATCATTTCAAAAATTCCCTAATTTTAGGCTAGAGGATCAAACAAAATATCGGCAATCCCTAAAAAGAAGTAACTAGCATTCATTTAAAAAAGAAGTAACTATTTCTGGAAGTCATTATTTTTTTGGTTGTGTGTGTGTAATCAAGAAAGCGTAATAATAAATCACATTAAAAGAGGATGAAAACATAACCCCATAAAGTAAGAGAGATGAAAATCATTCCCTTTGTGAATGATGAGAAAACTGATGTGTTGAAGGCGTGGATAAAGAGAAAGGACTGCACAGAGTTTGAAAAAAGGGTAATGAGAAAAGACTGGATTCGTGAAGAATTTCTCTAGATAATAATAAGACGATGCAGACAAAATGTCACTGCACACTTGAGGTGTCAATTTTTCAAATGAAACAGATCCACTGGAATCTTGAATTTATAGAAAATACTTACTGATAGGAAAAACGAAAGTATTAATATAGCTGCTGCATTCATTTCCATTTGGTTTTATTCTGCTTTTCTCTAGAAATTCCTCCACAAATTCAAGTTAAGATAATAATCTAACTCTAAAACTGCTTTAAACATCTAGCTCAAAACTCTGCTCTTCAGCACGTGACTCATTATGTCGTAAAACTAAAGCCATAATGAGAGAAAAAAACACGATAGGCCTGGCTGGGGCAAAACACTAATTTCAGAACTTAACGTATTTTTCCAGAAAACAAAACTTGCTAGCTATAGAGTTCAATCTGCAGATCATCTGTCGCAAAAGATCATATTTAAGATCAAGTCAGTACTATATTCCTACAACTAATAAACGGACAGTCTAGTTGTTGATCATTTCTTATTATTACTATTTTTTTTTAACAGAATCATTTCTTATTAACATCTAGTCGTATACTATCGGGTCCGATCAAACTGATTTTTACCACAAATGTACCTACATTGTTCGAATTATCAACAAAGACCAATGTAACCTATAATGATTAAATTGGACCATCTGAGTTGGCTTAACGTGGCCATTTAGCAAATCAATACAACAAATGGTTATGCCTCGGTATTGCAACTGTAATTTAGCTCTGAAACACAGTTCTATAACTGGTTTCCAGCCCTTCGTAGCCAAAAATCATGACTTCACAACCCAATGCCCTGACACTATTGCGAGGTAGTAGAGTCAAAACTCAAAATAGTGACAAACTTCAACTGCTTAACCAGCGGCCTTGGGATACAGAGGATAACCAAAGAACCTCAAATTGCTACGACAGTCGGGTAGAACCACGTTTCCACCACAAGGAAATGAAATCGAGGAACAGAAAGGGCCTGGAAAATGGCCCTAACAAATGCCCTCACTGTCTACACAACTCATGATGCTTGGATCAGACAACAAAAACAACAGAACTTCAACCATGAATACCACATAGGAGTAAACAGTTACCCGAATCACAAACAAAAACTGCTTCAGAAATGGAAGAGACAAAGAAGCCAAAAGAACAGAGGACTTCAATCAACTCCATGAGAACAAATCATCAACGTTTATCTTGTATCTCCAGCCTTACTCCAGGAGTAAAAAAATATGATGATATCACTACCCCCTAATTGATAAATGGCACAGCTAAATGCACACACCTAGATCTGTCTAAAACAAATGCTTCACCTGGCATTTGTCTCCTGAATTGAAGTATAAGAAAACTATTGAAAAAGGACATGACCGTCCACAAAAGTTCTCAAAGAAGTCCAGATCTGTCATACTTGAAAAGGCTAAGAACAATAATTAAACCAAAAAACCATCAAGTTCCTAGTCCTAACAGCAAAGCCACACAACCCTCTCCACCTTGAACCCTTCCAAAATCCGGAAAACCAACTTGTAAACATCTCCCCTAGAAATTGAAAGGACAATCAAAGATGCAAGAGGATTGGGGGAACGAAGGACCCCCAATAGTTCGTCTTGGTGAATATTCACAAATCAAGAATCTTTTGCTCCATTTTATGATGAATAATAGTGCCATGTATGTGTGTGTGTGTGTGTGTCGAAAAGGAGCACAACCTACCAAGAAAATGGAAGTTAAACAATACTTAATAACCACCATAAACGATCTGCCCTAATAAGAGATGAAAATATTGCAAAACCCTAATATAACTCTTTTGCTCAACAAAAGAACCCACAGAATCCAAAGGTGTATTCATACCCAAAAGCCAACTGTACAAAACCGCCAAAATAGGATTCTTCAACTTTGAAAACCCACTGCTCTAGCCTTTGAAAGGCTTCTTCTAGTCCACAAAGCAAAAAAACTCCTGGCAATATTGTTAGCATTCATCTACCGACTCAAATAAACTCGTGTGTGCGCGCTCATGCGCTAGTATGTATGTGCCTTTCCCGTTGTTTTCCAAACTGGTCTGGGAACTCCACCTGGAAAATCCATCAAGTGGTAGGAAAAAGTTGATTGATATTCCGAGTGGTAGATATGCAAGGAGCTCAAAATTGTAGTGTTATTTGAACAATGGATACATCAAATTCTTCCCCAGAGCCTCCAAGAAAAATAATCTCCTTAGAACAAGATAATAACCCAAAAGTGAGATGTTATTAGTAAATAATACTCCCAGATTTTTAGGTACTTCTTTGCATACAACTGCATCGTCCCTAGAGTTATAGATTACAAGGCCATATAACGGGAGAGTTAAACTAAGAAACTAAGACAACTTGAATGTCAATTGTGTACACTATGGGTAAAAGTTGACTTTATCTTGACTTGCCATTTTATCTTCAACAACAGTATTAGTAGCAACAGAACCACCACCAACGCAGCAACACCCACTGGGATATGTCACATCCAGAACAAAAAGTTAATCAGCCAAATTGATATGGAAGATCCACTCTCACACAAGATACCACTCTTCATTTGACCTTGTCTAAGAACCCGGTAAGGAGTCAAAGGCACTTAAAATCAAATCGTAACAGAAACATGATTAATACTCAAACAGTAGAAAATATTTCAAGAGGCACGACAAGAATATCAACCAGCATACATTTATTCAGCCCTCCCTCCCTCTCTCTATCACCCCCCCTCTCTCTCACACACAAACATTCCGTAACTGCGTGCATGTTAGGTAGCTTGATCTACAATATTAGCCTATTCCCTAATCGCTTAAACATTTTGGGATAATTGGTAAATCAACATGGTGCCATAGATATAATCATTGGGAGGTCTCTGGGTTTAGTCTCTCCATTGACTTTTGTTCCTCATTTGGATAATGTTTCTCACGTTTGTTTCATATATGGGTACTTGCATCTCCACGTGCAAGACGGGGTTACATGTGACGAAGCATGTTGGATAACTTGATACACGTTTTTGGGCACATTTCTTACTCGCTTAAGCTTTTTAGGCAATGGATAAATTAACAGTCCAATTCTAGAATTAAGCATAACAATCTTTCGCAATAATGCGCAGGGCTAGGGTGGGAAAGAGGAGGGAGAAATAGATGGTGACTATGTTGCTAGAGGTGCCTCATTTCGCAGAAGACGAACCATCTCTTTGATGAAATATAATCTCTTTGATAAAGCTCAAGTCATCTGCTAAGAAGCCCGGATAGACAAATCAATTTTTCAAAATTAGAACATGGACACATTACGACGACTTGGGTATAGTGATAAATTCCACAGGTGACACACGCATCCTATAAACACACATGGAAACCAAAAATAGTAGTTCTGCCAAATTAGGACAGAAAAAACACAGAAAATCCATACTAGTATCAAATCCCATTCACTGCATACATACTCATGACCTAAAAATCCACGGCAAGGTGGACAATGACCCGACCAGAAAATTAAAAAAGACCTCCTATTGTGTCCCCAATGTATCCTAGCATGTCTGACGAGTATAAATATAATAAAAATTTAACATGTGTTTTTGCATGTCCGACACCGATACACGTAGGTCCCTGGTATGGCTTGGAGCCAAGGGAGGGTAAACCTTCCATTGAACAAGTCAAACTTTCTACGGAGCTTTTTGATATCCATGCAAGCTATGTTACGCGGATCCTCCATTTTGGCTGAAGTACCCGTGTCCTGTGTCCGACGCGCATCCATTTTGGACACTCGGATCCTCTAATTGTATGATATTTACAGAAAAAGAATACCAACTTAGCTGGAAAAGCGATATTTCTAGACTTTCACATGGACATGAAATAGAAAAAACATATTTTCTTAACTCTTCTTGTTTAAATACATTAATAAGTATAATTTTCGATATATAACCTACTCTATTCATGCAATATATACGTGTCCCCGTACCCGTACCCCATTGTGGGACACATATCCCAGTATCCTAAGATTTAAGTCTAGGAAGGTCCGACACTTGGACATGCACCCGCACCCGATACTTGTACCCGAGTCCATGTAACATAGCATGCAAGTATAATGGGCCTCTTCTTGAAGTTTGTTCAGGATGTAGACGACATTCCCTTGGTGCCTTCTTCTATATCATTTGTTTACTTATAAAAAATATAGAGGTTTTTACGGGCCGCTCCAATTTTGCAGACCCGTTTATGTCTAGCTCCAGGAAATTCTAAAAAAACACCGCAAAAGTCCGGATCCTCTCCAAACTCATCCCCTCCGGACTACATCCAAGAATAAATTAGAGGTTTTTGTAATTTTTATTTTACATTTAAAATTTTAAAACCCCCAAACTGTATAAAAGTACCTAAACCCCCAAACTGTATAACAGTGCCTAAACCCCCAAACCGTATGAAAGTGCCTAAACTTCTAAAACCCTAGGAAACCATATGATACCTAAGTGCCTAAATCCTAAAACCCTAATGAAAGTGCCTAAACCCCCCAAAATCCTATGAAAGTGTCTAAACTTCTAAAACCCTAGGAAACCGTATAATACCCTAAGTGCCTAAACCCAAAAACCCTAATGAAAGTACCAAAATCCCCCCAAAAAAGAGTGATCAACCTTAATGGTAATTAAAAAAAGAGTGACTGACTTTAATGGTAATAAATATTTGTTTTCTCACCTTAATGGTAATTTTTCCAAAAATATATTGATTCTTTACTTCATAAAAAACAAATACGCGCACGCGAGAGAGAGAGAGAGAGAGAGAGAGAGAGAGAGAGAGAGAGAGAGAGAGAGAGAGAGCGCCTGGATGATAATAACGACCAAGGATAGAAGAGATGCATGTGATAACCTTGTCGAAAAAATCAATCTTGTAAAGACCTATGATACATGGATCCGGGATTTTAGCCGGAGAGCCTGTGTCGACACAACACGGGTGTAGGTGCGGAATATGTGCCTGATTCAGCTACTTTAAATCTAACACGGTTTCATAGATCTGGAATCACAGCTTGATGAAGAATGGAGGCTCAATCGAAGAAACATATCGGAGATTGCAGATCCACAACTTACAATAGCTGTTTAAAAGACGATAGAAAATGCTGCATTTGGTTTTCCTTCTCTTTTTGTTTATTACTAAGGTAGGGTAACCTGATGGTTCAGTTGGGCCAACATGTGGTATTGGGCTATTTACCTGTTTTAATCTATAAAATTGGGCAATATATTGCATTGGATTGGGCTAAGTTTATATGGGGACAAAAAAATGGGCTCAGTTATCCTTTGATGACTAAACAAAAGAATTAGTTGTATTTTTAATACATTAATAACGACTAATTTTACATACATATATATATATATATATATATATATATATATATATATATATATATATATATATATATATATAGACACATCACACTTCCAATCCAAACTCCCGGATTTTAAAAAAATCTGGACCTCATTGATCCCGATTGAATTTCGATAATCCGAACCATCCAATGTGTTTAAAAGGTGTTTTTTAGGGCCTCCGTGAGAAATCGGCAAAAAAAAAACTGGGAAGGGCTTGATCCGAGAAGTTTTTCACAAAACTCAAAGATATAAGAAACTCGCTCAAAGGCATACCCACCTTTTCCAATACTTGGTGGTGTGATCAATATCTGAGCCTACTGATAGCAAAAAAGGTAATCTATTTATTGTGCTAGCTAGAAGGGTAAAAGACAACGCAGGCAGGAATTCTATCAAAGCAAGCATAACCTCAGAGTTTCTCAATCCCACATGGGGATAGGCATTGGGATATATCGGGAATGGAAGGCGCAGGCAAACTCCAACCTATAGGCTAGTCCCCAGGGTCAGAGCCCAGCCTGCATGGGCTGTGACAACTCTTATCAGACCTAACTATCCCGGTCCCTTGCCCGATGACACCAAGGCCCAACTTCATAGGGACCTTATTATGCTCACTAACAGGGCCCCAGCCGCAAGGAAAGGCGTCACTTAATTGGGTTCAGGATAATATCATCATAGGAATTGGAGAGGTTTTGAGGAGCAAGATAAATTCACCCAGCAAATCAGTCTTCGGGTTGGAGCCGGGCTAGTGACAAGTCTGCTCAAGCTAGCTTTACATAAGTAATTAGATAAACCTATATCTAAAAGGCTTATTCATGGTGGAAGAGTTGAATTTCTACCCTATAACCTTAATCTATTTTGAGGCAGCTTCTAATTAGCAATTTATCAGTTATCACCAATTACTATGGTAGATTCATGAAAGCTCCTTTCAGGATCAGGACTTGTAAAAGTTGCTTCATAGCACAAATAGCTCTCCGGCATCACCAAATGATCTCTTTGTTTGGTTTAGAGTTTTGAGAAGAATATTTTGAGAAATTTTTTTGGATGGGTTTTTGGAAAAAGTAATAGAGAGAGGTGTAATCATTGGAGAGAGATAGAGAGAGAAATGAGAATAATGATTGGAGAGAGGGGTATGAGTAAAGAGAGAAATGTGATTAATGATTGGAGAGATGAGAGATGGGGAAAGAACTTTTTTGGAAATTTTTTTGGAAATGTGAAGTGAGCAAGTTTTCAACGAGATTTTCAGATTAAAATTTCAGATCCAAGTGACTCCTTACATTTAGGGCTTGGTTGAGAACCCCATGGCTGGTGGAAATCATGGCTAGCTGGCAATCATGAAAATGAAAGAAAAACCCTTTAATCTGAGTCCATTGGGCCCACATTACGGGTGTTGAAGCCTCAGACTAACCAAACCAGAGACAGAATACATACGAAGACTAAAAAGCAACTAAATAATAAACAAAACAACACTGACTTTGATAAAATGAGGACAAATGTGCTACTTAAAACATAAAGGTTAAATTCTGTTTGCCGATTAAAACGCCAACAACATAAAAAAGATCGACGACTATAAAAACAATTCCAAGGTATCAACAATTCCAAGCATCAAGAACGGCTTAAACCCAATAATGAAAAGTTACATGAACAGATAGGCATGAATTGCCACATAGCCCTAGCATCAAGAATGGCTTAAACCCAATAACGAAAAGTAAGAAGAACAGATAGGCATGAATTGCCACATAGCCCTTATGTAAAATGCCTAACAAGTAAAACTGAAGCAATGCTACACCAGGAACCACAGTTAGACAAGAAAGGTGAAGACTAGTGCCGCACTTTGTGCATGTAATCACCAACAGAGATAATTATTGTAGTTGTCACTAATTTTGGAGCGTGTAATGAGTAGATTTTTGCATAGAAAGAGTAACATAAGCTAAGGCAGAAACACGGGTGGGGGCACAATAAAATAAAAAACAAGGCTCTTCAAGATCACATAAAAACTAAAATTTGGAGGATAATGAAAAAATCTATTGTATAGTATGTCACGTATAATTACAAGTGCTAACAACCATGTGCTAAATTGGTAAAGGGCTTACACTTCGGAAGCGAATGTTTGAGGGATGGCATTTGTCAGGGAAAATTATATGTACAACCCTGTCAAGATCCTCCACAGGTTCTCAACACCTCCATTAAGTGTTGGTCAAATCTTCGCCCAAAAGCTGAACCATCTTATGGAACTTTATCAAAGCATCTTCCTACATACACCACACCCCACTGCAGGAACAAAACAAGAAATGCAAGTCATTACCTTGGAGAAAGAAAAATATGTGAGCAATAGATCACTCCTAACATTTTGTTCAACTAATGTTTGAAAAACAGGTGAAGCCATTTAGGTTTCCAAAATTGCTTAATTTCATGATTGGCTCCATTTTTCTATTAACTAAATCAGCACTGCGAATTTTTCCTTCAATGCACTGATCTGTGTTGTCACAACTATAACTGGTACGAAAAAGCCTTTCAAATTCTTAAACTTTGGGATGAAGCATCCTAGTTTTAAAGAGTTACTGGCTACATCATGGGCTGCTCCAGTAGAAGGCAGATCTTTATTACGTAAGTTTAGTCTTAAGTTGAAACGGCTGAAGTTGGTTTTGAAGGATTTGAATCTCAAGCACTATTCTAATTTTGGTGCTGGGTTGGAACAGGCTAGAGCTGATTTAAGTCAAGTTCAGACTTTATGTTTTGCTAACCCTTTTGATGCTGAGTTATCTGAGAAGGAGAAGACTTTGCTTAGTAACTTCCTGCATTTGAGTATGGCTGAAGAAGAATTTAAAAAACATAGTGGCTAACTTTGGGGGAACACAATACTCTTAAGTTTTTCCACCAGAAAATGGCTATCAGAGGACTAGGAATAAGATTTTTAGTCTTGTGGACTCTTCTGGTGTTAAGTTGGAGGATCCTCAAGCTATTCAAAATGAAATTTTGGGATATTATAAGGAGCTTTTGGGCACTCCTATTTGCTGGAGCTGGTGACATTTCAGGTGAGCTTAGGAGGGCTATCTGTACTAGAGTCCCTGAGGATAAAATTCCTGGTCTTGTTTAGTCTGTGTCAACTGCAGAGGTTAAGGCTGTTTGTTTTCTATAAAGAGTGACGGAGCTCCTGGGCCAGATGGTTATATTGCCTATTTTTCCAACAAAACTGGGATATTATTGGTGTCGAATTGGTCTTGGCTATTCAGCAGTTCTTTTCTACAGGCTATATGCTCAACTACAGCTCAAGGAATGGAGTTCTACTGCCATTTCATTGGTACCAAAGATAAATGCCCCTCCCACTATCAAAGATTGTAGCCTATTCCTGTTGTAATGTGGTTTATAAATGTGTTACAAAGATTCTTGTGGCTTGGCTCCAACCTCTTCTGCCTTTTCTTATTAGCTCTTGCCAATCAGATTTTACAAAAGGAAGATCCATAGTTGATAACATACTTCTTATGCAAGAGTCAGACAGAAATTATCAAAAGATGATGGTGTTCCTAGGAGTGCCTTAAAGGTTGACCTTATGAAGGCTTATGACTCCGTGTCCTGGGATTTCCTTTTTGATGTCATGGCTGCTATGGGGTTTCCAGAGTTGTTCATTCATTGGACTAGGCAGTGTGTCTCTACAACTATGTTTTCAGTGGCTATAAATGGTGGCCTTGAGGGGTATTTTCCTGGGAAAAGGGGCTTGAGACAGGGTGACGCTGTATCCCCTTATTTGTTTTTGCTTGTCATGGAGGCTCTCTCTTCTTTGATGAGATACATAATTTCTCTGGGGGGTGGTTTTCCTACCATCCTAAGTGTCAAGAGTTTGGATATTTCCCATCTTATTTTTGCAGATGATTTGTTTGTGCTTCGTGGTGCTGACATTCCTTCTTTCAGCCTTATCAATGATTTTTTATTGATTTCTATTTTGGATTTGGCCTTCAACCTAATTTGGGGAAAAGTGTGGCATACTTTGCTGGTGTTAGTGATGAATCTCAACTGGTTTTGCTGTCCATTCTTCACATTCCTCAAGGGAAGCTACCTGTGAAATACTTGGGGGTTCCGTTGATCACTACAAGGTTACATTCTCAGGATTGTCAACTGCTGGTAGATAAAATTCTGGCTCAGGTACAGTCATGGTCTACTAAATTTCTTTCTTATGGAGGCAGGATTCAATTGATTAATTCTGTGCTCTTTAGTGTCCCAATTTTTTTGGAGTTCTGTCTTCATCTTGCCTTAGGAGGAGTTGAGAAGGTGCCTAGATCATTTTTTTGGTATGGTCCTGATCTGAAAACTACTGGAGCTAAGGTTACATGGATGATGTTTGCTTGCCTAAGGACAAAGGTGGGCTGGGGTTTCGAAGGCTTTATGACTGGAATAAAGCTTCTATGATCAAATATTTGTGGGCTATGCAGAGAAGGCTGATACCTTGTGGGTTCGGCAGTTCGCTGTGTTCACACCTATGTTATCAAGACTCATAGTTTCTGGTTTATGAAGGTTCCTACAAATTTGCCTTGGTCCTCCAAATGTGTCTTGGTCACAAGGAAGCTTCTGAATCATAGACCTCTGGTGCAAACCTGGACTAAAGATGTGATTGGTAATGGGGCTTCTATGTTTCTGTGGTTTGAAAATTGGCACCCCCATGGTTGCCACGTCTATAGGTATGGTGATAGAGTTGTTTAATCTGCGCAGATCCCTTAATAAAGTGGCTTCTATTCTAGGGCCTAATGATTGGAGGTGGGCTAGGAGTTGAAATCCTGTTGTTAGGTATATTATTGCACATACGCCTAGTACTTCCCCTCCTAGTTTGCAGCAAGAGGATTCAGTTTTTTGGACTCTCACTGCTACCAAGACTTACTCTCAATCCGCACGGAATAATTTGTGAGCCTCTGGTCCATAAGTGGCTTGGTTTAAAGTTGTCTGGTTGAAACATCATGTCCCCCGAGGGTCTGTTATACAACGGATGAGCATTTTGGGCAGACTTCCAACAAGGGACAGATTGCACCAGTGGAGGATTACTGATGACAGTTGTACTGTGTACTGTAGGCCTTGATTCAAATGAGTGTATGTTCTTTGGCTGCCCCTTTTCTTCCTGGATTTTGTCCTCCTTTTTGGCAAAGAATAGGGTTCGAAGGCTGGGGGCTGGGTTTTGGGCTCGCAGATGAGGTGACTTGGGCTGGATTATATAGGGGTGGGAACACACTTCGATACCTGGTTTTTTAAGTTGTCTATTGCAGCTTGTATCTACCACATTTGGAGGGAGCGGAATACTAGGATTTTCTGAGGTATTTGCTCAATGAAGTGAGAGCCTTGATTAGTTCCTGGAGTTCCATTCGGAGTTCTGATGCAAAAGGGTAATTTGCAGTAATTGGGCTATCAGTCGTAAGGTGTTTGCTCCTAGAAGTTGATTCTGTTTTATTGTTTTCTAGTTGTTTGTTTTCTGGGGTATGCCCCTTAGCACCTGTAAAATTCGGGTTTGTTCAATAAAACTTTAACTTACCCAAAAAAAAGAAACAAAACATGATATATCTATATACACAATCACACACGCACGCGCCATTCAAATCAGGCAACTCCATATTTCTAGAGAATTGACCAGATCTAAATTTTAGTTTAGAAAGTCAAGTTTTGTATTACAGGTTTCTAGGAAAAACACTTCTACTTAGTCAAACTGTCGAAGGACTAACTCCAAAGTGTCCTGAATCATTTTACAACAACCAATGGCTCCTTTGGGTTTTCCAAGGGCATGTCCCTAAGAATACGTCCGCAAACACAATTCCACACCGCAAAATGACAAAAGACGTCATTTATTGGTGACTGTGTAATACAACAAACAGTAGCCAAGACATGGTATCTATGAAATAGCTACACACATCCATTTAACGAGTTGTGGCTTAGCCCAGACAACGAAGAATAAAACCATGTTCACACAAGTGAAGAACCGATGAGATGGGGAGGGGGAGACTGAAAACTCACCAAAGATCTGCAATGGAGTTGCAGGCTTTCTTAAGAAGGCCTCCAACCATTAAGGGCTGCCATATCTGGTCTACTAGGCAACAATGGAGAGACAGTATGACCTGAAGTAAATACAACCAGGAAATTATTCCTTCTCCACAACTGGGTTTGAAATGATAGGGAAGTCACTTCTGACAAAAATGAAGCATCTTTTCTACATGGCAAGGTCACCTGGAATCAGAACTCCAGCTGGCAGTGAACTTGGGGCAGCTGGTTGAAAACCAACATTCTTTGCAGGTAGCCTTTCAAGAGGAGGCCGAAAATAACCTTACAAAGAAAACTGAAACTGTTAACACGAGCAACTTCAACTCAAAAAGAATTAATTTATCACAGGATAGTAAATTAACACGAGTCCAATCTTAAATCACATTGTAAAATTTAAAGTCACCAAGAGCAGCAGCAAGATCATTCTAAAGATGCAATTCTAAAGTTAATTAGGAATGAGAATCAACAAGAAACATCAAAGCTAAGGGAAATGTACAACAATGTTTATACAAATACAAGGTCATTGTAATGCGGTTTATTACAGGGACAAAAAGTACCTTCATGCGCAAATGGCAACCCCAGCCCTGAACTTGATGGTCTGCCTCCACTCATCCACACACCTTGCTGCTTATCTGTGTTGAACTCGCCTGTGGAAATCCTCCAAGGTTCATCAGCCACATATCGCCTTGGACCATCAGGAAGGTTCGGCAATGAGTATGGTCGGGGATAAGGATGTTGCTGAACTGTTGAAGTTGGATACAAATAATGACTGGATTGGGTTTGAGGAGGTGGTGCATGATGGAAAGGTCTTTGTCCGAGAGGGGCATTACCAGTTTGAAATGGCTGAATGGGTTGAGAAGCTTGGGAATTGAGATACGAGTCATGACGTCCAAAATCCAATGGCCTCGAGGAAGTAAATCCAGAAGGTTCATGAGAGTTTCCCACTACTGCCGGCACAAAGCAAGATGACTGATTAGTATACATTTCACTTCTAACAGTGCCATCAATATGACCCCCATGAGGAGTATTCACTGTCATTTGGACAAGCTTGTTCCCCTGCAACCAGAAGGAAAATATAAGTGGGGTGAATTCTGTCCTAGCCATCAAAAAGTACAAAAGTAAAAAACCCACAATACAAGAAGGTTAACAAGAGAAAGAAATCATACACTTGGTGTGCTGCTGTATTCATGCGGTTGAGGTGGTTGATAAGCCAATTTCGGCGAAGATGGGGTTGATGACTGAGACACATGAATGTGCTGTGAAACAACTAAAGGTTGAGGTGATAATGATGGTTGAGGAAGCAATGATGGCTGAGGAACAGACGGTGGCAGAGGAATTGGATTTAAGTCATTTGACAATGGAGGAAGAGGAAGTGGTGGGGGCGGAGGTGGTGATGATGATGGAGGCGGAGGGGGGGATGGGGATGGTGGAGGAGGTGGTGAAGAAGGCAGAGGTGGTGTAGGAGGAGGGGAATCAAAAGGTAATGGCGGAGAACCCTCATGTACAGGGTCCAACTTGTTAGAATAGCTCTGATGTGTTTCCAAAATCCCATCTGAACCTTGCCACTGCGAGGCATACTCAAATGAACCATTTGCAAACAAAGATCTTTCATCCTTGGGGTGCCCAGATACATCTTCCATTTCAAGTTCACCATCCACATCCTCTAACACAAAATGTCGTCTGTCATTTGGAGTGACTGCATATGTTTCTCTCTCTACTGTAGCTGGTACTGATTTCACGGGTGATCCACCTGTAGCTTCCTTATACGAACTACTTGGAAGATCATCTTCGTCATCGTCTTCAAAGGCATGAGAAGTTAAGAAGCCAGGCAACTGAAATGTAGCATTGCTGAAACAATTTCCCACAAAACAAGCCTTATGTGTCAGCAAGTCAACGATCCAAAACCTTAACATTACTACACAGAACACACATAATAAATCACATCAATGACTCCAAATAAAACATTGAAAAGAAGATATAAGTTGATCCCCTTCTCACAGGGAAAATGTTTTTCACGGAACAGAAAGTTAAGGTACTACATTCTTTCAAGAACCAAGAAGAAAACAAGAGGGACTAGGCAGAGTAAGACTAGTTAACTGCATGGGGAGGGGTAACCGCAAAACCTCTGCAGGCTGAAAGAAAGGGGAATAGGGATTACAGACAGACCATAATTTCCTACCCAACCGTCCCAAAAATTTATGAAATTATAGAATACAACCACCCAATTAAAGAGGAAAGAAAAAATAGAAATAGTCACATAATTAAAGGTCTCAAAGTCAATGTAGGCACTATTTCCTGACTATGCTAGCCAATCTTTTACCGTCCCAATTCTTCTCTCTCCTTCGCAAGAAAATAATAATCTCCATTATATATTCTCTAACCTCTCAATGTGCCAATCCCATGATTGAGCTGTAATCTATTCGAGAAGGTAGTTTACGCATGAGAAACTTGCAGCAACTGTCCTGAATTTGGGGAAGATCAGAGGAGAGAGATACATCTGTTGTGTTAACGGTGGTACTATAACTGATGGATTAGCAGGCATATGAGAGGATATCTTCACTATTAATACTAGTAAAAAGTGCAGAAATGCCATTTCCTTAATTAATTATTACTCATCTGTAGGGTCTAATTGCAGTATTGATACCCACAACCAATCCAATTGCTTTTATGATACCCAGCAGAAGCAAAAGATAGAGACAGCAAGACTTTGTTCAACAGTTCTCATGGTAATAAAACATCATATTAATGTAATACCAAAAAATTGTACAGGTTGATTCCTTAAACATGGAGAGTACATGAGAAGTACCATACCTCCCATACTCATCAACAAGCATGCCTTCCATTTCTCTAATTGGATCATCTACAGCACGTTCCGCTCGAGATGGACGCCTAAGGAAAAAACCAGCAGATGCATCGTCGTTTGGAACTCCAATGTCATCCATATATCGGCGAAGAAGTGACTCAGGTAAGATTTTCCTCTCAAGCCATAACCGTAAAACCTAAAGGGTGATGCAAATTATGTTCATTATCTTCAGCACAAAACAATGGTCGGTCAAATTGTGAGCAAGGGGCAATTACCTTGATGCATTGACGGCGATTTTCAGAAGCAGCAGCACCAGGAGGAGCAGCAGCTCCTAAAAGACGAGGCAATGCTGCTTGAACTATAGGAATATATGATGCTCCTGCAATGCCTAAAGAAACATCACACAAGACAAAGCATCAATAACAACAACACAACACAACACAACACAACACAACAATAACATAACCTATTTAGTCCCCAATAATTAGGGGTATGGGCGGGGGATGGATAGGAGACCGACCTAACCTTTGGCAATAAATGCACAAAGTGGCTGCTCCCAGAATACCACTGAAACAGATGGATTTGAGACAGACCTAACCTTTGGCAATAAATGCACAAAGTGGCTGCTCACAGAATGCCACTGAAACAGTGGTCCCCTTATACCGTCGAGTTTGCTGCGGAATCATGCCCTCAAATCAAAGCCAAACGGCATTAGAGAGGGCAGACCCAAGAATCGTTTTGATTTATGGGCACATTACCATGCTTCTTTCATTCAGCATCCAGAGCATTGACATTGCACAATTCAAGACAAAGCATCAATGAGGCACATAAAATTGCCTTTCCATTCTTTGAATAGAACTTCCTTCAAAAGAAAACAGAACTAAATATTTATTTTGTTTTAGTACCTTTATGACTGTGTGAGCACTGCGTAATAGAGTCCACCAGGAAAAACAGGTCCACTTTGCGATGAAAGCTAGCCTCACTTTCCAACTTTCGAATGAGAAGTTCCACAACCTAGAGAAAAATAGAAGCTCAGTAACTGAGAGCTGTTTAGATACATAATTCCACTCCCGATGAATTGGAGCTATACTGAGATTCACAGAATCATTAGAAACCAGAATAACTTGCTTTGTCACATGTCACGCTTCTCTGAGAAAGCATTATAGACTTGCATACACAGCATGGGGACATAATTTTCCAGCTATAAACTTATCATCAAATCTGGCACTTTCTTGCTAATAATTACCATAATATAATAACACTGAAACTTGAACGATACATATACTATCGAACTGGATCACTTAATAACACTGGGATGATTAGTGATTCATGGATGCAAATGAAAACATTCAGCATGATTGTCCAATAATGCGCTACCATTTAACTACCACCAAAGATCATGAATTGCTGTAAATTTAAATCTCACATTTCAGAGACTGGAATTGGTTCTTCAATCTACCATTAGCCTATAGTCGAGCAAGTAATTTGTCATTGGACTCCAAATGGTGGTTACATGGTGTGTAAGGTGGTTACATAAGAAATTAGTTTTGCAAGAGGAATGTCACCGACTAAAACACGCAGAAGTGATCTACAAAACAAACAAGACTTTTGCCAATGCACACCAACACCTCCCTGCGTATGCCGGAGTAGGCCCCGGACTCCTCTTTGAGCCTTTTCATGAGCAACTTGTGCATTTTGGAACAAAAGTTGGGAGACGAATATTTTTTAAATATTTTGCATATTAATTTTCAAGTTCTAAGCAAATGATAACATATACCTATCCCCCTAATCACAGATCACAAAATCCTAAAATCCATTAACAAGCACGCATAAATACAGCACAGAACCAATATACAGGAAGCCAGCACTTCGAGTACTAGTTCATATTGAGCGATTGGTGGCATCAACGCCGAAATCCTAGGTCACCGACTATGGTTTCCACCAATCTCCAGCAATCTTTCTTCATTCATACTGTAATGATTCCGTAATAAGAGATGAAAGAGAAGAGAGGAAAGTCCTTCAATGGAGGCAATGTTTCCGTTCATGCTCTCGCCCCGTCTAGAAGATGTCTTTGTTCTGTGTTATTGGGCCAGAGAGACTCAAAGTTGTGTGTGAACCCTTTGAGAGGGACTGAGTGAGAGTTAGTATGTGGTTGTGTACGCAACTGTACAATTCTTGAAATCTGCAAAATTGTATCTGTTTGTTGTTTTCAAAATCTTACTTAGAAAAAAATATATGCCTTCACTAGTTTTTAAACATTTAAACTACCCCCAACCTGGATAACACCACATCCTCGCCCCCACCCGCTCCCCCTCTCCAAAACACACTAACAACCTCCTCCAGCCAGCAATTCCCTCCTTCCTCCCATACCTCCAGCCATGGTTTTAAATCGCTCCCCCTCTCCTAAACACACTAACAACCTCCTCCATTCTTTGAAGGTTGCGCCTAAATCAAAGCTATTTGTTACAGGTTTCAAGATCTAAAGTTTTTTTCTCTCTTTCTTCTCTCTCTTGTGACCAAGGTTCTGAATCTCGTACCGGCAAGGGTACCGGTTTTCCTACTGGTACGATACCGGTACCAGGTACCGTTTCGGATTTAGCAGTACTTCTATTATATATAGTTATAAATTGATAATTTTCACCATTCCAATCAATTCAAATTACATAAAAAAAAATTTTAGACAAAAAAAAAAAAACTATGCTCTCATTATATATAATCCATGTTCTATTTGATAATTTTCCCATCCCATTCAATTCATCGTTACATAATATTCATAAAGCTTTTATCCCTTTTCCCATTAGCAAAATCAACAACAAAATACTACTCCCTCCGTCCCAAATTTCTTGTCCACTTGCACTATTTGCAGCAACTCAAAAAATTGTTTATATTTTCTAATGTAAAATGTTATATATATATTAAATATGGATCTTGTTTGATGGCTCTCGATGAGTTCTATTAAACAAAGTTTTCAAAATTGTAAAAAAACATTATAAATTGAAAGATATAAGTAATTGAAAAATGGCATGCATGCCTGTAAATGGACAACAAATTCAGGACGGAGGGAGTACTTTTTTATGTCGTTTTTTTTAAAGTACTTCAGTAACTAGGGACCAAAAGATGGCCCAACTCCAGTAACCTAGAAGCAGCTATAAATATAACCCTAATGTACACAACAGCCGCAGCAGAGAGAGAATCAAAAAAAGCAGAGCAGCATGTCGACCTCCATCTCCAGAGTCTCCACTGATGAAGAGAAGGCATCAGGTCTCTCCCTATCGCTCTATCTCTCTCCTCTCGATCTTGTCCTCTCCCTCTCTCTCTCTCTCTCTCTCTCTGAATATGCAGAGCAAAATACCGGCCGAAATCGACCTTACTGTCTTTCCGTTTGAGATCAGCCGGAATTGCCGGTACACTCCAGTAAACACCGGTATTATGGTATTGGAGGGTGAAGTTACCATTTTTCACAAATCCGGTACGTACCGGCTGGTACGGAACTGGATTCATAACCTTGCTTGTGACCCAGTCAAAATAATTGCTTAGGTTCTCTTTTTGGCCACAAAATTCCCACCTACTACTGTTGTATCACATGTATCTCTAAATAAAGGAGCAAAAATAGGACATGAAGTGATTGGAGATGATGTGTCGAGTGTAACGGTCTGTAACGGAGTTCTCTAATGGCCGTTAAGGTAGATTGCCATTACGTAACGGCCGTTACCCTCTTGAATACCTGTAACACCGTTATTCCTCATCATAACCGCACCGGGAGGGCCCAAATCCATTAAATAACGGCCGTTTTTTTAAAACCCTACCACCAGCCAACCCTTCAACCACTCCCCCCTCCCCAAAAAAAATCTGGCAACTCAATAAAGATGGCTGTCTTTTTACTTTTGAGCGCACCAAAAATGCTAAGTATTTGTAATTTTGTATTCTTTTTCCTGGAATAAAACTAACAAACGAAGTACAAAAACATGCTTTATACTTTCTGTTCAGTAAGCATCTACCTAAAGGACCATCAAGAGAATGGTACCCGTACACGGAGGCATAAGAAGCAAAAAAAAAAGGCAAAAGTCAATAAGACTAGCCAAAAACAGAGAGTTCTCAAATCCAAAAGTGAAACAAATCTAAAGAACCCACCAAGAATCCAGGCTTGGGGAAACAAATCCTAAACGAACTAAACAAAGTAACCAAAAAATGGTTCTACATCCACTGGGTGGATTTCTCCAGGATCACAACTACAAAGATCTCCTATTTCGCTCTATACATACCAGCCAGGTAAGGCCAATGGATTGGGTGACCAAGCCTTACTTCTCTACCTGCTTACCCTCCCACTTACAGCATTTTCTACCAAGCGGCGTCCAAGCTATCCCAAGCAAACTGAAGAACAAAAACCGCAGCTCTCTACCCACAGCACAATGGAGGAGACGGGAAACCGATACTCAATCTCTCCCGCTCACACAACCCCAATTGAGTAGAACTTCTGTTCACCCAATCAAGTTACAGCGTCAAAATTACAGTGTCAAAATCTACACCCAAAAAAAAAAAAAAAAAAAAAAAGCAGAGAGAGAGATCTTTGAGGAATAACAGGCCAAATACTCCAAGGACCTCGTGAGGCCAATATCTCAGAACACTCCACCACCCTGGTGATGAAATAATCCCCCACAGAAGCCTCCTATCAACTGCAAGCCTAAATATCGTTGCAAAGCTCTAGCTAATGACTCATCTCCTCAAAAAACCTATTTTAGCAACTGCCACCTAAAATTTTAATGATAGTAGACCTTAATAATCATGGAGCAAAAGGATTGTCGCAAGTTAGGTTGATGGCTTAAAACCTCTGTAATTCTTTACGGCTCAAACACTCCAATTCTATAATTACTCCATTATTCCTCAACTGATAGAGAGCTCAATGTAGTGTTGAGCGGACAACCAAGAAGATTCAGTCACATTCCCCCATTAAGTGACTTGGGTTTGATTGCAAGCTTATTGAGTTTTGTACATATAGCAACTATGATTTCAGGGATTCTACTTCTAACATACTTGACAGGAAAAGGAACACCAAAAGTTATCAGTTGGTTGAAAAATCTTCAGTCATCGCCCAATGGTCTTACCCGCTGCACTAGTCTTCCGCTAAAACGTCATCTGGGTTGATCGGTTGGTTTGCGCGCGAGAGGGGGTTGTAGGGGGGAGGCAGTATTTCCCCCCTAATTTGTGGGAAAACTGATTCCCATGATCAGAACTAGCGCCACAGTACTGGCAGCACCAGAGCTGATAGCACTTGCCATTGCCCCTCGTCAAGAACTGTTGACTCGAGTAAATACACATGGACATAGCATCGAGCTGAACTCACCAAGGCAATACAGCAGAAAGAACAATAACATATATTAAATACTTTCATGAAACTTACTTTATGCCAGAATCACTGACTATATTCCACCATATTACCAAACACATTTGCTACTTAGTGCTGAGAAAGCCGAATATCCCATGAACACAGAGCAAACGAAGTGTGGTTGGTTCCACACTAGGCACCACATAAGCACTGCCTGAGATTGTGGAAGTTATCTACGATATGAACAAACGAAACTAGTACATGCAAGTAAATCATAAAAAGCCTGGTGAGAAGAAACGTTAATCGCACAATATCACCTACCTCATTGGCAATGCCATATTTTGCACAATCAATTGCAAGACGAGTTGCACGTCCAATGCTTTCTTTTGTCCTTGATAGTGTCTCTATCATCCCTTCAAAAGCATCACGAGCAACAGCTGCCTCCGTATACCACCACTAAGAGACCCCCGCAGGCCGGTGTCCAGAACTAACTCTTCTCTCCTCAAATTCTTCAGCATCAGGTTGATTATTTGACGAAACCAAGTGACCATGTGAAGGAGAAGCAATAGATGTGCAAGGATAACATCCCTGCACATCTGGCTGCAAAAGGTTACTGGAGCCTGATACAAAGGGCTGGACAGAAGCTACAGGACTGGAGCTCCCCCCAGACATCTCAGTAGAGGGTGCCAAAAGAGAACCAGCATTGCCATGTGAAATATGTTGTGAGTGAGCTTGTCTCCTTTTTGCCTGAGCTGCAGCAATAAGATGCTTAATAGACGTAGCAGGATCTGAGATCCTTAAATCAATCAATGAACTCGTTTTATCGTCTCCAACAGCTTCCATTCTGTGGTTTGGCAGATAATGTAACATGAAAATCAGCACAAGTGGCTTAAGAAAGAGATAGCTATACTCAAATAAATTCGAGCCATATATGAATCATACCTTTCATCAAGAAAGGAAATATTCTCCGTTGTACTTTTTGATCTTTCTCCAGAAGATAAGGTCATACTTCTTTGAGTCGTCACTTGATTTTGAGAATGAATCAAGCTATCAGAGACCATACTAGCAGCCTTACCAGAACCTGATTGAGTTTTCTTCTGATTACCAGCACCGGATACTTTAGATTGTCTACTGATGTTCGATGTTTCTGATACGGTTTTGTTAGTAGCACCAGACCAAGGAGACTTTTTTGGGGACATCAAAAGTTTTTTGGACTCCTTGGAAGATACTCTCTCCAATTCAGGTTTCCCAAGACAATGGGAGAAATTAGCAGCAAGCACCTTTTTTGCCCTCTTCTCTTCGTGCTGCTCAGCATGAGGTGATGAAGATTCATTTAGCAGCTTGGAAGAAGGGAAGCATTCCTTCAAATGGCCAACTTCAACTTCACTAGATCTATCAAGAGCAGAAACTTCATTTTTTACATCAGCATTCTTCATACAATCAGAAACACCTGAAGAAGCATGAATCTTGCTTAAAGATCCCCCGTGAATGGGAGTCCTGGCCTCCTCTTCATCGTCTTCATCAAATAGGCGAACAGCTCTCCGTTTCGTGTGCAATTGAGTAACTGGAGATTTAACTTTATCAGAATATAGCACATCATCTTTTACGGCAACAGAAACTTTATCTGTTCTATTGCTGGAAGATAAAATAGCAGAATCAGATGTTGCCTCATATGCCCTGCGTCGACGCTTCGTTGGTGGAAGAGATTCTTCATCCGAAAGAATGTTGGAAGACACACTACCTGTCTGCACTCTTGATGCTGTACGATTTTCAGTTTTCAAATGCGATGTAGAGGGTTTAAGCTCTATATTATCTGTTTTTCTCGTGGGAACATTAGAACTTTGAGAATCAATTTTTCTGGTAGTATGAAATGATCCCTTGGAGCCATTATTCTCCATATCTGCATGTTTAGACCTTTTGGCAGGATGTGAAACTTCAGTACTTACTGAATCACGCTTTGTAGGTCCAATTTGATCCCCCTTTTTCAATCCATAAAGTTTGCTCTTGGCCTGCTCCTCAGGACTTCCTTCAGCATTGTTCTTCCCATCATTAGCTAGACCAAAATATTTTCCGTCTTTCACCATCGTTTTTGCTTTATTTCGACTAACCACATTTCCATCTGATTTAAGATCTGGGGATGATTCCTTCCCACTGCTACCTGCAGCACTTTTTCTTTGAATTACGTTTTTGGCACCCTCATCTTTCGGATTCCTCTTTGAACCACTCATCATTTTCTCCGACTTGTGACCATTTGTCAGCAAGTTATTGCCACCAACAGAGTGCTTCGCACGAACTGATCCAACCAAAGGTGAAGATTTATTCTTTTGGCCATCTCCTTTTGCATCGCATATACCATCATTCTCATTACTTTCCGAGCCTTCAGCAGATGTCCCTACCTTAGAGTCATCAGGGCCAATAACGTTATTTTCTTGTTTGAAATCGCAAGTTTCTTCCTTAGGACGGTTTGTATTGTTTGGACTGGATGCTAACACTAACCCTTTAGATCTGCGAGGACTATCATTCGGCGGCTTATGCTTTTTCCGCGAGCAATGCTCCAACCCAGAACCGCGACCACCCAGGCCTCTAATCTCTGTTTCTCCATTTGTTCCATCTTTTCGAATTCCATCTTTTAAGTCAACATCTCTTACACTGTCTTCTACCCCATCAACAGATTGAGCCTCAGACCCAAGAGCGGATCTGTCAGTATCATCTCCTAAACCGCTCTGCAACACTTCAAATGCTCCACATATTTCCTTCACAGCTTCAGCAAAGTACTTAACTGTTTTCCCTTGGCAGCGAGCTAACAATTTATTCTTCGTCTCACTGGTAAATGCTTGAATATCCACAGGTGCAACAAAAGCTCTTGTGAAAGGCAAAACAAATTCAGAAGCTTGAAATTAGCGAAAATGATAAACAGACAAACAACAAACATGAAGAAGCAATCAGAAAATTATGATCAAGTTACAACAAACCACATCTCCAACAGTTATAAAAGAATATTAGTGATGTGTTAACCAACCAACATGGAAATAAACTTATCTTGTAAATGAAATACAAAAAACTGCATATTTTGTGACCATTAATAGGCCCACAATAACCATCATGTCACAGTATGAAGTGCACACAGGACAGAGTTCGTACCCTGACATGTCAACTTCAAAGTCATCAGCTGAGTTTAAGACATAATGATCTTACATAAGTAAAAAAAAGGTCAACGAAATCTCATAGAGGCTTGTTGACAATGAATAATATCCACTTAGATATCCAGTCTAACTAAAAAATTTGGTTAGAATACAACACACTTGTATCTAACAAAGAAAGAGATGAAACTCTTGAAGAATATCAAAAAGTTGACAAAGTAACTTCAACATGGTAGGTCGCTCAGAAATTAAGCAAGACAAAATACCTTCAGAAACAAATGGAAAAATTCCAAACAAAACTGCAACAAAAAGAGGTATTAATCATCCAATCAGCAGTAGAAAATTGGGTAGCTTCATTAAGAATCAAGATAACCAATATCTTCCACTGGTATTCTGAGAAAACGAAAGGCAGAGAACGAACAGGCACCAATGTTGGACTGAACTATAATAAAGGCAGGAAGCTAAAAGAGTCACCTTCCATTCCTTGGATGACATGGACATTTGGAAAAGCATTCACCAATCTATAGTTCCAAATTTAGTTGTAAATAAATTGTATATATATCATTATAATCAATTCAGTGAACTTGCAAGTACACAAGTTGATGCAACTGTAAATGAAAAACTTCGCATATGTACCTAAATTGCAACTTTTTATGATATTGCATGCAACGGCAATGACTGAAATGACGGTGTATCAGACATTAGTGACGAAAACAAGCTCAGCTGGAAGCCAAACAGCACTTGAAGTGCACCTTTCTTCTTATTCAAAGAGTTCTGCTTATTACTCTCTCAACAGATATTAGATTCCAATCCTCTTTTCTATTGTGCTTCTGCACAAGAAAAGATCTATCATCTATGGAATGAAATCTTTCAAAGAGATTCAAGCCGCCACCAAAGGTGACTGAAAGAAAAGAAACAACAGAGATTATGCCACTTGGATAGTTGGATGTATTTCCAACGTGAATTGACCCATTACGAATTTTGGTCAACCAGCATAATCTGAACAACAGAAACTTGTTCAAACCTTTGTTTCATCGAAAAAGTATCTGAAGCATTAACCTTGAGAAGTTTAACAAGCGGCTTGCCTTAAAGAAGGTTGGCAAAAAGGTAGTTTTAAAGAATAGGCGGGAAAAAGAGAAAGCGAGAGAAGGGATTGCTTCAAGTAGGAGAACTGGACAGATGACAGAAAAAAGAAGAGAGAAAAGCACAGAAAATCTGAGGCACTTGGATAGGTTTTAGATACGCACTCGCAAAAGCAAAACTACACCCATAAATCACAACAAAACGCAACTACACATCCTCTACCAATTCAAGCCAAATACATGGGCGTAATATACAGATACAGAGAAATCCAGCGTTCTAGAGAAATATTTAAATCAATCTCACAAACCAAGCAAGCCAACTTGGTCGACTTATGCATATACCCATCACAAAAAGTTAACCCAAGTGGACCAGAACGGATGGGACAAACAACCATGAGCCTTCCAAAAAAAAGAAAAATATAAGAGTCCCCTTGACAGTAGGAAAACTATTTTAAAATAAATAAACTCCAAGTGCTTAACATCGAAACACATAAATATAACAATACAAAGAGAAAGACCAAACACATAACAGGAGAACTCTAGTAGCGATGTAATAGATTGTAATCAAAATACTATGTCCCAATCCCGACTCCGAGGCACATTATCACCTACCATGATTGCATAAGCAATATTGAAGCAAAAGTCACTTACATTTCTTGTGTTCCAAAAAATTGAACAAAATATTTCTTGGGGTCAGGAGCTCGCTTCCAATCTTCCGGTCTGCTAATCTGGACGGGAAAACATTAACAAACAAGAAAAAAGGCTCGTAAACAGATCAATTAACCCAAGAACCCAACTAATAACTCTATTCCACAAAATCAAACAGTAAACACATTGAATAATAACATTAAATTGAACTAGTGAGCAGGATTCCCGTTTACAAACATGCGAAAACTCCATCATCACCTCATCCAACAAGCTCATATGATCAAATTTGAGAACCAACCTAGCATAAGAACTAGTACCAAAAATATTGATGCTACAACAAGTACCAAGAGCCAACCACCTCACATAAGGGCGATTTTTTTTCCCCATTGGTTCACTTAATATAGTGCAACGCCAATGCTTTGGATGCTGAATGAAAGAAGCATGGTAATGTGCACACAAATCAAAATGATTCTTGGGTCTGCCCTCTCTGATGCCTTTTAGCTTTGATTTAAGGGAATGATTCCGCAGCAAACACGACGGTACAGGGGGACCATTGTTTCAGTGGTATTCTGTGAGCAGCCACTTTGTGCATTTATTGCCAAAGGTTAGGTCTGTCTCCAATCCATCTGTTTCAGTGGTATTTTGGGAGCAGTCACTTTGTGCATTTATTGCCAAAGGTTAGGTCCGTCTCCTATCCATCCCCCACCCATACCCCCAATTATTAGGGACTAAATGGGTTATATTTATGTACGTATTGGTTCACTTAATAAGCCCACAAACTAACAAAATGTAAATGCTTGGAACTTCAGCATTAGTTTATACAAATTAAGTATGTGTGAAAATGCACTTCCGTCAAATGTAACTGAACAAAACTAATATCCTCTGTAAACTAGCTATTTCTTTTAAATATGGTATTATCAAACATCAGAACCCCCACCCCCACCAACAAAGACAAATATAAGCCACCCAGAAAACTTTCATCACACTTTATGCCCATATATCAGAAACCAAGGTTTTCTTGGAAGCTTAGACCATGACACCATGTTACCATTTAACAAGTCTTCAGTAAATCCCAACCATTTTTCTAAAGACAAAACATTCCTGAGACCAGTTTTGCTTCAGCATTTAAACAAACTTACCAAGCTAAGTTCCAAGTTCCTAGAAACCAGCACAAATATCATGGCAGGAGTAACAAATGTTCTAAGGATTAATCAATGTGACAACAAAACCACCAAACACCAATCAAAATCATTCTAACCCCTTTCTTACCCATCCATCAATTTCACCGAAAATTAGACTAGGTACAATAGTACGAGCCTTCCCATACCAAATCTGGATATCAGGTACAAACAAAATTGAGTGCAAGTGCATGACACCTGGGAAACTAAACTGTGTTCACATAGCAAGGTAGCAAAAGTTTTGAATGTGTAATCTAAACAAAGCAGCATAACAACAAAGATGATCAATGGAAATATCAAGCACCCACAAAATACACCACAAGAAATAACGGAGTAAACAAATAATGTGGTCACGGCACTGTGAGTGTGCAGCGAAGGCAAGGTATTTTATGCGGGGTACATGGCAGGCCTCAGATTAAACCGCTAAAACCCCAACAGGGAGCAATGGAGCCTTAGGTACCCTGTTGCAATAGGATTGAAAAAGTGGTTCAATGGCAAGAGATTTGTTATTGGCTCCAGGGATCACTTCTTTACGTCTTTTAGGCTCAGAGCCGCCCGTAATAGACCTACTTACCTTACTTGTAGAACAGCTGCAGAGCTAACCCGAGTTCTATTTGTTCGGTCTTTTGTTCTCCGAGCAATGGCTATTGTTTCACCCATCAAGCCAATAACAAGATTTAAACCTACGAATATCCCCAGAACATAAATCCCAAAAATGCAAATTTTTCTAGCTCCAATAATCTAGACGAGACCAAGAAAGTGCAACAACAAAAAACGACCACGCAAACTAGTTAAACTGAAAAGCCACCCGGATAAAACTGCAAAACGAAACCCTAAATCAATTGCTACAAGAGCTAGAGACTGATATGCAAAAGCATAATTGAATCCAAGAAGCGAAGCTGAGGGAAAATCTATGTGCCCACACCTTGGCAGGCCACGCGGGGAAGCCCTTGACCTTGGCGAGGACCAGATCGCCCAGGCTCAACGCACTCTTCGTCTTGGCTCCTTTCGCTCCTCGTTTATTGCGCGCCGGAGCCATGGCGCCGCAAAATACCCAGCCAACGGCGTCGAATTCGTCGCCTGATCGAAAACTACAAATCGCACTGACCAAAAAGCCCTAAAGAAAAGGCGTAGCGCAACGACGACGGGGGTTTGGCGGCGGGCGGCCACCGGAATCGGGGAAACAGTGGGGAGTATGAGGTCTGGTGGGTTTTACGGCATTCGAATTGTAGAGAGAGATTTGCAGTTGTGGAGAAAGAGAAGGGATTGAGGCGGTGGGTGAGAGAGAGAGAGAGAGAGAGAGAGAGAGAGGAATTATGATTGTGTGGGAAAATAAATTTGTTGGGAGCAGGCAGGCAGTATGGGGTAATTGCTGTAAGCCTGTAATTTTGGAACCCGGGGCAGGCCCTGCCAAGTCCATCCTCCAGTTTGATTCGTGCATCAACGGCTCAGATTGTATCAAAAAAATAGACAGTTCAGATACACTTTTGAGAGGTATGATTTGAGTCATTGATAAGCGAAACGGACAACGCAAATGAGGTCGGCAGGCCTACGGACAACAAAGCCCCCATTTCGTTTTGGCTTCTAAGAGCATCTCCTACCCATCTTTATTTTTCTAAAATGGAGAATGGAGGTGACACATTGAGGGAAGATTTTGTAATTAATGTCATCTTTTTATCACTTTTTGTACTTTTTTGGAGAATCTTGGAGGGACCCATCATCTTTTTGTACTTCAACCCATCTCTATTCCTCCAAAATGAGATTTGGTTCTCTATTTTTTGAGGATCAAAATAGTTTTGGAGGACCAAATCTCTAAAAAAAATAGTGGGACCCTCCAAGAATCTCTATAAGTGAAGAAAAGAGGACATTAATTACAAAATCTCCCCTCAATGTGTCACCTCCATTCTCCATTTTAGAAAAATAGAGATGGGTAGGAGATGCTCCAAGAGTAGAGTAGGAGCTTAGGCTATTGGTTTTTTCATTTTGTCTTTATTCAAATTTTTTGCATATTTTGTTATTTCTATATTTCTCTCGACGAAACGAATCTAACAAGTATAAATTTATGGGTAAACTAAATATTTTTTAATAAAGCCAAAATTAATCCAATAATCCAAGTATTTCGGCTATATTCAAAAAAATATTTTGTTTGACCATAAATTTATACTTGTTAGATTTGTCTCATCAGGAGAAATCCATGAACTATAAAATCTTGACGCAAAACTAATAAATGCTAAACCTAATTTTATTTCTATCTATGCAACAAAATTAAACATAATTACCGAAAAATGCTCTATGCAGACTAAAATGAAAGATAGTAGTCCTAGGCGTGGCAGCGGATCACCCAGTCTACCAAATTGCCCCAAACCGCCAATTCGCAACCGGATCACTCATGGCAGTTGTGGATGTTGAAAACGAAACTTCACCATCCGTGGACACCCCTAGATAATGCAATAAAAATGCTACTGATACAACAAAGTGGTACAACGGTCCGAATTCAGTCGGCCACCACCATTGCCACAAGCCCCACCACCACCTCCTGCAACCACCACAAAACCCTACGGCTCCCCTCTGCCTACAACCACAATTTTGGCCATTGTCCCACTTTTGTTGTAATTGTAGCATGTTCGATAATACAAGCATCCAAACAGAATATCAAGCATAACCCCTCACATACACGTATGTCTCACGTAATAAATGTATGGGGGGCTTATGTATATGTGCGGGATTGTGTTCGTGTTGTTTTTGAATGATCGTGTTTTTGTCATTTTTGTATTCCAAATGAGTACTTCTTTGTTGTCCCATTTTTCTCTAACACATTCTTAGAAATGATCTCACACAATTAATTATCACCTCAAAAGCTAGTATATGAATTTGGGCGGTCTTTCTACTCATTGTTAATTGATATTGAATTGAATGCTTTAACACTACTCATTTAGAAAAATTGAGTTAATTATGAAATACCCTAACAAATGCTAAACCTAATTTTCTTTAAACTTGCACATAGACCACCAACATTCACCACCCCTATGAGTAAACCAAGCCCTCTCCACCCTACACACTAAGAGCCCATTTGGATGTCGGATTTGATTTTGGGTGCATTTGTAATGATGGCGGATTTGAGAGTGGATTTGTAATGATGGTGACCCCACCTTCTAAGAATGGTGGATTTGTATATGAGTTGTTTGGATGATTTTTTGAGAAGGGGGATTTGGAGGGTGAATTTGATAGGATAAGAGGGCAAATGACTTAATTGCCCCAAGTTTATTATTTTATTGAAGAAAATGGATTAATATAATTATAATCACAATATATACATAATAATTACAACATAATTAAAAAATAAACAATAAATTCATAAAAATTATTGAAACAAAGTATGAAGTTTAAAAAAGAATTCTGAAAAAAAATGAATAAATAATTATTACGTGAAAATTTGTGAAATTTTCAATACACAAATAATTATTTATGTGAATGGTGAGTGGGTTAAATTTTTAATACCCAATTTTTTCCGTTATTTTTTTTTTCATTATGTTAGTGAATGGTTAGTAAATTTTTTTCCGATATCTTAATTAACATATTTTTTTATAGTTTTTTCAATTTTTAATGTAGGTTCATCCACACTTGGCAAATTGGAAGATGGAGATTGAAGTAGTCGGCTATGTGTAGAATAAAGCCGAATTTCTAAGTTTGTTCTAATTTTAAGCATGTCTTTGTGTTCCAGTATTGTAATATATTTCAAGTAATTGCTCTTATTTATTTGATAACTTATGTTTGTCTTAGAAATAAAATCTGCATTTCATGAAATACTTAAATATACATAATGTTGAATGTACAACTTCATTCCGAATCGAGAAAACAGTGCTAACAAAATACAAGATAGAAAACCTAACAAGAAAATTACAAGAAAGGAAATTCTTCCGTCACTTTGAGATGTCGAACCACTATTACTTGTTTCATGTTTGTATTGAACCGATTGCATGTCTCGCACTCGAAACTATACTCTTGACCTGCCATTCAATAATCTAAAACCAAAACAAGCAATGATGACATTAACAAATAGTAGGAATATGCATATATGGGAAAGTCGGCTCAGATTTTGACTGGCACCGGCACACATTGCACAAGTCGAACAACAAATTATGTTGCCAAAATGTTATTGAACCAGTGACCATCATAAATTGTTCGGCTTTGTCAAGTGCAGTGCCTATTTTTTTGTGAGATATCGTCATAGCCGTTACTACAAGACAAGGACTAGAGCAAAAGGGGCATCTACTGACTTAGAATAACCACAAGTAGCAACTACCATCCTAATGCCGTAATTTATATTTTTTGGACAGTTGGTTTTTTTTTTTTCTGGGATTTATTGCAATTTCAGCTGCCAAATATGCAACTCAAATTCAAACACACACACACACGCTGTAACGCCCCCATTATTTGGGCACATTAATTATTATTACAATCCAAATTAAAGTTTAAACCCAAACTTTAATACAAACGATACAGTTCTCATAAACTAAATAAATAGCAACCGGGGTGATTCTAGGGCCTCGTCTATCCCTGCGCCGGGTCATTCCCCATTCCGGCAGCGCCTCCCGTTCCTCGGGTCTGGTTCCCGTAGTACGGTTCCTGTCCATTTAGATAGTCTAGCATAATACGTCCGAGTCGCACAGGCAACATCATGGTATTATGCCAGGGTTACACGAAGGCAACACCGTGAGCCAGGCTCAATAGTTTACTACGCTAAGCTTCTAAGTAGCAATTCTAGAACAATATATTCATGAACAGCATAAGATCTTATGAACAGTAAATCATATCATGCATCATGCGTGTCCATGCGGATCAGAGTAAATATGCGCAGTAAGATGGTGTCTTGTTTCAGTATCTCAAAACTGTGCTACGTGTCACTTTCTCGAAAATTCTCATTTTGTTTCTCAAAAACACAGTTCGTTTATCAATCGTTTTCTCCGAAAACTCAGTTTTCTCAATACGGTGCCATTCCCGGCATTCTTCTTCAAATTTCATTAACTCCCACCGCTCTGAAAGTTATTGGTGGTTTTACGCCTCTCACGGACGGTACCAACCTTTAAAATTTCGAGGTCCCGACCGTCGTGCATCACCGAACTTAACAGCCTGTTTGCACGGTCCGTTCACCCCGCGACTCACACGACACAGTCCCGGCCATCTTGCATCACCGAACTTAACAGCCTGTTTGCAAGGTCCGTTCACCGTGTGTTGTGCACGCTTAGCCCAACATCCTAGTTCTCTCCGCGAACTGGAAGTGGCGCTCTCGCTGCACTACCGCAATCGGTACCGTTCCTCCAAATTCTCTCCGCGAATTTGAGGTAGTAAATCATTTCATCACATTTCATCTCATTTCATTTCTCCATAATCTCATTTTATTTCTCCGAAAGAAAATCTCCATTTCATTTCTCAAAAATTTCATTTCTCATTTCAAACTCATTTTCACTCTCATTTCTATTTTCTCATTAATAAATATTCAATTTCGCGTCCGGTGACATAACGTATCGCGTACGTGCTCGGTGTCACATGCTCAAATCATGCTCATGCAATATTTCATAATTTCCTCTAAATTCATATTCTTTCAAAATCACATTTCTCACATAAAATCATGCACAACAATATACCAACTCTCTAAATAATTTTGTTTCCTCTAGAAACTTTCCCATGTAAAATCATACACTTTAATATACCAATTTCCATCAAAATAATATTCCTTCTAGCAATTGTCTTCACATAAAATCATACACTTTAATATTTCCCAAAAATAATATTTCCATTTCTCTCAATTTAATCCTCAACAAAAATCTCCAAACTATTTTATTTCTCCTCCAAAGAAATAAAATATATCAATTTGCTCTTTTCAAAAATAGTTTAAACCCAACTATTTTCTAGAAATCCCTTGTCAAAATCCACCATAACTACTTATAGACTTCCAAAATAAATATTTACAACTCTCCAAAAATATTCTTTCTATTTTTTTCTAGAAACTTTCTTCTCTAATATTCTCAATGATTTATCTTTTTCATATCTAGTAAAAATCACAACTTTTCTTCTAGAAAAATCACCAATTAAACCCACTACATACTTTATAGAAATCTTTCTAGAAATCTATATGATTAATTCTCTCTTTTATAAAATTCAACTCCATACTTTCTTGTCAAAAACAACCACTAGACTTTTCTTTCCAACAAATCTCTTAATAAGGCAATTTCATCATTTATTTAGGAAATAATATCTCAAATATCAACCAATAAGTAAGACAATCAAGATTAATTATTTCTTTCTAGAAATAATAACTTAATCATACTAGAATCTTGTCTAGTGAACATATCTACTAATTAACTTCTAATCTCTTCTAATCACCTTCTAATCGCTTCTAATTTCACTAATCCACTTCTAATTTCACTAATTAACTTCTAATTTCATGAAGAACTATTTTAATTTGAACCTCATAACATGCTTGTTAAACTTTCTAAATGAAAGTACTCTTTCTAAATTACTAAGAAACATACTTTAGTCACTTAACTTATGCATAAATTAACTTAATCAAACTCCATAATCATGCCTAGAAACTTAATTAGAACAACATATTTAAGCTAGAAATAGCTAATTAGAAGAGTAGTTTAGTAAACTACCTTAGTTTTCCGGGTGTAAACCGGAAGCTGATTAGCAATCCTTTGGAGAAGAAAGCCCTTAAACTACCTAGCTAACTTACTAATCTACTTAGTAAGTAGCTAATTAAAACTAAAATATGGTGGCTAAAAGGTGGTAGGAATATTTGGTTTGTTGGGAAAGTAGGAAGATAAATAACAAGTGTGGGGTATGGGGTGTCCAAATGAACCAAGAGGGGTGCTATTTATAGGCAAATAGGTGACCTCTCCTCCCTCCCCAAAACTTTCGGCCTCCCCTCTCTCTTTCTACCGAAAATTTGTGTTGTGGTGCATGTATGTGAGTTATGGTGATACTTAGGTGGCTAATGGAAGTACAAAGGTGGCAAGTCTAGGTCTAGGTAGGAATCTAGGTAGGTATCTAGGTATCTAGGGCTAGATTCTTGGCTAGAATGAACCATTTAGGGTAGATACAATGTAGATACAATGGTGGGGGAAAAACGCGTTCCGTTGTGTAGGTTTTTGCGCGGTCGTCCTAGTTACGGGGTGTTTTAGGAGCTAATATGAACCAATGGTGTGTGAATTCATTAAATGGCTAAGAGGGTAGCCATAACTAGCTAGGGCTAGGTGGATTATTCCTTCCTTAATTTAAGGGAGCTTGTCCCTAGCTTACTTGGAAGCCAAGGCCTACAAAATATAGGCTAGGATGGGTGTATTGTGTACAAATGCATGTATTGTGTGGGTATGTGTAGTGTACTCCAAAAATAGTAAGGCTTACTCTAACTAATGTTGGTTACAAAACCCTAGGTTTAGTTGGTCACCTCATCAAACCATTGCTTGCACAATTGTACAAAGCAATAACTCATGCAATGTGCATGTGTACTAAGGTGCATGCACACACACACACACTCTCTCTCTCTCTCTCTCGGCATTCTCTCTCTCTCTCTCTCTCTCTCTCTCTCTCTAACTCTCTCTCTAACTTGGTCAAGTTCCAAGTTCCAAGGGAGAGGAATCTATGACGTACTTATGGTGATGGGATGGATGAGAGTTAGTAGGTTTCGGACACTAGCCGGGGTCTCCGGGTGCTACAATAGTGTAACAGATGCTCTACTCGGTCTCGTATACGTGTACGCATGGCTGGAAATTGAATTAAGGAAATAAATAATAATTTAATAGGAAATTATTTCAATAAATCGAAAATTAAATTAATTAATTAAATTATTTAACGAAATTTTTTATTTACGAAAATTAGGGTCGTTACACACGCGCACACTCTGACTACAAATGGCTCAGATTTTCATCACAGCCAACCCAAAAAATGGCATAATAAATAGTGGGTACATGACATATAAACTGCCCAGAAAATAGCATGATAATAACAACTAAACTGCACCAGCAGCTACTACCCAAGCAAAACACAACCTAGAAAATAACAACCACCAAAACTGCATGCATGCTAGTAAGGCCAGAAAAGAAAGCCCAGAAGACACCATTTCTAGGTAAAAAAACTGACTACAAGTGCCTTGATTAATGCACCCAATTATGTAGCTCAGAAAACACCACAAAAATAACAACCAAACTGCAGCAATACAAGCCTAGAAAACACTAATTTCAGGCTCAAAAACTGACTACAAGTGCCTTGATTAGTGCACCAACTTGAAATCCCAGAAAACACCACCAAAATAACAACAAAACTGCACCAATACAAGCCTAGAAAACACTAATTTTAGGTTCACAAATTGAGTAAAATCACCATGATTGGTGCACCAATTTGCAAGCCCAGAAAAATAGTACCAACCTCTTTCCAACCAGTCCAGAAAACACCACTAACATAGCAAGCAAACATCACCAAAATACAGCCGAGAAAACTCCATTTTTCAGGTCCCAAATACACATTACAACTATCAATCAATGACCAAACTAACCAATACAATGGTAATGGCTCAGAAGAATATCATCATTGCCTAACAAAATTCAATAGACATTCTCATATCATTGGGCTCAGACATGTCATATAATTATCAGTGGTACTCTTGGCTGCATAAAGGTTGCCCTGCCAAAGTAACAACATCATGCAAAAACCAAAACTACTATGACTTCATCATTGCCCTGTTGTACATGAAATCTAGGCTTAAGTTCTCAAAATTGGGCAACTACCAGCAACAGTAGACCATCATGCAGTCACTTACAAATTGGAAGCTATACATTTACATTATAGTTTAGAAGAACAATGTGATTAAGTAAAAAGTTAAATGGGTATTCGAAATTGACCTTCTCATATTCCTCCCACACATTCTCATCATCCACTTCGATGGTATGTGTGAAATGGTGGAACGAAAACCCACTTATTGCTTGCGACCTTAGATTGCGTCGTAGATGGTGTCGCCCCAAGTGTAGGGCTAGGTCGGCAGTAGCATAATAACCGGTAAGACCGGGTCGAATCCACAAGGACCGAACGCACCCGGCGTGAGAGTTGTCTTGCAAGTGTAGGTTTTAGCCTTAAAGCGGCAAACTTGGCTTTTGTAGTTTTGGTTGGTGGAATTCTCTTGACTTCGAGAATGACTCAGAAGATTAAAAACGGAAAATTAAACTAAGGCAAAGTCTAGGGGATTTTAACAACCATAACTTAGGCTAATTCGTTCTTCTCTTGTTGAGATTAGAATTCTTGTAACCATTTGGCAAACATCTAGGTTGACATCGCTCCAAGCATCACACGTGAAAAGGAGAATCAACCCTTAACTACGAGAGATCAAAAAGATTAACAAACCTAGACTTCGATACATAAAATCGATCCTAACTCTTTGAACTATAAATGATGTTCAATAAAGTTTAGGATTCTTGTGTCATTTAGACAAACATTTTGATTGACATAGCCCTAAGTATCACACGTGCCAAGTGGTCAAGCCCTTGGCGACATGTGATCAAACGGGTTAACAAACCCGAATTTTGACACATAAAGATGAACCCGTGACTTTATTAAACAAGAAGTGTTTGCAATTTGGCGAGAAGAACGAATTAAACCTAAGTCATGGAGTGCTAATCACCCCATGACCGAGCCTATTAAGACTACTCAAACATAGGAATGAAAAACATAACTTGAAACATAAAAGAAATGAAGAACATGATTTTTACAGAAATAAACTTGATATATATGAAGAACTAAGTAGTAGCTACAACATTAAAACACGAGAAATTAAATGAAACATGAAACTTTCGTGAATTTTATAGAGAGATAAAGCTTCAAAATCCTCTCCCATGGAGGAGAGAGGGAGGAGCAACTAAAACTAAGATGAAAGAGTGGAGATATGAGAGAGATAGAGAGAGGGAGAGATATATACACATAACCCTTCTCTCTCACAAAAATATCCTAAATGCAACTAAAAGTAGTAAGTTTCCATAAGTGGAAAGTCCAAAAAGTCCACAAAAATTGCCATAAGATATTTGCTGATCGGCCTCCAAATTTGCAGAAAATCGAAGCTTCAACCGGTTGAGCAAAAAGCTTCTACCGATTGAAAAACCTTCTGTTCAGCTTCAACCGGTTGAGCAAAAAGCTTCTACCGGTTGAAAGAGTAAAATTCTGAGATTTTCTTTGTCTTGATCTCTTGGCCTCCCGGCTTCGTCCAAACTCGGAATGAGGCGATTCTTGAACTGTTGGAAAGCTATATGAGTCTACTTTCAAACCCAATTGACCTCATCTTCATAGCCTTTGTATCTTGAGAGAAATGAGTCTTTTTCTATCAGTTGGTCAGATTTTCTTGAGGCTCATAACTACAAATGTCTTGTTCTTTTGTTCCGGGCCTTCCTTGAACCTTCCAAAGCTTCTTGAATCGACTTCTAAGCTTCGACGATTGTCCTCCACGGCATTGCGGGACCTTGGGTACCTCCGGGTACAACCGGAGATATTTGGAGCTTTGTACACGCCTTTTTAACTCTGATTTTCTGAAACTTATCAAAAACACAACTCGCGCAAAATCAATCATATAAAGGCACAAAATGCACGTGTGTGTGATCACAATGAGAGAGATAAGCCCGGATATATACAACATTTGGGGTCTTATCACTTATACAACACAGGTCCGCTAGCACACCATATTTGTCCTTCCAATTTTCACTTTGGACTCTATGTTTGGTTGAGCTCTTATATTAGTCTCGGGAATCATCTTTTGCAAGGCTTTCTCAACGGCGCCAAAGAAACCCGACTTAAAGCCGTTTTCGGCTCTCCACTTCGACCCATCGACAAACTCATCTAGCATGCATGCTAGTAATGCTTCCTCTTCTTTAACCGTCCAAAGCCTACGAGGTTGTTTTTCCCGGTTGCCCTTACTCTTAGTCTTTGATCGGTTGGATTGGGATTGTTTTTGACTATCCATTGCCTTTGCTATGGCACAAGTGACACATAGTTCCAATTTCAATCCAACATAAGTCATATATATGATGTAAAACAATACATCTTGAAATAGATAGTGAAATAACCAAAAATCATTCAATAGGTTATTACATAACTAAGAAAGGAACAACGCAAATATTAGAAAAACATTTTTCAACGTCTGTAAATAGGAGATTAGAATACAAGATTTGCTACTCTTGATGACCATAAGCTAACCAATGGTTGTACATTTGTTGTGCCAAATTGTCCCTCATTTAGTCCATTGGGTGGTAGGCTCGATGGTCGTAATGTATTCATCTGGTGGGATAACATGCATGTTTTGTTGCTCCCATTGCGTGTATTCAAGCTCAACCGGATCCACTGTCATTTCTCGCTTGACAAGGTTATGGAAAAGGCAACACGCGGTGACGATTTGGCATTGAGTCCTAATGGGGTAGTACGAGCAAGATCTCAATATGGCAAATCGCATCTTCAATACCCCAAAAATTCTCTCTATAACATTTCTTGCCGCAGAGCGCTTCATGTTAAAGAACTCTTCTCAGCTTTTGGGCATGTGTCCTTGCCTCCAAATGTTAATGTGGTATCATTGACCCCGATACGGTGCTAATAATCCCGACCCATTTGTGTAGCCAGCATTGACGAGGTAATAACGCCCTATAAATTTCATTTTAAGTTGGTTATGTAAGAAATATTGCACACAATTATTCCGGTATGTAGTTGAATAGAAGGTTTTGACGTACCCTGTGGAATTTTCAACCCATGAGGCCTGACAAGGGCGTTGGGTAGGACTCTTTAAGTCAGTGGCTGATCCTTTCCAACTGGACAAGGCATATATGAATTGTAGGTCTCGACTACAAACTCCTAAGACATTTATCGCGTAGTCACCCTTTCCTGATCTATACCGTGCCTTGTCCTCGGTTGGGGGGAGGACAGGTATGAACGTATCGTCTAAAGCCCCTAGACAATTCTGTTTATGAAAATCACCCACAAATTTTAGTACCCGCAAATAATTAGCATATTTTCATAATATGTTATTAAAGTAATTAGGAAGATTATTTTACCTCAAACCACTTCCACCTAGGATCGGGCTCATTAGCAGGAACTGGTTGGGGATGATGCCACAATGAATTGTGAAGTCGTAAAAGGGCCAACAGAACGGCATTGAAATGCCTACTAATTGTTTCCCCGGACCTCAAAAATTGAAACTTCGTAGGCCTATTCTTATTATGGTGCGCAAGGATCCACAGAAAGATAACAACTTTCTCAACAACATTGACATTCCTCGAGTTTTGTAGGCCTCTTTCCTCTAATAAATGTACCAACCACATGAAAGTGTGCCTATTTACCCTTAATAGGTTGTGGCAATCTTTGTCATTTCGACCTACTACCCTATGCAGTGCATCTATTTGAGGTTGGTAAACATTAGGATCCATACGAATAGGCCTTCATCGAAAGCGTTCATCAATCAAGTCCATAACTAACATGTAAAGCAATAGAGTAACTACTCTCATGAAACTTATGGCAGCTACCACAACCTTACGCTTAAACTTTTTACTTCATTCACGTTGAGTTAGTCTTGCCATCTGTATACCTCAATCAACAGGTTGAACAAATTAGACCAAACTACAAACAATCTCATTAGTAGGAGAACTATTTTTTGGAAAATCATCGCATGTATTGAATATAATACAAACTAACAACAAACAAAATACACTAATTTAATTAACTAAAAATACAGATAAATACTCCCAAATTGTGTGTAAAATCAATGGCAAAATTAGGGCAAAACATAAGTACCAAAACAACTCACAAAGTCAGTTTAGTCTCAGACATTAGGGCTAAATCATTGGGTTTAAAAACCTAGATTCATGCTCAGACATTAGGACAAAACCTAAGTACCAAACACCCACATTCATGCTCAGAAATTAGGTTAAAAAACCCAGATTCAAGATAGTTCAGATAAAATAACTCATATCGAAGTACAAATTCAAGCACAGAGATAGGGCTAAGAAACCCAGATTCAATCGATTTACCAAGGACCATGGAAACCCAGATTAACTCACACAAAGCCATTATGTTAACTCGCACAAACCCAGATTTTGCTTCACAGAAATCACTATTTTCCATGTAAATCCAGATGAACTTCGCAAAAAATAGGTCTACCATTATCGATTTTTATAGCAAATGAAGCTTATCAATGGAGTACGCATCATACCTCAGTGAATAGCTTGAAGAGGAAGTCGAGATGAGCAACAATGGAGTCAACCGGTTCGAAAACGGCGACCTCCTTTCTCTTCTCTCTTCCTCTCTCTTTTTTCTTCTCTCTCGAAAACGAAACCCTATTGATTTCGCTCAACCCAACCGACGTGTAGAAGCTAGATTTGGAGAGGTAGAATCGTACCAAAAACCCACAAATACACCTGGAATTGTCAACGATAGGGGGTACCCCAGTCGTTAGCAAATCCACCCCACGCCTGATTTACAGCCAAAAACAGTGAATATATCGGGGAGGAAGAAGTGCTACCCAAACACAAGAGATGATGGTGGGACCTGGATTTGTAATCCAGGTCCTCTCATATCCGGGTGTATATCTCGCATCCAAACACGCTCTAAGCCACTACGGCAGCCTTCTCAAACCAATGTAATCAAGAAACCCCAAAACATTATTCATGGAATTTAGTTTATGATTAATCAAGTCATTGCAACAAGTTTCTCATTCTTCTGACTTTTATAAAATCCTCATCACCATTATCAACAATCTTTTTCTCATGCTCCCCCGTGAAACTGATTTCTTGTTTCTCTAATTAAATATAGTGTTGTTTTGCTCCAACAAAAATGTATGTAATTCTCTTGTATTAATATCAAGTTCTTGAATCAATTTTCTTTCGTGCAAAAAGAAAAAAAGAATTTTTTTGTGCTTAACTATGAAAACTAGCGAGTTATTTACAGATTTTATTTGATTTGGCGATATTTGATATGGGTTCTTCCAAATTTAGCCTAAAGAATTTATCTTGTATTCAATTATGGTGATAATATTTGTCTAATAAGGGCAATGCCATACACTTAATGAACTACCATTATTGTTTTGGTAATTAAGTTAATGTGAAGCTTAATGATTTGCTAATAGTGAATGAAAAGAGCCCAAGCAACTCAGTTCAAGAAGTGCTAATCCTACCTAGATAGAACTGGTTCTAAGATTTTTGGTGGCTGGTGCCGTGAGAAGCATTAAAAAAAAAAAAAAAGGTTTTGAGTTTGTGGGAGATGAAGACATTTTGGACCTGATCTAAATAGTATAATTAGGGGGTGGTAAAACTAGTTTTTATTGAATAATTTGACTTTTTACAGTTTTTTATATGAAGTATTGTGAAAGAATGACATGTCTCGATTTAAAAAAAAATAGTTTTTTGTTAGTGGAACACCCCTAATTAGGTGTGAATAATAATGAGCGCCTAAGAACAACTTTTGGGGTTCTAATAGAATCACCGAAAAACATATTGGTTGTGTTTGATTAGATAATTTAGTTTAGTTTTGATAATGTCAGCAGATGTAATGAGTGGAGAGAGATAGAGAGAGAAATATGATGTCATCAAAACTAAAACTAAAACTAAACAGAGAAACAAAGAAAGCCAATATTGTTTTCCTTTGTCCAGTCACTACAAATGAGGAACATATAGATTAAAATTAAGTTTTTTCGTTTGATTTTAGCAACTTAATTGCTAAAATTATTTGAAAAATTCAGCCTAAAATTAAAGGATAAAAAATAAATTCCCTTACCCTACTCTCTACTACTCCTACCCCACGTCTCATCAACCTTCTGCGTCCCATATCCAACCCTCGACCGATACATTTCCATTGACCTCATCAGTCCCTAGTCTTCCTCAACCGCCCTATTCATAGTTTGCAGCACTTTTAGGGGTGTTTTGGCTAAATACAAAAAATTAATTTTTTGATTTTGTTCTTATTCAAATTTTTTTTTTTGCATTTGTTAATTTTTGATCAATTTTTTGTGGTTTCTTGGCTTGTCTCGATGAGAGGAATCTAAAAAGTATAAGATTATTAACTATACTTAAAGTTTTGTGAATAAAGACAAAAAATTATGGCAAATTTGCTAAAAAATTAACAAATGCAAGAAAAAAATTAAATGAGGACAAAACTAAAAAAACCAAAAAACTAGTTTTTGGTATTTAACCAAAAGAGGCCTTAGAGTCCTTCAATGACATCCAATTACAGTATAATATTGTTCACTTTAATCGCCCCTAGCCCAATTGCACACCCCACGAGATCACAAGGACATACTGCGAGCAACGTCATCGAATCCCAAACAAGTTTCCCTCCATCCCAAACTGTTCCATTCCCTCTATCGATGTGAACCCTCTTAAACCTTAGATATCTCGTCCCTTCCTGCAAACACTAGAGAAGTGTTTTGTGTCAGCAATCAAAAAAATAGGTAAGTGTTTGGATCTTTACCATTTGAATAGTCTGAGCAACGACATTTCAAGCTCAAGTCTGAGCAACGACATTTCCTTCTGTGATCGATGTTTAAACGATATGAGACAATCATCAATGAAGTCCAAATTTAGTGGTGGAGGTTTCAGTTTTTTTCTTAAATCTGGTATTGCCATTGGATTGATAAAAAAACAAAACGTAAGAAGAAAATGGGCAATGTGCGTACGATTATGGGATCAACTTGTTTGTGTCTAAAATCGTCTGTCATTGTCTTCGCTCTGTCAAAATATATACGTATAAGTGAAAACCTTGTATGATACTTTTTTTTTTTGGCCTTAATCTGTCACTAGAAAGCATGAATAGTGTGCACACATCCGTATTAGTTGCAGCTGCAACTTAAGTTAATTGGTTTCACATGCTTGATGGCACAATCAAGATTTCTAAGCAGGTAAGAATCTACGATCCTCTGATACTCTTTTAGTTTCATGTCTGCTACTGGAGTATTAAGCTGCTGCTGCTCTTTTCACATCAACTAGGGAAGGGATTTGCGTAAAAGTACTCCTCAATCCTTGGGGATAGGTCCGACTTCTCTATAATATGGTGCTCCAATCCTATTTGCATGTAGCCTCTTGACCTAGATGAAAATTTCGCCCAAGCCAATTTACCCAGGTCAAATTTGTCGATTAGAAAAGACTTGAACTTTTATTAATTACGTTAATAATGTGGGGGAGTTAATTAGACATCCCGTTAGAACATTTTCCTTAGGATGCCATCTCATGCGTTTTGAATCTTTATGATTTCATCCTGAATTTTTGAAAAACCCAAAAATGCCATTGAACAGGTTTTTTGACCCGTGTATTTCATATATCATATTAACAGTTTTTTTTTCCTTTTAAGAAATTTTGACATCCTAAAAATCTTCCCAAACATTTCCTTGTAAAAACCTTTCCCTATTCTTCCGTTGAAAGAACTTTCCCAAATCAAAACCTCCCATTTCCTATCCCATTTCCATCCCATTTCCATTCCCTATTCTTCCGTTGAAACTGTTTCCTAACCTATCAAAATCTAACTAATTTTCATCCCATTTCCATCCCATTTTCCATCTCATTCCTCAATCCCGGATTTTGCACTATCAAATCTCCTATAACCCAGATTGGCAACGTCCCACCATCCCATTTTCAATGATTTTCGGAAACCCCATAATGTGAAGAACCCAAAACCGAAGCATCATACGGCGGCTACTCCGGGCAAAACCCACCATGTATAACCCTTACCGGTGGTCAAAGAAGACGAAACAGTCATGGCTCGTAAGTTGATTTCTTGGTTTTACAATCCTCCATTTTTTTTAACGGCGGCGACTCCGGTCAAAAACCACCGTGTATAACCTTTACTGGTGGTTGGATGGCACAGTCATGACTCGTAAAAACCATAGTGTATAAGCCTTACAGGTTTTATGACTCTCCACGATTGTTTTCCAATCTGTGGATTTTTTACATTGCATTTCATGGATTTTGGAGAGTAGATGGGGTAAATCATGGCTTGCAAGCTTCTTTTTCCAATCCAAAGAGGTTTATGGTTTTTGAGTATTATGAGTAGAATTAGTTTGCAATAGTAATAAGTTCAGAAATTATTTTGGGTAGAAAAGGCATGCAATTTGTCTGTAGGGTTTTTTACCATCCCATTTAATGGATGGGGATTTGAGATAATGGATTATTGATTTAGCATTTTATATGTAGATAGTTAAAAATGGTGAATCATTGAACCATGTTTATTGAACACAATAATGCTGGATTCATAGCATGAAATATTAATTTACCATTTTTATGGGTATTGAAAGTTTCGATATAGAAGTACAGGGGTTGATGCTGCTTTGGACAATGATGGTGGTCATGCATCCACCAAAAAACAGAAAATTGTTGTTAGAGGAAAGAAGGGACCATGATGAAGAAGCCTCAAAAGACGGAACTCGTTAAAAAAAACCATTGGTGGAGTGTGCGATACACCTCTCTTATCAAGCCTAGGAGGCATAATGAATTTACTTAAGCACCTTAACTTGAGGAATTGCCACATTGAAGTTTTGATTTACCATCTTCGAACATTAGTACCGGATCAATGGAAAGCCAATAAACCATGTTTCCATTTCATTTTTAAATGGTATATGGACACACTGGACAATTAGGTACCCCCATGTCTTTTAAAATGAAAAAGGGAATTGAATACAGTAAATATGGTTTCTTGATTTACCATATTCACGAGTTTGGAAACCATACATTAATATGGTTTCTTGAATTATCATCTTCACTAGTTTGATACATAAAAAAATGGATTGGAGAATTTTTCTTTCAAAACATGATAAATGAATACACCATGTTTGTCTCTTAACTAGTTCTCCTTGCAACCAAGAATAATCTATGTGGGTTCTTTACTTGCTTGTGACTAGAAAAGTTTAAATTCAAATTCTCTTGCTGGTATGGAAATTAATCAGCTGATCTTCTTGATTGGGATTAGAAAATTTGAAATTGAAATTGAAACAAGGAAATGAAATAGCCATGCTCAAAATTGAAACAAGTAAGGAAATGAAACCCACTCAAAGATAGGATTTTCAGAATTAGTGGAACAAATAAATGACATGATTAAAGGGATGGAAAGCAGGATGATTTAGTATTGGAATATCTTATTAATAAGAATATATACTACTAAAGTAATTAATAAGGGGCATAACGGTCAAAATTTGAATTACAGGATTGAATCCTAAAGATTCAAAAGCCATAGGGTGGGATCCTAAGGATATTATTGAAAGAGGGTGGCTAATTAAATTTCTCTATATTTAAATACTTATGCAATAATTTAGTAGATTTGAATTTCCCCAAGCTACTAGATGGCTAATTAGTAAATATGTAGAGATAAACATATTTTTTTATTACTTGAATTTGATTTTTGTTTTAAAATCACTACCTTTTTTCCTACAAAACTGAAAACTCTGCAATACTCCTCCGCTTACCCACTATCTAATATTCTCCCCCCCTCTCTCTCTCTCTCTGTGTGTGTGCGTATACATATTATCTTTATTTAAATTCTCTTCTCTCTCCTATTTATTTTCCCCAATATCAATATCTCTCTCTCTCTCTCTCTCAATCTCTGCACCCTATCTCTTCTTCAAGTGAATTGAATCATCGGTTTTAAAGTAAATATGACTACCAACGGTCCCCCATTACTCACCACACCCTGTAATTATTTGTATTGTCGTCGATGAAGTGTGATCTTGCCTTTCGGTAATTATTTGTTTGATGTTTAAGCAAAGAAATATGGTTTTCATCACCACTTGAGGTTTTATTTAGAGGTGAGGACGTCTGTAAAGCTGCAATTAGAGATGTGAAATACTAGGCAAGATTACAGTTTTCTTCGCAGGTTACAGTTTTTGTTAAAGCATGCAAAGAACAAAAATAGACATTCTCAAATCTGGTATAAATGACGAAGAGTCAAACTCAAAAGGGTGGCTTGGCATTAAGGCTGATTATTCTAATGCAAATACTATTGCACACAAAGCCAGAGTGGTATGATTTCAATTTTAGACCCTTTTCTTGGTCTTCATTACTACTAATCACTTCAATTTGTTGCTACTTGCTGCTGTAAAATTCTATTGAGACTTGAACTTCTGCTTTGGATTTGTATTCCCTGCTTGGTTTGAGATAGCGGCGAGATAAAAAAAAAGTTAAAACAAAAGAAGAGACAAAGGACGAAGGTTTTGGTTGAAAGAGAAAGTGGATAGAAAGGAACGAGAGTCAAATTTGTACCAACCTCATTTCCCAGCAGCAATGAGAGAACTATTGATACAAACAAATGGAAGGGAGGGCAAAATTGCCTCTTCTCTCCTCTCGTTTCCCTCATTCACAATATAGCATAAGTGATTTTGGAAAATTCAACCTAGCTGTGAACGAATGCAGATATTCCATGTTTCTTAATTTCGCAAATATCATGAATCATGAACCGTAAGTCTGCAAACTCGTATTATAAATTCATATGAATTAGACATTTCCACATTGCTCTGTGGCATTTGAGTTCAGTTCTTTTTGTTGTGCATGAATAGTTCTTCTTTCTTTCACCTCTATCTAATTTCAGGTGTTGATTTTAAGCGAAAGGCTTCACTCAGTAACGAGACAGTTTGACCAGCTTAGAGCGATATGGTTCCACGAAGCTATTAACTGAATAGTACCCAGAAGAAGAATGAAGCGGGTTGCTACATATAAATCTGTGGACCACTTTCATTCTAACGAGATAGAGCTGAAGGAACCTAATGACTCAGAGTTCAGAGAGCCTGATGAGATTCAGAGATTATATCATCAACTTTTGGATGATGAAACTCGTGCCCTTCAGGTATTCTTCATTTGGTTGCCTGAGGATTTCTCTGCCAGAAGAATGCTGAAATTCTTTTGGTCTGAATTCGGATATTATCCCTGTGCTTTATTAGACCATGTTGCTCCCAAAAGAAGACCTGTAATTTTGTCGGTTAATGCATTAGCGGTTCTACAATATATATATATATATATATATATATATATATATATATTCTGGTAAATCAAGCTTGAAATAAAAAGAGACTAAACAGATATACAACCTACAAGGGCATACCTCAGGGAAGACAAAGAGAAGAGAAAAGAAAAGAAAAGAAAAGGAAACAAAAAACTAAAGAGAAAATGGGAAGCCAAGAGGCTACATGGGGAAGGATACGCCACAAAGGCAAAAGCCAAAACTAACAAGAATCTAACTAGTGAGATGTTTCTTAGCCATCTGTGTGAGAGGGCAGAAAAACAACCAAAATGCTAAGGGACTTCAGCTAGGTTGGGGGATGATTGTGAAAAGGCTAATTAACCTGTACTGCGGTGGGTGGAATATGTAATGACGAACTTGGAATGATCCCCTTTGAAGAGAACCACTTGCAACTAGAGGACTCCCCTCCAAAGATTAAACCACACAGTGGCAACTAAATTGGAGGACATCCCCCTCCAAGATAGGCAAACCAAATTACGGGAGGACATCCCCCTCCCCAAGGGATATCAAAGTTCCAAGGGACAACCCCCCTAGGATAGATCAAAATTCTGAGAAAAATTGGGCAGCATAACGTTTGTTTTTTGACAAGCCCAGAAAAACAGATGACTGCCTAGAAATATCAGTCCAAAACAGCATTCTCTTATGCTAAAAAGTGTCACCAAATGGTGAGAAAGTAAAGTAGACAGCTCAGAACTAATACAGTGCAATACTAATGAAACTTGACAGCAACAACTACAGTGCAAGGGATTACATAATTTGATGTCAAAGATCGCTAATACCATGACAAGGCTAATCTGACCCGTAGCAGAGCAGAGATGTGAATCAGCAATAAAATATTATGACATCTAGAGGTGCAACAGCAGACAAAACAAGCAGGAACATATGGGCATTAAAACCAAACCACAGCAGGAATGGGGTTCATGAGATAGCATCCAGCAATAACCTACAGCAGCAACATTACAGAAGCAAAATGCGAAGGCATGACCTGCCTGATATGGGCAGACCGAACAGCATAGACACAGCCACAGCTCCACAGTAGCTATTGTGTAGTCGGCACAACTTGGTTCTAAAATTCTTAATGTTATGTTTCATGGGATGCTTATAAGTTATAAACTAAGGATGCTTATAAGTTATGAACTAAACTTAGTACACTTCCTTCTCTCTTTGTGCAGGTGGATTTGACTAGCCTTCTAGATGCTGCTCAAGAAACTGAGACAAAGATGGTGGAAATGTCTGCATTGGATCACCATGATCATGTCAACACATGTTCTGCAACAAGCTCAACAGATAGAGTTTTTGTATGAGCAGGTCTGCTCACTCATCTTTATCCTTATTTTGGTTTATATTTTCAGCTTGTATAGTCTATACATGCATCATTTGGCACCCCCAATCTTCTGCAACAAGTGACAGGAAAAATAACAAGGGGAAGGCTTTAAGAGAGTAATGCTTAATCTTGATTCTTCAAGGGGTGGCGATAATGCCACGAGATCTTTTTATCCTGCCACGACTGATTGTGACCATTTGACAATTATATCCTCCAAAGACTGAAATCTCTCTCCCCTTTGTCTTCTTACTTTTTCACGGTTCGCTTCTGTCTCCTCCCACCATCTTCTACCATGCCCATCTCTCTGCCCTAGTGGTCTCCAACCAGTCCACCCCGCCATTCTCTCTCAAGTTTTGAGTTCCGGCGATGATGAGTTGGTGACCTCCGCCACTAATTGATCAACAAGAAAAAAAAAGGCCATCACGAATGGATCTATCTTTATATTCCCTCGATCTTTGTGGTCTCTGTTGCTCCATAGCCCCATCATTTCCTCCTTTGCTGGCTTTGAAACTGACTTGCTCTTTCATTTACACCCTTAAAAGAACCCACCCATTAAAAAAAACAAAAACCTATACCCTTTGAAATAACGTGAATCGGCCCACTTTTAATTGCTTATGTTGTTGTTTTTCGATCAGTTGTCAATTTAGGACATTCTAAGATTGCCCTTGTTGGTTTGAAAATTCAACACTCCGGAAGACAAACATCGGGGGAAAGGTTTGGAGATGACTTTGTCGTTATGGTAAGCTGACCAGAGACGGTGAAGATGAGAGAGAGGTAAAAGATAAAAAGAGTGGGTTTCGAAAAGTTCTAAGGAGAGTGAGTATGTGTGCAGAATTTCCTGGCATTTCGTACCCATGTATGAGGATAAAATTGTAAAATTGAGGAAAATGTCGTGGTAGGAACAAAATGTGTCGTGGCATTAACACTGGCCTTCTTCAAGATCATTTGGACAAGGACATATTGTTTCCGATGCGACAAATTTTCATGAGCAACAATAGTTGTCAATTTAATCCAAACGCAATTGAAATGGCTTTAGATTAATGCCTTGGCCTGGATATGTTAGAAGATGATGGAAGCATATACTTTTCCCTTATCTTCAAGTTTCACTTCTTCATAACAAATAAATGCTATGGTATTCTATTTTCTATGGGTTGTTTCTTTCTTCTTCATTAACGCTGCTATTGGTGCTATGGTTTAGTAATCTTATCACACCTTTAATTTTAACAGGCGGTCGAAGCTACGAAGAATGTAGAACTTGGTAACAAAGAACTTTCCCAAGCCATCCAATGGAATAGCAGCGGTAGAACTTTCCTTTTGCTCTTTCTTTTTGTCATGACTTTCTCAATCATCTTTCTTGACTGTTATAGCCAACTGGTGGAAGACAAAGATAAGTGTCAATGCCTGGATGCAATATATGGATATTGTGCTTGCTGAAATGCAGCTCGCTCTTAGATTTTCTTTTTGTCAAATGTGGCCTTGCTATTTAAAAAATTGTGATAAGTTGTCATCTCTTTCCCACCAAAATGGGAACAATATGAATTTTTTAAAGCATCTACATAGAGAAGCAAAGTTACAAATAAAAAGGATCATATATGTAAAATCTGCAGTAAATTTGAGTTGGTAATGATTAGTTTTAGAGTGTTACAGTTAGTGAACTTCATGTTTTGGTGTTTATGTGAAATTCGGGTTGATGAATTTACTACTATTGGCCTAATTAGGCATTGATTATTGCCACTAGACTGATAAAATGGAAAACATAAGAAGAAAATGTGCTTTATGTGTACAATCATGTTTCAAATTGTTTGTGTGTAAAACTATATGTCACTATCTTTGCTCTATCTGAAGATATGGTGTGGGGTGGTGGAGATCGTCTTCCTCGGGTTAGATTCGACTTCCTCTTCACTCCAAGAACCTACGAAACGTAGAAACCAATTATTGCCACCCCGGCCGTACTTGCCAAAGGGCACTTTGAAGCTCAAGTAGTACTTGAAGGAGAGAGGAAAGCATAATGTACTACTCAAATCTAGAATTGGGGGTTCTTCCTTGTGTATTTATAGGTCACAACGTACTTGTCTCCAAGTCACGCGTGCTCGACACGACCATGTGACGTCACACACAACCGCCTCAGCCACGTAGTGCTTCTAGAAGGCTCTGCTTGGTTGCTACATAGGCACCGTCATGTGCTCCTATAAACCTTTCTAACAATCTACTGGGTTAGTGGTCTGGTCCCTTCGGCCCAAACTGAGACCACCAACTGAGGAGGTTATCCAACAGGCCTTTGAGCTTACACAGTACGATCTGGGCCATTGGATTCAGCCTAGCAATAATTCGGCCCTTCCAACTCAACAGGCTTTAGGCCATATGGAACGAGTTGGGCTTTCTCTTCCGCCAAGCTTCGTTCGGCCCATTAGACACAAGACTTGGCATGGGCTGCTCCCTACGAACCAGCCCATGCCAACGAATCTTTGACCTTACCCTTGTCGTATTCAACCCACTACCTTTGGTTTTGTACGCAAACAAGTTTATTTGGGCAAAGATTATTTGTGTTGTTGGGTTTAGTTTAGATATATCATCAAACAACTGGTGGGTGTTTCTGAAGTTCAATATTGGTTTCATTATTTGATAGCCAATGCTCTCTTGTATTCATCTTCAATTGGACTTTCAATTCTGATTTGATCTTCTCTGTAGTGGCCACTAGGTAACCATTGTTTTTTGTTCTTCTACTCTTTTGTTGGGATTTCCATTATTGGCTTCTGGTTTTTATTTCTCTCTCTTTCTCTCTCTCTCTCTGATATTGGGGTTAATGATGTATTTCTGATCGAATAACCTCTAAATTTGTGATCGAATAAGCTCTGAATTTTGGAGTGAGTATAGCTTTTTCCATCTGTTCTTCTCAAGAAAGTTGAGAGAATGAAAGGGAAAAGTTGGGACACAAACTTTCTTTCTGTTAAACATAAGGCACAAAATTCCAGCATAGAGCTTGGGACACGACAGAGTGGGGGTGACCTCTGTGTTTAAGCCGTTTATGTAATCCGTTGGTTACCGTCACATAGATTGTTCACATCTTTATGGGAATGAGACTGAAGTTGGGGAAGCACTAGGTGAAGCTTTTAAAGGTTCTTTAAAAGGGAGGATGTTTTCTTGTCTTCTAAGCTTTTCTGCCCTATGAATTCACTCATAAACTGGAGAATTCTGTTAGGGTATCTCTTAAGAGCCTAGGAGTGTCTTTCTTGGATTTGTATTTGATGCATTGGCCTGAGATCTCAGCATTTGGGTTTGCTACCGATCCTCCTACCAAGTCAAGGAGTGAGTATAGGCAGTTCTTGAATTGTTTCAATACTACATGGAAAGCAATGGAAGATCTGGCGGCGTTGGGTCTGGTTTGAGCCATCAGGGTTAGCAATTTTAGCGTCCAGCAGATCAAAGAATTGCTTAAATTTGCAAAAATTGTACCAGCAGTCAATCAGGTAGGCTCCTTATTCTTGGATTTGGAAAATTGATTTTAGTTGATTCTGCATCACAACTTTCTATAAGTAATTATCACCTACTCCACTATCAAGTGGTCTTGTAGCTCTTTCGAAAGCTATAGGATTTTTGATTTAGACGAGATGAAAATTTGGCATCTGAAATTATTCTAAGGATGTTTATTGTCATTGATGAAATATGAACTTTTAATTCTACTACCTGGCACAATTTTTTTGGTGGTAACTGAGATATCCATTGAAAGAGGAAAGATTACAAAACACAAGGCAGGCATACCTTCTGAACACATGACCTACCAGCTACAGCTACCGAAGAATTAGAAAAAAAAAAACAACTGATAGGAATTTGCCAAGGTTGATAAAAGCACGCACATGCTTCCAAACTGCTCTAGGGAAGCGGTTTCATTAGCTTAATTGCATAGAGAGAAAATAAGGGAGAAAAGGAGACCCCATTTCTTGAGCTTGTCATTATTTCTTATTTCTTAAGCCTCCTTTGATGGCCATACAAAGAGCATGCTATTCCAGATTGCAGTTGGGAAACAAAGGAAATTGATGCTAGTGAGAAATCGGAGTTGGGGTTCCAACGAAAACCTAGGTAGCTGCAACATTGTACAGTTTAGTAGGGGAGCAAGTCCATGGAATACCGTAAGTGTTAGAACAGCCAAGTCTATAAAGTGAAAAATAGAAACTTTTGTAGCAATATAAATTCCTGAAGTGTACACAATCCTTTGTCCAAAGAAATCAAACAGAGGTCCTTGTGCCACCAATTGTCAAACCACACAAAAGGCGCTTTCACAGTTTCCAATAACATGTTTCACTGGGGACCTAGCAATAGTTCTGAGTTATAGGTCTTCTCCTTATCCAAGAGCGTTGCAAGAATTTTAAGGGTCTAGAAGCATTTATTCCTAGCTTGGTAGCTATAACACCTTGCTCAAATTTTGAAACTTAGTTAAGTGCTCTTTAAACATTTTCATTTAGCTCGATGCCTACCCCAATTAGAAATTTTAGTTTCTGAGTGGCGGCTTAGAAAAGATAATAAGTTATGTGTGATGGTAATAAATCATGGCATGACTGAGATACAACTTATTTGAAGTCATACTCGAAATTATCCATGAAAAGAAATCTTCATGTTGTAGTCTTGATTTAGCACATTCTTTGGTTATTTTGAATATTATTTAGTTATGTACCCAGTAAATTCCCCAAGCCACGATTCATGGTAATTAAGATTAGTATTTAGGTACAAATATGATCTCTTGCAAATAGAAACAACCATTGAAAGCCAATCGTCACAAGTTTCTCCCTTGGGCATTGTCACTCAAGAAAGTATGTATTGCAATGTATTATTCTTTTTGCATGGCTATTTCAGTGTATTATTGTTGCACCTGTGATACTTTATAGGTCTCATGGTCCCTCAATTGTTCCCTATTCCACAAGGAACTACCAATTCTTTTGGTCCATCACCTTCATGCACTCATGATTCATGTGACGGCATTGATACTCCTTAAAGGTGTTCTACATGTGAGGCAACATTCAATCATAAATATCTACTTGCTTCCGTAATCATGCTAATTGCTAAGAATAGTTAGGATTTCCAAAATAAGATGCCTGGCTAGAACTGACCAGGTAATATTGGGATTATATTGGGTAAAGCTGAAGCATCTACTTTCAAAGTCACCTTTTCTAGAGTAACTCCAATGAGTGGAAACATGCAACCTTAAAGAAAAGTGCTTGCTAAGTAAGGCACTCTTTAATTGGCTTCGCTCCTATTTTGGCTCTCGTAAAGTAAAGGTGCATAAGCTTGAAGATGTGGGCTTGGTGGAGTTCACAATTGGTATGCTCTGGCTTGTGAGGAGAAAAAACTTGACCCTTTGTTCTTAGCTCAAACAAATCTCCTGAGATATAGGAAGCACAGATATAGATTCAAATATGTGTCAGTTCATACATGTATGATACGGTATGGGTATGAAGGTTCCCTTGAATCTAAAAGACTAGGATACAGGTAGGACATGGATTCGTCAACAATAAACTGGTCTTATCTTTTCACATTATAAAGGTAGCTATAAAATACTCCTATATAGCTATTAAAAATTGATAAATTGAAGAGCTATATATATATTTTTCTTCTAGATCCTATGAAGCATGCTGTTATATGCAAGATATGTAGTTGATAAAGTCGAGGAGTTTGGGGTACTACTTTAATCTTTACTCTTATACTATAATCCAAATATTGTATAATCTCAATCTCATATTTATTTGGATAGGTTCCCAGAGTATCCAAGAATTATATTATATTTCTTGATGCTAACAAAATAATTTTCAAAGTATCGATTAGTTTAGGAGGTATGGGATATATATATCCCCTAATACCCAAGGCTAACAAGGTAATTGTTGCTAATTTGCCTTTTGAGAAAAAACCTGATCCTACTCTCTACTCTAGGTACTCCAGCCTACCAAGAGAATTGTGACATGACCTGCAATGGTTTTTTAGTTGGATGATTTAACAAGCCTCCAACAATCCTACACTTTGTGATGCACTAAACTCCATCTTGTAGGTTTTTATTTTTATTTTTATGCCTTAATTGCCATCAAATTGGTATCACCTTATCAACCTTATTAGTGCTTTCTAAAGCCATCAAATATGGATCTTGCACTACCCCTACTAACCAAACGAGGAAGGCCTTACCATTTTCACCCTTCAAGTAGCTACAAAGTTGTCCGGAGTTGTACATATTGTAAGGGCTTTTGCCTACTGAAACAACAAGAACAGATCACATGAGGCAAATTTTGGATTCAACCTACATCCAACGTACTAATATAATTAGGAAAGAGTCATTTCAAGGGTAGTTGAGAAAATGGGAGTTGAGACATCAATTGTCTAATTCAGATCATCCCTTATTTTTCCCTCCTCTTCTGGTCAGTTCATTCGTTCCTGGGATGCATGTAGGACATCATTCCTAGGGTGGCGCTTTCGTGTCAACATGTGTCCAAACATTTCTGAAGCAAAGGGATGCTAGTCGTTGTGGGTTATCGTAACTCAAGAGTGGTGGAGGGGCCTAACATGGTATTCTTTGGCTCGTTACTTTTTAACTTGTTTTGTGACTACAAGCTGTGTAGATAGCCAATATTTGTGTAATTGACTTATTTTTCGTTTACCACTATTTCCAATGTGTCCTTATGCGTTGTGTCCATGTCCTGATTCTTTATTTTTCTTCTTAGTTTCATTCCTTCATTTTTATCGTGTCCAAGGATGATTCTCATTTGAATTATATGTGTTCTATCCTAGGAAGATCAATTACCCAATTTAGAGGGGATGACTTGACTCGTATTAGAGAGGGAGAGGGAGACTGATGTTTCTTGTTTAGTTTTTTTTGTTGAGAAATTCAAGTTATACAGCTCAAAAAATGATGAAAAGAGAGGAAAATCAATAGGATATAGTTTGTGCAACAATTAAACTAACATTTATCATGACTTCACATATTTTTTTGTGCCATCTGCAAATTATTTTGGTCTACTGGTAGTGTATGAAAATCAAACTTCTGTTCTTTTGATGCCTTTTTCTTTGTTGATTTGTTTTTTCGTTTTTTCATGATTTTTATCGACAGAAAATGTTACATTTCAGTGTGTAATTTTGCATCTTGGACTATAGGATCCGCTTAGCAACTTGGAATATAGGGACTTTAACGGGTAAGACTAGGGAGCTAGTTGATACCATGATTAGGAGGAGAACTAGTATAGCTTGCCTTCAGGAGACTAAGTGGGTAGGGGAGAAGGCTAGAGAGATAGAAGACACAGGGTATAAGCTTTATTATACGGGTAAGGATAGGCATAGAAATGGGGTAGGCATCATAGTAGATAAGCACCTTAAGGACTCAGTAGTCACAGTAACGAGGAAAGGAGATAGGATTATTTTAGTTAAGCTTGTGATTGGAGAGAGCATAGTGAATATTATTAGTGCTTATGCGCCCCAAGTAGGCTTGGATGACCTCACTAAAGAGCAATTTTGGAAACAGATGGATGATGTGGTTCAAGAGATACCTTGTGGAGAGAAACTTTTTATAGGAGGAGATTTCAATGGTCATGTGGGAGTGCAGAGGCAAGGGTATGAGAAGGTACATGGTGGATTTGGATTTGGTGACCTAAATGAAGGTGGTAGGAGGATTTTGGATTTTGCGGTAGCTGGTGACCTTATAGTTGAGAATACTCTCTATAAGAAGCGTGAGGAACATTTAATTACCTTTAAGAGCGGAGCCAATAGAAGCCAGATCGACTACTTCCTTGTTAGAGGCGCAGATCGCTTGTTATGTAAGGATTGTAAGGTCATTCAGGAGAGTTCCTAGTGGCACAACATAGACTTTTGGTGTTAGATATTGGTCTCAAAGGAAATCGAGGGCGAGAAAAAGAAACTAGAAGCCCACGGACTAGATGGTGGTTCTTAAAAGGAGAGAAACTAGAGGTGTTCAAGGAGCGTATGGGCCAAGAGATGGAGTGGGGAAGAGAAGGTGATAGTGATAGTATGTGGAATACAATGGCTGACGGGATTAGAAGAATATCAAAAGAACTTCTTGGGGAGTCGAAGGGGAAAGGTCCAAGCTCTAAAGAGACATGGTGGTGGAATGACGAGGTTCAAACCATGGTAAAAGCCAAGAAGGATTGCTTTAAAAAGTGGCAAAAAGGACAGGAATGTGGATAATTTCGGAGGTACAAAGGGCTAACAGGGGAAGCTAAGAAGGCCGTTAGTGAGGCTAAGTTGAGAGCTTACGATGATTTTTATGCTAGACTTGATAGTAAGGATGGAGAAAAGAATATATATAAACTCGCCAAACTAAGGGAAAGGAAAGCTAGAGACTTCTCTCAAGTTAAGTGTATAAAAGGTAGTGATTCGGAGGTGTTGGTGAAAGATGAGGAGATCAAGGATAGATGGAAGATGTATTTTGAGAAGTTGTTAAATGAGAAACATGAAGGAACCTTTGGTGAGGAGGAAGTTGTTGTCCCTAGCGAGAAAATAGAATACGAGTTCTATCGGAGGATACAAAAGTTCGAAGTGGCCAAGGCTTTGAAGAGGATGAAACAGGGTAAGGCCTTAGGACTGATGGTATCCCCATTGAAGTATGGAGAAGCCTAGGTGACTTGGGGGTGACTTGGTCGACAAAATTGTTCAACAAGATTATTTTATCTAGGAGGATGCGGACGAATGGAGGAGGAGCACCTTAGTACCTATCTACAAGAATAAAGGAGATATCCAAAGTTGCAACAACTATAGAGGTATTAAGTTGATGAGTCATAATGATGAAGTTGTGGGAAAGAGTTATCGAAAGCATCGATTGAGGATGGTGACTACGATTGTGGGAGAAACAGTTTGGGTTCATGCCTGGAAGATCAACTATGGAAGCTATTTACCTACTAAGGAGATTGGTAGAAAGACACAGATCAACGAGGAAGGATCTCCATATGATTTTTATAGACTTGGAAAAGGCTTATGATAGGGTGCCTAGAGACATTATATGGTGGGTTCTGGAGAAGAAGGGAGTGACCAGAGGCTATATTGACGTGGTCAGAGACATGTATGAAGGTGCGAGTCACTGCCATTAGATCACCAGCAGGAGAAACGAGTGAATTTCCCATCACAGTAGGATTGCACCAAGGGTCAGCCTTGAGCCTGTACCTTTTCGCATTAGTTATGGATGAATTGACTAGGCATATTCAGGAGGATATCCCATGGTGTATGTTGTTTGCAGATGATATTGTCCTTGTATATGAAACGGCTAGTGGTGTTAAGACTAAATTAGAAATTTGGTGGGAAGCATTAGAGTCTAAGGGCTTTCAGATAAGTAGGAGTAAAAGCGAGTATATGGTCGCAAGTTTAGTGATACGAGGAAGTGAGTATGAGGAAAGAGTGATGATCCAAGATCAGGAGATACCAAAGAGGGACCATTTTAGGTATTTAGGCTCTATTATTAGCCAAGATGGAGAGATTGAAGATGATGTGACGAATAGGATCCAAGTGGGGTGGCTTAAGTGGAGAAGCGCCTTGGTGTCATTGTGTGACAAGAGGGTACCAACAAAATTGAAAGGAAAATTTTATAGAACTGCCATAAGACCAGCGATGCTTTACGGGACAGAATGTTGGCCTATTAAGAAGCAACAAGTGAATAAGATAAGTGTAGCGGAAATGAGGATGTTGAGGTGGATGTGTGGTAAGACTAGACGTGATAGGATTAGAAATGAAACAATTCGCGAGATGGTGGGTGTAGCACCTATAGAGGAGAAGTTAAGGGAAAATAGGTTAAGGTGGTTTGAGCATGTCTATCGTAGGCCAGCGGATGCAGTAGTTAAGAGAGTGGATATGATAGCTTTGGGTAGAAACGCACAAGGGAGGGGAAGACCCAAATTGACTTTGGATGCGGTAGTATGCAAAGATCTAAGTATACTGGGTTTAAGCGATGAAGTAGCATTTGACAGAGCTCAATGGAGAAAAAGGATTCATGTAGCCGACCCCAATTGATTGGGACATAAGGCTTGGTTTGGTTTGGTTTGGTTTGTATCCTTCTTGGTTCTTTGTCCAATAAAATGTTTACTTTCTGTTGTTTGATTTTTTTATTTAGGATTCATCATGTACCTCTGCATACCTTAAAAGTTTATCACAAGTTGTCCTACTATAGCGTGCTGCATGTTGTGGGGTTAAGGTTGTCAGTAGGATCAACCATTAACCCAAAGGTCTCGTGTTCACCTCCCATTGTTAACACATGGACATTCCCGATACATATGACTTGTGGGTCGGTGCAGGTATCTTGGTTTTGCTTTGCAGGGGTGGGTTTAAATGACCCTTCCTTGGAGGGGTTTATCTTTACAAAAGAGAAAAAAGGCAATATGAGATGCCATGCACAAATGGGGGCTTATGCAATTTGATTATCTAAAATATTGTTATTAACCCCCCCCTCTCTCTCTCTCTCAAGTTTTTAACTCTTTTGTTTTAATTTCGTGAATTTTCAGCTATGGTGTTTAGATTCTTCTTTGATCCATGGTTGGCTTCTACCAGGTAGAGTTGCATCCTTTTTGGCAGTAAGAGGAACTTGTCAAGTTTTGTCAATCAAAAGGTATCCATGTTTCTGCTCCGCTCCTGGACATTCTGATAGTGGATCAGGTGGGGAAGATAAACCTAGAACTCCTCGCATATCTTTCAGGTGGTCGAGATCAGTACATGGCCGGATGTTGAAATTTTCAGTTGTTGCAGAAACAACAGATAGGCATAAGAAAACTCCTGAACAAGTTCGACTTATTTAGTAATCTATTAGTATTAGGTATGTTGATTACCGCAATCTTTTGCCATGTTCATCCTAGCCACAAGATAATTTTCATTAATTCTTAGACTTTTCCATTGTTGGTGCTATTTATTAGTTGATTGGATATCAATTCTTGTGAATTCAGTAAATGAGTAGTAGTAGATTTCAAGTGACGAGATTTACCTGAAAAACTTTGATTGCACTGTTCATTCTAAGGATACCCTTATCATTCGGCCCCCTTGAACTTGTTGATTCTCCCTGAATACTGAGAACAAAGCCTTTTTTAAACCTATTCGCATTCACCTTTCCGTGTATTATGTACCAAAGCCAGTATATCAACATTGTCTTATAGGGCCATGATATTCTCAAATTCACAAGTGACTTGGAAACTGGCACTCAAAACTTTAGTTCTTATATGGGCTTATGCATGTTCCAAAGGGAGTGATTATGAGCGGCTGACGTCTTCTCTTGTACCTTGACCTTCATGCTACAAATCTAATTGGCACTGAATAAAAAATTATCTTTGAATACTCATAATCAAGTTGTAATTTCAATGACAAAATGTATTTGTGATCGAAAAACAACACAGATTCCTCATCTAAAATTTTTGTGTGGTCTTTCAATGGATATAAGCAAATTTCTGTCAGTGTTTGGATACAGATGTGTAATGGAAGTCTTTACTGTTAGAAGGGTCTCCCTTTGAGCTGCAGTGAAATAGCCTATGATTTAGAGTTACAAGTTGGAATCCTAAAGCAATTGGTAGAAGCGGCAGGATAATGAAAAGACGAAATACAAATTCTGGAGAGAGAGAGAGAGAGAGAGAGAGAGAGAGAGAGAGAGAGAGAGAGAGAGAGAGAGAGAGAGAGCCTTTTATGATGAAAGTACCGTTGTTTTCGAAACAATTTAGGAATCTACCGTTGTTTTCAAACTATTTATAAAAATACCGTTGCTTTGTATTTCTCATTTTGAACCTGAGATCTTTAACCACTTCTCAGTCTCAACCTTAGAAGTCTCCCAAAATTTCATCTGACGTGTCTCCGTTTAGCGTGGATATTTGGCAAGCGTGTCCATACATACTTCTCATGTCTAAAATGAGAAGTCGGTTTTATTTGAGTTTCATTAACTCGAACAATACTTTTCGTATACTTATTGTCTACCATACATACTTCCCGTATACTTATTGTATACCATACATACTTCCCATTTCTAAAATGAGAAGTCACTTTAATTTGTATTTTAGAACACTTATTCTGTGATTTATTTTAAACAACCCATTTTGGACCTGAGAAGTTATTTTACACATCTCATGTTGGATCTGAGAAGTTTAATTAAAGATCTCATTGTGGATCTAAGAAATTCAACTAACTATTTGTCAAACATATTTTGTTGTATTATCCAAGTACGTCTCATTTTGGGCCTGAGAAGTATTTAAAGTATCTCTCATATTGGACTTGAGACTTTTTAACCCTCATTTTAACAAACTTCAATAGTCTTATTTAGAGTTTGGGGTGGATGGGCTATTAAACCGATTTGAGTTTAGTTTATGACTTAAGTAATTAATATGCAAGTCTTTAAAAAAAAACTTTTTGAAATATTTTGAAAACGTGATAAATGTTTTGAAATCTTTTCAATACATACTACTTTTTTCAAATGTCCGAAGATGTTTTGTACATTTTGTTTTCTTTACGTGCCCCTAGCAATCAATATGAATCTCAACCCTACCACTTCGTTACTCAGACAAAATAAATGTAAAGTTTTTAAATAAGAAATAAAAAACGAGACTAAATATTTATTAAAAGAAAAACTCGTTATTTCTTTTTCCCTCTAGTAAAAATATATAAATAAGTGTGGATTACATATTTAATTGACATTTTATGTGCTTCTTCCCATAGAGGAGCAAATGGAGGTTGATGCTTGCTTAACTAAACCACAAAAAATAACAGTTGGAGTTAAATCTTCAAGTTGCATTTAATGAGATTGAAGAAGAAAAGAAATCAGCGTCCTCAGAGGGAAGTAGAAAGGAACATTGCAAACGCATCATTTGAGAATGCAATGTTGGAGCTTTGACAAAGCTATAATGTGCTTTTGTAGATGCAACTTTACAGTTAAGTGTGACATCAAATTGTTAAATACTTTGTAAATATAATGTGTCAATCCTCTCTCTCCCTCTTTTCCTTTTCTCTTTCTCAAGAGTTATGGCTTGCTACAATATTATGTATATTCGCTACTAATAGTTCTTTTGTTAAGTGTTGGACCCCTTATTTGTCGAATAAGTCTATCTTTATTGCGGGACTCCCCCCCTCGATGCCATTTCTCTTCTTGAATCTATAAACAAGAAAACCAACAATGTCGCAATTGAACATAACAATAGTACCTCACTATAGACAGAAATCAACCAAAAAATGAACAAATTAGTTATTTGTTAATTTCTCAAAGTATAAAGTGTTAGGCAAGTGTAGGAACTTCTCTAAAAATCAGTTCTTAGAGTTATCCAACATGTTTTTCTAGTTTTCTTTCAATTTCTAGACTTGTTAACTAGTGTAATTATCGAGTAGTTGTTTTAGGCTCGGTTTTGGGGTGATACTCACCCCGTGACTTAAGTTGATTCGCTCTCCTCACCATATTGCAAACATCGCTTGTTAATCAAAGAGTTAGAATTAATTTTATGAATCAAAATTTAGATTTGTTAATCCCGTTGATCACACGTAGCTAAGGGCTTGACCACTTAGTACGCGTGATGCTTAGGGCTATGTTAATCAAAATGTTTGTCTAAATGACACAAGAATCCTAGTCTTTGAGAAACACCATTTCTAATCAAACGAATTTAAAAACCAAATCTTCCATTTGGGGTCATTTAATGACGTCCCTGAGCCGGTTATCTTAGAGGAGAACGAATCGGCCTAAGGCATGGGTGTTGTAAACCCCTTGACTTAGTCTCGTTTTAATTAGTCTTTTTAATCTTGCGTCATTCACGGAGTTAAGTGAATTCCACCCCTAAATCAAAAGCCAAGTTTGCTACTTTAAGGCTAAAACCATCATTCGCGAATCAATCAACATGCTTGGCACATTCGGTCTCTGTGGAATCGACTCGGACTTACTGGTTATCATGTTATTGCCGGCCTAAACCCTATGCTTGGAGAAATAATATTGGAAATACAATCCAATGGCACAAGCAATATTATAAGGTCGTGAGTTCATTAGAGAATTATGCTACAATATTATCAAAGTTACGTGATGAAGGAATAGCTTTTGAACGTGATAATGGATCTGAACTTCTTCCAATAACCCCTGTTGATGTATGGAATTTCTTTGTCACTAGAAATCATGTTAACAATATTTCTTATCCGTCATAGTTTTTGGTTGTTAGATTTTGTACTGTTTTTTTCATGCTGAAACCCAAAATCATTGATGCAGAACCGAAATCAGCATCAGAAACCATAATCAAAAGGTATGAAAGAGATTTAGGGGGAGAGAGAGAGAGAGAGACACGAAGTGCATGTGTACCTTGGTGGAAGAGAGAGGAGCAAGATCAGTGAGGAAGAAGCTACCCGTTCTTCTCTACTTCAGTCTTCCTTAGAACACTACTTGAGAATGACGATTGTTTTGGAAAAGGGGAAAAAAGAGAGTTAAAAGTACATCTCAGATTCAATATGAGTTGTATAAAATATTTCTCAGGTCCAATATGAGAAGTACGTTCTCAATTAGTACACCAGAAATTTTGTATATTTCTCAAGTACAAAACTCAAATAAAACCGACTTCTCATTTTAGACATGAGAAGTATGTATGGACACACGTCAGATGAAATTTTGGGAGACTTCTAAGGTTGAGACTGAGAATCGGTTAAAGATCTCAAGTTCAAAATGAGAAGTACAAAACAACAGTATTTTTATAAATAGTTTGAAAACAACGATAGATCCCTAAATTGGTTTGAAAACAACGGTACTTTCATAAAAAGCTAGAGAGAGAGAGAGAGAGAGAGAGAGAGAGAGAGAGAGAGAGAGAGTTATTGACAGAGGGAAGCAATGGGCCAGCAACATTGGTACTTAACGAAAAGTAACTATGAATCTATGATAAGGGAAAGGGAGAGAGATGAGGGTTTACTACTGGTGGCTATTTTATGCACATTCAGTTAATGGTAATAGACCTAAGAAGGCAACTCTATCGTAATTGCATTGTAGTTGTTGATTGAGCTATATATCCATGGTTCCACCTGTAGTTGGTCACGTTGTTAGTAGTAAGATTTTTCTCTTATTTCCTCCTATTCATTACAGCGCAAATCATGTTGATGGGCGGTCGACATTGAAGAGGGAACAAAAAGGATAATGCCTGTCATGTTTAGATTGAATCTCTTTCTTTCCTGAACCCATTTTCTTCAAATCATTGACTCCAATACTTCATGTCTAACGACTTGCCTTCATATCTGGAGACCACTTTCTTAATTAAGTTTCAAACATGATGAAGAGATCATGAATCTCCAATAGACGTCCAAATCTCTTAGGCCTCATTTGATTCACGGACTAAAATAGGTAGGATTGATGGTCCTGGGATTAAATTAGTCTTGAATCTCACTCAATCCCCTGTTTGATTCATGCAAGATTAACATCTAGATATCCTATGTTTTGGCCAATCCCATGTTTGGTTTCCTAAACTAAATTTCAGCATTAATTTCATGACTCTCTCTCTCTCTCTCTCTCTCTCTCTCTTCCAACCAATTTAAAATCAAATTCAAACATGATTCTCCTTGATTCCAACCAATTAAATTTTTTTTAAAATGAAATTCAAACATGATTCTGGGATCAAATTTCAGGATAAATTGTTTGGTGAGTTGTTAACGGAGTCATACTACTACTAGTCTAGACTTTTCCAACCAAATACACTTATCTTAAAACAAAATTGCTTCTATCAGTAATGAAAACACCCTTACAACAATGGGAAAAAATTGGCATCTTGCATTCGAAGTTGTTTTTCCAGCCTAAGTAATAAACTTGCTGACAATGTCCTAGTTTGCAGAATAGGATCAAACAAGCAATGACATCCTTCATACGCATCAGCATTATGCAGTTTTAATAACATGATGACATAAAAAGGCCTACTGGAAATGATCACACCAAGCAGCTAAAATTTTTCACCTTTGAGGCCGAAACATTACAGTACATATGGACAGTCACTAAAGAACATTAGAGTGCATCAAGCAAATAAATCTAGGAACTGCAGTAGTGCAACAGTCACTAAAGAACAACAGTGGTGCAACATTCACTAAAGAACAGCAGTAGAGCAACAATCTGGGAACAACTATCGACTAATTCTCTACTTGAGAACTAAAAATAGCAACATTAAGCAACAATCTGATCAACAAACCTAATTAGAAACAAGGTCTTTTAGTTTTAGTTGCAACCCACAAAAAAAGGACTTACAACCCACAAAAAAGGCATTGCAACCCATTACCATTTAACATAGTTTTTTTTTTTTTGTTGTTCCAACTAGCCTAGAACTTGCACAATTTCTTCACCATTACCATTTTCTCCTCATCCGAAGTAAGGCTAAAAAAATAATCAACCCTTTGAGCTTCTTCAGTGATTGTCATACTAGCTGTGACCCTTTGCTCAACTGTGATTGATTGATAGCCCATCCTACTTCCAAGCATGTCGAACTTACCAGCAGAAAACTCTAACGAACAATAAGCTTTTCACCCAAATCAGACAGTCCAATCATGAGGGTCTCTGAAACCTTAGCCTTTTTCTTTGGAGGCTTTGGCGGGGACTTGTTATTTTTAGTAACAGTTGTTGAACCCTCATGAACTTCATTGCCATTAACATCCTCAACACCCAAGGACTCAACCACATCAGCTGCACTCTCGGCCATGTCTCTGGTTGCTCTGTCATTCCAAAAAATAAGGCTCCAATTGTCATAGTAAGGGACTGACTTAAACCTTAGCCCTTTCGCATTATTGTCCCTCCAAAAAAATTGTGAAATCAATTGTCATTTACATGCTTAACATAGAAAAATGAATATGCATTTAAATGTCAAAAAATATTACCTTACAATAGTCCTCCCAAACTGTATTGCTCTCAACTTCAATCATTTTTGCTAAGTCATTCCATCCAAACCCACTAGTGTTACGCATGTCCTTCACATAGTGGTAGTTCTTTTCCCAAACTTTAATCTTCGACGCAATGTGAGGATTGACACGAATGTCCGTGCTAGGCAAAGCCGCAAGTAACATTCCCTCAAGTCTGTTCAAGTATCCACTCTTGAAGGAATCCTTTGAAAAAATGTGTCATTATGTTGAACACCTCGGTCTCCTCCTCCATACAATCCAACTCATTTTTAGTGTTGTTTTCCATCTATTAACACAATGCCAAAAGCCATGAGTAATATATAAATTTCAACGAAATAGAGTACAAAGAATGAGACCTCCATGCAATTACAGTAGAAAAAGGAAGAATACACTACCAGTTCCACCTTATAATAAAACCCAATAAAATAAAATACATGGTCAAGAGAAGGGTAAACAACTCCCAATTTCCAACATTACATAAGGCTTATGAATCGAATGTTAAGCCAAAATAATACAATTTCTATGGCATCAAAACTTGTGATTCTTGTTACCCAAGATATTCAACAATTAACATGATTAATAATGGAATCAAAAGCAACACCTTGCTACTCTTTAAATTGGTCTAAAGGCCAAGTCTGGGGCTTTAAATAGTGTTTTGTCCAACCTAACTTATTTTAATGCTTTCAATACATTAATAGAAAATATTTTATGACTCAAGGACAAAACTAGACAAAAATACCCTTAATGAATTATAGTAAGAAAGCCGCGGGTGGAGGAGGAGTAAAGCCGTGCTCTGACCAATGAAAGCATGTGCCAATCAAAGCGTTTACCAATGGAACAATGCTCTGACCAAAGTGACGTAACTATGTTCTGACCAATGGAACAATGAAAACGACGTGACACACTTTCTTCATTAGTTCATGCCCGACTCTCTCTCTCTCTCTCTCTCTCTCTCATGTGAGTGAGACAAAATTAATTGTCTTTTGGGATTTGATTCAATTTTAGGGTTCAATTTTAAGGGGTTTAGGCTCTTTGAGGTAGGGTATAGTGAATTTAGGCATTTTTAGGTTTAGGCACTTAATGTGCACTTTCTAATTTTAGTGTTTTAGATGTTTAGACACTTTCATAGGGTACTCTAGTATTTTAGGCACTTTCATAGAGTACTCTAGTATGTTAGGCACTTTCATAGGGTACCCTAGGGTTTAGGTTTATGGTGCACTTTTCAATTATAGGGTTTTAGTAGTTTAGGCACTTTCGTATGGTATCCTAGGATTTTAGGCACTTTCTTAGGGTACCCTGTGATTTAGGTTTATGCACTTTCATTAGGTTTTGGGGTTTAGGCTCTTTCATTGGCTAGTAGAGGCATTTTTGGAATGTATAAGTGATTTGTCCTTTTGGCATTAAAGAAAAAGTTAATGTCCCCATTGAAGTAAAGACCCTTTTATTATGTCCTTTCACAAAACGAACCATTTTTTTTTTCTCGAGCTCCATGCTTGGCTCCTTGGGCAGATATGCTAAACTATAGCTATAAGGCAATTGGGACTTATTATAATTAACATATACTGTAGTAGATACGTGGTTTAATTTCTGATGAGAGGTTCCCAATGATTGGTTAAGGTGAAAACTTATGAAATCAAGCCGAAGAAAAAAACGTGTAATTACCAAGTGTTGCTCCAATTTTTAGGAAATTCTTCTCTTCCTACTTTCTTAGCCAAACTCTCTCTCTCTCACATCCAAGCGGTGGTACTGATGAGGATGAAGGAAAACGTCGAAAGCTTCTATTGTTTTAGTGTTAGGCTTATAAGAAAATTATTCTGTGTAGTCATGTCCATGCGTCTACGTGTAACCAACTCCCTATATCTCGTATTGTGCAGCTAGCCTAAAATTCCAGACACATGCATAGAATCAAACACACAATTTAACTAAAAGCTGATCGATTCAATAATCTACGTGATTAACTAACGCACGTCACACTATTAAGCCATAAAACACGCTTATGGGTCAAGGTATTACACGCTCAGGGGCGGTTTCGTTAACACAACAAATAACACAACATTTGACACAAATATTTTTTTTTGAACCACACACAATTTATCGGAACCGTGCAATTTATTTAAATTATGTTTTCAGATTACTTGTAAAAAATCAAACCATTTGAATATCGGTAAGGGCTTGATCAGTTCATTTAGTTGATTCCTCGATTAAATTGTGTTTATGCTAGGTAATTATATGGAAATACTTTAGGTACGTTTTGGAACAAACTTTATTATACATATATACTAATGGACTTAATAAGGGCATAAAGATCCAATTATGCAATGTTGGGATGTAAATAAAATATTCAAGTCCCCTAGGATATATGGGGTCATAAACAAGTTCTTCCAACAGAATGACTAGTTAAATTTCTCATATATGAAACTGTTAATTCAAAAAAAATCATGCATAAATTTTATTGCATACAGTATGCATACAATCATGTTGAACTTAAAAAATTGAAATCATTGTTCATAATTTATTGTGTTGATTATCTTCAACATCCTTCGATACAAATTTCTTACAGCTATCATTCGACATCATTTAAAATCTAACTGTCTAATTGTCATCACTACCATCATAGACATATACTCCCTCCGTTCCGAATTTTTTATTATCCATTTACAGGTATGCGTGTCATTTTTCAATTGCTTATATTTTTCAATCTACAATGTTTTTCAACAATTTTGAAAATTTTATTTAATAGTACTCATTGAAAAGTATCAATTGAGATATATGTTAAATATATATATAACATTAGCCATTGAAAAAAATAAACCAATTTGAGGGGTAGTAAATGGTAAAAGTAGACAACAAATAATGGACGGAGGGATTATATTTTCGGTACAAATAGATTGTCTGTATGTAGGATATACTTGACTGTATACATTTGGACTATTCATAGTACTATGGGCAATTAGACTACCCAGCGCAATGTTGTCTACCAGAATTTCACTTGGCCTATTCTATTTGCAACCCACCAGTTTCTAAATAAAATCCATTTTTAAATACAACGTACCCAGCCTATTTTTTGTTACTTAAAACAAATGACTACATACAAAACACAATAAAAAATTTCCAAACACACCCTTCCTAAGCAAAACCCAATTTCTTCCACACCTCCCACCCCATGCCCCACCTCCCTCCAAAGCCCCCTCTTGTGACTGTTCAGGTCAACTACCGAGAACTTTCATATTTTAATATCCGAGAACTTTTTGAATCATGCATGCACAAAAAAAAAAAAAAAAAAAAATATGTACACTTTTCATATTTTAGAATTTGAAAATATGTGCAACTTTCATGTTTTAAAATCAGACAGTGTTGTGATAGACTAATTGAATCTTTTGGGTGGTGTTGCCGACATTGAACAGTGGGGAGGGGTGGTGGGGAGAGGAGAAAGGGAGTGACAGCAAGGGGTGATGGAGCTCACTTGCGGCGGTGGTGGTGATGGAACAAGCTAGCCTGGCGGCTGGTTGAGGAATCAATAAGGGGATGCCACGTGGCATCCTTGCTTGCTGGTGGTGGTTACGGAGTTTACTGGCGTTGGTAGTGGTGGGCTCGAACAGTCACTAGGGTTTGTAGTAAGAAGATGAAGGTTGTGTAGTGTAGGGAGAATGGGGAAGAAAATTTCAGGAATGAAATGGTCATTGCACATGAGGATATGTTTGTCTTAAATTTGTTAATTTTTAATGGGTTGTATTTGGAAAATTTGGGGTTGACAATAGAATTAGCTATTTCACTTTGTGTCCTCGTCCTTTAGTTTGACCATGTAAAAGCTTTACGCTGTGTTTGGATAGGTTTTGAAATAAATTTTTTAAGACGAATTTTTAAAATAGTGTTTGGTTGAGCTTTTGAAAATGAGAAATAATGATTAGAGAGAGATAGATAGAGAGAAATGAAATAATGAGTAGAGAGATTATTTTTGAAAAGATGGAATCTTTTTTAAAAGAATTTTTGAAAATGGAAAAAAAAAAGAGAACAAAGCCCTAATTTGCCTTTGGGAGCGCGGACACGGATAAAAACTAGGGATTATTACCTCTAGGTCTAGAAAAGAGATGTCTAATTACCAATAAGGTAAGTCATTTTTTTTAATTACCACTAAGGTAAGTCTCTTTTTTTTAGAGTTTTGATTTAGGGTGTACTTTCCTATTATAGGGTTTTAGTGGTTTTAGACTGACTTCATGTAAATCTTTCTCACAAGATTTAGAAAAGACTTTCATAGTGGGGATGCTGGTAGAATACCCTAGAATTTTAGGCATTTTTATAGGGTACCCTAGTCATAGGGTACCCTACGATTTTAGGCACTTTCATAGGGTACCCTATAGGATTTTAGGCACTTTCATGTAGAAGATGCACCCTCAGTGGTAAGTACCACTAGTCATAAGTACTACCTAGTTAAGTAGGGTACCCTAGAATTTATGTTTAGGGTCTTGACTTTTTTTATTATAGGATTTAGTGGTTTTAGGCTGACTTTTATAGAATCTTCTAGAATTTTTAAGTGACTTTTCATAGAATATCTTATGATTTAGGCATTTTTATATGGATTGCGGAGTTGATGGAAATTTTTTAGAATTGGGCTTGACCTGATGGTAATTATGAGATTTAATGGTGACCTGATGGTAATTATGAGATTCAATGGTAAATGTCCCAAACTAATGATAAATGTCCCTAAAAACTAAGCTTTGTAAAAGGCCAATCCTGGTTTCACACAAATGGGATTCAGATACATTGAATGGAAAAAAAGATCGAATTTGAATATACTAGTAACCGCAGACAATAGCCGGAATTGACCCGTCAGTTCCCACAAACATTAGATATTTTGGTCAAATTAAACAAATCAAAAATTGGACATTGTGGTCAAATTAAACAAATCAATGTTATGCATGGGATCCGAAAGGGACATAAGGTTTTGTTACTCATCCACGATTCCAAAGCCAAACCTATTGACATAGCAAATATTTTGCAATAAGCAACAAAATTTTCTTCTAGCAGGTCTGAAATTTCTATGATCACGCCTATGAGTGGGCTACAATGCTTGGTCGTCAGAGCAATTTTGATTGCCTCACCTTGGGCAAGGGTAACTTTACCTACATTTGGTGAGGTATGTTATGTGTCCTATCTCAGTAGTCAAAAGCGCTTTTTATGTACTCCTCCCTCCGTCCCTTTTTAAGTGAGTACTTTAGGAAATGTGTATTTTTGTGGACATTAAAAAATGTACTTTCGTATAATATTTTTAAAATTTTTTTGCACCAAATTAAAGTACTCAATGAGCACTTTAATTTGGTATAAAGAAAATTTAAAAATGATATAGGGAAATATGTTTTTTAGGGATTTGAAATTCTACGTATTCCCAGGGTACGCACTTAAAAAGGGACGGAGGGAGTAATTGTTATGAGACCACACAAAATTCAACTTATGTGAATATCACTAGTACTTGATCAAAAGAAATTATTGGATTTGGAGTGGATAGAGAAAAATTGTGTTTTATTTCAAGTTGTTACCAATAATTGATTGACCTGAATTTTTGCACAGTCACCTAACTTAACAATTAATATAAAATAAGTAATAATACATCTCACCAAATGTGGATAAAGTAACCTCTTAGAAGACAAGGGTGAACAGAATCGCTCTCACGACCAAACACATCATTCCTCCCATAGGAGTGACCTCGCGACCAAACACAATTCTTCTCGTAGGAGTGACCATAGAAAGAAGGCCCGCAACAAGGCTCGGAAGGAACCAAATAGTCATAGCCTCTTCTACCCTACCAACGGTTAGCAGAATTCAACAGCACTTTGCAAGAAGATAGATTTTTTTAACCGAATATTTAATCTCAGACATTTTCAAAGTACCCAAAAAAAAAAAATGTAATCTCAACATGATGTGTGGCACCGTAAAAAAAAAAAAAAAAACCATGATGTTTGGTAGCGTAATGGAGTATTAATCTCATCACTATTACTCCAATGAAATATACATCCTCCGTCAAACAAACAAGTCCAAATAATCCTGCCTTGGGGGAGATCCTCATTCCTTACCAAAAGAAAAGAAAAAAATATTTCTCATTTCATGTCAAATTGCCTTTCATTTTGCAAGAACCCTCTAAAACCAAGAACTAAACAAAACTTTTAAGTTCAGAGGAATGGCTACACCTCTGGCTCTGGCGCCAGCATTGTTGAACTAAATTAGTCTAAGGACATTAAGAGAGACTGACTGGTAAATGCAAATGGATGTAGACATAGTGAGCCAAAGTCAATAAATACATGTTTGAAAAAATGACAAAAAATAGTAGGTGAGTGAAATGATAAACAAAATTCTTTAACTTACTGAGGAATCTTCACCTATGACCACTGGCATTTGGCACATTCATGAGAAGAGAACACAACAAAAAAACAACAAAAACAGAGAATAAAGTCATAAAGCAAAAGCTAAAGGGATCAATAGGTGATAAAGTAAAAGAGTAACCCAACTTGAAAACCTTACAAAAGTCCTTCCAAACCTGCATCAAGGAATGTCTTCCACTATTTTATTTCCTTATATGGTCCAAGAATGTCATTCCCAAATACGCATCAGGCTATACTCTCTCCGTCCCCAAATATGAGTCAAATATTCCACTTTTGTTGTTCCTTAATAAATGTTCATTCTGAAAAGTTAATGTATAAAAGTTGAATAATTCTCATTTCGCCTTTTTAAAAAGTTCATAGGCAAACAAAGTTAATAGGTAAAGTGGAGGTAAAGTTGATGCGTAAATTGTAATGATATGTCTCCTTGATAACTTAGATCTACAAAGTTGGTCACTTAAAAAGGAGTCGAGGGAATACCATATGCCCATGTTTTATTCGTCTGACTAATGCATTCATGCATTAAGAAACTGCTATCCAAGAGGAACTGTAATACAACACAGTGTCTACTGTCTAATCTGCTCAATGAAAAATGTTTTCTTTGATTTTCTGAAGTAATAAAATAGAAAGAAGAGGGACAAAAAAAAAAAGTGAAATACGCTAGAATTTATGCATGTTGTTTGTTGGGTTACAAATATCTGCAGATAAGAAAATGAATGGAGTGATTTACTTTCTCTTCCCTCCAGAAATAAAAAACCCTAACATTTCAATTCCAGAAATAACATAAAAAATCTCATAGGCATCAGTGCATCACTAAGACAATCTAACACTTCTATTTAAGTCACACAGAATGAAGAAGCAAGCCATACACCTAGTAGAGTAAACCAAGCCAACCGATTTAACTACCCCCAACTTTTCCTGAAGATTTCAACTAAATAGGTTAATATCTGGGAGCAGAACACCAACAAATGAATGAGATAGGATATCAGAATGCACCAAATTAATAAACTGTAAGAATCAGTATTAAAATTGCTAAGAACTTAAACCAAAATTTACTCAAATTTCAGCATTGAAATTGTTAACAAGCATAAAAATAACCTATCAATGGGCTCTGGAATGGGCTCTGTAACCATTCTGACCAGCAAGATAGCATACATAAAATTGCAGAAATATTAAGTTAACCCTTCTCTTCTCTATCACTCTGGACAATCATGAAATGGCAAAATTTCCAAAAATTTATTTAAAGCATATTCGAGAACCAAAATTCTATTGAATCAGAAGAAAAGGAACTAATATTACAACCAAATACTTACAAGATATAACTGTTTTGTTGCTCTTGTTAGATCCCTCCTCCACTCCAACATTCCAAGTATGAATGTGGGTAGTAGGTATTTACATCGGAATCTCTTTATATGCAAGAAAAGCTAGATGTCAAGATCAACGTTGTCAAGCCAAGAAACAAGCTGCTGAGTTGAGGGCCGCAATTTAGGGCATTCAAATAAGCAACGACAAGCAATCTCAAGAACCCTCAGCAGCTCCTTGCTATGCTGTTTGTCATAGATAAATGGATCAAACACTTCGCTTTCCCTTTTCTCCCTCCTCATCTGAAGCACCCATGAAATCAAATCCCTAGTTCCTTTCGGCTTGCATATATCCATTGGCCTCTTTCCAGTAAGAAGCTCCAAAAGGACAACCCCAAAGCTGTACACATCCCCTTTATAAGTCGCTACAGAAGCTTGGCCATACTCTGGTGGGATGTACCCTAATGTCCCAACTAGATCGGTGGTGACATGTGTGTCATATGGAAGTATGAGCCTTGCGAGTCCAAAATCAGCCAAATGAGCTTCAAAATTTTCATCTAGGAGTATGTTACTTGACTTTATATCGCGGTGAAGGATATGGGGCTCGCATGATTGGTGCAAGTAAGAAAGCCCCCTTGCTGCCCCTTGAGCAATATGAAGCCTTGTGTCCCAATCCAGTGAGGAAGGCCCGTCGGGTTTCTCATGTAACCAATAATCCAAGCTTCCATTCTCCATGTAAGAGTATATCAAAAGGCGGTCATTCTTGTAAGTACAATACCCTTGAAGAAGGACTAGATTTGGATGTTGAGCTCTAGAGAGAGCTTCCACTTCGGCTTGAAATTCTCTCTCCATCTGACCATACTCACCGCAAAGCCGTTTGATTGCGACTTTCCTACCCTCGGGAAGTGTGGCTCTATACACCAAACCAAATCCCCCACAACCAATTATGTTTTCTTGATCAAAATCGTTAGTGGATTTCAAAAGGTCATCGAGGCATAGCTCTTTGTTGTTGTTGTCTTTGTTTCGGAAAAGAACAACTAATTTCGATCCAAGTTCTTCCAACTCCTTTCCGTGACCATCGACCTCTTCTTTTTCCGGATCAACCTCTTGTCGACTACTTGCACGCCAAACAATCAAGAACATAACAGCAAGGAGAAATGTCGTCCCAAACCCTATCCCAACCGCCATTCCAATAACAACACCTTTTCTTCTCGTTGACTTAGTATGAGATACTTGAGGAACTCGATTGGTAATCACACAAGGGGAAGAAGAATGTTCACCACATAGACCAAGGTTTCCCTCAAAGCTTGAGTTTGGGAAAGTAGGAAATTGGCCTCCAGTGGGGATTTCACCAAACAATTGGTTGTAAGCAACATTGAACCGCGACAGAAAGCTTAGGTTCACCAACGAAAGAGGAATATTTCCTGACAGATTATTGTGGGACAAATCCAAAGTCTCTACGCTGGTCATACCTGACAAGTTACTAGGAATGCTTCCGGATAAACTGTTGAATTTCAAATCCAAACAATGCAACTTTTTCAGGTTTCCGAATTCAGGCCAGATTGGTCCAGTGAGATGGTTATTGCTGAGGTCAAGTGTGGGTGGAAAGCTTCGAATTCGATTATACTGCAGCCCTTTAGCACTTTCGTTCCGTTTCACGAAAAACGGAAAATCCAAAGTCGGATCTTGCAATGAGACATTTCTAAAGATGAGGCTTGGCAATCCAGTCAGGTTCTTCGGAATATCTCCGGTTAAGGAATTGTTTGACAAGTCTAAGTAAAAAAGACTGTCAAAATCGCCTAACCAAGGAGGAATCGGTCCACCCAATTGATTCCATGACAAATCCAACAACTGCAATTTAGTTAAACCCATCAACCACTGGGGGATTACACCATTGAGTCTGCAATTGGCAATAACAAGAGCCTTCAAGTTTTTAAACCCCAGAACACTATTAGACGGCAACATTTCGTCATGGAAATTCAAGGTGAGAACCAAAGTGGTCAAGTTTTGGCAATTCTGTAGAATTCCAAGCGCGGATGAAAGGTTATAAATGCTGGAATTGGAAAGGGAAAGGGATGAAAGTCCGTGGAAATTCCTGAAGCTTTCAGGGATATGGCCAGTGAAATTGTTCCTCGCAAGGTTAATTGTTTTCAATTTGGGGCAAAGGGGGAGATTCGCAGGAACAACACCGGTGAAATGATTAGTAGCCAAATCAAGAGACACCAAACTAATCATTGCCGAACAATTAAGATCAATATGACCGTTCAAAGAATTATTCCTCAGAACAAGAGAACTAATAGTCCTAGAGTTCGACAAAGAAGGCGGTATTCCACCACTAAAATTATTAGATTGAGCGGAAAACTCCTCCAGATTTATAAGCCGATGAAATATATCTGGGATTTCTCCAGAAAACTCATTCACTGATACATCCAAATGAACAAGTTTAGAGAGGTTACCAATACCACTGCTGAGCTGCCCCGAAAGCTGGTTATCCGGAATACTCAACCGCGTCAGTTCCGGTAACCGGAAAAGATTTTCTGGTACATCTCCGATCAAGAAATTAGAGCCGAGGCAGAGCTGGTTTAATGAACTGCAATTCCCAAGTCCTGGTGAAATACTTCCAGTGAGGTAATTGAAAGCAAAATGAATGGACTGGATTTGGGCCAAGTTGTTGCAAATACCCAACGGAATCGTACCCACCAAGGAATTATCATCAACATCCAAGATTTTGAGTGATGGGAGGTTTATGGGCATTGGGATTGCGCCGGATAAGTCGTTGTTGCTCAAATCAAGAAATTCAAGATTGGGCAACTGGAAGAGTGAATGTGGGGTAGAGCCTCTGAGGAAATTTGTGGAGAAATTAAGGGTTTTGAGCTGATGTAAATCACCCAAAGAATCAGAGATTTCGCCCGTTAGTCTGTGCCCTGAAAGATCCAATTGGACAACCCGACCCGAATCGCATGTGATTCCGACCCAGTTACAGCAATTGAGGGAAGAGGAATTGGTGGAATTGACTACCCACCCATTGATTCCTGATTCCAACCCAATCAAGAAACTTTCAAGGGCTCTGAGATCGTTTGGATTGCATGTTTCGTTTTGGGAATTTGAGACCTCAGATTGTAAGGAGAATCCGAGAAAAAGCAAGAGAACCCAGAACTCCAAAACACCCATTTCAGCCGAACAACATGCCCGAGAGAGAGAGAGAGAGAGAGAGAGAGAGAGAGAGAGAGAGAACGGGGTTGGAAAAGTGAGGTTCCAGCAAAACCCTTTGGGTATTTGATGAATTAGGATCTGGGTTTTAAACCATTTTTTGGTTTGAGAATCACTGGACAGACGAGGAAAATATAACAACAGAAACTGATTGCTTGTGAGAAAACAGATGAGATCGGGTTTGTTGAAAGCAGAAAGTGAATGAAGCAAAGATGAGAGAATCGGAAGGTAAAGGGAAGACAGACCTGTGGACAGAGAGGGAAGATGTAGTAGAGAGAGAGAGAGAGAGAGAGAGAGAGCTTTGACTACAAAAAGTGAGCTTTGTTGGTCCAAATGAGATTGCTTCTTTTTCTTCTCTTCCAGTTGTTGGCCACAGAGAGAGAGAGAGAGAAGTAGGCCGTTGGGGGATGAAATACTTATGTGAATGATTGTGACACAAATTTTCTGTTACAATTAACCACAACTCTACTTACATGGGGTGTAAGTCCCACATAGACTCTACGTGCGGGCTCCTTATCCTATGTGAGTAAGGTTGTAGTTGATTGTGACACAAAATTTGTATCATTATCACTATTCTTGAGCAAAAGGGGAAGGCTATAACGGGTTGAGTAGGAGGATGCGAGAGACACCAAAGTCACATAATTTGTTGTGCATGTGAACTCTACTAGATAATTTAAACTATAATAATATACATAATTTTTTGTGCATGTGAACTCTACTAGATAATTCAAACTATGTGTATGTTGATGGCGGGAGCGAAAGTCAATCACTAATAAAGGCATGTCGAGTGAACGCATTGACATTTTTTTTTATCAATTTCAATGTCAATTATTTTAGTTGCTTCTAGTATTAGAGATATATCCTAATTTGACATGTGAACAAATAAATATCAAATCTCTTCTTTGTTAAGGTGTATTTTACACTAAAAAACTTAACAAAATAAACCATGAAATAAGATTAAAGATAAATTATACTTTAGTAAAAAGGAAAATTGGCATATTGGTTTGAGTTGAATATTTTTATTTAGAGATTGAAATTCTACAACATGTAACTTTCTCACATACCATCTTTCAAATAATTTGACATTTTTAAATTGAAAGCTAAGATTGAAAACCTGACCTAGGAAAGAGCGTGGTTGATAACCGGTGAAGTTTCCAGTAATAATGCATTTAAGAGAGAGAGAGAGAGAGAGAGAGAGATTTGGGTAATCGACTGATAGGTTATTCAAGCATGGGACAAATTAAAGAGTAGAGGGAAAGTCAAAGGATGGGTGGCGACAACCTTATACTCTCTCCTCCTGCTGCTTCTAGTATGGTCAGCTATAGCTACAGCTACTACTATTGTAGAAGTACAAGTATACCCCCGGCCGCCTCTCATGTTTCACACATGGTGGTGCCTGAAGTTGACTTTCAATTTTGGGTTACCAAGTGCCAATTTTCCCCCCAATACCAAAGGCCAACTCTTTTTTGGAGATGTGTTTCTTTCACATTTATTTTCACGAAAATATTTGCATTTTATTCCTCTGGGATCATAACAAAAGTTAAATAAACTATACGATATGACAACAGTAGGGGAAAAAAGAAGAAGATGAAACAGATGGGAGCTGTATAGTTTTTAATTGATATTACAATATTCCTCATGAATAAGATTAATTTTATATTTGCATACTAGTCAGAGAGTTGAAGGCTGTTGGTCGCAATCATATATTTTGCATCTTGCATGACCAAAATTAGGCTTGATCTATGAGCTATCAACTATGAAGCGATTGGTATGAGTTTGAAAAATTCCTACATGGTATATAAGACCAAGAACTAATTTGAATATTAATATGAAAAGGATAAGTTGGAAGAAAGGAATTCTTCGAAATGAACTGCAAGGGAGAAAGACATTAAGGAGCAGTCGCGGCCCACCTTTGTACTTCATTGTTCGGCTTTTCTAGACGAGGCTTTTGGGACTTTTGCTTAGGTCAAATGCGTCATTAATCGATATTTAATCAACGAGTATTTGTAATGTTAATGTGGAGAGATTAATTAACGTGGAGCTCGAAATATAATTAAGATAAGGATGTGAGTGCAATTATAATTCTCTGGTATTATGAATTATAATCTACAAATAAGAAATAGAATTCTATTTCTTCTGGATACACTATGTTAGTTGATGTATAGAATCATAGCTGTGTTTCTGCGAATTATGGTGCTCCGGTGGTTTAATTTTGTTAGGGTGGCTGTAGATGACCTAAATTAGTAAAATTATGAGGATGGCTTAGTCAGCGTTTCACCGGGTAGAATGTTATTCATGGATGAGATTCTAGAAAAATATTAATATGAAGATTGAAAAACATATTAAGATACTTGTTCCTTATTTTGCAATTCCTTATATTAAACTATGAATTACTTGTAATGTAAGGGTTAGTGGATATGAGTTAGCTATTGAGTGATTATTCGCTCATAATGCTATTGTCGGCCTTGACATTCACGCCAAGTACCGAAGAGGACGGAGGCAAACCGCACTACCAGAATGAATACCTTGCTATCAATCAGGAGCCTATGGAAACCAGGACCTCAACCTGGACCTCCAGAAGGCTTTGTTTACTTTCATACTTATTTTGAGGTTATGTAATCTTATTGCTAAAAGATGTATTCCTTTTGTAAACTAGAGTGGAGTATTAGTTCTTCCACTTTTCCCATTTTAATTAACAAAAAGACTTATAGAATGTATTCTGTCTTTATCTCTCAAACACTATTCTTGTTGCAAAATACATTATGCACATTTCACCAAAAACACTATACTATATTCAAAATACATTATAACCGTAATCCAAAAAGCCAAATAGTTGAAAATGAAAGCTAAAAATGAGCCTTTCAAGCACCCCATTATCAGCCATCATCTCGTGCCAACCTTCCAAGTGGAAAGAATGACAATTTCACGGAGAGGGATTGAAGTGGAACAGTGACGAAAAATAGGATAGAGAGGAGAGTCAGCACCATCGCCTACAAGAGAAGGTTTAAAGTTTGGGGCTGTTTTGGATAATTTAGATGGTTAGGCAGTCTTAAAATTAGGATCCCAACAGGTATATAAGTTCTGGAGGGTTAAATGATAGATACTGTCTTTGATATAGGGGTAAAAGTGTAAGTATTTGGTTTCTTTTTATTTTTTAGACAAACGGTGCTGCCAAACACCCAAGCTTCATGTTTCTTATTCTCGTGACCAAAAGATGTCAATACACCCACACAAGTTCTTGGGGCATCATATCCACTACTAAAAGGGAAAATCTTATTTAAGCTATTTTAAGCTTAAAATAGCTTAAAACTTAAGCTAGTTTAACCTGTCCAATGATAGTACACATTTACGGTATCTTTCAAAGACTAAGATGAAGCATTTCTCACAAGAAAGAAAAAAAAATATAGATAATAAAAAGAGAGGGCAATTTTTCTTTTTTGGGTAGGGAATAAAGTCATTGGACTCTCTTAGTTTAGAAGACAAGTAAAAATTTGGATATATTTATCTTATGCAGATAAATGAGGTGCTCATGATCTAACTTCAACAACCAGCAACATTTACCACTATGTTAACTCTAGGTGTGCACAATTTCCACACAAGAATCCATAACAAACAAGTAAGATTTGAGTTTGACTTGAAAAAGAGAGGATCATAACTGCAACACCCACAAGGGGGGTTTGGATTCTCCATTGATCGATCCTAATCTTTGTACCAACTTCTCTTTTGTATAGTCAGGTAGTCATAATAACATGAAATATTACCTTTGTTTTTTCATGAATGACATAAAGAGATTACAATGGTTTAGTACAATTGGAGAACCAAAATTTATTTTACGCTCATCGGACATAATTAGTACGTTACCCAATAATCCTAGAGCCACATATTCATGTGTTCCTAGTTATAGAAAACACACATTTTGTTATATCCTGAATTGTTTGGGTGATCCTTGGAGCACTGAATAATTTCTAAAAAGAATGAAAAATAGAGCTAGATTAGAGAATTGGGAGAGAGGGTTTTTTTTTTTAATTCCAAAAAAAGAAAATAAGGTTTGGGATGCAGAATTGAAGGCAGAAGTATAATTGAAATAATGATCTCCCCACTATCTAGTGCTAGGATAATATAAAACATTTTTAGTGGCCTATCCTCCTAGCTTAGCTAATGATGGAGCACCAAGTAAAAACACAATTCCACTAAATCTCAATCAAGTTATTGACCAACCACTAGATGCTTTTCTGTTGAGCAACAAAGTTCTTGCATGTGTCGTGGCAATCTTGATATGGCCAGGAGACAATTTTCGCTAGATTTTGTGCCCCGTCACATTCATGGAAAATCTCAAGAATTTTAAGTGCTACAACCATGGTATTGATTTAATGTGAGTCTATTCTTTAATAATCGGGTATATGACCTATTTAGGGGACTAATCTTAATTATAATCTTCGTGGCAAGTCTAATTAAAAATTCGAGGTGATTTCCGTTTATACTAATCGAAAACAAATTAAAATAATACTTCTTCGAGTGGAAATCAAACCCCAGATCGATCAAAGTCTTCTCTAAGTTGTTGGCTGCCAATTAATTACTAATGCGCCACTTTTAAGGTTTTAATACAAATTTCTTTCCCACTATGTATATATAATTATATATATATGTCTTTATGTACTCATACATACACATATGTATATGTAAAAACATGTTTGGTTGGTTGTTTTGCAATTGTAGTGGGGCTTGGGGTGGGTTTATGTGTGGGAAAGTCTAATTTGTGGATTGGTATATAGTTAAGAGAAGGAGCTTGAATCATGGTGGTGTGGTCCTAGTCGAAATTCACAACCTGAACTTTTCATGGCAGCCACCCGTTTTCCGTGTTTCACAGTTAGATTTACACGCTTTGAAAAGTTTGGTGTTGAACTTTATTTTTTGTTGTTTAAAAAAAACCCTTTAAACTTTAGTCTTAATTGCATTATATTTTATAGTATATTTTTTTCGGGTAAAGTAGTCTTGCAAGGGTCGTATTTATAAAATAGGTGGTATTGTTAAAGCAAATGTTTCGGTGTATAAAAGTTTTGTATTGTGTACCTGATATAAGTCTTTAATTTGCATGTGCGCAAAAACTTTGATATTTGTTGTGCGTAGAAACTTTGATATTACAAAACAGTTTTGACATTAGCATTGCCCACTTACAAATGATTAAGAAAATTTTGCTGCAGTACATATATATGGGTAAACTTCTAATATATCCGGACTTTTAATTTTCGGACTTTTTATACAAAATTTTTTTTGACGATCCGATCTGTCCAATGTGTTTAGAAGGTGTTTTCAAGGGCTCTGACGAAATTTTTTTTAAAAAAAAACACCAGGAAGGGCTTGATCCAAGCAGTTTTCACAAAAATATACAAATACAGTTTTTGCAAAAACTGCTTGGATCAAGCCCTTCCCGGTATTTGTTTTTGAAGATATCTTCTGTAGACCGTAGAAAACACCTTCTGAACACATTGGACGGATCGGATTTTCCAAAAAAATTTTGCAACACAAAAAAACCCCATTTTTTCCCTTAAATCCGGGAGTGTGGACTAGAAAATCCACCTATATATATATATATATATATATTAGATGCACTCTACAATTAACTGTATATTTAAGGAAAAACATGTGATTTGTATGTAGCACCGCCCGTTTTATATATGTGTATCTTATTTTTTTGTGTGATCTTGATACATGTGTATGTAGCTCCACCCTTTATCATTACTTTACGGGAAAACAATTATTTTTTTACCAATTAAGGGGAAAAAAACATTAGAAAACAACTATCTACTCTAACTTCCAATGGCACTTCACATTTTGTATAGGGAATTTTAACATTTTTGGGCTCACTTTATGTGGTTTGTACGTAGCACTTTGTGTTAGTGACTAATTTATGAATTTTGTGGTCCGGTATATAAATTTTATGGTGGTTTATTTTATGAATTTTTTGTGGTTACTTTTACTAATTTTTGTGGTGGTGTTTATGAATTTTGTAGTAAAAAAAGATAGCTCAGACTTATGAGTTTTTCTGTGTTTACAATTTTTTAGTGTTCAATTACTAGATTTAGTGCTGTATTATGAATTTTTATGGCGCAAAATACATGAAGGCATACAGTACACAATTTTTTGGGGTGCTCCCTCTTACCCGTGCATCACCGCTTCATATCGCAACTTCTACCCATGGCCGAATTCAACATGGTGACAGGCCGAATCACTGACCGACCTCACTCCAAATTACAAAATGAGAAATCCATTATCATTTATCACCACACATGTTTAAGTAATTTTTCAGCTCAAAAAAGATAGCTCAAATCTTTTTTTGGGGTGTTATTTATGGATTTTGGTGGTCCAATATACAAATTGTATTGGGATCAATTATGAATTTTTGTGGCTCAAAATACATAAGGTCAATTAGATAATATGGTACACCATTTTTTTGGGGGATGTTTACCCTAGGTTTATTCATTTATAGAAACAAAAATTTATCTATTAAGATCAACAATTCCACCCAAAAACAGCAAAAGATATAAGATATATTATGAAGTGGATTGATTTGTGGGCTAATCTTTTGGGTGTGAGTGTTCATTTATTTAGGATTAGGTGTTCATTCAAAATTTAGACTGGGTGTTCAAAGTAAGGACAAACATAAATTTTCTAGATTTATCATAATAAATGGGAATAAAAATTTAAGATGTCGAGTTGAACATCACCCCTTGGTTGTAGAGCCGTCAGTGAGTGAACAGTGAAATTGGTCCTCTAGATTAATTAAGGTTTTTGTGAACTAGCCTAGAGACGTGATTAAAATATATATAGATATATTTGATCCCAAAGCACAAAAATGATAACTCCACCACTGCCCTACCTAAACTTTTGACGTGCTAAATTGAGTAAGAACAAACTCGGTGAATGGATCAATTTCCCCAATCAAGTAGGAGAGATATGTGGTGATGTAGAGAGCATATGGTGGAGGCATGAATGAATCAAATTAAAGGCGAGTGATGTGAAAAAGTAGTGGTGGTAGAAGAAACCCTTTAATTTCCACCTCTCTCTCTCTCTCTCTCTCTCTCTCTCTCTCTCTCTCTCTATATATATATATATATATATATGTGTGTGTGTGTGTGTGTGTGTATGTCATTATCAAGTCTCTCTCTCCAAGTGGACAATGGTTTTCCGTCATCATCCATATAAGTATATAAAGTTTATTTATTGAGGACATTCGGAATACAGCTACTGGTTAGTTTCCCTAGTGGGTTCGGGTTTATCAGATTCAATTCAATGAAATCTATAATAGTGTATTAACTTTTCTTTAGTTGTATTTTGGAAGATTAATTGGAGGCCATGATTTAATCTCCTTAATGGAGTCTTCTCTTTTCTTAATTGTACTTACTCCTATTTATTTATTATGTACAGACTACAGTGAAGCCCAAACTTTTTGATTTTTTATATAAGGGTTGTTTGTGATAATCACCGCTTTTATTAGGCGGTGGATAATAGCTAGGGGTGAAAGGGCAAACCGAACAAACCGGAAACCGGACCGTCCGGCCTTACTCGGTCCCATCTTTTCACACCTGGTTCGGTCCCGGTTTGGGAATTCCAGAAAACAGAGAAGGCAGGTTCGGTTCATATTTTAGCACCTCCCAAGATGTAGGACCGTTTTTCTTTAATACATAGAAAAAATGGTAGGCGTGGGAGTCGAACCCAAGCCTATACGGTGGATGCAAAGCACCTTACCACCTGGCTGTCAATCACCTCTATTTGTTAAGTGAGGAAATATAATATTTAACCTCTTTTATTGATTCACTACTTATATAAACTAGCATTCAAGATTCCCAGGTGACCCACCCACACCCCACCGACCCTAGATCTAAAAGTTTCACACCCACACCCCACCGACCTCACACTTCTTTGACCCTCTCACTCTCTCTCTAGTCTCTACCTCTGTACTCTCTCCCTCTACGACTCCACCTCCACCGCTCCATGGCTGGGTTTGGCCCACTTACAGATTCACCGGCGGGGCCTTGACAGACGTCTAGGCTCCACTCTCTCTCTCTCTCCGTCCGATACTCCGATTCTCTCTCTCTTTCTGTCTCACGAACAAATCATGATGGATTGATCATTGATGGCTATTTTTTCAGTACGAAGAAATCAGATGGAGCCACCGGCCACGGCCACCACCATACGCGACTGATCCAAGCATCAAAGGCAGGTGTGACACAGCTTATGCCTCTCTCTCTCTCGGTCCAGATCTGTGTGTGACTGTGCGTGACCCAGTAGCCCAAACCGATAAACCGGCCAAACCGGACCGAAACCGGCCAAACCGAATGAAACCGAACCGGGACTAATTGGTCTGGTTTCGGTTTTAAACTTTTCCAAACCGAATTACCGGTCCGGTCCCAAAAAATGCCCCAAACCGGACCGAACCGGCCCGTTTTCACCCCTAATAATAGCACATAATTGCCAAACAGTAAGAGTTAACATTTCAACAACTATTTCACGGATATTAATAACATTTTGACATAGCATTTAAATATATATTTTTGAATATCGAGAGTCATTTTTAATGCATATTATCTAGCGCCCTAGGCTTTCGTTAGCATTTTACACGTATAAAATTATATTGGTCTTGCAATGCATCTGATACTCAACCTTTTATTTTTCATTAGTAAAGGTTAGTCTCTAGTGTACTAATTTTTTTCTCACTTTTTTAATATTTTTTGTTACACATTTCTCTACATTTTTCAATACATTAGTCTAATGAACTGATTTTAGAATTTACCATGTAAATAAGAGAAAAGACACAGATTTAGGCCCCGTTCCACTAAGAGAATTTTGTTGTTAAAAACTACCCTAGTTTTGTGTTCTCACCTTTTTATATGATGTATTATGAGAGAATGACCGGCTTGATTTTTTGGAAAAAACTAGTTAGTGGAACCCTCCTTAAATGAATTTATGGAAAGAAAGAAACCCAATTGTAAGTCCAAATCGACTTGAGGGCTGAGCAGGCCACGTCCATATTGGGTGAAGGCCCAATGGTATTTCATCATAAGCCCCAGAGCCCAAACCTTCACACTAACTAACTACTAAAATTATGCGTCCATATTGGGTGAAGGCCCAACGGACATGAACATGAGTTGGGCTGCTGGTGTTTCAGTCCAATTCTATATAAAATTATGCGTCAAGTCCAGTTCTATATATATATATATATATATATATATATATATATATATATATATATATCACCGGTGATCCAGTCCGGGATCCCGGATTTCCCGGACTGGAGCATTTTTCGGTGTTTTGATGCTTTTAAACATTGTTTTTGGAAAATCCGAGCCGTCCAATGTGTTCAAAAGGTGTTTTCCAAGGTCCCTTGGGAGAAATCTTCAAAAAAAAATACCGGGAAGGGCTTGATCCAAGTAGTTTTTTGCAAAAACTGTAAATATAAAGTTTTTGCGAAAACTGCTTGGATCAAGCCTTTCCCGGTATTTTTTTTTGAAGATTTCTCACGGGGGCCTTGGAAAACACCTTTTGAACACATTGGACGGCTCGGATCGTCAAAAAAATATCGGGAACATGGAGTCCCAGATCCGGGACTCCCGGACTATATATATATATATATATATATATATATATATATATATATATATATATATATATATATATATATATATATATATATAAGTCTCAATTCCAACATTAAAGCCCAAAAATTGTGGTGGTGAACCAGTCATTATGAGGTGTTAGTGGTAGTGAAATAATGGTGGAAATGGCAGTGTTGGGGGTTGTCGGAAAAATAATTATTTGTTGTCTGGTAAGAGTAATCAATGTGTTTTGATTAAAAGAAAGGAGAAAACAGTAATCTAAATCTACAATTAGACTTTTTTTTTTTTTGAACTGCAATTTACTTTTTTTCTTTTTCGTGAACTTAATCTCGAAAGGCCTCAGATAAAATTTTCTTCGACATGGAAGGATTTTGAAAAACTGCATTTTATTTTTGGAATTAGAAAACTGAAAACTTCAAGGAAAACAAATACAAATGCCGGAAGGAAATATAGTTTTTAATGCTCGTAACTCCGCGCTTTTGAGTGGAACTTGTGTCGTGATCAACATCCGGCCATATTCTTAATATGTTAATCATCAGTATTCCTTACAAAATACCAAAAAAAAAAAAAAAAATTCATCAGTAAATCTTTATTGCAGATGTTCTGCATATTGTTAATATGAATTGATATATCATCTTCTCCATCGCCTGCATTACTGACAATTAAGAGAAAGAGATCGTTAACATGGATTTTTTTATCGCTATCATTTGAAATCAGCTGCAATTGCCGCTAACATCGGGGAGAGCGGATAAAAAAAAAGAAAAAAACAAATGGTGGAGAGCACGTTATTTTTGCAGAATCACATTATTATTATTTTTATCAATTACCATTTTTTTAATTTATAGGTTATGTCTTTGCATATCAAAATCGTCAATCTTGTAATTAACTATTACATCTTTGATCTATTGCATCATTGTTGTTGATCGCCTCTATACGCTTCTTTCATATTTTAACTTTTTCCAAGTACAAGCAACAGAATAATACAAGTGTCCAAATCATATTAATCACGATTGAAGCTCACAATCACACAAAATTCAATGAGTCAATGGCCCATTGAGGTAAAAGTAACTAAACAAATAAATAATCCCCATTCGGAAATTAAAAAAATAATCGTACTTCTTCATATTGGTTACTACTAATTTATTTGTGAGTTCCAATATCATCAAATTAAGAATGAAATAGCATTAGTGTGGCGCTCACAGGGTTTATGAAGCTGAATAAATATCACAGGCCTTATTCTTTAAAATAGGATTGCAAGGGTATATTGGTCATTTTCCACATGTGAAGGAGATACCATTCTCCATATCTTTTATACAACCCTCTCAATTTATTGATCCTTTTTGGAAATTCGAACTTTTTAAGGGAACATCGTTATTACATTTGTCATATTTTTTTATTTTTTCCTTGGGAGCCGATTTTGGGGCTCCCTTTTTTGATGCAAACACTCCAAAATTTAATGAAGTTTCAAAACTACCCTTTTCAAAATATAAAAACTATTGGAGGCACTCCATCCTAAAATTATTCCCTCATTTACTTGAGGCACTCTTAACGGAAATTGCTTGCACTTCTAACGGAAAAAAGCTTTCTGAAGTGTTCACCCTTCAAAGGTATAAGGCCAGGCAACACCAAAAAGAACATTCAATTTCACTTATATAAACATAACTAAAGAGCTCATCAAAAAAACAAAATAAAATTAGGCATGTTGGTAGCCATAGCTTCTTCCTTCTGATGTTTACAATCTGATTTGGGACATAATCCTTTTGAATCTTTCTATCGAATGGGCTTAGATTCCAACAACACGTTGGATGCCAAATGAACATAGTAAGCCTTAAAAAAAAAATCAAACACAGTGAGTAAATAGTAGTTGTCATTTACTAGGATTCTTTTTGCGCCATTCTCTCAAGATATTGTATCTAAGAGATCCATTACAATAAAGTCTCATAGGGTTTATAAACAAAATAGAAACTTGGTAATCCATTGCCCCCAATGGCTATTGGTTACTAGGCTGTAGAATAAAACTTCCGTTCTCCAGAACATGAATCTCTTTTGTTTTCATCAATTCTCATAGTGGGTGCGAAATGATACTCATATAATTTGCACATCGATCACGCCACATGCAACGAAGAAAGATATAATCAATAACCTGATGGAATAGAATGCAAGCTAGAGACGACGATCAGGAGCAGTTATTGACGATGAAAGGTAATGGAGAGCGGCGCTTGATGGGTAGGATTTGGGTAGACATCCATTTTTCTTCTTCTGTTAGGCATTAACAAAGAAGGCAGAGGAGAGCACACAAAAAAAAAATAAAATTGGAGTGTCTGAAGTAAAATTGAAACTTGCAAAAGGGTGGTTTTGGAAAACCACTGTAGCTTGGAGTGCCTCCATCAATTTTTGGAGTGCAATTATCAATTCCCTTTTCCTTTTACCTTTCAAAACATCAGTATTACATGTACTTAGTTTCAAAGATAAGGGTAAAAATGTAACCTTTTGCTTGTTACTTTGGAACCTGAAGTACAAAAAAAAAAACTAAATATCCTATTAGACAAGCTCATTAGCTTAACTGCTTCTTAACTGAAATCTGTTGGGTTTGTTATTTCTTAACTGTGGTTAGGCTAGTTGGTTTGGTAACCACAATGGTGGGTTACGTTGCTGTTGGTTGTATAAGTGTTCATTCCCTGCTTAGTAAAGAAATGATGAAGAATAGAAAATTCAGCAACTTCTCTCTCTTACTCTCTTCTTCTTCTTCTTCTTTTTGTTTCTCTTTTTTGTTCAATGTATTCATGAATCTTGTGATTGAATCATTTTTCTTATTACATAGAGAAAGAATTCACAGATTCTTTATGGTATTAGAGCTAGTCGACACCTGTCATCTGTGATTATGATCCTGTGTTCGCAATTTGCTGAATTAGGGTTTTGATTTTTGCGATGTCAAGAAGATTCTTATGAGTAAGGGTTTTGATATTGCTCCATAAGTCAAGATTTGGAACGAAGGATTAAAAGCCTTGAAGAAATGTCTTCAACATCATCTTCTACATTTGTTTTGACAGATTCTACCTCGGTTAGATTGAATCTTCCTCCTTCTCTAGTTTTTCTTGCCACGAACATACATTCATTTGTGCCTATTAAAATTGATTCAAACAATTACGTTATTTGGAGAACACAAATGGAACATGCTTTGAAAGCAAATGATTTCCTTGGATATGTTGATGGCACAATTGTGCAACCTGCACCTGATACAGTTAGAACCATCGACATTACTATTTCTGCACCAGATTTTGCACTTTGGAAAGTTGTAGATAGTCAACTGGTATCGTGTCTCATTGCAACTATATCAGCAACCACTCTACCTTTAGTTTTGGGAATTGATCATGCCTTTCAAGTATGGCAAATCCTGGAGCATAGGTTCAATTCTGTGTCCAAGACACATATCCATGATCTAAAACAACAATTGTTCAATGTTACCAAAACCACTACCTTTGATGCATATTTTGACACTATTAAAGAATTATCCTACAAGCTGGCTGCAGCAGGAGCACCTCTGTCAAATGATGATATCATATTTCATGCCTTACATGGTTTACCTAAGGAATTTGATAATCTTCAGACTGCTCATAGTGCACGAATTGGAAACTTGTCTTTTGAAGAGTTGGTTACTATTGTTAATGGGGAAGAAATCAGGAAGAACAGATCCTTTGGTAAACCTGTCTTTGGACTAAATTCTAGGCATTCTTCGTCTGTTTTCTTGACCATGAATAAGCCAACTACTGTTGTACCAGGATCATCACATGGTTCATCTCCTATTGTACCTCAAGGGCAACATCATCCTAGTTATGCAGTATAATCACAGAGTGCTCCACCATATTATAATGCTCAACCACAACCTCCTATGTATCCTGCTACATATCCACAATCATAGAACAAAAATTGGAGCAATAGTGGTAACAATAATGGTAACAAGTCCAGAGGTGGTTTCAAAAATCAAAGAGGGGATCCTTGTCAAATTTGCAACAAGACTAATCACACAGCTAAAACCTATTACCACAGATCAAATTTAAACTATCATCCACCTTCCTATTATCCTTCGTACAACAATGCTTCTACTCAACGGCCACCAATTCCTCAGGCTTACATGCTACAAACTTTTCCTTATCCTGCCCCATGCTCCTCTACTACAACTCCTGGTCTTCTTCCTTTACCACTAAACTGTCCTACTTATACTACACCCTACCCATCTACCTACTCAACTTCCTCATATCCTGCATACACACCCTTATCTACCTTCCCAATCTACCATTTCACCTTCTATCCCACCGCCTAGTAATTGGTATCTAGATAATGGAGCTACTAACCATGTTATTAATGATTTTTCTCAACTATCATTGCAGCATTCTCAGTCTACACCTACAACAGTTATGGTAGGCAATGGTCACACGATTCCAATAGCTCATTCTGGTAAGGGTATATTACCTACACCACATCCTTTTTCTCTCACTGAACTGCTTCATGTTCCATCTATTAATCACAATTTACTGTCTGTTCATAAGCTAACAATCTGATAATGATTGTAAATTGATCTTTGATGCCTGTGGTTTTGTAATTTAGGACAACAAAACCAACCAGATCCTTCATCATGGACCATCCCATCAGGGATTGTATCCAATTCAGGCCTCATTTAGCTCTTCTCCTCAAGCTTTGCTATCCACTTCAACCCTTCCTTTACAATCATCTTCTACAACTCTATGGCATCGGAACTAGGGCCATCCAAACGTTGGTTCTATGCAACATCTGGTGAATAAATTTCATTTACCTATTTGAAAACCATTTCACATTGATTGTAATTCTTGTAAAGTTGCTAAGAGTCATAGACAACCTTTTCCTTTGTCTACTTTTCATGCTAAATGCCCCTTTGAACTCACGCACATGGATGTGTGGGGACCTGCCCCTGTTGTTTCCTTCAGTGGTTATAGATACTATCTTGTGATAATGGATGGTTACACTAGATACATATGGCTGTTTCCCTTGCATTACAAATCTGATGTTAAGTCTGTTCTTTCTCATTTTTGTGCCTATATTAAGACTCAGGGGGTGTTCCAATAAGTAGTTTTTTAGTTTTTTGGTTTTTTGTGATCTTTAGTTTTTTAAAAAAACTCACTTGTTCCACTAACAAGTTTTTGGTTTTTTGGTTTTTTTAGTTGTATTATGAAATTACAAATCTACCCTTCTACCCAAACAATTATTGCTTTCTTTTTTTTGAAGGGAGGGCAGATTTGTAATTTTACATGATTAAAGTACATGTACTTGATTGTGCAATGATTTGGTTTTTTTTAAGTTAGTGGAATGAAGTGGTTTTTTTGTTGGTTTTTTGTGGGGTTTTGTTTAGTGGAATGAAGTAGTTTTTCATTTAAACTAAAACTAGTTTTTTTTTATTGGAACACCCCCTCAGTTTGATTCTGTTGTTAAGTCTTTCAGATCAGACAATTGGGGTGGGGGAGTTCATGAATAAATATTTGTGTCAATTGTTTCTTGAACTTGGTCTAGTTACACACCGGAACAAAATGGGAGGGTAGAGAGAGTCCACAGACATCTCATAAAAATTACTCTCTCACTACCTCATCAAGCTACTATGCCTACTCAGTTTTGGTTAGAAGCTTTGATCACTAGTGTTTTTGTCATTAATAGGTTACCTCATTCAGCAATTCAGTTTCAAATTCCCTATACACTTTTGTTTCACAAAGCCCCAGACTATATTAGCCTTAAACCATTTGCCTGTCTTTGTTATCCATGGCTCAAACCATATGTTCCTCATAAACTGAGTCCTAAATCTATTCCATGTGTGTTTTTAGGATATTGTTCTACTTCTAAAGGTTATAGGTGTTATGATCCTATTCTTAAAAAGGTCTACACATTTAGGCATGTAAAATTTGTGGAATATATTTTCCCTTTTCACTCTCTTGTTAATTCTGTACCTATTGATATGTCACCTTGTTGTCTTATTTCTTCTACTTTTCCTTTTGATAGCTCTCTTTCTACAGCCCAGGACCCTTCGTTGTTTGTCCTTTCTGGTCCTACTACTACCTCTATCCCCACTGGTGCTACTACTTTTGATACCTCATTGTCTAATGATTCTTCCTTTTTTTTTTGTTCCTCTTTTTGATTTTTGTCCTGGTCCACCTCAAACCATTGTTCCTATTACTTCTTCTTCTCACCCTATGATCACCAGATCAAAGGTTGGTATTACCAAACCATGGATTCCATTGTCTCGTTTTGTTATCTCTGTTCCAGATATTTCAGAACCTCACACCTTTAGTGAAGCTATCAAGTCTGACCATTGGAAATAGGCCATGTCAGCTGAGTATGAAGCATTGTTGTCCTAGGGTACATGGACTCTGGTTCTTGCACCTCCACATGTTAATATCATAGGGCGTCTTTGGATCTTTAAGTTGAAAAGACACTCTGATGGCTCCATAGCTTATTATAAAGCCCAATTGGTTGCTAGAGGCAATCAGCAGATGGAGGGCTTAGATTTCACTGAAATCTTCAGCCCTGTGATCAAACAACCTACATTGAAGCTTGTTATTGCTTTGGCAGTGCACTTTGGTTGGCCTATGAAGCAATTGGATGTTTCTAAGGTTACATGGCCTCATTGAAGAGAATGTTTATATGAAACAACCCCAAGGTTATGTTGACCCTCAAAGACCAAATCATGTTTGCAAGCTGCACAAAGCTTTGTATGGTCTTCATCAAGCACCTCTCTATTTGTGTTGGCTAAGGGTTCTCACATCACCTATGTGTTAATTTATGTTGATGATATTATAGTTATTGGGAGTGACACTAAAATTATTGCCACTCTCTTACCTCAGCTACAAACAAAGTTTGCCATCAAAGACCTTCACAATCTACACTATTTCTGGGTCTTGAAGTCCACAGAGGCAGTCACGACTTGTTCCTTTCCAAGCATAAATATGCTCTCGAGTTGCTTACCAAAGCAGGGATGAGTGAATGTAAACCTAGCTTGTCCACGAATCTTTATACTATGTATTTCTATCGGATTAAGTTATCTTACCCAATGGTCAAAAAATATTTTCTGTACCCCTGCTCAAAAAAAAGGCATAAATTCTTTTCTAATGGAGTAATAGCTAGGCTTTGTGGCAAATGAGAATTTTCTTGGTGGTAAATTGGTAATTCTAGTTCTTTTTATAACCGGATGTTTGGGCCAACTTGCGCACCTCAACTAATTCTAGGGGCTTGTAGGTAACGATTGGATGTAACCTCAATGGCCCTAAGAGATTCCTGGCAAGGGAAATTGAACCTAAGTCTTTAGGTGAAAGTAAACCTCTAAGTCCCAATTCATCCAAAAAAACCTCTAAGTCCCAAAGCAAGACTAGAAGAACAATTCCTCAAAGCCCAACGATAAGCCTGAGTTTCCTCAAGCTGAGTTCACATTAATAAGAGTGACTGAGCCCAAGATAAGCTTGACCCATATATTTTTACTTATTTTAATAAATATATCAAATTGACTTTGTATATTCAAAAACATCTCAACGTCTAAAAAGTAAACATAGTCAATATATACAATGTTTAAAACCATGGGATCTCAACTTCTAAGGCCCTGTTTTATATGAGATTTCATTTTGGAGGGATTGGTAATGAGGTGGGATTGGGATTGATAATGTGATGGGATTATTAATGAGGAGATAAATCCTTCCCTTATGTTTGTTTTGCACATGATTAGATCATGGGATTACTAATTACATGTTTGTTTTGGTTAGAATAGGATTGGGTAAAAATAATTTGTTTCCAATTCTACCCTACCAAGGAAACACCATTTTTACCACCAGAAAAACCATGAATGCCATTGGACCAAATTCAAGAACCATTGGATGCAAGTGTAGGTTATTTCTGTCTCCAATAGAATGAGGCATTCCTTGGTTATCATATCTATCTTCTTGTATGCTCCATTGGTGCATTGTTGATATGGAATCATACTAAGAGTTATGTTCTGCATTGTATGATTGGTGTGTTGACATTGAGAATAGAGTTATGTGCTGCATTGTATGATTGATGTGTGCCATTGAGAATAGAGTTATGTGCTGCATTGTATGATTGGTGTGTGCCATTGAGAATAGAGTTATGTGCTGCATTGGTGTGACAATGTTCTAGAATTCATTGCATGATTTGAACAATTACTGTGAGCCACTATCTTGATTGAGCCTCTATGTTATGTAGTTTTGCTTGAGCCACTATGTAGGTACTCTAATAGTACTCTACTTAGATGGTAGTTAATGAATGTTCATTGCCCAGATTGTATCCTTTTTCTGTGTTGTGTACTGGTTTGCTATTTTTGTAGGAACACAATATCCTGGACAGTGAAATCTGGTTTGATGCATCTTGTGGGCAGTGCTATAATCATCTTCTGGGCTGTGAGAAGCCTGTGAGTAAGTTGGGTTGTAACATGTATTCTACTGCAGTGAGATTATGCGTGCATCCTTGATTGGTTTCAGCTTGTGTTACACACATTTGTTTTGGCCTAGCCATGGGGGATGTCCTTGTCAATGTTTGAACCCCTTCTAAGAGGGGGCTTCCTCCAGGTGGTGCTTATGCACCCATTGTTATAGACCTATCGCTGGGGGTTGTCCCAGTGTAATACAAAGCTTCTGCATCCATTTTCATATTGATTAGTGTTGTGCTGCAAGTTCATTTAGCCAACCGGTACAAAATGGAACTACATCTTTAGGATACGGGATTTGTCAAAAAGGAGTGGATTGAATTTTCCTTAAGTGATGGGGTTATGTCTAGAAGGGTTTCGTCCTATGCGTGCCAGTTCAAGGCAGCCTATGAAACGGTAAAAAAGTTTCTTGGTGAGATCTTCCCTCGGTCATAGTTTTCTTGCTCGGGATGGCACATCCAGGCTCCATGTTTGCTGCACATTGTGTGAAGTTATTGGAGTGATTAATTGCTGCACATTTAGGCGCCATGTTTACTAAATTTTATCTCGGGATGGCACATCATGGGACTGCATCAATGTTAACACTGTCCATCCTTATCTCGGGATGGCACATCATGGGACTGCATCAATGTTAACACTGTCCATCGCTTAACCTCTTTTAATTTCAAGCTAATTTACCCAAAAAAAAAAAAAACACTGTCCATCCTTACTATTGTATTAACCTTATGCTTTAGCTAACATTTGTTTTATCACTCATAGGTCATTGTAGCCGTTTGGCCTAGGTTTTCTTTTCCTTTTCCTTTTTTCTTTTCTTTTCCTCCTGGGGTATGCCCTTTGTAGGCTGCACATCCGCTTAGCCCTTTTTATTTCAAGCTTAATTACCCCAAAAAATAAAAAAAAAGCAAAAGGTGAAAAAATGTGTCCATTTTGAGCACACATAATAGTGTAACACCAAAGCACATGCTAATGTTACCACGTGCATCAAGGCCTATGCGCAAGGAATTACAAAGATGGGATGGCATGAGACAAACCACAAAAAATTGGACCGGCCTGGAACTTCCCATTTAATGAATCTATGGAAAGAAAGAAACCCAATTGTAAGTCCAAATCCACGGAGTACTCTGCTTTGACTTGAGGGTTGAGCAGGCCACGTCCATATTGGGTAAAGGCCCAATGGCATATAATCATAAGACCCAGAGCCCAAACCATCACACTAACAAACTCAGACAGGAGTTGGGCTGCTGCTGTTGATCACACTCCCTTCCCGATTGATGGAAGAAAAGAGGGAGGTTGTGAGTTGTGGGGGTCCGGTAATACCGAGCGCCTTGCTCATACAACGAGACACCACCGAATTAATCTCCGAGAGATTGACATGGAGGGACTATTCGGATACATAGCTTGGAGTATACATATGTGCCGAGCGGGGGTTTCGGTCCCTCGTCTCGGATCATAACCGAAGCCTCATCTATACATGATTCAAATAAACAAGCTCACAAGGATTGTCGTTAAAAGTCTTAGAGATTATCCGAAGGGTAGGCTTAACCTGTTTCACAATGCTGGCCGCACTCTTAGTGTGCCGAGGGGCCTTTATGCTGAGTCAGCAGTGTAGTTAATGCTGCACGTGCCCGTAACAAACTGCGATCATGACGGATGACGTCAGCCGAACGGTTATGACACGTGTCAAGCCTGGATTGGAGGCATGCGTTCGTGGTGCCATCCCCGGGGCTTGTCATCATGACGTCACCCGAACGGTTATCTCACGTGACAAGCATGCTTGGGCTTGGAGCCCAAGCCAAGAGTCCGCCTATAAAAGGTAGAAGTCATCTCCTTCAAGAGGTACGCGCGAAATACTCTCAATAACCCTAAATCTACATTGCTTTCCATCTCCTTCCTTCACTTACTTGACCGTCGGAGTGCCGTTTTGGACTCAACGGTCCAGTCCGGTGCTAACGGTTTACTCAAGTGTGTAGGCCCAGGTGCTGTACAAGAGTAGGCATCAATCCCGTCACCATTCACCGCCATGAAGAGCAATAGGAGAAAGTAGACCCCACAATTGGCGACTCCGCTGGGGACCTAGTGATTTTCTCACCTTCCCGGCGTTCCTCTCTTCTTCTTGGTGATCTCATTTTCTCCCTCCTTCAGCTCTCTCATGGCGATCGTTGAAGACGACGGAATCATCGGCACGGTGGTCGGAGGCAATCCTGGTGGTGGCTCTCGGGCTGGAATCGTTTCCAACCCCATCACAGGCCTCGTCCACCGAGCCCAAACCCGCCCGAGCATGTCGGGCCAGATGCAAGAGCAGATGGTTGCCATGCGAACTTCGCATTGAAGCCGCGACAAAGAAGAACTCCCCGCCGCCTCCCCGTCGTGGGCGTGAGGCGGCTTGGCAGCGGCGGCGGTAGCTCAGTAACTCGGCACTTACCAAAACCCAACGCCGCCGGCCAGGGCCGTTTGGGCGGCCGTTCATCGTTATCGACGCCTCGGGATGAGTTATTCCACCGGTAGACGTAACCCCATCTCTAGGAGACGTTCGGTAATTTTGCACAGAACAAAAACCTCTCCCTACGGGGAGCCAATCACCGCCGACTCCCGATCTACAAGCCGCTGCGTCCAGGATCTCTCAGAACCCGGCGTAATGAAGAACTCGCCATACAATAACGCGAAAAAGCTTCGGGTTGAGTACGATGCGATCACGGATGTATCATACGCGGATCATCGCAGCGGGCGTCGCGACCGGTGCATTACCGGTGATCATCACTAAGCTCCTTCCAAGGGTACTCGTCGAGAAAGGAGTCCGAGACGAGATCGCGGTCACGGCCACCATGACAATCCAGAGTACAACATGGATGATACCGGCAATTTTATAATCATCCGGGACCCACGTACCGGGGAGTCGAAATGCTACAGAGCTGAAATTCGGCAAACTAACTCCAAGAACGAAAAGAACGCCCTCAAGACCTCGGCGAGAACGATGAGTGGCACAGGTTGAACGCCAAAAGGGCGTTTAGTGCTGGCAAGGCCCTTGAGGCCCCTCGTTCAGCCGAGAGGCCAATTGATTCAAGGCTTCAGAAAATCCAGGAGTCACCATTCACTCGAGAAATTCAAGAGGCTCAACCTCCGAAAAACTTCACAGTCCCCAAATTCACGAAGTATGACGCCAAGACAGATGCTGTAATGCACCTCGTGCACTACCGGCAACTGATGGGACTTTACGGGTACAACGAAGCCATGATGTGCAAAGCCTTCCCGATAAGCCTTCAGGGGACTGGGCTAGTCTGGTTTAACCAGCTACAACCGGGCTCCATCGGTTCCTTCGAAGAGCTTGAAGAGGCCTTCACGACTAGGTTCGTGACGAGCAGTACACAACCAAAGACGATCGATGCCTCGGCTACCGGCTGGCGACAAATCGGGGAAAAGCTAAGAAAGTATGCCGAGCGCTACTGGGAGATTTACAATGCCATTGAAAGCTGTGACCCACAGATGGCAGCCATGTCCTTTAAGTATGGCCTGGACGAGCATTCGGCGATTTTTGAAGAATTGATGCTGCACCCCCCGGCAAACATGAGCCGGTTAATGGAAACGGTGGAAAAGTTTGCCCAGTTGGAGGATGTTATATCCGAGAGAAGGCTGTCAAGAAGCTCTGGGAATCAGAAGGCCAGCGTCTTAGATTACTCGGGAAAAAAACAAGTCAACACTGTCAAGGCAGGGGGCAGCAAAGGATGGAAGAAAGACGACTCGTGGAGGGAACGGGAACCGCGCAGGGAGCGAGAACCGAAACCTAACGAGTTCGTTGGCATAACAACAGTATTCAACCTGCCTCTCTACAAACTCATAAGGGAGATCTCTCGAGAACCATGGTTCACTTGGCCAACCAACAAGCTGGGGACAGCCGAAGGTCAACCAAGTGATTGCAAGGTTAAGTGCACTTACCATAACGAGCTGGGACATTACACCACTGCTTGCCGGCCCTTCAAGGAGTTCCTTGAAAGGCAGGTGACGCAGAGGCGGCTGGACCAATATATTGACCGACAAAAGACATTTGCCCGAGCACAGCAGCCACAGCAGAACAACCCCCCGAAAGAAATTGTGGTCCATGTGATCCACGGGGCTACTACGAAGGAAAAAACAGCAGCACTTCGACAAGTGCCGAGCTCCTCCTCACAAGTTCTTACGATTGGAGGTAATGCTAAATGGAAACTTTCGGAGCGAGAGGAGCAGTGGACTATCACGTTCACCGAACAAGATTTGAAAGACATACAGCTCCCCCAATCGGATGCTCTGGTGATTTCTGTTTACATGGGAATCCCCAGAGTAAAGCGAGTACTCGTGGATCAAGGGAGTTCAACCGAGATCTTGTACTATTCGGCTTTCAAGGCACTGAACCTAAACCCGGACCATCTGTTGCCAGCTGACTCCCCTCTCTTCGGGTTCAACGGGGCTCCGGTGTGGCCGATGGGACGAATCAACCTACCCGTGAGGGCAGGCTCCAAAACCCTGCACATGGAATTCGTTGTCGTTGATGCCCCGAGCCCTTACAACGCCATACTCGGTAGAACTTGGCTACACGAGATGAAGGCCATCGCCTCGACATATCACCAAGTTGTTCGGTTTATCGGGGCCGAGGGATGGCAAGAGGACATAAGGGGCGAACAGATGATGGCAAGAAGATGCCAAGTAAACGCCGTACATATGAAGAAGAAAACCACCAAGGGAAAGAAGAAGAAAGAACCCAAACCACAGTCTATGGAGGTTCCCGAGGGTCAGGTATTGGAGGACGTCGGGACGGCTGCGGAGGAAAAAGCGGTCGAGGACCTCGTCACCGTACCCATTAATGACGATGGCACTCGCTACTTTCTCCTCGGGTCGACACTGACAACCCTTGAAAGGGAGCAACTGGTGGATTTCCTCAAAAGCAATGTCGAGGTCTTTGCCTGGACACCTTACGAGATGCCGGGCATTGACCCACAATTTATCTCCCACTCCCTGAATGTGGATCCTCTCCGAAGGCCTGTGGTCCAAAAACCGAGACGCTCTTCTCCGGCCCACTCAGACGCTGTTATAGCTGAGGTTGAGAAGCTACTTGATGCTGGGGCTATCCGAGAGGTTCAGTATCCGACGTGGCTGGCAAACACTGTTGTTGTGCCAAAGAAGAATGGGAAGCTGCGTGTTTGCATAGACTACACCAATCTTAATGATGCCTGCCCGAAGGACTGCTTTCCACTTCCACGGATTGATCAGTTAGTTGATGCTACAGCAGGACACGCTCACCTCAGCATGATGGATGCCTACAACGGGTACCACCAAATAGCAATGGCAGTTGAAGATCAAGAGAAAACAACTTTCATTTCTCCCCGGGGGACCTATTGCTACAAGGTAATGCCGTTCGGCCTCAAGAACGCTGGGGCTACTTACCAGCGAATGGTCACAAAAATGTTTGCCAAGCAGCTCGAGGATACAATGGAAGCATACATCGATGACATGGTGGTCAAGAGCAAGCACGCTTCCGATCACTTGGAGCACCTCGGCGAAATTTTTGCTGTCATGAAGAAACACAAGCTGCGCCTCAACGCCGAGAAATGGGCATTTGGTGTCGGATCTGGGAAGTTTCTTGGCTATATGGTTACTCGGAGGGGCATTGAGGCAGATCCCAAACAGATAACCGCAATCGAAAACCTTAAATCTCCGAGCACCATCAAAGAAGTTCAAAGGCTCACTGGAATGGCTGCGACGCTCAATAGGTTTATCAGCCGTTCTTCGGATCTGTGCCAACCTTTCTTCGAGTCTTTGAAGACGAGCAAAAGGAGTTTTCAATGGACCGAGGAATGTGACCGAGCGCTGGGCCAGTTAAAGGACTATCTCTCCAGAGCCCCTCTCCTCGTGATGCCCATGCCTGAAGAAGATTTGTACCTCTACCTCTCGGTATCCAGTCACGCTGTGAGCTCGGTCCTTGTTAGGAAGGAAGGGGCAAATTTCCAGCCCATCTACTACTCCAGCAAAACACTGATCCCTTCCGAAACAAGGTACCTCCCTCTTGAAAAATTGGTTCTGGCTCTCGTGACGGCCAAAAGGAAACTGCTGCCTTATTTCCAAGCCCATACAATCATTGTGATCACCGAGTACCCGTTGAAAACTGTTCTAAAAAAGGCCGACCTCTCCACTCGAATTTCAAAATGGAGCTTGGAACTGGGGAACTTCGATATTTAATACGAACCCCAGACAACAATCAAGGGACAGGCTCTGGCAGATTTTATTGCCGAACTGACACCTGATCTGAAAGACAATGATAAGCTAGCGCTCGAAGGAGTGACGTCGGAAGCTGGGCCAGATGAAACAACTTTAGGGACTCCGGCGGAAACCGAGAAACCTAACTAAGAAAGAAAGGGCAAAGTTTGGAAAATGTTCCAGGGAGATGTTTGGCGCCTAACACGTTGACGGAGCATCGAATAGCCGAGGGGCTGGCGCCGGCATCGTGCTCATCACCCCGGAAGGAGTTATGCATGAGAACGCACTGACCATTGGATTTCTAGGCCAAACAATGAGGCCGAATATGAAGCACTAGTCTCCGGCCTAAAGATGGCTAAACGCTTAGGTCTTGAGAGGCGGTCTGTGTCTCTGATGATTCACGATTGATTGTGAACCAACTAAAGGACGAGTACAACTTAAAAGACCCAAGAATGATGAAATACTACAACACAGTGTGGGAGCTGATTAAGGAGATCGAGACCGTGGAAATCGATTGGGTGGGCCGAGAGCGAAACGCCCATGCGGACGCTCTAGCCTCCCTAGCAAATACCAGGCAAAGATCCCCTAGCCGAACCATCCTCCTCGGGGAAATAGAAAACCCAAGCATCGAAGTCGAGGCAGAGGAAGTGCTATTGATATCCCTCGGCCCCAGTTGGATGGACGAGATCTACGCCTATCTCAAGCACGAGAAGCTCCCGGCAGACAAGAAGGAAGCTCACAGAATAAGATGCAAGGCCTCCTACTTCTATCTGGATCCGAACGATAACATGTACCGAAGGTCTTTCACAGGCTCCGATCTGAGAGTCGTTCACGATTCCCAAATTGAGAACATTCTCCGAGAGCTTCATGAGGGTAGCAGTGGGTGCCACTCTGGAGGTCGGTCCCTCTCCCACCGAGCTCTTACCCAAGGATACTGGTGGCCAAAAATGAAGAAGACATCCGAGGAATACGCCAAAAAATGTGAACAATGTCAGAAGCACGCCTCTCACCTCATCAGCGGTAGAAGCCTTACACCTATAACCAAAACCCCTAGCCTTTTTGCACAATGGGGAATTTTGGACATAGTGGGAAAACTGCTTGAACGGCTCCTCGGAGGATTCAAACACTTGATAACGCTCTGATTATTACACCAAGTGGGTGGAAGCGAACCCCTCATCACTATAATCAAGCTGGAGTCTTAAGCGATTTCTTTGGAAGAATATCATCTCTCGCTTCGGAGTCCCTTATGCGATCATTTCTGATAACGGGACCCAATTTGTGGCCGAAGCGATCGAGAAGCTCTGCAAGAAGCATAACATCAGGGTCTTCCACTCCTCGGTGTCATACCCACAAGGGAACGGGCAGGCCGAAGCATCAAACAAGACGATATCAACTGGGATTAAGAGACGCCTAACTCTTAAGAGGGGTCGGTGGGCTGAGGAACTCCCAAAGGTTCTCTGGGGCTATCGAACCACACCCCGGCGCTCAACTAGCCGAACACCATTCTCTATGGCGTACGGTATGGAAGCTGTTCTCCCACTAGCCACCCTAATCCCAACATTTCCGGGTGAAAAGTTTTGATGGACGACCAACGATGAGGCAATGGACAGGGAGCTTGACCTAGCTGAAGAGCTCAGGGACGAAGCACACCTGAAACATGCCTCATATCAGCAAGAGGTTGCCAGAAGTTATAACAAGAATGTCCGGATGAGACCCTTCAATGTAGATGATCTTGTGCTCCGAGAAGCGGTTCAAAAATCTAAAAAGACCAAGTTCAAACCAAACTTTGAGGGTCTCTATCGTGTGATTGAAAAGGTCGGACATGGATCTTACAGGCTTGCCGAAATGGATGGAACACCTATTGGCAACCCTTGGAATGCCACTAAGCTTAGGAAGTTCTATGCTTAGGAAAATCTTTGTTAGAAAATATATTTGGGCTGCTTGTTTTGCCCCCTTCTTATCTTGTTATCAATAGTGTTCGAATATTAAATGAAAAGAGATCTTTCGCTACTACTGTTACATACTTAGATTACTGATTAGAGTTATCAAGGTATATTGTTTCAATCCATGCGAAATCACCTCGGTCTCATCCGGAGCAACCGTTTCACTGATTAGAACCACGCAGGGGCTATCAGTAAAATTTTTTTCCAAGCGTTGGAGAATTTTAAACTCCGACTCTCTTTGCTTCGGTTCCAATCCGAGCAACGTTCCTCTGATTAGTCCTGAGCAGGGGCTATCAGTTGAAATTTTTCAAGTGTCGGAGAATTTTAAACTCCTGATCTCATTGCTTCGGTTCAATCCGAGCAACTTTTCCCTGATTGGTCCCGAGCAGGGGCTATCAGTGAAGAATTTATTCCCATAATAATTGGATGAATTTTCATTTCATTTAAATGATTGCTTCGGTTTCAGTCCGAACAATTACTTTCATTCAATTTATTTAATTTATTTTACAAGTATTGTTGCTTCGGTTCCAATCCGAGCAACTACTTTCTCCGATTAGAACCAAGCAGGGGCTATTAGGAGAATAATCCATTCTTAAGACAGTATAAATTTTTCTAAGTGATTGATAAGGTTTTTATACCAATCAATAAAAGCATACAAGGTGCAACTAACAGGCATCCATTCATCAAAAGGAAAAAGCATCAGTCTAAAACAAAATTTTCACCACTTCGGTGGAACCGGAGCATGGCGGGGTGTTACTTGTTCGGAGCCATCTCCATCAGAAACCTGTTTAAAATATTACAACCCACTGGAACGGCAAACTCCTACTGTTCAGAGCCGTCCAGGCAAAACAAGAAAACTAAAAAAATATTTAAAGAACCCTATTCTAGGGGGTTAGGTTAATAGTCTTGTCCGCTGCCTTCTCAGACGGGATCTGTCCGGAGGAGGAGGCTTCGTTCATGACCTTGTCTGCAAGACAGCCATCCAGTGACTTCTCGGTCTTCTCTTCTTCGGCTTCAGCCTCCTCGTCATCGAGATCCTCGGCATTTGGAGAATCGGGCATAGCAGGAGCCACATATTTTGGGTCTTCGGAAGCAACACCGAAGACCAAGCAGCAATGGAGATATCCCTTGCCAAAGCCTTTTCACTCGCCGTCTTTCATGAGCTTTAAGATATCCTCTGCATAGGCTTCCCCGGCCTCGGCGAAACCGGCGCTATGAGCCTCCTACTTTGCCTCCTCCAAAGCCTTAGCGTGCTCGGCTCTGACTTGCTCCAACCTCTTCTCCGACCCCTCCTTCCACTCCGCAAGATCCGCCTTTAATCTTTCATTCTCGGCGCGGAGTTGCTCGGCGTTAGTCTCGGCAGTTTGGACTTTGTTCAGAGCTGCGTCGGCCCGAGTCTTGTATTTTTTCGCCGAACCATTAAGTTCGACGAATTGCTCGTGCAGCTTTAGCATCGACTGTTCGGCCTGCAAGAGGGTCATTAAACAATGGCATGACTCAGGTAACATGAACAAATTTTGAAAAATAACGGTTTGAGCCGAAGTCTAACCTGGACAAGGAGGGAGGAGCAGTGGATAAGGTTGTCCTCCGGTCTACTCGGAACCATTGCCATGTCATTTTTCAGGGCAACGAAACCGAGCAATCCGAGAGCCAACCTTGGGTCGGCATGAATGCTATCAGTTGTCATTATGTTTCTGCCATTGGAGTTGAGCAGGATCGGAGCCCATGGCCTCTTTATCACCTCAATCTCAGGTCCCTCGTCGCGAGACTGATCTCTGCCCGTGGATTGCTCTTCGGTACCATCCCTCGGTTTTTTAGCCGGCCTCTCTTCTTCGGCTATGGTGACCCGACTTCTCGGGGCACGAGAGTCCTTAGCTGGGGACCCCGAGCTCGGCTTCTCCTTCCTTTTCGAAGGGCCTTTCTTGCTTTTTGCCGACATCTCGGCCAACCGTGCCGCGAGATCAATCTTCGGGGGTGCCATATTTTCTTCAGTGACTAAGGGGTCGGGTGAAATGCGATCTACGACAAGTCTCTCTTTCCCTCGGAGGTCGCTGATGGATTGTGCCTCCAAGTCAGCTCTCTATTCGGCAGATAGCAGGGTCTTGGACGTTCCTTTCGATTTTCTCTGCCTCCGAGCCCTAGCTGGTTTCTTTTTGAGCCAACACCGGTAAGTTGGGAGGTAGTGGAGAAGGTCGTGTGCCAAACGCCCCGAGCACTGGAACAACTGTTGTGCTCTCTCCGGATTTGCACGCGTCTTCAGGTGCCGAGTGATGGAAGCGGGACCTTCAAAACACAGAGGTCAGAAAATCATAACAAGATACTCCGTACAAGATCAACAAAAATAAGCAATAAGAGATACTAACTATGTTCGCCTCGGATGGTGGGTACGGGGAATGGACCCTCGGCCACGGGCAGACAATAACTTCTCGACACCATCACACAAATGTCCTGGAAGTGGTCCGAGTCTGGAAGGTGTTCTACTAACTGTCTCTTGTTTGGTCTCGTCATCAGGAAATATCTCCCGAAGGTCGCATTCCGAGACATGGCGTATAGGTCAAACAAGTCCCAGACCCGAAGCTCGAGGCCATCCCTAATCTTTAGTTCATACGCTGAATTTATCACTCGGTAGCTGTTTATGGTCAGCTGGTCGGGTGAAAGATGGTAGGTATTCAGAATTGCTCGGATGAAATTGTTCATCGAAAATCGGACACCGCCCTCTGTGATTGCCATCAATGGAACGATCAAGTGGTTGGGACCGTAGCTCGGGAGCATACCCTTCGGAATAAGCGTGACCCTCACTCCCTCCGGGATGTCGTACTTCTCTACAAACTTTGAGTAACCTACGTCACCATTCGTGAAATAGTGGAGGTATGGGCAGGAGGGATCTTTCTTTCGGCCGCTACCTGAAGCCCTACCCGAAGATGTAGCTGGTTTGGGTCCCACGACCCCTAACTCCGCTAAGATAGCTTGTTCAACTTCTTCCGCGGCATCGGCATCTTGTTCGGACTCAACGCTCGCTGCTTGTTCGGTGCTGGCAGACGTTCCAGTGGTGGAGGGCCCACGACCAGAGCGCTCCTCGGATTCGGTGGCATTACTCTCTTTAAGAGATCCATCCGAAACCTCTTCTTCCTCCTCTAGATCGATGGGCTCCTCTACCACAGGGTCTGGGTTCGGCGGAATGGATTGAAGGGGCCTCTCTTCTATGGGTTCGCTAAAATCGTAGTCCATCGATCACATCTCTCGCACGGGCGGGTTGGTGAGCTCAGACTTATGGGAGGGGTAAGCAATGTGCGAAGGCAGCAGGTCTTTGGAGGTCACGAGAATCGAGCTCGAGTCACGAAGAGATCTCAAAGACTGGTGGCGCCAGACCTAATAGAAGAATACATGGCAAGAGACCGATTAGCTATGTGCAGTGGGTCATGAAACCAAGACCGAACAACCTATCCCTCGGCAACCACCAGACGTTTGAGATTTTTAGACCGACAATGCATGTGTGAAGTGTTATCCCTCGGCACCCGCGACCGAGGAGGGGGATGACCTAGGTTCTACGCCTCTTGGCGTCATCTTCAACCTCAAGAACAGGTTGAAGATGACTGTTCATCTTCAACCCAGAAAACCCAGAAAAAATGCGAAAAACATGTTAATAACTCAATGAAGGCACGAGAAAACAAGCAAAAGCACGAAATAGAGATGGGGATGAAGTTTTACCTGAAGATCTAGATCAAAATCTGCTGCAACAGGATTGATTCACGAAGAAACTCGAGGATTTCTAGAGAGAGAAGGTCTGGGGTTCGAGTGAGAATAGGGTAAAAGTGTTTCCTCTTCTCTCTCTGAGGTATAAATAGCAGCCCCAAAATTTCGAAAAGACGGATGAACTTTGGGCGGGAAATGGACGCGGTACCAGTGCAGGATTCGGATCGACGTGTAATCGACCAACTGGAGACCAACGCGTGTCGTCATAAACGGTTCACCGTAGCATCCCCCTGTCACGCGTTAGCATTACGGCACGATGTGACTGCAGCTGTCACATCGCTACTGATACCCTACTCATAGGGGACACGTGGCGAGTTCCGGATGGCCGAGAAGTCGGCGGTGACAGAGAATCTCATTATGAGCCTTATCTTGAGAACGGGGCTCGGATCGGACCCTACTCGGCACCCGAGTATTCGACCCCTCCTGAGTTAGACAAACTACAAGGAGGAATCGAGGGGCTATTGTGGGGGTCCGGTAATACCGAGCACCTTGCTCATACAACAAGACACCACCGAATTAATCTCCGAGAGATTGACATGGAGGGACTCTTTGGATACATAGCTTGGAGTATACATATGTGCCGAGCGGGGGTTTCGGTCCCTCGTCTCGGATCATAACCGAAGCCTCATCTATACATGATTCAAATAAACAAGCTCACAAGGATTGTCGTTAAAAGTATTAGAGATTACCCGAAGGGTAGGCTTAACCTGTTTCACAATGCTGGCCGAACTCTTAGTGTGCCGAGGGGCCTTTATGCTGAGTCAGCAGTGTAGTTAATGCTGCACGTGCCCGTAACAAACTGCGATCATGACGGATGACGTCAGCCGAACGGTTATGACACGTGTCAAGCCTGGATTGGAGGCATGCGTTCGTGGTGCCATCCCCGGGGCTCGTCATCATGACGTCACCCGAACGGTTATCTCACGTGACAAGCATGCTTGGGCTTGGAGCCCAAGCCAAGAGTCCGCCTATAAAAGGTAGAAGTCATCTCCTTCAAGAGGTATGCGCGAAATACTCTCAATAACCCTAAATCTACATTGCTTTCCATCTCCTTCCTTCACTTACTTGACCGTCGGAGTGCCGTTCTGGACTCAACGATCCAGTCCGGTGCTAACGGTTTGCTCAAGTGTGCAGGCCCAGGTGCTGTACAGGAGTAGGCATCAATCCTGTCACCATTCACCGCCATGAAGAGCAATAGGAGAAAGTAGACCCCACATGAGTGATGAAATGGAATATTAATAACAATTTTTTTGTTTTTTCATCAAACTTTTATCAACATAGAAACTCACAGACCCCAGGCATTGCAACTTTATATCACTATTTTATTGTCCTTGTTTGCAAAATCCGTAGCCGATGCCAGATAGGGGTTTTTAGTGTACCATATCATGTATCGGCTTAGGACAGACAGAGTGCAGGAAGCCATGCCTTCAGGCATCCAAAATTGGCCTCCAGATTTGTATGTACATTTATGTATTAGATAGATCCAAAAGAATTGAGTTTTTGTCCAATTCTATATGGATTTTCTAGTCCACACCTCTAGTAAATAAGGAAAAAATGATTTTTTTGGGAAAATCTGAGCCGTCCAATGTGTTCAGAAGGTGTTTTCAAGGGCCAAAGTGAGAAATCTTCAAAAACAAATACCGGGAAGGGCTTGATTCAAGCAGTTTTCACAAAAACTGTATATATATATTTTTTGCGAAAACTGCTTGGATCAAACACTTCCCGGTATTTTTTTTTGAAGATTTCTTATGTGGACTGTTGAAAACACCTTCTGAACACATTGGACGGCTCGGATCGTTAAAAAAAAAATTTTGGATCATGGAGGCCCGGAAGTCCGGAGTCCTGACTAGAAGCTTATATATAAGGCCAAATTCCAACATTAAAGCCCAAAAATTGTGGTGGTGAACCAGTCATTATGAGGTATTAGTGGTAGTGAAATAATGGTGGAAACGGCAGTGGTGGGGGTTGTTGCAAAAATAACCATTTGTTGTCGGGTAAGAAATCAATTTGTTTTGATTATTTGGTGCTAACGCCAAAACCGTTTTTGTTTGTACCAAAATTACAGTTCTTAAAAACTTTTTACCATGTGCAAGGGACAAGCCTTTTATGCACTATAATTTTGACACAAACAAAAATGGTTTTGGCATTATAATTTTCCCTGTAATCTAAATCTACAATTAGAATTTTTTTTTTTGGGTACTGTAATTTACAATTAGACTTGGATGTAACTAACTTATGTACTAAAAAATCTAAATCTATTTTTTTTTTCGTGAACTTAATCTCGAAAGGCGTCAGATAAAATTTTCTTTGACATAGAAGGATTTTGAAAATCTGCATTTTTATTATTGGAATTAGAAAACTGAAAACTTCAAGGAAAACAAATACAAATGGCGGAAGGAAATATAGTTTTAATGCCCGTAACTCAGCGCTTTTGAGTGGAACTTGTGTCGTGATCAACATCCGAAAAAACACATCGTGGAGAGCACGTTATTTTTGCATAATCACATTATTATTATTTTTTTTTATCAATTACCTTTTTTTTATTTATAGGTTATGTCTTTGCATATCAAAATTGTCAATCTTCTAATTAACTATTACATCTTTGATCTATTGCATCATTGTTGTTGATCGCCTCTATACGCTTCTTTCATATTTTAACTTTTTTCAAGTACAAGCAACAGAATAATACAAGTGTCCAAATCATATTAATCACGATTGAAGCTCACAATCACACAAAATTCAATGAGTCAATGGCCCATTGAGGTAAAAGTAACTAAACAAATAAATAATCCCCATTCGGAAATTAAAAAAATAATCGAACTTCTTCATATTGGTTACTACTAATTTATTTGTGAGTTCAAATATCATCAAATTAAGAATGAAATAGCATTAGTGTGGCTCTCACAGCGTTTACGAAGCTGAATAAATATCACAGGTCTTATTCTTTAAAATAGGATTGCAAGGGGTATATTGGTCATTTTCCACATGTGCCGGAGATACCATTCTCCATATCTTTTATACAACCTCTCAATTTATTGGTCCTTTTTGGAAATTTGAACTTTTTAGGGGAACATCGTTATTACATTTGTCATATTTTTTATTTTTTCCTTGGGAGCCGATTTTGGGGCTCCCTTTTTTGTTGTAGAAACTCCAAAATTTAATAAAGTTTCAAAACTACCCTTTTCAAAATATAAAAACTATTGGAGGCACTCCATCCCAAAATTATCCCCTCATTTTCTTGAGGCACTCCTAACGGAAACTGCTTGCACTTCTAACGGAAAAAAGCTTTCTGAAGTGTTCACCCTTCAAAGGTATAGGACTAGGCAACACCAAAAAGAACATTTAATTTCACTTATATAAACATAACTATTCAATTTCATTTATATAAACATAACTAAAGAGCTCGTCAAAAAAATAAAATAAAAATTAGACATATTGGTACATATAGCTTCTTCCTTTTGATGTTTACAATCTGATTTGGGACATAATCCTTTTGAATCTTTCTATCGAAGTCAACCTACCCGTCTTTGGGCTTAGATTCCAGCAACACGTTGGATATCAAATGAACATAGTAAGCCGTGTAAAAAAAATAAAATCAAACACAGTGAGTAAAGAGTAGTTGTCATATACTAGGATTCTTTTTGCACCATTCTCTCAAGCTATTGTATCTAAAAGATCCATTACAATAAAGTCTCATAGGGTTTATGAACAAAATAGAAACTTGGTAATCCATTGCCCCCTAACGGCTATTGGTTACTAGGCTATAGGATAAAACTTCTGTTCTTCAGAACATGAATCTCTTTTGTTTTCATCAATTCTCATAGCGGGTGCGAGATGATACTCATATAATTTGCATATCGATCACGCCACATGCAACAAAGAAAGATATAATCAATAACCTAATGGAACAAAATGCAAGCTAGAGACGACGAACGAGAGCAGTTACTGGCGACAAAAGATAATGGAGAGCGGCGCTTGATGGGTTGGATTTGGGTGGAGATCCATTTTTCTTCTTTTGTTAGGCATTAACAGAGAAGTCAGAGGAGAAGTGTAACAACCCGAGTTTTCGTAAATAAAAATTTCGTTTAAAGGTTTAATTAATTATTTTAAATTTTGGGTTATTGGAATATTTTTCTACTAAAATATTATTTAATTCTTTTAATTCGAATAAATAGAATTCTAGCCATGTATATGCGCGTACGAGACCGAGTAACACATCCGTTACACTACCGTAGCACCCGGGGAACGAGTTTAATACCTGAAATCTACCCAACCACCGTCTTTACTCCATCCAACCACCTCGGTACGACCTAGTCTTGTCACCTCCCCACCTTGGAACTTGGTGTTGACCAAGTTAGGGTTTAAGAGAGAGAGAGAGAGAGAGAGAGAGGGAGAGGGAGAGGGAGAGGGAGAGTGTGTGCTTGTAGTACACTTGCACATGCAAGTTTTATTGTTTGTTCACTTGAACAAGCAAGTTGAGGGTTTTAGGGTAGCCACCTAAGCCTACATTTTGTATTCAAACTAGTTAGAATAAGCCTTGCTATTTTAGGAGTAACCTATGCATACCCACACAATACATGTATTAGAACACAATCTGCACAACCTAGACCTATTATGCTTAACCTTGCACTCCAAGTCTCCATGAAACATGCATCCTTGTTTTAGGGAAGAATATTCCCCTACTTTTTAGCCCACTAAGGCTACCCCTTAGCTACTAGATGTTTTCACATCCATTTTGTGTATATCTAACCCTAAAAACACCTCATAACTAAGGTGACCACGCAAAAACCTATACAACAAAGAACATATTTTCCCCCACTACTACTTTCCACTTTGGTTCAATGTACTTTCCCCAAGATTCTTCCTTTGCTTGCAAGTAAATAACCTAAGACCTAACCTAAAACTAGAGTGTGAGGTGTAGACAACTTGTGTACTTCCCATGTGCACATTTAGTGCACCATTTACACTCCCACATGGAGTGAGGTTCGGCCAAGAGAGAGGGAGGGAGTACCGAAAATTTCAAGAGGGAGGAGAGAGGTCCATTTTGCCTATAAATAGTCCACCTTTTGCTCATTTGGACCACTTTACACCTTCCTTATATGTATGTCCCTATTATTCCCAACAAACCAACCACTTCTACCACCTTTTAGCCAACTCATTTTAGTCCTGATTAGCTACTTACTAAGTTAATTAGTAAGTAAGCTAGATAGATTAAGGAGCCTCCACACCAAGGATAGCTTTTCGGCTTCCGGTTTACACCCGGAAAACAAGGTAGTTTACTAAACTAACCTTCTAATTAGTTATTTCTAGATCTATCATGATGTTCTAATTAATTTTCTAAGCATGATTTTAGAGTTTGATTGGGTTAGTTTATGCATGTATTAAGATGTTAAGCATGTTACTTAGTGTTCAAGAAAGAGGATTTCATGTTGAGAGATTAACAAGAATGCTAATGAGGTTCTAATTAGAGTGGTTCTTCATGAAATTAGAAGTGGGATTAGTAAGATTAAAGTGATTAGAAGTTTAATAGAAGTGATTGGAAGTTGATTAGAAGATATGTATTGTTCTAGACAAGGTTCTAGTATTATTATGTTAATCTTTCATGGAAGAATTAGTTATTCATTGTTGATTCAATCAATGGTTATCGTTTAATATGATTTTCCCTAAATAATATATGTGCTATATTTAGTGAGAAAAATTGTTACTTACTGTTTGGTTCTTTTACTTCTTTGCAATTGAAAATAATTGTGTGCGAGCGTGCCAGAGAGAGTTTGAATCTCCTCCCTCAGATTAACTTTGGAAAAACCAAATCTAATCAGGCGATTGTGTTTTATTGGTTCAATTACCTCAATTAAGAGGATTTTTCAACAAGTGAAGAAATGTAAACCAACAAACTTAGGAAATCGAAGAACAACAAAGAAACAAGACACTTCGATTAATAAATCAAAGATAAACTTACTTCGAAATTGTCTCCAACTTCAAATACAAAACTTCGAACAGGTGATTGTTGCAAGAACAATCGGGATAGGGGTGATTGTTATAAGAACAATCGAGTTAAATCCTAGTCTAAATCCTAATCTACTTCCTAATCTACTTCGAACTGAGTTCGAAATCCTAAACTACTTTGCCAATGAACAAACCAAGCATCGGTTTTTGATAGTGTTTTGTTGAAGATTTGTCCGGGGGCTTTTACTCTTTGAATTCTTCTATTTATAGATGCTGCTTGTGATTCGAATTTCCCGCTCAATGAATTTGAACATCGGCTTGCTTCGAACTCTAACTTCCACTCCTGGAGTTGGCAGTTGCTCCTTCCTCCACGTCTGAATTTGAATTCTTCTGAAATCTTCCTCTAAAAGCTTTGATTTTGAATGCATGCTGCTTGTTCAAACGAACTCAAATGATTAAGCGTTAAGATGAATAACTGCCTTTCTATAAGTATTCCACGTGTTATAACTGCCAATTTGCCTTGTTTCCCAAGTTCACACGTGGCACTTATATATTTAAACAGTTAATCCCATAGCTTTGAGGTTCATTCTTTCCAATAATGATGGTTCGTAACTGCTAAACCGTTTTTATATTTGAACACGATACGACATCGTATTTACTCAAATAATGCTCTTTTAATCCAAGCAGGTTCAGACGTATCGGCGAGTAATTGCCAACGTTTGGCACTCTTGATTACGTGTCAATTAATCATTGGATTGGTTGATTTTAAATGTAAACATACCCCCCACATTAACATCTTTGTTCAAAGGATTTGAATAAGTGTTAATGTGCCCTTTTGCCACTTCGAATTCCCGTAAGCTTCCGAAGCAGAAGTTATTGGCAGTTCTAATCACATTCAACGATGCAGTTAACAATAAATCTCTTCGCTCTCATGAGAGATTCGTGGATAGTGGGCAGTTAAAACCCATGTTCTCCATTTTTGCTAGAATTTGAATCGTTTAAACTAACAACTTCTGTTTATAAAAGGACTTAATCACTGGCAAAAATCAATCACCAATTCCCTTTGTAAACTGATCTCCATCTTATTTTAACCATGTCTGATATTTCTAGCACTCAAAATGCCTTTGAAAATTTGGTTCTAAATGATTCAACTTCTACTGACACTAGAAACATTGTGACGCCAATTGTTGGTGAGATTCGAAGGGATCGATCTTATACAGTGGCTCACGTAGAAACTTCTGAGCCCATTGACCTATGGAACCCTCCATCGCCCCCTACTCATAAACCCTGTCTATGGGGTTTACCATCTGAGATAGTGGTGGTAAGAATGAATGATCCTGCTGGCTATAAAGGTTGGAGCCACTATCGCTCATTGGCTATGAGTGAATATTTAGCTCCTTTCATCAGACGAGATCCCAATATAATGCTGCTTGACGGTCTTATAGCCACTTGTTTAACTCCGGCTTCTTTAAAGTCCATGAAGGCTAAAAAGTGGGGCTTTCTTTGGGTATGGAGAACTTAAGCGAGAAGGCGATTACTCGGTTTATATCTTTGGTTGCATGAGGTTCGAAGACCCCATTTTGAAGGGGACTTCATTGATCCTGCCAATCTTCCCCTTCGAGACCTTCCTGAGAATACGGATTGGTTCGAAGAGCTAAAGAGTATCAAGTTTGGCCCTACTCCTTATCATGCTAACTTTTCTTATTCTCTTTATCCCCATTCTGATTCCCTCAAGGCCAAAGAGCTATTGGCTGCTTTTGCCTTTTTGGATGTAGGTATTCTTGAGGAGGACATACCTTTTAGGAACTTTTTATGGGCTTGCGAAACTCTTCAATGTAGCATTCAAACTAGCCCTTTCTTTCACTCTTTTCTCGAAATTAAACTTCCCTCGCTTGAATGTGGATGAAGAATAACACCGCTTCGTTTGGGTTTAATCAAGACCTTCATGACTCTGAAGTGCTTCATGATCGGATCTCCAAACCTCATAAGAAGGTGGAAAACCTTAAAAGGACGTTCCTTGAAATGCCCACCGACGTTTCTAAGAGGCCGAAGCGGTTTAAGAATCATATGAAGAGAAATGCTCTCAAACTGGCCAAGTTCGAAGTCAAAGCCAAGACTCTGGTTTTGAAAATCAGGCCATTAATTGAGAAGAAGCTTAAATTTGATGAAGAAAATAGAGTTAGAATGATGGAAAAGGAATTTTTTAGCTTCACTTGGGTACGATTCCATGCCTTAGTGACTTGGAGCTTTCCTCATTATTTCCAAGTTATTCCTACTCCAACAGTTGCTTCACTACCAGTAGATGCTTAGTCCCCTTTGTGTAATAGGATTTTATAGCATGTACTTTCTTTCTATCTGAAGTTTTAATGGAATATTAGTTCTTTCAATGGCTTGTCATGCACTCTTAAATGCTTCTCGAAGCACTTAATTATGCTTTTAACCAACTCGAACTTTTAAGAATAAAGTATATTTCATGAGAATAAACCAAAGAGTGGTTCGAAGCATGAATACGATTTAAATCTAAAAATAATTATCAATCAAAGGTTGAAACTAAACGTGGGCCAAAAAATAATCATAGGCCCAATAACTTTAAAATGGATACTTGGCCCGAAACGCTGCACCGCTTCCTCGTAACGTATAAATCTAGGGTTTGAAACATTCTCATTACGCGTTCAAACTTTTAAACACTTTGCTCTCCCTCTCTTTCTATCTCACCACTGCATCCATGGCTTCTGAAAGTGTTAACCAAATGGGTACCTCTTCGCTTGTTCTTCGAAGATACGTTGAAGAAGAGATGTCAAACTCAGGCGGCGATTTGCGTAGCCAAGTCTTCATAACGAACCCTGATAGAACTGATACCCACATTTTAGGGCCTGCATTCTTCGATCTGCCTCTCAAATTTACGTCATGCTACCCTATCTTAGAAGAAGGTAGGCTTATCAAGGATCAAGAACAAAATTTTGCAGAATGGCCTGCAAGGAACTTTGTATGCTGGCCAGTTCAGGATAATGACTGGGGTGATTGGACTGATCATATTTCAAAGTATAAGAGGACTGAGTTGGAAGAGATTGGACTCTGGCACATTATCACTCTACTTGAAATGGTATTCCCAAAACCACAAGACTTATACACGCCGCCCTAGCTTTTTGGGATTCGTCATTTAATTATTTCCGATTTAACTGCGGAATGATGGCTCCCACGGTTTTAGATGTATCATTTCTCACTGGACTTCCCCCATTTGGTCCAATGGTTGATATTTCCAAGTCCATCGATGTTCCGCCCTTGGCAATCATGAAAACCTCAGGCTCAAACGCCTCATATGGAAGCTTTCTTAAAAATGAGGCCAAATTCGAAGATGGAGTATCTAATAGAGAGTTTTTTGCATATCTTCTGTACACCTTTTGTAAAATGATCTTCTGTCATAGTGGTAAGAAGATTATGCCTGAATTTGCCCCTTTGGCGTATTGCCTTTCTCAGGGTTAGAAATTTGACTTGGCTTCACATTTCTTGGGATACGTTTATAAGATAGGATCTGACAGCCAATCGAAACCACTTATGTTTAACATAGGGGGCCCTCTTTGGTTCTTACAACTGTGGATTCTGGCGTATTTTCCAACATTCGAAGTTGCTGTTTCAGAGCCTGTAAATGTTTATGGGGATAAATTCAAAGTTATGGCTACCAAACCTTTATCATTGGTTGAATATCTGCAATATTTTCTCAAAATGAGGGAAGATAAAGAAGAAACAGAATTTCGACCTTTCACTGACTGGAGTATTGGGCCTTCCTGGATAAAAGAAATGATGGAAAATAGAGGTGCCACTACCTTCGCTACTGCTTGGGGAAGTATTTTACTTCCAAGAGAGCTTTTCATAGGTGGGATTGTTGGTGGCTGCAGACAAACTCACTGTGAGACTTATTGTCCTGCTCAGTTTGCCAGACAGTTTGGCATGGTACAAGCCATGCCATGTCCTTATCCCGGAGAAGTTAATGTTCCTCTCTATGTTAGAAAGAAGGTGGATAAGAATGTACTTTCTCGTATAAATGTGGGGTATAGAAAGTCTAGAGCTACCTTCAAGCCCTTCCAATTTTCAATGGATGACCCAATTTTCACTAACTTTTTCTCGTTGGTGGCATAACCTTATGGATCTATACACTCGGACCCCTTTTCAAAGACAAGGTTTTGCAAACCATATTGGGTGTCTGTTGCACATGAAGGTGAGATGCATTCTAGTTCACTTTCTCAGATCGGATGATGGGTTTGGTGTTGAAAGAGGAAGCAAATCCCAACAAGAACAAAGGAAACAACACCGGATATACAATCTTACGCTTTGATACATTGCCGCTTTAAATGTTAAACCACTTCGATCCCAAGCACCACAAATTGAGACTAGATCTCAACAAACAAGAACCCTCCTCCTTCTCCATCGGGTAAATCTCTTCTTGTTTGTGTGATTTCAACAATTTTAATCTTTTTTCGATTCTTCCGACGGTTCATCTTGCAGAATCTACCCCTAAGAAAAGGGTGAGAAAAGTGAGAGAGACTGTCCAGACTTCTGCTTCTCCAGGTTCAAAGTCAAGTATCTCTTTTTATCTCATCTAATCCTGTTAACTTTGTGCTCTTTACTAATCATTACTTTCTTGTCCTTTCAAAGCCAAAGAAGAAACTTTAGCAACAAAGAAAAAAAAACTTAGCCAAGAAGAAGCCAAATCTGCTGAAGTTTATGAGGCTTCAAACGGAGAAGAATAATATTAATCAAGAACCGTGGAAGAAGGAGAAGAGATAGAAGACATTACCATAGGCCAATTTGTGAAAGGTAAGCTGTTATATTTTTAATTTCAACATGGCCCTTTGGAATTACTTTCACATTTCTCAATTTTATATGTTGATCTATTTTCAGAAAGGAGGACAAAACTCAAGCATGCTGAAGCCTCTAAATCACCTATACAAGCACCTGGGCCTGAAGCTGTAGACCCTCAATCAAAGCTTGATTTGCCCTACCAAACAACTAAAACTCATATCCCTACTCCATTGACCAAAAGTCTCCCACAGGAAACAATCTTTGAACCTGAGGCTGTTCCTGAGCCACATATTGCTAATTTCCCTGTCCAATTCGAAGTTTCTACTTCGAAGGATGACACGAGCTTATTTCCTGAGATTGCACCAAGCATCTCCACTGTTAAAATCACTGATCAACCTGAGATAGTGACTGAGGAAGCAGGTCTTGAACAAGTCCCAAGAACTGACACTCCTACGGATCGCCTTCTAGAAACTAATATGGCTCTTGAGCAAACCAACAGCGGGACCATCTCATCCAGTTGAGGTAATTTGGTTCATTGTGTTTATGCCTGCATTAATCATACCTTACTTCGAAGACTTAAGCCTAATCATACTCATCCATTTTCCTCAACAGGATTTTGGTGCTTCTACTAGCATTTCTGCTGGTGATACTTCTTCACTGGAGCAGTTCAAATTAAAATTGAGTGATTTCTGCCAAAGAATCACCAATCCCAAGGCTCCAACTTCTTCTCCTGAATCTCCCATCAATCAACCAACTCAAAGTTCAATACAGTTTATCCCCTTCTGAGTTGGTAAAACCAACTTTCTCTCCAGATGAGATTCAAGAATTGAAGGAGATCTTCCAGCAGCTTTCAAAGTTGGGCTTTGAGAACCCGGGCCGAGGGGATTTAAAGGCACATTTGGATATCTGGCTTTGTCCAAGCCGCCTCGGTGCTTGAGACACGCTTCTCAAGAGCTTCACAAACAGCTTTTGAATAAGGCTGCTGAGTTTCAAGTGAAGGCTCAACAACTTTGTGAGGTTCAAGAAAGGCATCTCCTGAGAGAGAGCTTGGTAGCAGCCTTATCTAATGCAGATGATGAAGCTCGAAGAGTGGTTTCTTCTTATGATCAAGATGTTAAGAAGCTTCATTATCTAAGAGAAGAAGAAGGTCGACTAGAAGAAGCTTTACTTCAAGTTAGAAGAGAAATTGATCAGACCTCTTCTAATATACAATCCTCTATGAACAAAGCTTCTTCAACAGTTGCAATCATCAAAGACCTTAAGTTCCAACTGCAACAAACCTCTGATCAAAAGGAATTTTATGACTTTATTTGTAACAGAGGTGCTCATGTATGGAGTGACCTAAAAGATACAATTGCACAGTTTCTTAGTAATGAATGAAATGTTTATTTTTCTCTCAATTCATTACTTTATGATTGCTTGGAATATTGATCTGATTATTTAGCATTCAAGCTTCGAACCATTTTATCTGCTTGTTCCTTACAAATGATCTTTGAACAGCACAAGCAAAACAGAAGACAAACTGATTTTATTTCATCTTCTACTAAAGGACTCCCAAATGGTTGGGAAATAGGCCTTCAGATATCTTCCATTGATCTTTCTTCTATGAACATAGCCATTTAAGTCTTTCAAATGATATGCCCCTCTTTTAAGAACTCTATGAATTTGAAAAGGCCCTTCCCAATTTGGGGCCCATTTTCCAAGTCCTTGCTTTCTTTCTTTGATAGGTAACACCACTTTCCATACTAAATCACCTATATCAAAGCTTCGAACAGCCACTTTCTTGTTGTAACTCCTAGCTACTCTTGACTTTTGTAGCAGTTTTTGATTTAGAGCCTTAATTCTTTCTTCATCCACTCCTTCTAGCTCCATATGCATTGCTTGATGGTATGCCCCAATATTTAGGTTATTTTGAGAAGCAACTCTCCGTGATCTCACTACAATTTCCATTGGTAAAACAGCATCATGCCCATAAGTTAGAGCAAAAGGAGTAGTACCTGTACTGGTTCTTCTAGTGGTTTGATATGCCCATAGTACATTTAAGAGTAGACTTGGCCATTCTTCTGGATTTCTATCAACCATTCTATGAATACCTCTTTTGATAATCTTATTGGTTGATTCTGCCTGACCATTTGACTGAGCATAATAAGGAGTAGAGTTGATCAAAGAAACCCCATGAGAAGCTGCGAAAGCTTTTACCGCTCTGCCTTCGAAGATGGAACCATTATCCACTGTTATGGTTTCTGGAGATCCAAATTTGAATACAATATTCTTAATGAATCCAATTACTTGTTCTTGAGATACATTATCAAAAGCTTGAGCCTCTACCCATTTAGTAAAGTAATCAGTGGCAACTAAAATGAACTTATCACCACTTCTAGAAGCAGGGTAGATCATGCCAATCATATCCATGGCCCATCCTCTAAATGGCCAAGGCTTAACTACATCTTTGTAATTCAAAGAATGTGTAGTCGCGAGAGGTCCTGTTTTTTGACAAGCTTGGCATCCCTTTGCATAATCAATACAATCTTTAAGGATGGTAGGCCAATAATATTCATACCTTCGAATTAACCATCTCATCTTGACTCCTGCTTGATGAGCTCCATAGATACCTTCATGGACTTCTGCCATGACTTTAAAGGCATCAACCTTGCTTAGACATTTAAGCAACAAACCATCTGCTCCTCTCTTGAAATGACTCTCCATTGTACATAATGTAATTAATGTGATCTTAACCTTGTTGCTCTATCCGTTTTTAGCATCGGGCTTTGTTAGATAATCAATCAATGATTGTCTCCAATCGCTCAAACTAGGAGGAGTGGTGATTTCACATACTTAAAATCAAGATATCTATCTTTGAGCATTGTTAAGGATTTCCTTAGAGTTAATCGACAAAACTCTTTGTTGTCATCGGTGATAAATTTAAATCCTCGATGCTCTTTTGTGCCAAAAGACCGCTTCTTCATTAAAGAATCTTGGCACATAGGTGAAAGTAATCATATGAAACTGCTTCACTAACAACTTCACATATTGATGATAAGGTTTTAAACCAACACTATGGCAACCAAAATCTCCTTTCACCTGGTTTATCACCAATTGAGAGTCTCCAAACACTTCAACTATGTCAATCTTTAAAGTAAGCAAATGACTCTAGCCCCATAACTAAGGCTTCATACTCTGCTTGATTGTTGGTGCATTCCCCTTCATTTATTTGAAACCCAAATTTGGTTTTCAAACCTTGAGGGGATTCCAAAACAATTCCAATTCCAGCCATTTGAAATGTTTTCGAACCATCGAACCACATCTTCCATGGTTTAATTGTTATGATATCAACATCTGCTATCTCAGGAGTCTCAATTTCATTTGGACGATCAGCTAAAAAATTAGCCAAAGCTTGTCCTTTAACTGATTTTTGAGGGAGATATTCTAGATTGAATTCTATTAAAGATACAATCCATTTTCAATTCTCGCCACTAAGTACAAGGTTGAGACAACATATACTTCATAACATCTGTCTGGGAAATTACATAAGTTACTCTAGGCATCATATAGTACCTGAGTTTCTTCGAAGCAAAAAACAAGGTTAAACATAACTTTTCTATTGCAGAATACCTACTTTCACAATCATTAAGAAACCTACTTAGCTAATAAATAGCTTGCTCGTTTCCTTCTTCATTATCTTGAGCCAATAGAACTCCAATTGAGTTATGGTTTGCTGCCAAATACAATTTAACAGGCTCTCCCTTTTTGGGTGGAACAAGAACTGGTGGATTGATCAAGTACTCCTTGATGGTCCTGAAAGCATCATCATGCTCCTTAGTCCATTCGAAGTCCTCTCCATCCTTCAATTTCAACAAGGAAGAAAAGACTTTAGTTTTTCCTGCAGTGTTAGATATAAACCTTCGAAGAAAATTCAACTGTCCAAGAAATCTTTAAAGCTCCTTCTTATTCGAAGGAGGTCTTGCTTCAATAATAGTTTTAGCTTTATTGTTATCAACTTGAATACCTTTACTGTGAACTAGATATCCTAAAAAGTTACCTGCTGTCACTCCAAAAGCACATTTAGCAGGATTCAACTTTAGTTGATAATGTTTCATTTTCGAAAAGGCAGTTTTCAAGTGTTCTACATGTTCATCAATAGATCTTGATTTGACAATAATGTCATCTATGTAGCATTCTAAAAAACCCCCAATTATCTCATGGAAGATAGTGTTCATAGCTCTTTGATAAGTAGCCCCAGCATTTTTGAGCCCAAAAGGCATTTTGACCCATTGAAGGTCCCAAGGTTGCCAGGGCTCTAAATGCGCTTTTATGAACATCTTCTTCACCCTATACAAATTTGATTATACCTGAATGTCCATCCATAATAGACAAAATTTTATAACCTGCAGAACTATCCACAAGCATATCTACTATAGGCATTGGGTATTCATCTTTAGGGGTTGTAGTATTCAAGTTTCTGAAGTCAATACAAACCCTAATTTTCCCATTCTTCTTAATAACAGGAACAATATTTGATAGCCATTCTACGTATCTTGCTGTTCTAATAAAACCAGCATTTAGAAGATTTTGAATTTCCTTTTTAACCAATGATATGGTTTCGGGGAGACATTTTCCTTGGAAGTTTGTTTGAAAGGTTTGCAATTAGTTTTGATAGGCAATCTATGCTCAACTAAATTCCTACTCAAACCTCAAGTAATTCCTTGTAACTCCAAGCAAAGCACTCTTTGTTCTCCTTAAGCACCGAGATCAACTTGGACTTCAAGCAAAGATCAAGCTCCTTGTTGATTTGTACAAGATTTGGAACAATTCCTTCTCCCAATTCCACTTCTTCTAAAAGGGTCTGAGAGTCCACATGGCCTATAAAAGCTTTTTTCGAACTTAATTGGCTTCAACCCCCAAATGATTTTTCACCCAATAATTCTTCCCAATCATTTGTTTCTTGTAATTTTCGCTCTATTTCTAGAGCCATAAATTTGACTAAGGCCAATGAACTGGCCTCTTCGACCCTACGCCTTGGATTCACATCCAAACGGCCTCATCCGTGGTGGATTGTCCGATTCATAATCAATCGCTTGTTTAAGCTTAGATTTTAACTCTGCCAGTTCTCCCATTTCCAACCATTTGGATGGAAGGGTGGCGATTGTGCTATCTCACTTAAAGGAATGATTTCAGGCTTATACATTTCAGCCTCTGCACAATTTTTCAAGAAATCTTGAAGGGATGTGGATCTGCTTTCACTTCTTCGATTCCCACCTCTTTCCCTTTTTCGTACTTCACAATCATCAAGGCTTGATGCATTGAAGATGGAATACAGCCATTAATATGAATCCAGTCTCTACCAAGTAAAGCATTATACTTACTTGTAAAAGTATCCACCACAAAGAAGGCTGTATCAGTTTCCACTTGGCCAACTTTCAGGCGGATAGAAACAATTCCTTTGGGGTTTTACTTTCACCAAGAAAACCAAAGAATGGATGTACTTGTTGGGATCAATCGAACCTTTTCCTTCCCCAACTTCTTTAAGGTCTTAGAAGGCAAGATATTCTTCTTTGCACCATTGTCAACCAACACTCGTTTAACAAAATCCCATCAAACAAAGCGCATATATATATATAAAGGTTTCAAATGGTGCCTCATATCATTCGAAGGGGATTTGAAAGGATAAGAAAGATCAGCACAATTCAAATCAACAACTAAAGGATACTTCGAATCAATCTCTGTCTCTGGAACAAACACCGCTCTTTCTGCAGATGTTACTTCTGGCTCCTCCATAGCATTAACCATGATCATAAGCTCTTCTTCTTCTTCTTCCTTTTGAATTTTAGATACTAAAGCTCCCCAACCATCATTCCAACCATTATCATATGTAAGGCTATACTCCTCTTCACTTGACACATCAATGGTTTCCATAGAAGTAACTGTTGGTTGTAACGCCCTTCGAACTGGTGAACAATCTAGTCCAAAAGGTCCAAAATCGAATGACGGAGAAACCATGTTAATTTCAACTTCCGCAAAGTCCCAAACCCAATGGTCCTCTTTTCCCCTTGACCGGTAACTCGATCCATCCTCTATTGTGTCCATTTTTTCAGGAAACTCCACTGCAGAAGTTTCCATGGGGGACAATGTTTCAATAGGGGATGAATCCATTCCCCCTCCTTCTTCCTGTTCCACTACCATGGCTTCTAATAAGCCAGACTGATAGCTTGCCAAGGAATTTGGTGATGCTGGACTGTTTCGAGGTACTTCACTGTCCATCCTTGCAGCCAGACTTTCCAGTGCTTCTCTTTCTGATTGAGTAAACCCTTTTTGAAGAGATTCTTCAGAATCTTCTCTTCGAAGTCTGTTAAACCTCGGGTTAAACTTGTCACCCCCATTATGATTTTGTTTGGAAGCATATTCTTCCATTTGGAAGCTAGTATACCTCCTTTGCAATTTCCTCTTCTAAGTTCAAGTAATCATAGGAATCATTTGAGGTGACTTGGTCTTTGGATCCCTAATCACAACCCATTGACCAGTAGGTGTATTTGGAGGTTTAACCATCTTGTTTCCCAATTTAGGAGGGGTTTTATATTCCTGGAAGAGTTCTGGTTTACCCTTCTTCAGAAACCAATCGGGAACTCCTTTTACTAAGGTGAATTGTTCCCCTTCTTCATACAAGTGGTTCGAATGCACTCTACCCATCTCTGGTATTCCTGCATACTTAGGAATTCCAATTTCTGGGTTGGGCCTTTTAGCACTAGTTCTATCCTTCTCATTAAAATGATTTCCAGGACTATAAACATACTCATCGAACCCATAATCCATGTTTCTGAAACCCTTCTCCTCATTTAAACCATCAAAATTTGGTTCGAACGGGACATTAGTGTTTTGTTTGAACACTCTCTTAGGTTTAGGAATTTGGTAATCACAAGCTTTTGCGGGTTCATACCAAGATTCTGGTATGTCATCTAAAATTATAGGCTCTTTTTCCAAGCCTTGATTTAGGTCTACTTGTGCTAGCCTCTCCTTTATCCTTCTCAAATGAAGGCAAAGGCTCATGCTTAAGTCCTGATTGCTCTTCTAATTTTTGTAATACAAGCTTTTGGGTTTGAGCCAGTTCTTTAAATGTAGCAATCATTTCAGCAAACTGATTAGATAACACCCCTCCTCCCACTTCTGGATTTTTTGGGTCATCAACATGTACAGTTCTATTATTCCTAGTATTCATTCGAGAAGTCTGGCCAACCCCCATATTTAAGTCTTGACCAGTACGAGTCTCTGGTCCTATTTGAAAGCCTTCGACTTGTTCATTCTCTCTAGAATTAACATTGTTCTCATCTTCTGGCGTTTGGCCAATCTGAGAATCATCTGCTTGCTTCCTAAGTTTTGGAGCCATTCAACACTTTCAGGTGTCCCACCGAGCGTGCCAAAAAATTTGTTTGGTTCTTTTACTTCTTTGCAATTGAAAATAATTGTGTGCGAGCGTGCCAGAGAGAGTTTGAATCTCCTCCCTCAGATTAACTTTGGAAAAACCAAATCTAATCAGGCGATTGTGTTTTATTGGTTCAATTACCTCAATTAAGAGGATTTTTCAACAAGTGAAGAAATGTAAACCAACAAACTTAGGAAATCGAAGAATAACAAAGAAACAAGACACTTCGATTAATAAATCAAAGATAAACTTACTTCGAAATTGTCTCCAACTTCAAATACAAAACTTCGAACAGGTGATTGTTGCAAGAACAATCGGGATAGGGGTGATTGTTATAAGAACAATCGAGTTAAATCCTAGTCTAAATCCTAATCTACTTCCTAATCTACTTCGAACTGATTTCGAAATCCTAAACTACTTTGCCAATGAACAAATCAAGCATCAGTTTTTTGATAGCTGTTTGTTGAAGATTTGTCCGGGGGTTTTTACTCTTTGAATTCTTCTATTTATAGATGCTGCTTGTGATTCGAATTTCCCGCTCAATGAATTTGAACATCGGCTTGCTTCGAACTCTAACTTCCACTCCTGGAGTTGGCAGTTGCTCCTTCCTCCACGTCTGAATTTGAATTCTTCTGAAATCTTCCTCTAAAAGCTTTGATTTTGAATCTGTACAGTTGTTCAAACGAACTCAAATGATTAAGCGTTAAGATGAATAACTGCCTTTCTATAAGTATTCCACGTGTTATAACTGCCAATTTGCCTTGTTTCCCAAGTTCACACGTGGCACTTATATATTTAAACAGTTAATCCCATAACTTTGAGGTTCATTCTTTCCAATAATGATGGTTCGTAACTGCTAAACCGTTTTTATATTTGAACACGATACGACATCGTATTTACTCAAATAATGCTCTTTTAATCCAGTGTGTCTGTATCGACGAGTAATTGCCAACGTTTGGCACTCTTGATTACGTGTCAATTAATCATTGGATTGGCTGATTTTAAATGTAAACACTTACTAAAAAGAAAGGATAAGTATATTATGGAAAATTTTTAAGAAAGTATGGAATTTTCGATAAATAAATGTGAAGAGAGGATTTTTACAAAATTTTCCTAGAAATATTTTTACTAAATTATTGTGAGTATAATTTATGGCTTTGATGAAAAGCAAAGAAATAAAAAGAGTTGATGAAATTTTCTAGAAAGAAAATTATGATTTACAAGATATAGAAAGAGATGTCTTATTTGAGTTTATTGGAAAGAGAGTTTTCTAAAAATATAAAGAGTATATTTTTGGAGAGATTGAATATTTTTGAAAACCCATAACTAGTAGAGTTAAAATTTTTGATAAGAAATTTCTAGAAAAGAAGTATATGTTTAAATTATTTTTAAAGAGAGCAAGTTGATTAGTTTTATTTCTTTTGAAAGAGATAAAAAGAAAAGGTAGAAAATAAAGTTTTGATGAGAAATGAATTTGAGAGATTTGGAAATATTATTTTGGAGAAAGTTGGTGTAATAAATGGATGATATTATGTGGGAAAATTTCTAGAGAAAATATTATATTTTAGAGAGTGTGTGTATTTAATTGTATGATTTTATGTGAGAAATGTCTATTTGGAGGAATATGAATTTTAGAAGAAATTACGGAATATTGCACGGCCATGATTTGAGCATGTGACGTTCAGCACGTACACAATACGCTACGACACCGGACTTGAAAATTTTGAATAACGTTTGACGGGAAAATAGAGATGAGAATGAAAATGGATTTTCAAAACGAGAAATGAGATTTTCAGGAAATGAAATGAAATGAAATGAGATTTGAAAATGAAATGTGATGAGATGAATTGTTACCACCTCAAGTTCGCGGAGAGAACTTGGAGGAATGGTTTTGATGCGGTAGTGCAGCGAGAGCTCCACTTCCAGTTCACGGAGAGAACTTGGATGTTTGGGCTAAGCGTGCACAACATATGGTGAACGGACCTCATAAACAGACTGGACAAGTTCGGTGATATGAGACGGCCGGAATTGTGTCATGTGAGTTGCGGGGTGGACGGACCGTGCAAACAGGCTGTTAAGTTCGGTGATGCACAACGGCCGGGATCTCGAGCAGAAAGGTTGGTATCGTCAGTTGAAGGAGGCGTAAACGGACCAATAACTTTCGAGTGGTGGGAGATATATGAAATTTGAAGAAGAATGCTAAAAGAGGCACTAAATTGAGGAAAAATCGATTTTTGGAAAATTGTTGATAAATGAGTTAAACTTGAGAAACTGAATAAGATTGTTTCAAGAAATGACACGTGGCGAAATTCTGAGATACTGAAATGAGATATTGTTTTCTGCGCATGTTTACTCTGATCCGCATTGACACACATGGTGCATTGTATGGTTTTACCGCTCATAAGTTACATGTACTGTTTTTGCACTTATTATTCTAGAATTGCTACTTAGAGGTTTAACATAGTGAACTACTGAGCTTTGCTCACGGTGTTTCACTCGTGTGACCCTGGCATAATACCATGATGTTGCCTGTGCAGCTCGAACGTATTATGTCAGATTATCTAGATGGATAAGGACAATACTGTGGAGACCGGTCCTGTGGAGCAGGGAATGCTGCCAGAATGGGGGATGACTAGGCACAGGAATAGACGTCAACCTAGAACCACCGCGCTTACTATTTATATAGTGATTAAGGATATTGTAATTTGGATTGAAGTTTAAGGATTAAACTTAACTATGGTTGTAATAATAATATTTAACGTGCCCAAATTTTGGGGGCATTACAAGAAGAACACACAATTTTTTTTTTGGAGTGTCTGAAGTAAAATTGAAACTTGCAAAATGGTAGTTTTGGAAAACCATTGTGACTTGGAGTGTCTTTATCAATTTTTGGAGTGCGATTATCAATTCCCTTTTCCTTTTACCTTTCAAAACATCAGTATTACATGTACTTAGTAACCTTTTGCCCGTTACTTTGGAACCCGAAGTACAAAAAAAAACTGAATATCCAAGAATCTTTATACTATATGTATTTCTATCGGATTAAGTTATCATACCCAATGGTAAAAAAATATTTTTTGTACCCTTGCTCAACGAAAAGGCATAAATTCTTTTCTAATGGAGTAATAGCTAGGCTTTGTGTCGAATGAGAATTTTCTTGGTGGTAAATTGGTAATTCTATTTCTTTTTATAACCGGATGTTTGGGCTAGCTTTCTCAATCATGTTCAAGGCCATTTGCATCACCACATAATTCTCACATTCTACCCATTCATCCAATTTCAACTTGATCTCACACACATTTGCAAAAAATAGATTGGAAGTTGGATAACTAGTCCCACTAAACAACAAAGTGACCTTATAAAAAACTTTCAATCTCTCACATATATCTGTGGCTAAGTTCCAATCATCATCACTTGGGCCACATTTTTATTGGTTATTCTTGAGTCTTAAACGGCCAAAAGAGCTCTTATATTGTATGGTGGTTTCAAGCATCAAATAGGTGGAGTTCCATCTAGTAGGGCAATCAAGAGACAACTTTTTACCACAAAAACTCCCAAATTGACGAGTTACATCTTCAAATTGCTCCTCTCTCTTTGGAGTTGCTGTCCAAAAAGCAACGCTATCTCTAACATTTTCAATCGATGACTTAATGACATCTAAACGATCTTTCACAATCAAGTTAAGAATATGGGCAACACATCGCACATGAAAGAAACTCTTACACCAAACATTATCATCTCCAAATTTTTCTAACAAGAGATTAATCATTGCATCATTGGTAGTACAATTGTCAACAGTCAACGTTGACAATTTCCTGTCAATATTCCACTCCAAGAACGTATCCATCAATACCTCACATAATGTCTTAGCTGTGTGTGGACATGGCACATACACAAACCTAGATAAAAAAAAAGTTGCTCTAATCATTGAATGAACTAAGAACATTAATATAATTTTCAAGAATACAAAAAAATAAAATGCATAAAATTTGCATATTAACATATTTCTAAATTACTTTAGAATGCGGCTTTGCAATTTCCAAGAATCAATCATCAATGAAATATGTCGCGATGACCATAAACCCCCTTTTTTGATTGCTAGTTGTTCACATATCCGTAGTCAAGGAAATTCTACTTTGATTTTTCTCCACAAGCCTCATTATCTTCAACCTCTCAACATCATATATGTTTAGGATATCCTTCTTTATAGTGTTTCGAGAAACCACTTGAAATGAAGGTTGCAGAGCATAACAAAATCTCCTAAACCCTACGTGTTCCACCATGTTCAGAGGGTATTCATGCATTATTATCATGTAAGCTAGTTGTTGCCTAGCATATTCTGGATCATAAGAATAAGGTTGAAGTGTGTTCTTTTTTCCAGGCCCTGCCATTAGACTAGGTGTTAAAATCTTCTAGTTACCATCAACCATTTTTCCTTGCAAGCAAGAGTTATAGTGATCAGCCAAATGTGTTGTTCCACTCTTTTGTTCCGCAACTAACTTTTTTTTACAATACAAACACCTTGCTTTGAACACACTTGTCCCCTTAACTTTCACCTTCTGAAAATGCAGCCAATTTTTACTCTTCAAGCCACTTGTATTGATAATCTCATCACCATCAGGATTTACCTCATATGCAATTCCTTTTAAGGGAACTGAATTTGTTTCATCAGCTTGGGAACTATCACCAGTCGGTTGTCGTATGTCATTCGATTCCATTTGAGTTGATGTAGACTGACTCTCCCATATTGGCGATGGCATAGTGCATTCAAAATGAAAATACACATGTAAGATGAGAGAATGAGTAATTCAAAATCAAGACAACTGGATAAATGACATATTAAATTGATAACAGAAACAGAATAAACCCATCATAGACAACTTGATAATTTCTTCAAAGAATTCAGTATTCGGCATATTAATTTGGTAATCTTTAGTAACGAAAAGCCAGGATTGGGTTTTTGACCCTATTAGTATTGTTGCCTTTTAATATTTTTCGCATGACCGCATGTAAAATTGTTGAGGCTAGCGGGGTTGATCACTCAATCTTATGCATATCAGGTGTATCCTAGATGAAGCATGCGTAAATTACAATGTGTCACCATGACTTTGTAAGAACAACCAAAATGGCAAGTCCAAAAATGATTAAGAGATGATGATGAACAACCAAAATACAATTTGATCCCAAAACTCATGTTGCCACATCCAGCTTAGAAAGTCCATTGTTTTGCAAGGAGAAAACATAATGAAGGCCATCGCTTTATCAGCTGTTTTATTCCTATGCTAAAATTAGTTGGTTGACTAATCAAAGAATTGAATAATCAATCAAATCTTGTTCTAAATCAATTCTTGACAAGACACACCCGTATATTTTGCAATTAAAGAAGCACTTGAAAAATAAGAAAGTGAAAGAAAGCATTTTTCATTGACACACAGAGCCATTGTGAGAGGTTGAGAGCATACCTCGACGACCATGGGGTGAATGGTGTCACTGGCTTTTGCCTCCTTTGAGACATCTCTGATCTTTAAATATGTGTGTGTGTGTGTGTGTGTGTGTGTGTGTGTGTGTGAGAGAGAGAGAGAGAGAGACATCAAACATGAGAGGAGATCAAGAGAGAGAGGAGATCGAGAGAGAGAGGGAGAGAGAGTACCTATACCAGCCGTGGCCTATGAGAGTTGGGTGAGAGATTGAGAGTTGAGAGATGAGATGGTGTAAGGATGAGAGAGCAGAGAATCGGAGATGGGGTGGCTGTGTACCTGTGTGAAGTGTAGAGATGGGGATTGGGGTGGCTGTGTGAAGACAATGAAGTTATGAAGTATTGTAACCCTAAGTGACTAAGAGTTGAGAGATTTAAGTTATGAGTTATGAACATGACTGTGAGGTACTCAGGTGTGCCGTGTGATCCGTAAGAAATTTTAAAAAACTTATAATATAATAAAATATATATATATATATATATATATATATATATATATATATATATAAAAGGGGGATGGGGAGGGGTGGGGGGGGGATCAGGTAGGGGACTGACAATACCATCTCCTACCCGATCCTCGAAGTTTTTAAAAAATAATCCCCATCCCCTACCCGATCTCCCCGAAAAAATCCCCGTATCCCCTCCTTGAATGGATAGGGGACGGGTTGGATAGGGGCAGGTCGGCCGAGATTGCCATTCCTATTCCGGGGGCTTGTAGGTAACGATTGGACGTAACCCCAATGACCCTAAGAGATTCCTGGCAAGGGAAATAGAACCTGAGTCTTTAGGTGAAAGTAAACATCTAAGTCCCAATTTATCCAAAAAAACCTCTAAGTCCCAAAGCAAGACTAGAAGAACAATTCCTCAAAGCCCAACGATAAGCCTGAGTTTCCTTAAGCTGAGTTCACATTAATAAGAGTAACTGAGCCCAAGATAAGCTTGACCCATATACTTTTACTTATTTTAATAAATGTATCAAATTGACTTTGTATATTAAAAAACATCTCAACGTCTAAAAAGTAAACATAGTCAATATATACAATGTTTAAAATCATGGGATCTCAACTTCTAAGGCCCCGTTTTATACGAGTTTTCATTTTGGAGGGATTGGTAATGAGGTGGGATTGGGATTGATAATGTGATGGGATTATTAATGAGGAGATAAATCCTTCCCTCATGTTTGTTTTGGATAGAATTAGATTATGAGATTACTAATAACATGTTTGTCTTGCTTAGAATAGGATTAGGTAAAAATAATTTGTTTCCAATTCTACCCTACCAAGGGACCACCATTTTTATCACCAGAAAAACCATGAATGCCATTGGACCAAATTCAAGAACCATTTGACCGTATTTCATATTCATTTGTAAGCTTATTTTTTTGGGTCAATTTTTTTATTCACATATCAAATGGAGAAATGTGTTCACTTCACATTTCCTAAAAAATTTCCAAAAAGATTATTTCCCCATCTCTCATCTCTCCAATCATTAATCACATTTCTCTTTCTACTCATACTCATCTCTAATTATTAATCTCATTTCTCTCTCTATCTCTCTCTAATTATTACACATCTCTCTAATTATTACTTTTTTCAAAAACTCATTCAAACACTATCTCAAAAATATTTTTCAAAAAATTCTTCTCAAAACTCTCAACCAAACATGCAAAGCCAATATTTTTTTTTCCCAGATTTTCAATTAATATTTCAAAGCCACGTTTCCCTGTTAGTCCTAGATAAAAGCATCCTGATTGTGGCATTTTCCATTTTTCTATTCCAATGGTACATTCTGGGCAAATGCCAAGTCCATATTTATTTGAACCATAAAAACAAATAAAGAATAAAAAAGGCAATTTTCAACGGCACGTTTTTTCAGCCAATTTTTTTTTCTTCCAGAGTTCATATGAAGAATAACATTTTGGTTTTCGATTTCGAATGATGGTGTGATGAATGTGAAAATCATATATCCACAAAAAAGAAAAAAAAATATGAAAGCTGGGAAAAATTTATACTCCTACTTGCAAGCAGAAAGCTGGGAAACAAAAGTTGGATAATTGTGACAATTATACTTGCACGTATGTGTTCGGCTTTTTAGGTTTTATACTTGCAAGAGGATAATTGTGACAATTGATAGTAAAAAGGGGGAGGTCATAAGGCCATGTTTGATACAAGGTTTGGAGGGTGGGATTGGACTAATAAGGAGGTGGGACCTCTAATACTATGTTTGGTTTGGGAAATAAGGCAAGGACTAATAGTCCCATGGGCATGCCAATCCCTCAAATTGGCCGGATTCGTAATACCTGGGGGTACTTGGTATTGTTAACAACGTGATTGGGATTGAAGGATTTCTCTCCTGTGCAAACCACCAAACCCCATGATTTAATCCTATCCTACACAAAACAAACATGTTATTAACAATCCCATGATCTAATCCTGTGTAAAAACAAACATGGGAAATGATTTGTCTCCTCATTAATAATCCCACCTTATAACCAATCCCAATCCTAATCCCATCTCATTAACAATCCTCCCAAAACGAAATCTCCTATCAAACGGGGTAAGTGTCTTTATACACTCAATCCCTTGGTATAGGTTTCACAATACCAACCCCCCTTGGGTTGGTGAATCTCATGAATTGTTGGGTTTCACAATCCCAAAGGATTATCAATCCCAAACATCAAAAACAATACAAACACCAACTTAAAGGTCCCACCATTTTTACAATCCTAAACCCAAATTATCTTGAAACCTTGTATCAAACAATTCTAACCTTGGGGCTTGACCAAAATTTTTACATTTTTTCGTAGTGGACCATTATTTAGGAACAGGAGAAGTGGTAAAATATTGTAGTTTAAAAGATCTGATAGACTACACCGCAATGATTGAACCTCCGAATTTTGAGATAAGCATAGTAGCAAAGTATATAGGATTGAAGTTAAACTTTGAGGTATCTATTAATTAAAGATGCTCTTAGAGCATGTACGATACCAAATCCCTCAAATAACAATGGTTTAAAATTCAAGGGATCATTGCTACCAGTGAAATTTCATTTCTCTCCCTTCAAATTTGGAAAGAATGTCCTCTTCACCCTTCAGATCTCAAAATACTGGAGTATTATTTTTTTCACCGCTGCAACTCCTTCGGACTTTTTTTTTTGAACGGCAACTCCTTTGGACTTGCTGTTGCAAATTTAACTCGTTAAGGACCATTACCTCTCATTTGCATGAATTCTTGTCTGCAGTAGTCGTAGAAGAAGTTGAAAATTTGATAATGATCGAAATTGTGATATGCATATAAATGTTTTGTTTAAAATGTTGAAGATACGAAAATAAAAGTTCTTGAATAGCAGCCGATTATAGTATATATATATATATATATATATATATATATATATATATATATATATATATATATATATATATATATATATATCTCGGTATTCTCCTATTACAAGTTATCTAGTCTAGGAGTAGTAGTGAAAAAGTTTGTCCAGATCAAGACCGTCTTAATCACTGTTTTAGCATGACCATACATATAACGATCCAAATATAGTGACTCCGTTCATTTAAATTTAGAACCGGTTTGTTGAGGATTAGTTTTGAAAGTTTTTATTTTATTTTATTTTATTTTTTAAAAAAAAATCCAAAACAAACAAATCCGATAGTCTCTTCTCGAAAGGCATTTTCTATTTGTACATGTACTCCTAGATATTTGTAGTACGACCTTGCTACATGCACTGACTGAAATGCACAGAAAACGTACAGAGCATACTTAGAGATCTACTTTTGGATCCCACATGAGTGATCCAAACTATTCATTATTCTTAGAACATTTTTTCGAGGGGCTCCACAAATTTTTAGGGCTGCTAAAAAAATCCGGTGAACCGTGAATCTGAATCCGGTCTGGACCAAACCGATCCATATATTTTGGATTTTACCATGGATTAACGGTCCGGACACAAATTCAAAAAATAAAAAACCGTGACTCGCAGTCTGGACACGGATTTTGATTTTAAAAACGTGGATTAACCGATCTGGACCGTGAGATTTTTAGTATATATAATCGTTATAAATAAATATATATATATATATATATATATATATATATATATGTGTGTATAGATAAATAATTTTATCACTTCTGTAAATATTGTCAATTTGATATTTTGATATGCATTTGAAGTTGTTCATTGAATTCAGTAGTTGTTTTTTTCTCAGTAGTTTTTTTGTATTGGGTTTTGATGTTTTTTTTTGGTGCTTCGGAATAGTATTGGGTTTTGATGTACTACTGAAGTATTTGTATTCCACTATGTAACTGAACTAAACTACATTTGTTTGTAAACTGGATGATGAACTGCCTTTGCTGCCCACTATATTTACACCGAAATGTTTGTTTCAATGTTGAGTTTGGGTAATTTAAATGAGTTCATGATTTTTTTTTAAGAATAAGTTGAAATTCGTAGACAAATCTAGAACTGATCCGTGACTCGCAAATTGAATTGGAACAGAACTGTGACCCCATCTAACAACACGCTTGTGAACTCAAGAGTCAACAAACCTACGTCCACCTATCCAATCATCATCATCATCATTCAAAACTGCCTCATATGTCTATGTTTGTTTGGAATTGGAGAAGAAAGTGGAGGGGAGGATTACTCAAAGGACCACATATTCATCTAAAATGCCCGTTTGACTGACTCTTTCGCGTCAACGGAATCAATCAAATTAAACAGACTTGGTATTCGTCCACCCAGCCCCCAACCCAACATTAACGGTAGGTATGGTCACACTTCATTTCCCTGCCTTATTTATGCGACCAATTCAACCTAATCTATATAGTAGTACACAATTACAAATACATAATTAATAATAATAATAATAATAATAATAATAATAATAATAATAATAATAATAATAATATACGCAGTTTGTATTTTCCCGGACTATCGATTGTCGTGTGATTATTCTATTTCATGTTGACTATTTTTACAAAATAATAATAATAGTTTGTATTTTTCGGGACTTATTTTTAATTTTCAATTTTCTTTCTTCTCTATTTTTTAAAATTTTTTATTCCATAGTGATCTATTTTGAAAAATGAGAAAAAAAAAAAACTAAACTCTATTCTTGTTTGAATTTTGCCAGATCTTTTATTTAAAAGGAAAAAAAAACATATATAGAACCTTTAATTTATTAATCATAAAATGATAATCTTAAATTCATAATTTCTAAAAAGGTATAGAAAATTGTTAGATGACTCACGTAGAAGTCCTCCGTAGTAATCTTAAACTCATTTCTTCATGCAAGTATGTAACATTAACTTGTGAATAGAATAATCAATAGTAAATAAGAAAAAAGGGCATAAGTGTGATCTTTTGCCACCATTTGGATAAGAAGCAAACCTATGACGTTAATCATACAAAACTTGTTTAAAAGTATGGGTGCATAACATTGCTACTTATCAGTATTACTGTCCATTAATTTAATATGATAAGGTATTGCTTATTGCTTCCAGTCATAATTTGATAGTTGGGGGAATCTGTGTGATAGTTTCATAACTAAGGAAAGACACACAGTAACTTTAAAAACCTAAGGATAGGATCTGCACTTTTACACCTTGTTTGGTTGGATTCTTAGAAACCGGACTTGAGAACCTCACTTTAAAATGATTTTCAAAAGTGGTACAGCTGTGGGTCCCTCCCAACCTCATTTCCAACAAGTCTTGTGGCTTCTCAGACATTAAATATTTCTACAGCTGTGGCTCCCTCCCAAGTGAACACGGCAATGGGATAAAAAAAAAAACACGGCAGTAATATTTCGACACGCAATCATCTATAGCTGTGGGTCCCTCCCAATGTCAAACGTCTGAGGCTAACAACGTGGCCTACTGGCCAGCTAAAGGTACTAGACAGAGCTTTAAAAAAAAAAAAGGGGCAGAGGTCACGATTTGGAAACCAAACAAGGGGTGGTTTCTAAAGACCGTTTCCAAGAACCCAACCAAACAAAAAAAAAAAAAGGTAACAGCCTTTTTAAACCTACAGACCAGCCAAGATCTACTTTTATTTTAGATTATTTTGCTTTAATGGAGGATTTACCGAGAGCTGATAACCCTTTCAACTTTCGAGTAAAGATATTTATGATGCATATATATCAAATTTGGATTCCAAGTTAGGTAACTCACACACAGACTTGTAAAATGTCACTAAAATCAATTGATAGATACCAAGTGGTAGCTAGCTCATGCGGTAGAATTTTTGGATGTCTTACATTGTATTTCGGGATCGAGTCTCATTCCCCCTCTCTCATGTAATAAATTAGGAATGACGAATGACACAAAGAAAAAAATGACAGGTTAGGGGTGAGCGTTTAGAGTATGGTATTTTGCTTTTATTAGAGAATTTTTATTTTTATTTTTAACCAAAGCTATAACAGATGATATTGTTAATCTCAATCAAAATATATCAAGCAAAAGACTTGTTCCTTGAAAGCAAACCAAGCAACCATGATGGTGGAGGCAAAGCCCAACAACTGTACCCCGAACCAGACAAACCTTTCCCAGCAAAAAACAAACACTTCACCACAAACTTCGATAGAAATCCAATCTAAAAAGAAAAAAGAAAAAAAGAAAAGAAAAAAGTCCATAACGTCACAAACCATATTAATCCGTCACAATTAGAACTACTGAGACCTTGAGCACGCATTCCATGGCGACTCTAGAATTTTGGAAGTATGAGATCATTCATAAACATCAAATATTTTTACCAACTATAAACCAAAGAAAAGCATTACAATAATGAAAACTGAAAATCTTGTTCCAACAAAAATCATATTTAAAGCTTAACTTAGAAAGATAGATCAACCTCTCATTTTCAAAAGAACAAAATAAATGAGTAGGATTCAAACAAGCCACACAAGCTAACAACTTTTATGAACTTTTGGGAGTTATGGTGTCACCACCAAATTTAGGGGTTCATTTATGATTTTTTTTTTTTTAAAAGTTAATATAGTAGTAGTATTTTTTTTTCCTCCCATGGGGTCGGCTGACCCCACTCAATATAGATTGGTGTCACTAGTGCACGCATCACTGATCTCCGATGATCTCGAGATGCAAACCAGAACCAAAACTATGACTGATTTATTTATTTATTTTTTTACCATGCCTTCTATAAGAGAGCCGTTGTACGGGCCTGCATAAATAAGGAGAATGTATAATGAGAACGTATATAAACTTTATCTATATAGCCCTGTGTAGCCGCTATAACATCCTCGAATTTTTATCACGAACTTTAAGTAAGGCTTTCTTGTTTACATGGTTTTTTGACATTTTTTTACCATGATTGAAGATATTAATTCAATAATTATTACCATGTTTACAGATCATTAAGTGTTTTTTACCATAAAACTAAGATTTGTTTTGATATTTTTATGATTTTTTAATTTTTACCATGAGATGTCGATTATATGATTGATATGTTTTTACCATGACTCAAGTTCTTAATTTAACAATTATTACCATGTTTACAAGTGATTAATTTTTTCACTAGTTATAAGTTTACCACATTTTTTCATCAAATTTTGCCATGTTTCTTTTATTTTTCTACCATGTTTGTCTTTTGTTTTTTACCATAACCTTATGTGATATATATATAACTTCCGGTCCAAACTCCCGGATTGAAGAAAAATCCGGACCTCATGGATTCCGATCAAATTTCGATGATCCGAACTGTCCAATGTGTTTAAAAGGTGTTTTTAGGGCCTCCGTGAGAAATCAGCAAAAAAAATACCGGGAAGGGCTTGATCCGAGCAGTTTTTCACAAAACTGAAAAACTGCTCGAATCAAGCCCTTCCCGGTATTTTTTTTTGCCGATTTCTCGCGGAGGCCCTAAAAAACACCTTTTAAACACATTGGACGGTTCGGATTGTCGAAATTTGATCGGGAAAGTGGAGGTTTGGATTTTTTTAAAATTCGAGCTCCCTGACTGGAAGCTTATATAAAGGAACCCCTTCTAATAAGGGACCCTTATTTAACTTTCCATGCGGACCTAGGGGCATTTTTGACTTTTCGGACCAAATTCTGACGATCCGATCCACTCAATGTTTTTAAAATGTGTTTTCAAGGGCCTACGCGAAGAATCTCCGGAAAAAAAATACCTGGAAGGGCTTGATCCGAGCAGTTTCCGATAAAAACTATATATATATATATAAGAACCCCTTCTAATAAGGGACCCTTATTTAACTTTCCATGCGGACCTAGGGGCATTTTTGACTTTTCGGACCAAATTTTGACGATCCGATCCACTCAATGTTTTTAAAATGTGTTTTCAAGGGCCTACGCGAAGAATCTCCGGAAAAAAAATACCCGGAAGGGCTTGATCCGAGCAGTTTCCGATAAAAACTATACATATACAATTATATATATATATATATAAGAACCCCTTCTAATAAGGGACCCTTATTTAACTTTCCATGCGGACCTAGGGGCATTTTCAACTTTTCGGACCAAATTTTGACGATCCGATCCGCTCAATATTTTTAAAATGTGTTTTCAAGGGCCTACGCGAAGAATCTCCCGAAAAAATACCCAGAAGGGCTTGATCCGAGCGGTTTCCGATAAAAACTATGCGTAGGCCCTTGAAAACACATTTTAAAAATATTGAGCGGATCGGATCGTCAAAATTTGGTCCAGAAAGTCGAAAAATGGCAGGTCCGCATGGTATTTTTAAATAAGGGTCCCTTATTGTAAGTTTATTGTATATATATATGTGTGTGTGTGTGTGTGTATGTGTGTGTGTGTGTGTGTGCCACGGATCCTATCATGGATCCCAAATTGAGGGTTTTTCGGGTGTTTTGATGCTTTTAAAAATTGTTTTTGGGAAATCTGATCTGTCCAATGTGTTTAAAAGGTGTTTTGAAAGGTTCACGCGAGAAATCTTCAAAAAAAAATAAAATCGGGAAGGGCTTGATCTAAACAATTTTTCGCAAAACCTTTTGAAGACATTGGACAGCGCAGATTTTCAAAAAAGTATCGGTAAGGTGGACTCCCGGATCCAGGATTCCCGGACTAGATAGTTACTCTCTCTCTATACATATATATATATTTACCATGGCTTCTATAAGAGAGTCATTGCGTGGGTCTACAAAGATAAGGTGTATATACAAGGACATCATACATACTCCTTATCTATATAAGGCCCAGTTGGTGCTACTAAGTCGTTACTTGGTTATGAGATGAAATTATCTCATTAAAAATTGTGTTGTGGGCACAATTTTTAGCATGTTTCGTTTGTTTTTTTATTTATCATATTTGCTTTTTATTTTTTTATCAGAACCTTATGTGATGATTTTTCTTTACCATGCATTATATTTGGAGATGTTATCATAATATTTTTCATCCAAAACCAAAATTTGTATGTTATGTATGATGGTATGTTTTAAATTAGCCATATCCAATTGGATTATGACTATATTTACCATGAAAAAATCACATATGTTATGTTTACCATGATTTGTATTAGTCTTCCTCAGGCTTGTGCTAAAACTTCTTGTTTTTCTGGTTTACCCTTTACATTGAGTATATCTACCATAAAAAAAATCACATGATTTATATTAGTCTTTCTCATGTCAATATAACTCTTTTTTTTTTTTTTTTGGTTTATCATTCATTTCACTATATTTACCATGAAAAATCACATATGTTATGCTTACTATGATTTATATTAGTCTTCTTTCATTCCTCTCCCTCTCTCTCTATCCTTTTCTTCCACCGGCCCATCACATCCAAAATTTCAAATGACACTCTCTCTCTCTCTCTCTCTCTCTCTCTCTCTCTCTCTCATTTTCGAAATTCAAATTACATTCTCTCTCACTACCTCCTCTCCTTCCCCATCTCTGAAATTAGGACCATAAAAAATGGGCACGGACACGTGTGTAGATTACTCTAGTCGTTCCTTCAGGCATGGGCACGGAATGCACTAGTGCTTCAACAAACCACAACTATATATAACTAAAATTACTCTTTCCATCCAAATTGCTCACCATTTTCGAAAAACCGTGCATTTTGCATGTAAAAAATAATGTACTAAAAAGATTTTGTTTTTGAAAAAAATTTACACCAATTTTTTCTTTTCCATGAGATCTTCAAATTGGTCATTCAAAATTTTGAAAACTGTTCATTTTGTAGGCTCAAATAATGTATTAACATGGTTTTTTTTTCAAAATTTTTAATGGCCAATTTGAAGATCTCATGGAGAAGAAAAAAATTTGTTCTCTCTCTCTCTCTCTCTCTCTCTCTCTCTCTCTCTCTCTCTCTCTCTCTCTCTCTCTCTCTCTCTCTCTGTCACGCTCTCAATTTTAATAAACCAAAATACAAATAAAAATCCACGTAGGATCGATTAAAGTCAAATAATTTTCCATAGAAAGTCAGAGTCGAAGTACAATGGGCTTCTAGTCAAGGGTACCCGTACCCATACAAAATATCAAAGGTTTTGACGTTATTACATAAGTTGAAATACTCAAAGTTTGGAGAAATTAAAGTTACAGAATTTTCTTTTAGAACATGTACTTAGTATGAAGTTGAGAAAAATAACTCCATGCTCAAAAAGTCTTCATGGCATGCATCACACTCCATGCATCCGAGATCATGCTCCATGCTGTGTACCTGGGAAAGATAGGGTGAGCTCACTAGCTCGTAGGAAACTTTTCTACCAACACTAAGGGTATAGAGAATGAAAGATGCATATGAAGGTATGATACACATAAATGAGTAGGCTAAGATGGACCAAGATAATTCAACTCAATGACAAATGTCTAGGAGATGCCCCACAGATCCGATGAAACTAGAATATCCATATGTTTCTTTATAACCATTACATTTCGTGTCGTGCGTTCGTTCCCCTCAAAACACAGTCATTTACACAGACATTTCATTTTACAATACATCACAAATACCCAAAACATCTAGAATAACCCAAGCATCCTTTACATTTACCAAATACATCTTTTTTCTTTTAATCATTCACTTGTTTTGTGTCTGACACTCACACAACATTTTTCATATGATTTGCACGATATCCATATCAATCTCATTCATTTCCAAACATTTGATCATTTCCCGGGCATGCCATATAGGCCCCGCGGTCACCCGGGCATACCATAAAGGCCCCGTGTCACTCCGGGCATACCCTTTCGGGCCCCGTGTCACTCCGGGCATACCCTTTCGGGCCCCGTGTCATACATTTCACATTTATATTACCATTTATCAACTCATATGTTCAAATTATTGCCCAAAACCAATTCTCGTATCACAATACCCTTTTACGAGTCTCCAAAACATTCACGCAATCATCTTTGTTTCAAAAACTCAAAACATGTCGGTGATAGTCAAATCAACACGTGTCCAATGTGCGTGAGAAACCAAGACAACCAAAACAACGCATAAAACACACCATGATAGGTTACCGAAGCTTAGAGGTCAAATAGAGAAACTATGAAATGGCCAATGAGGGCCCGGAGCGGTGGAACACGAAAACGGAGTTTTAAACCTCGAGAAAATACGACACACTGATAGTAAAAAGGGAATTTTTCTCAAAATACAAGGGATATGAATATGAAACCAATTGGGTTTGAAAGTAGACTCGTAGAGCTTTCCAACGGTTCAAAAATCACCTCAATCGGAGTTCGGACGAAGCGGGGCATGCCAGCGAAGTTGGAAAAAAATCTGTCGGACAAAGGAATGCGGATCGATCCACTTTCGAGTGGATCGATCCACTCTAGGGAAAACAGCGAGCAGACCATTCTGGATCGATCCACTCTTGAGTGGATCGATCCACTCAAGTGAAATTCAAGAACAAACCATTCCGGATCGATCCACTATTGAGAGTGGATCGATCCACTACGTACCAAGAGTGGAACAGAGGGTTTTGGATCGATCCACTGTCGAGAGTGGATCGATCCACCTGGGTTCGGGTGAAAAATTACAACTTGGCTCAAATGGATGGGGCTTCATTCCAAGTCCAAATTTGGGGTTCCAAAGCACAACAAAACATCATTTTAGCATATCTAAACACCCAATCAAGGATCAATCTAACAAATATGGAGAATCAAGCTTATACAAGTCCAAATCCAATTTCCATGGAGGTATGAGAGTTATGTAGAAATTTGAGGAGAGATATGAACATCATGCATTAATTCAAACCATATACACTTAAAGGAGGTAGAAATGGGTTCCCTACCTCAAAGATCAAGCTTTGATCAAGCCAAAAATGCGACACCCTTACTCCTCCTAGCAAACCCCAGCCGAAACTTGACTTCTCGGAGCGATTCCAACGTAACCCAAGCTTCATAATGTATGTAGGTGAAGGGTTTGGGTGGAGATCTTGGTGGATTTTAAGTATTAGAGTGTATTTTGGGAGAAGGGTGAAGAGAATGTGAGAAGGGAGGGAGAGAGAGAGGCGCTGGAAATTTGGGGGAGGAAGAGAGAGAGAGGTGTGTGTATAATGAACAAAATCAGCCACAACAAATCTATATACACACCACCAATTACACTAGCACCCCTTGTGTTTCTAATATGTTCTAAAGGCACCCCAATGCACATACTTCCATCACACTGACCCCACATCACTCTAATTTCATTTTCTCACATTTACCCAACATTATTTCCGGAAAAATTATTTTAAAACACGGGTCTTTACACTCTCTCTCTCTCTCTCTCTCTCTCTCTCTCTCTGTCTCTGTCTCTCTCTCCCCCTTTCCTCAAGTCCCAATCATATGAAAATGTCTAAATCCTAGGGTACCTTATTGTGAACACCCCATGGGAAATGTCCACGAAAACGGTTGCGGTTTTTAAAATGGTTTTGATTGATTGAATGAAGTCGTCACTCGGGTTTGAGGACCATACCCAAGAAACCAATTGAAAAATGACTCTTTTGCCCTTGATATGGAAAGTATTTTTACCGATTTCGTTTATTTAGATTTCTCGGATCCGGGAGCTAGGTTACGTGAGGGGAAGGAATTTAAAGCACCCCTCATGTCCGATATGACCACCGGTCTCTACTAAATGCTTAAGGGATTTTGAAAATGTTATTTGAATGGATTTTGTACAAATATTCATGTGAAAGCACAAAAAAATGTATTAAAAAGATCAATGAGATATGGGTGGATACTTGTGCAAAATGTCATGAGTGAATGATTCATGCACAAAAGATGCTAGAATTTCATCAAATCACCCCCAAACTGCCTTAGGATGTTCTAGGAACTGATCATTAATACCAAACACATCACACCTGGATAGCAATCTGGGAACCTGGATTAAGCAGATCCAGGTGCCTGGATGGCTTACAAGGCAAACTCTAAAACCTCATTTCCCACAACAAGCACCAAATGCAATGTTTTTTACAAACTCACATGCATTCTAAAAGATGTTTAACAACACAGTAGTAAACATGAACTTTAAGTTTAACTCAAATGCATGATATGAGCTTAAAAGAGGCTTGATTTTCAATGATTTGATAATGAAATGCAATGTGTATGACATATCTCTGAACTGATGTATTATATCCATGTATATGAGATACTATCTTAGCAACTTATACTTGTAGCAGAATGAAAAGAAATGAGTCTATACTAATGAGAGCATAAAATGCTTGTAATGGATCCTAACAATATGGAAAATGCTTAAATGACATAAGAACTTCTCTGGGCTCATTAGGAACTTAATGATCAAACTCTATAAATGACATATGAACTCATGCAAGTATTCTTTCTCATGTAACTATTCTATCAAGTATGATTATAACCATAAAATTCTCCAAATGTTCAGCAAAATGAGGATCAGAATATGAGAAATAATTATCCTAAAATCAATATATGCAAATAATGTACCATGAACTAATTAAACTGCAAGAAAAGTAGAAAATATGGTGAGAGAGAAGGGGATCGAGGCACCTGCATGGGGTGAATCCAGGTGCCTGGACTTAATGCAGGCGACTAGAAAGAGATGACCCAGACACCTAGATTGAGTGCTGGTGCACAAAATAGATTTTTTTCTTGATTGTTTTTAAACCTCTTTCAAGCCTTTTACTGGTATAGAAGACCAGTAAGAACTTGGTTGAGTTCTCCTCAGGGCCTACATAAGCATTTTGAAAGAAGAATTTACGTATGAAGACTTGATTTATGAACTTGAGAAGATGACTTGATGGTTTTTTGTACTTGGATAGGTTTAAACTAGCTGTTTTGAGAGGTAAATATCTAATTATGAGTGCTTGGTTATGGATTAAGGGTGGGAATGAAAGTTTATGTAGCTATGATGAGAAGAAAATGGGGTTTGATGACTAGAAATGGATGAGATCAAAGAAGATTGACTGGGGTGTAGGCTTTCTAGAAGTATTTTGGTAGAGTAACAATAAGGGAGTAGTGAGAGTTTTTATCCCCTAAAAATGGAGGAGAGGGGTAGCTTAAATAGGCAAAAAAGGGTTCAAAGTGGGCCACTTGAACCCTTAGAAAGGTTGATGGGTCACTTAGGGGCTCAGATGTAGAGGTAATCATCTCTCTCACACCCCTCTCCAACTGACTCTACAACAAATCCTCTCAAGATATCGTTCTCACCCACTATCAACTTAAACTACACTTAACCTGGGCTAATATCCAGGTGCTTGGATTGTGCAATTCTAGGCATCTAGATTCATGAGATCCAAGCGCCTAGATTTAGCCAATCCAGGTGCCTATGATAGTAATCTAGGTGCATGTGTTTTAAGATTTTGGGTCATTCCAGAGTTCAGAGGGGTATATTTTGGTAATCTTATAGAAGGTTATTAGTGGGGTCCCCAAGCCTTTGATTAAGCCTTACATACTCTATTTAGGCATTTTCATCCTCGGGGAAGTTGCGAAATTTCAAGGGTTCAGACTTATGAAAGTACTTAAAACCCTAGGGTATTATATGAAAGTGCTTAAACCACTAAAAAAAATCCTATAACAGAAAAGTGGACCCTCAATCTAAATCATAGGGTACCTTATGAAAGTGACTAAACCTAAACCCTAGGGTACCCTAATGAGGCTAATGAAAGTGCCTAAACCCTAAAAAACCATATGAAAGTGCCTAAATTTCTAAAACCCTATGAAACTATATAATACCCTAAGTGCCTAAACCTAAAAAAAGAATGACTGACATTAATGGTAATTAAAAAAGAGTGATTGACCTTAATGGTAATTGTTTCATTGACTTGTAGTCTATTTTTTGGGGCGAGTATTTATTTAATTTTAGACTGGGTATTCATTCATATTTGAACCAAGTGTTCAAAAGAATAACTTGTGAACTAAATTTTTGAGACTGGGTATTCATTCATATTGACCTAAATTTTTAGACTGGGTATTCATTCATATCGACCTAGATTTTTACATGTATTATAGGGGAGAAATTTTTTTGCGTTGTCATGTGACCATCTACACATGGCAGTGGAGTCGCCGGTTCGACATCTCTCTGGAGGTTCTAACCTAGATGTCTCTCTATGGGCTCAAACCTACACCTTCTCTTGGAATCTAAGGCGTACTATCAGATGGGCTCAGGCAATATGATTGGCCTCACTTTTTAGTCTTTATGTCTATATCGGTATTTTGTATGTATCTATGAGCAATGCTCCATATATTAAATAGTTTACAAACTTATACACTATGTTATGCCCTCAATTTTTTTATAACCAAAATACCACATAAGTCCACGCTGGACAAATCAAAAGTCAAACATTCTCCCTTTTGAAAAGCCAAAATCTTAATACATTTCTATAATCAAATTCTACTCTCACGTCTTTGTATCTGTATCCAAATGTAAATAGAACAATACATAGAACCATTACATCTCAATTAAATGATAATAGAAGTTAAAATACATCCTTGTCATCTTTTTTTTTTTTTAAATGTTACAAAAGAATAAAGATGGTCAAATAAGGAAAATCCTTGATGTTTTCAAAAGCGGACATGCCAATGTACACAATTCTGTGCACTACATAGTCCACGCCATGCACCTCAATGATTACCTGAAAATGATAGGTTGAGCTACACTAGCCCAGTAGAAAACTAATCTAACAATACTATATTCATATCGTATGAAGATGCACCGATAAAATAGTTAGGTGAGATAAAGTTCGAAGCTTTTCAAATCTGACAAGTCTGTAAATATTAGTATAAAGGTTTCTCTTTTACTTTCATAAAACCTCCTCTTTTCAAATCTCAAATCTCAACACACGTAAACAACAATCCGTAGTCTCGAATTACCAACTTTCTTAAGTTTCCGTACACACCCACAAGTGTTCATAAATGTCACTAGATTCCTAGTCATGTCATTTTATATCAACCTCTACATAAGTATCTTGGTGTCTCTAGTTCCCATGAATGTCTCATTTTATTCTCAGATGATCACACACATGCACATACACACAAGCCAAACTACCAATTTCCAATGTAATTTTAATTGCAAACTAGAGTGTTCGTACACACACATTCTCACGTCACGTAAGGGTAGAGGGACTAAATTATGCACCTTAAGTCCCAAAATAACCACACTTGCCCTTATGGCATCCTAGAAGTGATAAAATCTCTCAATGTGTCCTGAAATATTTATGACGTACCCAAACACATCCTACGCGTCCTTAGATTGACTATACCAAGGTTTCCTCAACGCCACCTACTCACAATATTAAGCGTTCACACACACACACACACACCATGTACCCGTCACTCTTAGATTCACTCAGTCACATCCCAAGTGCTCACAAAGCATTCACACGTATCCAAATAACTTAATATGTCCATCTATATCAGTAAATCTCATTACTATCATTTCACAAATTCACAATTCTCAAGCTTTGCCACAGCATACTAGTATTCACCATTTTCCATGTTCCTTATCTACAACCCAAATGTTTACCAGACATCCACAGTATGACTAAATAGTCCAAGTATTACTCTCTATCGATAATCACTTTGTATTCGGCATTTTGTGGACTGCCATCACTTCTGGCCCAATACACGGGATATAATCCATCACTCGGCATAAAAGCGACATTCATAATTTAGAGTAAACCATCAATTAAAAACCAAGGATAGTCAATAGTTCATACTCGAATGCAAAGAAATGCACAAACACATTTGAGACAATCCGACACCCCCGTGGACTACGAATTTATAGAATTTATTTACTCGTTCGAATGTCCCAATATTTATACCACATATCTTTAACACATCGAAGAACATCATATTAAAAATGCAGAATTTTTAGAGTTATGAAACTATTTTTAAACATCCAATAATCAGACCGAAAACTAGTAACAAAGTCTGCCAGACAGATTTTCGAACCACATCAAATTGAAAACTGTTATTGTGTGTAAACAATTAGACTACATGGCTTACATACTCGAAAGCTCTACGAGTTTACTTTCAGAATAAAAAAGCGGATAGAGATTTCCAGCTTCTTAGACAAAAAAATAGTTGTTCTCGTAACATGGGACAGTGTTGTTAGCACAGCAAATTCGCAATAGCATCTTGGTAAAACATTTTTCATATTTTCTGTGATTTTCATAAAATTCTGAAAATATACCGCAGTATAGGAAACATGTATGGGTATCTACAGTAAAATTTTTGTAATTTTAGGAGCTCTGGAAAAATATAACAAAAATCACCCAATAAAAGGGCAGATTTTAGTTCTAACATCAACTTGGAGTCACCTCAACCACGAATTTGAGGCTTCAACCCATATATGGAAGTTAATAATCAGTCATTTTAGCTAGAGACAAAGTCGATTTAATCCCGCAATCAAAACCAAAGCTTAAATCAAGTTTCATTGGTTTAAGAGTAAAAAATATAATTATATGCATGGATTCAATCTACATGAACATAGGAGAATTAGATGAAGTTTCCTACCTTTAATTGGAGCTTCAATCAACCAAGAGATTGAACCCTAAGCCCCTAAATGCAAAAATCCCGTATGGGTGCCTTCCTGGGTGAAACAAGGGTGACCCTAACCCGTAAGGTTCTTGGGTTGGATCTTGAAGAGGTTGAAGTATGGTGGTGTATTGTGAGCTTGGAGCTCACAAAAATAGAGGAATAGAGAGAAGGAGAGGGGGTGGCTGATTTGGGAGAGAAAGAGTGAGAAAATTGCTCACTTAGTCCCCCAATTTAAACCTTAGGTCACCAAAATACACTACACACTCTTGCATTCACTTGTGTATATTAAAAACAACCCCAACACATTCAAACATTCTGTAAATTCTACCAATAAACATTTCAAACATTTCCTCACATAACTCTTACTTTATTTAAAAATATTTTGTAAAAATACGGGTCCTTACAAACTAAGGTTGAATTACCACTGTGGTATTTTTGGTATTAAATTGTAGTCAAAAATGGGTGTAGTTTACACTAAATGGTATTTTGTGATGTATATAAAAAGAATGATTTGTGTTGAAATGCGTGAAAGCTAGCAAAAAAAAACTGGGAATAAAAAAATACTGTAGTGGAAACTCAGCTAAATGTACACATGGTAATACCACATCAATGCATGTTGCATCAGGACTATTGATTATGTGATGGATAGCTCGATCAAATGCGCAATACAAGATTGTAGTGCGGACTACACTATAGGTTTTCCATTTCTCACCTCACTTACTAAAAGATTACCATTTGATTTGATATTGTCTACCATCTTTTTGTTCCCCCTCTTATTATCCTCCCTCCTATTGGTTGAGGTAGTGTGGATCCCACAAAAAGTGATGTCATCATTACCGAAAAGTGTATTGAAGGGGTGGGACCTACACATTTCAACCGCTAAAAGAGAGTAATGTCCACCATTTTTAAGGAAGGGTGAACAAAATCGCACTCGCATATTTGGTATATTAATTAGTATCTTAAGTAGTGTTTCTAGACTTTTCCATCTATCTATTGAAGTTTGACTAATTAAAATTCTTTAATTAGCTAAAGGAAAGAGAGAGAGTGTGTTAAAAAAACAACCGCATATTTCTTGTTACTTTTTTAACACTACTTTATTTCCTTTCTTGATAAAATGGGTTATTTTTTTATTGCCTATAGAGACCCAAAAGTATCCAAAATTAACTCTTAAGATAGCAATGAATTAATCCAACCATCTATTATTTTGATTACATCCGAACTGTTTCATTCTTGAAATGGCCGGCGGATGTAGTGTGACTATAGCGTCCCCGGTCCTAAAATCTGGTCAATTAAAAAACACCATAGCCGTCTCAGTAGTCATTGAATAGCATTTATTAAAGGATTTAAGTAGATTGACCACATTATTAATTGAAAAGAGAGTATATATATTTTTTGAATGGCAATTTTTTTTATTAATCTCTGAGAAAACAAAGATTAAAAGAGAAAGGATGGGATGAACTGTTAAGAGGGAACGTAGTCCACAAAACAAACCCCAAACACAACCCAGAGGAAACAACTTGATTTTAAAAGCTTGATAAGTAATTTTGCATCAACGAAAGAAAGAAAAATTCATTTTTAATTACTTATCTATATAAATACAAGGATAAACCGTAAAAGGTACACGTACAATTATCAACTCTCAATACTTGTTACTTCCTCTCTCAAGCAAGTACTTAGTAGACCGTGCCGTCCCTACATCTTAGCCACCTACCGGCGAGGCTTTGCACTTTGTGTCGGAGGATCAAGAGTTCGCGCCGGGAACAACCAACGTTGGAGATGGCCTAAACACATTTAAATACACATGTGCTCAAATCTTACCAGAGCTTATTAATCCATGTTTATGACAATAGATATCTAGAGATACCAATGGCCAAGGATGGAGCCAAGGGAGACAAGTGGTGGCAGCCGCCACGACAAGGTTTTCAAAATATGCAATTATTATATAGAAAGTAAACTTTTATCCCCAAATTATATAGACTCGTCACCACTAGATGTTTTTAATCTTTCATCCTCATAATGTAATTTGTCTTTTTATTTTTTAATTACATATTTTCGCCACCACAAAAGTAAAATTCTAGCTCTGCCTTGCCTATGACCATGTGGGGCCTACTGGGGTCAGTGTTGTTAACTAAGAAGTTGCACCAAACATCAAATATGTGCCGGTTAGCTAAAAGCCGACAATGGTGGTTCAAAGTTGAGCGATACTCATGTGACGCACCGATGCTCGCAATTTAAAATGTTGCTGGTGTATATTTTGCAAACAAGACGAGTTCAACAACTCAAGAATGGATTACATTTGAATTTGTCGTACGTACTTAGCATCATTGGATCCTCCTGAGTAATAAGTCGAAAGTAAGGGTGTTTTGGTAGAAATATTTAAAATGAATTATTTTTGGTCTTTATTCAATTTTTTTTTTTTGTATTTATTAGTTTTGCTTCGATTTTTTTTAGATTATTGATTCTTTTTTATGAGAGGAATATAAAAAATTCAAATGTTCTATTTTTTTAGAAAGTTCACTAAAGACACGGCTAATAATTTTGTACTCTTTAGATTCATCTTGTCGGATGAACCAATAATCCACAAAAAAATTAACGCAAAACTAATAAATTTTTTTTGAATGACGACAAAATAATAATCCATTTGAATTATTTTTGCCAAAACACCCAAAAAATAATTAATTTATTGCGGGTCGAGTGGCAGAATAAATTCCAAACTTAGAGATGATAAAATGAAATTGGATTTCTCTTTCCTAACTAACATAGATTACACTTTGATTTCGAATAAGCCATCACATTAAAGTCCCAAAAGTGAAAGAAATTTGTTTCTAGATATACATCTCATTTAACCAATGAGATAGGAGGTAGAAATATTTGAATCAAGATTTTCCATGTCACGATCTCATAAGAGGCTCATGGGATTGACGAGAAGGGTATGTATTTTTGCTCGTCAACAATTTCTTAAATAAGATAACAAAGTCAGACAACAAACAAAGAATCCATTGCTGCGAAAGTGGATCAACACTCCTATACATCATGATCTGTTCGTTTGAATGGTTGAGAAGTAGTCTACCTCGGATTCAAGGGCACTGCTGTCCCTCAAAAGGGACAGCACCTGCTGTCCCCCGTAATTACGAGCCGCTCCGATCACTTTTCGACTATCAGAAATGTTCACTCCATAAAGCTTGGTGAGTACAACAAGTGTACCAAAAATCAGCTCAATCGGATATCATTAAGTTCCTGATCGGTACACATATAACTCAGCAATTATGGGTTCGAGTGGGTTTAATCTAGTGTTTCGGATGCATTCGTTTCATGATAAAAATGTTCCGATCAGGCACTTAATGATATCCGATTGAACTGATTTTTGGTACACTTGTTCTACTCACCGAGCTCTACGAAGTGAACGTTTCCGATCGTCGAAAAGTGACCGGAGCGGCCCGTAATTGCGGGCGACAGCAGCTGCTGTCCCTTGTGAGGGACAACAGTGCCCCTGAATCCGTCTACTTGGAGGCAATTCATCGTCGGAAACATGATGAGATGACATTATTGGTGAGTATTTTACTGAGCCCGACCATTTTTATATCTTTGCTTATGTAATGATATTCATGTTATGCCTAGCTCGTAGCACATAAAATGAGACTACCTAAGTTTTTTTATCAAATGATAGAAACTATTCATAATGTACTTATCGATCTGTACATTATTGGTACAGAAAACTGAGTTCGTCGAACATCAAAATCTATTTGAACCAAACTGTGTTAATGTCGAATTAGATTGAGTTTTTTGCATGAACTATTTACCTGATCCGCATCCTAAAAAAATAAATTATCATAAAATGAAATTATATAATTGGTCTCATTTTACCTCCAAGGAGGAATTTTTTCACGAGAGAGAGAGAGAGAGACATGTTATCTCACAGTCTCACACGTATGAGCCTAATTCTTTTCTTCTTTTTTTTTTTTCCCTTTATTTTTTAATTTTGGTGAGCCTAATTGTCAAATACTCCACCAAATGCCCCTTTCATCGTTTTGGGCAATTCAAAACAATAGTCTTATGAATATCCCCTCCAATTCCACATAAAACCAAGTTAGCAACCGTTCCCGGTTTCCACGCTCTCTCTCTCTCTCAAGATTCATTCCTCCATAGTTTTCTTCGTCGGGCTTTGTCGTCTTCCTCTATCCATGCTTCTTGTTCTCTTATATAAATTCTCGTAACTGGTTTCTTTATCAATAATAAAGCTCCTCTCTCTCTTTGATACTTTCATTTCCCAAAGCGTGAAATGGATGTATCGGAAGAAGTGGAGCACGCAAATCTCGGTCCTACCGGAGGGATAACAAAAATCAACGCCCAACACCTTGAGGAAGTCGATTTGGATGGGGATGACCAAAATCAACTCCCGAACGGAGATCCCGAATCCCTCTCCGTTAACGACGGAATACCCGAGAACGGTAACTCGGATGGTCAAAGATACGCTCCCGATAGTTTCTCCAATTCCGTTGATGATATCTCTGAAAATTTAAACGGGAATTATACGAGCACGGATTTGGAATTCAAAGAAAGCGTGATCGAGGAGGGAGAAGATTGCGTTGGAGACTCCGACGAAGAGCCGTCGAATTCGCAGGGAATGGACGTCGCCAGCGAAAATACAGCTCGTGGTTTGACTATCGACGGCGACGTTGAAGGGGTGATTCGTCCTCACGCACAGCTGCCGAAACCAGAGGCGCCGCCTGGGGTGACGAGCTCTCCGCCGCCGGCAGCCTCCGACGAATATCCTCCGGTAAACCGGTCCGAGTTATCGACGGAGAAAACAACAGCCGCCGTGGACATGCCGTCGATTGGAAAGTTCATACGCGAGAAGAGCAACAGCTTCTCTGCTGCGATCGTGAGACGGCTCTCGTCGTTAAAGGAAAACGACGACGACGACGATTTGAAACCTTTTGCGGATTCGGATTTGAAAGCGAATGTGACGGAGTTCAATTTATCGGGACTCAAAGTAATCGTCAAGATGAAAAACGGGACGGAAAACGGCGACATGGAACTCAAAGGGCGTATCAGCTTCTTCTCCAGATCGAACTGCAGGTTAGCAATAAAAAAGAAAAAGGAGTTCCATAATTTTCAATTTTTTATTTTTTATTTTAACGGAATTCCACTGTTAGTAAAGAACACAGTAGAATAGAGTGAAACACATACGAAAACAATAATAATAATTAAAAAAAAAAAATACGTAGCTAAAGTAAAAGTGTCTCACGAATTTTTTAGATAGTTCTCATGAATAAAAAAAAAATCCTTTGATTTTTGTAAATTGTTAGTAATTTAATTCATTCACTTTTGACATGTACACGAAATCTCGTCAATAATTAGTTGATCGAATACAGATTAATACATAGATACAGATTGATGTATATAAGAGATGGTTGATGTTGAAAACAGGGATTGCAGCGCGGTGCGATCGTTTTTAAGAGAGAGAGGATTGAAATTCGTGGAAATCAACATCGACGTATACCCAACCAGAGAGAAAGAGTTGGTGGATAGGACCGGAAGCTCGTCAGTGCCTCAGATTTTCTTCAACGAGAAGTTATTCGGTGGATTAGTGGCTCTGAACTCCATGAGAAACAGCGGGCTTCTGGAACACATGTTGAAGGAGATGTTGGGGAGGAAATGTCCTGATGATGCGCCTGCACCGCCGGTGTACGGGTTCGATGATCCTGATGACGAGGAACGGACGGACGAGATGATCTGGATCGTTAGGGTCTTGAGGCAGAGGTTGCCCATTCAGGACCGTCTGATGAAGTTGAAGATCGTTAAGAACTGCTTCGCCGGAGCTGAGATGGTTGAAGTCATCGTTCAGCACTTGAACTGCGGCAGAAACAAGGTATGCCCTTCACGTAAAGTTACTTATTTTGTCCTTACGAGGCTCAATCACATGGTGCCCTAAACTCATCTCCGTCTCGTGGCACATAAGATAAGATGTTTAGTGAAAAAGAGTGTTGAAACACCACCGGACAGTGCTCATGATACTTAAATAATTACTCGTGGTTAATTGAATTACGATCGATTATATGGCTGTACAAGGAAATTGTTTGTTATAACCGTTGATGTGCCGTAGATTGTTTAGTTCCAGTAGGTCTGCGAAGTACCTGATTTGTTGCTCTAATATTTTATTTGGTTGTGGATTGTATTTGGTCGAATTTGAAAATCTAAACCGTTAAGAACCCGCTGACCAAACTAGGGAATGGACCCCAACACTACATGAAAATGGAACTAGAGGGTCCAGTTGCAACTCGGCAACAATATAAGAAAATGGAACCATAGTCTTGTAGCCTCTTGCCTTAGGTTTTTTCTCTTTACTTTCTTTTCTTTTTTTCCTTTCCTTCTGAGGTATGCCTCTCGTAGGTTGTACATCCGGTTAGCTTTTTTTAATTTCAAGCTTATTTACCAAAAAAAAAAAAAAAGAAACGCTAAAAATCAAGATAAATAATATATTGGTTGTTTATTTTAGAACACACTTGCGTTGGAAAAAATGACGACGCTAGATTGGAAGTTCGGAACCCCATTAATCTATTTATCTCTTTCGAAATCATTAATATCCAATCAAAATAATTTTGACTTTAATTTTTTTTATGAACTCTACTAAAAGAATGGGGTGATGAAAGAAGTGAGCCCAAAAATGATCCACAAACAGGTTACTGGACTGCCCAATTTATTTGATGGCTGGAGATGGAGATGGTCCATTCCCTAACAAAAATGTACTCCATTGGTATTAACTTGTGACATTTTACCTTCTACTGTGCATTGGGCTAGACCTTTTAGTTTATTCTTAGGGTCACCCTTCCTAGAGCCAACATTAATAATGACAGCCATGCGTGATGAATGATAACTAGGGAGGGTCAAGTACCTGCTTAATTGCTTTATTTATTGGCTCCAAAACTTTACTAATACCAATGGGAATTAAGGTGAATTGGAGAGAGTGTAACTGTATCTTATTTGGTCAATTGCAATGGTAATTTTGATTAAAGAACAATTCCGACACTACTTTATTGGTTGGTCAACTCCAACAACTAATTAATGGTAACTTTATTTTGCCTAGTATATTCATTTTCCCAAACTATACTGAAATGAATTTGATGCCAGTAACCAGTGGGGATTTGCATAGCTGTTTAGGTTGAAAATCTTACTGTAGGGAGCTTCTACTTCATCAGTTTCAAAATTTTTAAATACACTCTGTTTGATAAAATCCGTGTCCGTAGTATTTAATAATCCTGTCAATGGAATCTATTCATTTAAGTCTAGGTGTTAATTGGTAAGGTAGTTATCTTTCTGGTTTATTTCCCTTTTCACAAAAGTTGTGTGACCTAGATTTCATGAATTTCAAGGCAAGCCCATTGGATTGGAAACCCAAGGAGTAAGATTGGTGGTTAATGCCTGTGCTTAGGATTTGTTTCCTCCCAAGTCCTAAGTCTCAATTACAAAACTTTGCAGGTCTAGGTGCCATCTGTGAGGTTAGTTCAAAGTCGCAACTTTAATAGGGATTCTTTTAGCGGACCCTGGGATTGGTTCCCTTAAGATTTGTCGAGCTGCACATACGCTGTTCTTGGACATCCTGAATTATCAAATGAAGTCATTATATTGAAATTCATGAATACATAGTTATAAATTCGACAAATGTTTTTCCTGTTCTACTGGTACAATATTTTATAGCCTTTGGAGCTGATCAAAAGGAAAAAAAAAAAAAACATACATCCATATATATATATATGGGTTAAGCTTCTAATCCGGACTTTTAATTTCCGGACTTTTTATACAATTTTTTTTTGACGATCCGATCCATCCAATGTGTTCAGAAGGTGTTTTTAAGGGTCCTTATTGTAAATCTTTAAAAAAAAAACACCGGGAAGAGCTTGATCCAAGCAGTTTTCGCAAAAATATATAAATACAGTTTTTGCGAAAATTGCTTGAATCGAGCCCTTCCCGGTATTGTTTTTTTGAAGATTTTCCGCTTGGACCCTTGAAAACACCTTCTGAACACATTGGACGGATCGGATTTTCCAAAAAAAAATTTCAACACAAAAAAAGCCATGTTTTTCTTATTTCTGGGAGGTGTGGACGAGAAAATCCACACACACACACACACACACACACACACACACACACACATATATATATATATATATATATATATATATATATATATATATATATATATATATATATATATATATATATATATATATATATCACACTTATAAAAAAACACACAATTTTTTCCATACCCTACTGTGATATTCCAAACCGTTGATATGGTTTAAATGAGTAAAATAGAAGGTCCTGCAAAAATTCAGCTCAATCTGATATCGGTAAGTGCTTGATCCAAACAGTTTTGCAAAAACTGTGACAAGAACTGGTGTTTTTAAAATTGTTTGAATCAAGCACTTACCGATATCCAATTGAATGAAATTTTGCCAAGGACCTTTATTTTACTTATTTAAACAAGATCAAAGGTTTGGAACATCACATTGGGGCCTGGAAGAGTGATGTGTTTTTTTAAGTGTGAAGGGAACCGACTCCATATATATAGCCTTTGGTTTCTATATATGTGTAACTGTGTGAAGAGGATAAAAACTTAAATGGCTAGGTTTCAATTTGAATTCATCTTCGTTATATGGATATTAGACTTCTTCGTATAATCTGACCTTTGTTATCTAATTTCAACAATTTTTTTGGAAAAGTTGGTAAACAAACTGGACCCCCTGAATTTTTTAAGATATCCGCATTTTCTTAAAGTTTTGCGTTTTGCGTTTTGCATTTTCTGAGGGAAAAAAAGGTTTCTTGGAGCTGAAATGATTCCTTAAAACTGAGGGGGTGTTCCATTAAGTTGTTTTTTTAAAAAAATTGATTTTTCACGATTTTTTATGTGATGTATTGTAAGAGAATGATCTATATCAATTTTTGGAAAAAATAATTTTTTTGTTAGTAAAACACCACCTGAAAGAGGTTGAGATATGACTGGTGGTTAAAGTTGTGGTCCCTCCATCGTCATGCAAAGTTGCATGGGTCCCATTATGCTTTTTATCAAATGTTTGCCTCCCTCCTACCATAATGATACCCACACGTTTTGAGCTTCACATTTTTGGCTCCCTCCTACTGAGGTAGATGATTAAAAGGATTGAATGACTTTACCTTTTAGGGATTTCAAAGTAATTAAAATCCGTATGTTTGTTGAAGTGAATAGAAATGTTTGTAGAGGTGAATAGAATCTTAGACAAACTACCTTTTTTCTCTTGTTGATCATGAAGAATATCAGAACTGCTGATGTTTAAAAGATGAAGCCTGAATTTTTTAGGCTGCCTGAAGTTTGAATGTGACAAAAAAAATGAAATTCCAAAAATCAAGAAAGAGAATTTTGGTGATGAAAACGCTGAAAAAGACTTAAACTTTTTTTTAGGTCATATAGGGAGTTTTTATTATTTATCGTCTTCAATTTCAGTTATTCGGTTCAGCTTTTGAGTCGTTATCAATATACCACATTTCTATCCTAGAAGTTTCATTTTTGTTTCCAATTGTTAGCTTATAACCTGCTAAAACCAAAAAAAAAAAAGTGGCTTATAGTGTTAGAATTGTAATTTAGTATCAGTCATTATGTAGGGATTGGGAAGGTTGAACTAATCTGAGGCTCCCTTTTCCCCCTTTCCTTTCCGGCCTGCATTGTTATTTGGCTCTCATCCTCAAGCCTTGGTCTTGGAACTCTAGGCTCCCTACTCGGTAAAGAGCCTTGGCTCAAGGCAGCTTCCTGAAGAAGTTGGGCTGTCTGTTTCTGCTCTCCCTAAAGTTCCTCCTCGCTTGAGTTTTCACCATTCATATGAGTGCAAAATCTTGGTGGATTTTAATGCTTGGTTGGAACTTGGAAGGATAAAAACGTAGGAATCCGTAGATCTTAGTTTCTGTCTTGATGAATTAACCATTAGTTTGTCGGAAAGGAGGAGAGAAAGAAAATGGAACTACGTAGAAGCACTGACAGTTCACGTTGCCTTTCCGAATTTCTATTCTTTTACTTTCATTTGATATTTCCCAAAGGATAATATCTAGATGTATTTGTTCATTAAATATTAAGTAGGAGTAATGGAAGACTGCCAATTTTCTTTTCTTTTCCATGGAAACAATAGTAAGTTGTACAACTTGGGTTTAATCCATCATCAATTGTAAATTCCCTGTAAACTGAAGGTGTATTAACCTCACAACCAGTTCTTTTGTATTGCACATAGGAAAGCCTGCTATTCTGTGTTTCGCGAACGTGCTTCTTAGAATTTCTCTTGTGAAATGTCAATTACATACCTATTTCTAAATAAGCCTGTGCTACTCCACTGCTTGTTTCCTTATATTCTTCCTGTCGTGATTTCCAAAAATCTAGGCAGTTGAGATTGGGAAGCAGCTTGCCGAAAAACACTTCATCCATCACGTCTTTGGGTAATCACATTCACACAAGTTTCTTCTTGGTCTGTGTCATGGGGTTATGCAATTTTACTTCTGTTTTAATCCAAGAAACCCTTTTTCATGACTAAATTTGCACAGGGAGAATGAATTTGAGGATGGAAACCACTTCTATCGTTTCCTTGAGCACGAGCCCTTCATTCCCAGATGCTTCAATTTTCGGGGGTCTCCAAATGATAGTGAGCCAAAGCCTGCTTCTATAATCAGCCACAGGCTCGCTAAAATAATGTCTGCAGTACTTGAGTCATATGCCTCTGAAGATAGGCGCCATCTTGATTATGTTGGCATCAGCAACAGTGAAGAATTTCGGAGGTGCTTCTCAGGCACACTTTATTTTTATGTGATCTTATAATGTCATTTGAAACTTCATTATCTTAATTCATTGCAATAGGTTTCTAAAATTTCACGACCACCACCTAGCAATACATTGTAGATTTCATTTCTTATTCTTATCTTTAGCGATTGGTCACCTAAGTGTCCTCCTATTGTTCCATTTAAATATGGACAATACATTTTCTGTGGACGTGTTCTATGTTGCTTGGACTTTTAAAACATAACAAGTACCTGCTTTGAACACTCTCTGCCTAGGTGAGGGTGTGGGTTCTATCCCCATACCATGCCAACCCTTTGAACTCATGCCACTATTTCATATTTGATTTTATAAGGGTCGGGCACTTGATCATGCACCTCACCCTGATACTCTAACCCTATTCTATGTCACATCTGTTCTATGGTCTTTTCAAAAAATATTGGTTCCTGTCCTCTGTTTTATTTTCGTGAACATAACTACAGATAGTAAAGGTATGGTGGTGATTCCTTAGAAACTTCAATATTTATCATTGCAACACTCAACGCTATGAGGAGACTGAAACTTGTTTTGAAGACTTTTCAAACCTGTTTTCTCAGGAATTTTACTGAATTTCCAAATAGAGGTTTCGATGCACTTTGTCTGTTTCAACCTTCTCAGTTGTGGGCCAAAAAGAGCTTTATACTTGTGGTCAAGAAAAGTTAAATCATTCGGTCACGCCCCATCCATGATCTTAGCATAAATCAATAGTCTCGAGTGAAAGGTAGAGCAAGGTTATATATTTCATATGGGATCCTCCTTGTTTTGGGGCTATTGCTAGCAAGAGATTACTAATATAAGGGCATATACTGGAAGTAACTTTGTCTTTGTGATGACTTAATGGAAATAAGTTAGTTTTCAAGGTTTATGGCTTAAGATGATTAGTTTCTACTTCTATCTGAATCTTCTCAATATGAAGCATGTTTCCTATTTAATGTTTTGTTCGTGCTGTTAAAATTGCAGATATGTAAATTTGTTACAAGATCTTCACAGGGTAAACATCACAGCACTATCAGCAGACGAGAAGCTTGTCTTCTTTTTGAATCTCTACAATGCCATGGTCATCCATGCTGTGATTAGGGTAGGACATCCTGGGGGTGTAATCGATAGGAGAAATTTCTTCTCTGATTTTCAGTACTTAGTTGGAGGCCATCCTTATTCTCTGACGACAATTCAAAATGGCATCCTTAGAAGCAACCGGAGACCTCCATACTCCTTGTCCAAATCCTTTGGTGCTGGAGACAAGCGCTTAGAGGTAAAAGAGGATCTTTTTAAACTTTTGAGATACTATCATAATTGACCTCTTTGCTAATGTTTGATAGGTATTCTTAGATATGTTCCTTCAGCTTTCTTGAGAGAGTAGCTCCAGGAGTTGCCTGTAATTGTGAACAGTACCTCTTGCTCAGTGTTACCCTGCTGCATTGGTAACCATTTTAATTTGAAATACAGCCGTCTTACCACTTATCTAATATGAAAATTTCTAGAATTCCTCTTGAAGATTAGACTAATGAAGTTAGGTCAATCTGTTGCTTTCTCTTTTGTCCGTTTATTATGAAAATCAGAACTGAACAAAATTGTAGACATTTTCAATTTGAGATTGTCCCCAAATGCAAGTCTACTTGGAAAGGTGAAGAGTAGAACCTTCTATTTTCCAGTACTATCGCTTAAGCATTGTTAGGAATAGTTTGAATAATTTTTTAGTTGAATTGAGTGCCCCTTAAAAAGTTGGAACTATCAAATGGGAATACCACTGTGAGATGGGAGGTTTAAAACCTTTTCATTTCAAATTTTAAAAGTTCGATAATCCAATTTTATACCTGATCGAGTCTTAACAACGAACTTGTCTCTCGACAGCTAGATGCCCGTATGGTCCTGTGCTTTCCTTACATTGGTTCCATTGCGATGGAAGTTCTCTATTGGTAGGATGAGTCCATCTCACTGTCTTAAATCTTGAGTACAATGTCATTTTGAAGATGGAAAATTTCTCCATCAGAACATATCCAGCCGAAACCTCCCTTGGATTTGCTGTTCAATTAATGCTCAAAGTACCTTTCATGTCATACCTTGTTTCTCCTTCCTTTGTAAAGAATTTTGAGCTTCCTGTTTTGAGAAACTATTTCTCTGCAGTGATGGGAAACATCTTCCAGTTTTTGCTGTCTTCTTACCAGAACACTGGAATAAACCGGAAGTAAAATCTATTAACATACGCATAAATGATCTCTCTAATTCTGAATGTTTTTAGGCAGCTGACATATAAGAAATACTATGGAAATCATTGGTATTCTGATCCGTCTCTCTCTCTCTCTAATGCAGCTGGCTTTCACAAAAGTTAATCCGCTGATTCATTTTGGACTCTGCAACGGGACAAAATCTAGCCCCATCGTAAGGTTTTTTACTCCCAAAGGAGTCGAATCTGAATTAAGATATGCGACGAGGGAGTTTTTCCAAAGAGATGGAATCGAAATAGATTTGGCCAAGAGGACCGTCTACCTTACCCGGATCATAAAATGGTGAGTCATCAATTAAATCTTTGGAGTTCTCCAAAGAGACGGAATATGATGGAAGTAGATTTTCTGTTTTAATTTCAAACCGAGGTTTGCATTGCATATAGGAACATGCATTATGACTATAGAACAAGTAACTTGGCAAACTCCATTTTACAGATGTGATTTGGTAAATGAAAGTCCCCCAGCGCATAAATGAAAGTCCCCCAGCATGCCAAATACCTTGACATTGCCAGTATTTCCCAGTAATAGGACAAATGCTGACTGGGTAGCCAAACTTGTCGCCAAAATCCAATTACTTATGGACTGAAACGCATTGATTGTTTCCTCAAGTCTTCTAAATACCCTCTTTTTCTTCATCCATTTTTTCTTTTCTGAATTAGACCAATAAATACTTAGTGGTTTGCTCACGCTTTTGTTTCTGCAGGTTTAACGTGGATTTTGGGCAGGACAAGGAAATGCTGAAGTGGATCTTGAATTACTTGGATGCAACGAAAGCAGGTCTTTTGACACATCTTTTGGGAGATGGGGGACCTATTAGTATTGCTTACCAGAACTATGATTGGTCTGTCAACTCTTAACCATCCTCCCAACACAAAGCCATATGTTCTGATATACAAGAAGCGCAAAGCAATTCGTAGGCGTATATTTTCATTGCTGATTGGTATTTTGTAGATAATACTACCAAAGTTGGGTCTTTCTTACATTGTGTACCCTGCACTTAAGCAGAGGTTTTGAGAAAGCAAGGAAAAAGAAATTTTTTAGGTATGAATATTTCTTAAAAAAATTCTGTTGTTTTCCCCATTTTCATTTCAACTTCGGAGTCCTAGCAATGAATCAAAATTAGATATTAGCAATGGAAGTTTCCCAATCATATCTGTCCTTACCAATAAAAGTGAAGGTTTCCTCTTCTTTTCTTTTGGGAAATCTTTAGGGATGGCAATTTCCCCAAATCCGATGGATACCCACCCCATCCTGGCTATTTGGAGGCGAATATTATTCGATTTTTCATATAATAGGAGTGGGTATGGTAGAACTTAAAGAATTCCTAGTTGAAAATGGAGCGGGTTTGATTTTGTGATATCCGTGTCCGAATACCTGTACCTGTCCTGTTTCAAATTGTATATATATTTTTATGACTATTGTATATATATATGCCGGCACAAGAAGTTTCCTAAGAGGGATCTCTCACAAAAAAGTGCGGGAAAACAATTGTGAGCCATTGGATTGTGTGAAAAGCATAGAATCCAATGACCCACAACTGTTTTCCCGCACTTTTTTTGTGAGGGAGCCCTCATAGGAAGCTTCCTCTATGCCGGCATATAGTAGTATATAAATGTGTGTGTGTATGTATAAATAGAGGTGAGCATTTTACCTGCAACCCGACAACCCGATCCTACCCGACTCGATCCGAAGGGGTATTGGGCTGTTTCAAAGTAACATTGGGTCGGGTTCGGGTTATTTTTCTGAGAAAATTTGGGTTTCGGGTTAAAATAATGTGATCCGTCGAAAGTGACCCGACCTGACTATATTTAATATATGAATAAAAAATTAAAAAATATATCCCCCTAGTCCCTAAAATGTACTCAAACCCTATTATTATCTTTTTCTCAGAAACACAGCTGCACCTCCCCTGGCCTCTCTCTCTCCTCTCACAACGATGTCTTCCCTCTCCTCGGAAATCACTCCTCTCTCTCAGATCTCTCTCTCTCTCACTTGTCCAGCGACGATGACGGAGCTTCAGTCGATGCTGACAAAAGCGGCAACACCACAAGGAGGTGGCGACATAGCAAGGTGGCGACGACATCCATGGAAGTCTGAGAGTCTAAGACTGTGACACAACCGTCAACCAACGACGGGGACAAACTGACTCTGTGTGTGTGACTCTTTCTCTTTCTCATGTGTCTGTGTGTGTGAGATCAGAGATCTCTCTCTCGCTAATGATTGTTTTTTTTTGTGATGAATACAAATGGATCTATGAATTTTGAAGTTCTGATGGGTTATCTTTGTGATGAATACACGTGAATCTATGAATCTTGTTTCCTGGGTTTGTTGATTTTGTGAATCAGTGGGAAGTTATGGGTTTGTCTTTACTCTATGATGGTTTTTTAGGTGTGTTGATTTAGGTGTACAAACCGACGTAACCCGACCGACCAACCTGAACTGAAACCCGATGCAACCTGATTCGATCGGTTTCCAGGGTAGTTCGGTTTGAGTGCTGATTTTCAAGACCCGACCAAAATAAACCTGACCCGAACCAGACGAAACCCGATCCAAACCGACCCGTGCTCACCCCTATGTATAAGTATGCATTTTGATATAATTTATGTATATTGTTCTGAATTAAAACTATATATGCATTTTCCGTCCAATAGTTAACGGATGGGTATTATTGAACTTGTTTCAAAGTGTAAGGGTAAAATTGAAACTATAAATTTTACAAGGACCAAATTGAAACCAAGCTTATTTTGTAAGGACCAAAATAGTAGATAAATCCAAAAGATAATATCAAACCCTGAGCCTTACAGCCAACACATTTTACACATTGTTCAATTTAGCTCCAAGTAGAATAGGGAAGAATGGAGAGGTACAGAGAACAACGAATGAGCAAAAATGGTCTATCCTACAAAGACAAGTTGGCTGCACACAAACCATATTATTTGTTGAATTTCGTTATACAAAGATAACCACATTCTTAGAGTGTAATGTTTACCAAGTGGCATGATTAAATAACCTGTGGTGACTCAATGATTTGGACAATAATGTACTGTGCCAGAACCAACAACACAACGAAGATAAGATGTGCCAAGGTATCAGGCCATCCAAGTGGTGTATGACCATCCGGCGAAAAAAATTGAGCTTCCAAGGAGCAAATTAACCAAAGCAATTTAGATGAACAACAACTCTAACTTATTCGTATGGGAAGCAGTAGAGACTCTAACCCTCCCCATTTTTTTTTTGTCACCATTTAAAAGATCTCAATGAGTACATTTTTTGAAGGTCAAAATGGCACAACTTCTAGTATCGTACTAAGCAAATTGGGCCAAGAGTTTCTTAATATGACACTAGGGATGGAGTTAGGAATTTCACTACGCTAAGGAAAATTTTCTTTTTAAATACTTTGTAGTTGGGGTGAGCAAAATAACCATCAAGCATGGAATCTAGTCCAAACCAATCCAAACCGAAGGGTCTGGTTAGGATTTCTTGTAATGTGGTTTGGTTCTAGTTTAAAAAAATTGAAACCATGATAAATGGTTTGATTTGCGTATTCACATTGACAGTTCCGATTCCAAACCGATCGGATCCTTATAATATTTATACAACTATTTTTTATATATATTATATGTGGAATTTGTATAAATACACAGAATTAAAATTGTTTCCCTAGTCAATTACTAATTTCCTAATCTAATGCTTCATCCTACCACCCTATTTATTCTCTTCCAAGATTAAATCCCAAAATTTCTATATATGGTAACCTATTACTACGATTTTAATACACTAATCATGCATGCGTATGGCTCGGACTTCACTTGAATTCCTAATCTTTTTGTTTGTTAACTAATTTCTGAATCTAGTACTCTATTACATGACCCTATTCTTTGACTGATTATCAGTACTCTAATCTTTTTTAGTTGGTTGTTGTTAGTGAGTTTTGGTGATTTTAACAAAACTTGTTTTAATACACTTGTGGGTTAACTTAGCCATGCAATTTTTAAATACTTTAAATTGCTTATGAAGATAATAACTCAATTTTAAGAGTACTGTGGTTCAAAACCGAAACCGAATTGTATTTTAATGGTTTGGATCGGTTTGGTTCTGTGAGTTTTATGGATTGGTTTTGTTCTCCAAATTCCTAATCCGTAGGTAGTGCTTTGGTTATTGGTTTATTATAAAATCGAACTAACCTAGTCCATACCCACCCTTATTTTGCAGGGGCAGACTTATATAATTCATATAATTTTTTTCCCTATATAATACTAAAGTTTTTTCCCCCCTTGCAGGGGTGACCACCCCTACTGGCCCTCCTCTAGCTCCATCCCTACATGGCACAATACAACATGATCTATAAAAGCATGTGTACTTCTAAAACCTGACGTACTCGTACCAGCACCGTATCAGGTTTTGGTGCTTGGCATGGTACTTTAAACATGGATTGGCTACATGAAATAAATACCAAGATTTTTTCCTATGATTTTTTACCGTACCCCAGGCTCAGAAGTACCCATTCTATATCATGTCGTAACCCAATAAAGAGGTGAAGCTAAGTTGATAAAACTTCATGTTTTTATGCTTCGGATTATTCTAGAATAAAGATTTCGATCCATAGGCTTGGTACAATAATGCCATTAAACTCTAATTCCCACCTTTTAAGTCAACGTTAAATGGTTATTTGATGTTGGATGGTTAATCGCCCAAGTCACTTTAACTATGTCCTCAAATTCACATGCAATTATTACACGTAATACATTGCTCTATAATATAAAATATATTTGGTACCCAAGTTTTTGCTCATATTAAGTGATTATGTAAAGAGCTATAGATAGTCTAAGACTAAATCATATAACAAAAAACCATTCATTGTACCATAAAACCAGACCTTTTTTCCCAAATAGAATTCCTCGAATAGCAGTTAGAGAACAATAATGTTACAGAACAACAAAGCAAGCATTCAAAGAGTGGACACGCATAAACATTTGTCAAAGCACAAGTTCTACATTACTTTTAAACTTACCACTCAATGTCACAAGTTTTTTTTTTTTTGTGTGTGGAGAATAGATAGAGATTTTATTATTTATGAAAACGCCAGTACAAATTGCCACCGGCGATATACGGAGACCTTTACAAAGCTAAGCTTTCACGACATAGCTTCAACCTACACAATAGAAACACAGATAATCAGGAACAAAAGCAGTTTAACAAATAGAACATTAACTAAACGGCCTCCACCGGAGAGAATCCCATCATCGACACCACAAGAAGCCCATCATGCTAAGTAGCACTACCGCCTGAACTCCAACCAGAAATAAAACAACCCGAAAAGCAGCACCACCAACATCAAATAAGAACCACCCCAGTATTTGCCTTACTCCCATCCAAGCTCCAAACACAACAATAACCTTACTCATATCACAAGTTTTGACCCAACATGGCACAGAGACTTTTTTTTTTGTCTTTTTCATTTACAAGTGAAGAACTTTGGAGAGACTTCAAACTTTACTATCTCTTGTCCAAAAATTTCCACATTCAATTTTTTTTTATTCGTAGTTCAATCTTTCATCAAAATCTGTGACTAAAATTCCAAATTCCTACTAATAGAAGAGGTAAAACAAGAGGAATTTTACCAAAATCAACAAATGGCACTATATTGAATGGAGGAAAACCACATACTTTCAGTTGGAGAGGAGGGTGCTCGAATAAAAAGATTACAACAATAAAATCATATTAAAAAACCATTGCAAGAACAAAATGACATGTTTACGTGACCCAAAATTAGCAAATAGTGATTCAATTTGAAACCCATATGAATCTGATTTCTACACTGAACACCCCTTTCCTTCCTTCCCTATTGATTCCAATTGGGCAATTAAAAAAAAAAACGCATGCAAAGAACAAACAAAAATCCATCTCCACTAATTAATTCTTGCACTAACTTATCCAATGCATGTTAAAAATGTCTGGCCATTTTGTTGATCTATTCATTGACTTTTGATTGTTTCAAATTGTTTGGTGGAGTTAGGAAGTAAAATAATAAAGCCATATGATATTTCTCTCTAACCCCCTCTCAATACAATAAAGTGACAAGTGTAATTTGAATTGAATGACAATATTTAAAATTACACGGTTCTAATATGTAACGGTCATGTTCGTTTAAGAGTGGGGAACTCTAAACAATACTTACATCGAGGATAAACTGATATTGGGATTCATGCATCATTCGTGAATATGATAGTGTGAAATAACTACTCCTAATTAACCGATATGAATATCAGAACATGCAAACACATCTAGTTCATGTTTGAAGAGTGGTAGGAATATTACAAAAGTAAGTCCATGCCATCATGATTTTACACAAACGAAGAAAAGGGTTGGGCTGGACCAACTATAAGGTAACTTTTCGCCTCTTTATTTTTTAAACCAACTTTTAAAGGCCCAATTAGAATGCTCTCCAAGTAAAAGGGTTCATGAGCAAACAAAAACTCATTTTGCCCAAAGACCGCCCCCAACCCCACAAAGTCCTTGTAAAAAAAACCCAGTACAAGAAACGTCCTCAAGGAAACGATAATCAAAATTGTCTTTTCAATCTCTTAATGATAAAAAAAAAGGAAAAACCAGAGAGGAGAAAGTATTCATTGATATCAGTATCGTACCTGGTTTCTCTTTCAAAATAATAGTCAATTATATCTCAAAAGTAAGAGCATATATCCAAAAAGATCAATATGAACTTATTTGCCACTCAATTTCTTACAATAAATACTAGTATACTAAAGTATTCATACGCTGGTTTAATTTTAATTTTACTTTACCCAAAACCCTAAACCCTATTTAAATTAATTAATGAAAATTTGTTTATGTATGACAAGTTAGTAGTGTTAGCAAAGTTAAGATAATTTTTGAATACTTCGTTAAAACTTTCAAGAGTCACCACTAGTATATTCAGTATTTTTTTACTAAAAATCGTCAATCAGTTGATGTATGAGGGTAGAATGATAACTAATTTGACAACTTGTAATCCAAGAAAATGGAAAATATCAAAAAATGTTAGAGGAAACTCAAGCTGATTCGAGTGATCCAACGGCTGTGATGTGTCTGGGTAAAATTCTTGGCGACATAATTGCAAGTGATATATGTCATGCAGTAGTGTGATAAATGAAGCATTCTAAATTTGTAAGCACCTTACCTAGCTGAAGAGCATAGTAGTATTAATTTAAGCACTATCCAATGGGAAAGATATTTTGGGTTTAAAATTGCAAGGATATAGGAGTATGTATATGTATTGAGAAGAACAACATCCACACCCTGGGCAACCATAATCGATTCATAATGTTAGACCTCGACAGTACTGCTACTTCTCTCTCACTCCTCCTCCCCATCCTCTCTCTCCCCTTCGTGATCTCACTCCTCCTCTTCTACTTCACCTCCGGATCCACCAGCAAAAGTAGCAACCCATGCCCCCAATCCTACCCCTTACTCGGAAACCTCATCGCCTTCCTCATTAACCACCACCACTTCCATGACTGGGTCACACACCTCCTCTCATCGTCATCCATCCATCCAAGTCAACGGATTACTCAACCTTTCCCACGGCGTCTGCATGTCAACCCCGCCGTCATCGACCATCTCTAACTACGTTAAGGGATCCCGTTTCAGCTCTGTCCTCCACCAACTCCTTGGCCATGGCATCTTTAACGTCGACGGAGACCTCTAGACAGCCCACCATAAGATTGCTAGCCACGAATTCAATACCAATTCCCTCAAACAATTCGTCTCTCATACGGTCCAGTCCCATCTCTCTCACCAATTGATTCCACTTCCCTCTAACGCATGCAAGGCTGAGGAAATTGTTGATTTGCTAGAGGTTTTTCGAAGGTATATTAATTTCTTATCGTAGTTTGACTTCTATAGTACTCTGATCTTGTAACACCCCGAAAATTCGGTTTGCTAATAAAAGGACCTTAAAGATCTTTGAGCTGCATTTTTTTTTTGTTGAAAATTAAATTAGAAAAACACAACCCATTTATTAGAAACATTGTTAAAATATTACAATACCGAATAAAGTTGAAAGTGATTTATTACAAACTTTTAAACATGAAGTGATAAAATAAATGTGTCTTTATTACAAACTTAAAACCTCAATAAAATACTTAAAAGCACAAGGCAAACAACTAAACTACTGATTTAGCCACGGCTCGGTCAACTCAACAACATCTTCAACTGCTACAGGATTATCTTCTGAATACTCTATATCATCGCCTGTACCTGGCATCAAATACCATGGTAACGTAGTACCATGAGTGGTGACACTCAGTAGAACAATGTAAAACTACCCTTACCCCAATGTATGCATAATTTCCATAATCACAAACCACATATAATATTAACCAACAAAACCCACTAATTTATCCTAAGTTTTATTAACGTAGTCAATCATACGATGTTCCCATTCACCATGTTCCCATACACCGTGTTCCCGATCACCATATTCACATTCGTTATGTTTCCGTAGGCCACCCTCGACACAACTCACAACATAACACGGCTTAAGACATGGCACGACTCATGACATAGCATGACTCATGACAAGGCACGACTCACGACATCCCTATGCTTGGTTCCCGTTTGTTATGTTCCCATTCACCTCTGTCGGCACGGCTCATGACATAACATGGCTCAAGACCAACATAGTTTCACCACATTTCCCAATTTCATCTTTTCACATTCCATACTCCATCTATTCCCCTCATCACACTAAATCTCGCTAACCATTACTTTTTTAACCAAGAGGCACGAACCCAATTTCACCAAATGCATTTGCTCGTTGCCATGGGCAGGGGCCCTATGATATCGAGCCCCCATTGAGCAAATGACCATGGGCTAGTAAGGGGTTGCAAATCTTCTGCCGATGTCCGAATTATTAGCTTGAACTGTTGACACTTTTCACAACTTCTGACGAACACCTTTGCGTCTTCTTGTATGTATGGCCACCAATACCCCTGAGTTATTGCCATGTGCGCTATTGATCTTCCTCTTGCACGTCCACCGCACATCTTGGCTTGTATTTCATGTAAGAACTCCTACACTAACGTGGGATGTACGCAAAACAAGTAAGGACCGTGGTATGACTTCTTGTACAGCTTTCCCTGTGGTGAGAGCAAAAAATGAGTGGACTTCAATTTGACTTCTAGGCCTCCTTTTTATCTTCCGGTAGGACTTCATCCTTTAAGTAAACGATGATTGGATCCATCCAGCTTGGTCTCAAGTCTGCATCCATATTGGTTTCTTCTTCCTGCCTAATGTTGGGCTGGGCTAGGTATTCAATGGCCACAGTGTGTTTGTATTCTGTAGGTAGCGCTAAGGCCAAGCAAGCTAACGAGTCTGCATGGGTGTTTTGTCCCGAAGTGATTTGCTTTATCTTTGTCTCCTCCAAATCTACCATTACATCCTGCACAGCCTTTGCATAGGCCACCATCTTTTCGTTCCTTAGGGCATATTCCCCAATAAGTTGATTTACCACAAGCTGAGAATCACAGAAGATTTTAACTTCTTGACCCCAAGGGTCCTTGCACTCTTGAGCCCGATTAGGAGGGCCTCGTATTTTGCCACGTTGATTGTTGTGTTGAAGCCCAAATGAATGGATTGTTCGAGCATCAGGCATTCTGGAGTGAACAACACTATTCCTGCCCCTGAGCCTTTGTTGCATGCTAATCCGTCAACGAACAATTGCCAGCTTCCTATGTTTTGATCATCATTTTGTGGACTTGGTTAATGTTTGCAAACTGCGAAAAGCTTAATCTCGGCCAAGGTAAACTCAGCTACGAAGTCTATCAACACTTGGCCCTTGATGGCCATTCTTGGTTGGTAATTAATGTCGTACTGACTGAGCTCTGTCGACCAAGTGGAGATTCTCCCAGAGAAGTCTGCTTTTCGAAGTAGCGTTTATGGAGGAAATTCGGTGTAAACTATGATGGTGCTCTAGGAATTAGTGTGGCAATTTCCGTGAAGCCATGATTAAAGCTTTGATGAGCTTCTCTAGGGGAGGTATCAGGTGTGTGCGTCCAAGAGAGTTTCACTTACGAAGTAGATTGGTTTTTGCTCTGTGCCCTCCACTCGAAGGAAGGCTACACTAATTGCATGCTTTAAGACGGCTAGGTAGAGGATCAGCCGTTCTTATTTCTCTGGTTTTGACAGTAACGGGGGTGTTCCAATATACTTCTTGAGGTCTTTGAAAGCTTCCTCTTGCTCTGGTCCCCATTCATATCCCTTCCTTTTTTTCCGTAGTTGGAAGAAAGGCCTGCACTTCTCCAACGAGCGACTGATGAACCTATTTAGTGTCGCCGCCATGTTTGTTAGTTTTTGCACTTCCTTGGTTGTCTTTGGGCTCTCAAGTCTCTGGAGGGCTATAATTTGCTCTGTATTGGCCTCAATGCCACACTCCATGACCAAGTGGCCCAAGAAGTTTCCTGAGCTTACACCAAATGCACATTTTGAAGCATTTAACTTTAATTAAAATTGTCGCAAGATGTCAAAGGTTACCTTTAAATCAACTATGTGATTAGCTTTCTCCTTGCTTTTCACCACCATGTCGTCTATGCAGACTTTTGTGGTCTTCCCAAGCAAGTCTTTGAACATGAGTGTTGCGAGTCTTTGGTATGTGGCCCCAGTGTTTTTGAGGCCGAATGGCATGACCCTATAGCAGTACAACCCTCATGGAGTGATAAACGATGTCTTTTCCTCGTCTGGTCCGTGCATTGCTATCTGGTGGTATCCCTTGTAAGCATCTAGAAAACTCATTCATTCGTACCCAGCAGTTGCATTAATTAGTTGATCAATTCTGGGCAGAGGAAAACTGTCTTGGGACAAGCCTTGTTTAAACTAGTGAAATCCACGCACACTTTCCATTTCCCATTCTTTTTCTTGACGACGACCGTATTGGACAACCACTCAAGGTAGTTCACTTCCCTGATTGCTTTAGCTTTTAGGAGGCGATCAACCTCTTCATTGACCGCTTCGGCATGCTAAGGAGCTGACCTCCTGGTCTTTTGGACTATTGGCTTGTACTGGGGGTCCACATTTAAATGATGACAGATTATATTGGGATCAATGCCTGGCATCTCTTGGGGCGTCCAGACAAACACATCAATGTGCTGCTTGAGGAATTGTACTAGCTCTTCTTCCTCCTGTTTTTCAAGTTTCTCTCCTATCAGAAAGTACCTTTTCGGATCCTGGTCATCGAGCTGAACTTTTTTCAGTCATTCCACAGTTCTCTGAGCTAGATTCCCTCCAACATCTTCTAATGTAGATTGATCGAATACTTGAACGGATTGAACGAGATGTGCCTTGGGGGCTCTATTGATTGCCGAGACTAAGCATTGATTTGCCATTTTCTGGTTTCCTTTGATGTGCTCAATGCTCTTTGCCCTTTGGAAATTTTATCATCTGATGATAAGTTGATGAAATTGCCTTCATTTTGTGCAGCCATGTTCTGCCAATGATGGCGTTGTAAGAAAATGGGACATCAACGACCAGGAACTCTGTTTTCAACACAACGGACCCTACTCGTACGGGTAGTGTCACCTTACACATGGGCCAGACAGGATGTGACCTGAACCCAATCAAGGGGGTATGACTTTTTTCTAAGTTTGTCCTGGGTAACTCCATCTTCTTAAAGGTATTGTAATACAGAATTTCTATGTAGCTCCCCTGATACACCAATATTTTCTCAACATTGTATTCCCCCAAACATAGGGTAATGACCAAAGCGTCATTGTGTGGCAGCATCACTTTGTCTAGGTCCTCGTCCGTGAACGTGATTGGCCGTGCCATGATTTCTCCTTCCCTAGGCCTCTTCACACCTAGCTTGTAGACATGCCTGGCATGCTCGTTCTTCCTTTGTACATATCTGATCTCACTTTTGGTGGGTTGTGGGCTGCATGGCCCTGAATCATTTGGATCAGACCCTTGGGTTTTTTCCAAATAGTCCACTTCCTCGACTGGGGTTGCTTGATCTTTCTTTCTTTCTGCAACGTACTCATCGAGGAGGTCCTCAGCTGCCTTCTTGTCTATGAACTTCTTATACTCGAAGTAGTCCTCTGTCATGTGTCCCCAGTCTCAGTGATAGCTGCATTTCTTGTTCATTGCTCTTTGCCTTTCTAGGTTTCATGTCATTTTTGGCGAGTCATGAAACCACAGCTTGTCCCTGAGTTTGTACAACATCTTGTAAATTGGCACATTAAAAACCATGTAAATGCTATGGAAAGAACGGGTCTCCACAACAGCCTTATCCCTTCGCCTAGACGAACTGTCCATCCTGCTGGTTGGGTACTCTTTCCTGTATCTTTTTTGCTCCATCAACTTCTTTTCTGGAGTAGCAGGTCGCTCTACGTTTTCTTTCTTGCTTTGTCTCATATGGTTGTCCTCGACGAGTGCATGTTGCTCAATACGTTGCATAAGGTTCACCACCGTCCTGACTGGGTTCATTGTCAGAGACTTCCTAGATCTAAGTTAACAGGCAAGCTTGTCTTTAAAGTTGCTATAGCATACTCCTCGCTACAGTCCTTAATCTCGTTAAAGGTTTTCCAGTATCTTTTTGAATACTCCCTCAAACTTTATATTTCCTTCTGCCCCATAGCAGTTAGGATATCAAAAGTTTTTGGTTCTACACGACTCGTCAGGAATCGGGCCGTGAACTCCTCAGAGAGTTGCTTCCAACTGTTGATCGAGTTTGGTGCCAACTTATAATGATACCAACTCAGCGCCACCTTGCCCAGGCTTGATGGAAACATCTTACACATCAGAGCATTGTCCCTAACATGCATAAACATCGCCTGCTGGTAGTGCTAGATGTGAGTTATTGGGTCATCTGTGGTTTCATACAGCACGAACGGATTGTGCTTGATCCCGGCGGGTGGGTCTGCCCATTGGATCCACTTGGCAAGTGGGGAAGCAGCCACGTGGTTGAGGGCTTTTCTAGCAGCTTCCTGGGCCATTTCGTGTCCATTGTAGTGCTCGTTCGAATCGGACCTCTCATACCATTCCCTTCCACGCCTCCTCCTTCCCCTGCTATCTGGGGATTCACTCGTGGCCCTTCTTTTCCGCTGGGGGCCCTTCCTGGCCATGGAGGCGGCCTTTTTCGATGAGGTTTCCCTCTCGGATCGTCTTGTGTCTTTGCCCTTGTCTTGGGATCTGGATTTCAGATTTTCCTCCACTTGTCGCAAGCGATCCTTTAGGTTTTTTTATTGCAGCCTATTCCTGAGCATTCTACTGCGCCAGGTCTGAGACCTCTTGTTCCCTCCGCACGAAGCTTTCTGTGTACTTCCTGTCTCGCCTCACTCGAGAGTTTGTCTTTTTTGAGGTGTGGCATGGCGGGGAACTCCTTCATTGGTCCTTCTGCGAAAGGGCTCTTGAATATCTTTCTCGAGACCTGCTAGGCTGAGAACGTTCCACACGCTCCACTTGGCTTGCCATCCTCGTGGGGGGAGTCTTGTTGGGGGCGCCAGGCGGTCCTAGGGAAAGATCCCTCCTGGCCCCAATCTTTGCGGTGTTTGTAGATCTCTATCGTCCATGGATGATCTCAGTGGGAGATTTTTTCCTTGTTTTCCCACAGACGGCACCAATTGTAAGAGGGGAAAACTAACGAAGTTATTTCCTTGCTCTTATGAGATCAAATCCTCTTCTAATGGAGTGACCTCGATCTTGCAACACGAGCAAACTGTCAGAACACCCCTGCCTCTTGGTGGCAAGGGTCCTCCGATGGCTAAGTTAGTACTAACAAACTGGAGGACGAATGAAATGAGTGTGTAAGTATGAGAATGGGTTTAAGCATACCTCTAGTGTTTCAGAGTCGTATGTTTATATAGGCGATTAATTTGCCCTCACATTCCCTATGGAATTCTTCTCAATATGGAATCCTTACAAACTTAGGATTCTCCCATATTGGGCAACGTAGCCTGCATGATTTTCTTTCCTTACTTGATAAGGATTCTTGCCAAGATGGCCGTATATTGCTCGTTCGGAGTTTTATCCTACATGGGAGTTTTCTCCTTATTTAGTATGTTTATTGGCTTTCCATCTTCGAGTAAGATTGTGCTTATCTTTGCAAACTTAACTAATTGAGGAGATATCTTCGAATATTTCCTCTTTTCCTTATCTTCGTAAGGAAAGTTCGTTACTAGGGTTTGACCCGCATTGGGTCATTCCACCTGTGCCATCCGACGAGCAGGCTGATTTGGTTTATTATTGGATTATGGGTGTGGTGGTTGTTGGCGTACTATTCTGTGTCACTTTCCTGGTGCATATAACGTGGTAACTCTGGACGAGCTATTCTGTTCGTCGTCTATAGTCCTTGGAGAATACCCCACACACTCTCTATAGAATTGCTCCTGTTCATCTTGATAATCTGATAGCCAGAGTCGCACACGCAACATTGTTGTATTATGTTAGGGTTACACAAGTGCAACACCATGAGCAATAGAGCCCAGTAAACTACACTACCAAATTTCTAACTAGTAATTCTAGAACAATAAGCTCAAAAAAAATAATGTAGACTTATGAACAGTAAAACCATGAATTGCACCATGCGTGTCTATGCGGATCAGAGTAAATATGCGCATAAAACAGTATCTCACAAGAGTGTCTCAAACAGTTTTTCGAATCGAAACTCATATTAGTATCCCAAAACAAATTTTCATATCAATGCCTCATTTCAGCAATCTTCTTCAAATTTCATTCATCTCACACTACTCGAAAGTTATTGGTCCTCTTAAGTCTCCTTTCAACTGGCAGTACCAACCTTTCTGCTCGAGGCCCTAGCTGTTGTGCATCACTGAACTTAACAGACTGTTTGCACGATCCGTCCATCTCGCGACTCACACGATACAGTCTTGGCCGTCTCTTATCACTGAACTTTTCCAGTTTATTTATAAGGTCTGTTCATTGTGTGTAGTGCACGTTTAGCCCAAACCTCCAAGTTCTCCCTAAGGAACTTGGGGTGGTGCTTTCGCTACACTACCGCATCAAATCAATCCTCCAAGTTCTCCCCGTGGAACTTGAGGTGGCATCAAATCCATCTCATTTCATTTCATTTCTTTTCATTTTCCAAAATTTCATTTCTCAAAAAAACACATTTTCATCCTTATCTCTATTTTCTAATCAACAACTATCCAAGCTTTCTCTAATCCCATGTCATAACGTATCGTGAACGTGCTCAATGCCATATGCTCAAAATTTATACCCATGCAATATTTTTCCATGAACTTGTCCCATAAAAATCATATTTTTCTTTTGTGAAAAATACTACATAAAATAATACACTTTAATGCACCAACTTTTCCAAATAAACTAATTCTTCCAAAAAAAACTTTACTTTTTAGACAAAAAAACCAATTTTCTTTTTAAAACCCAACTTATTTCTTCTCTAAAAAGAAATATATTAAAATAAACTTTTCTTTTTCCCCACAATTCTCGAAATTAACTTTTCTAACATTTACAACTAAAAGTTTTAAACCCATCTTTGTCATGAAACTTTTACACCAATTCTATAAATAATTAATTAAAACCTACTTTTAGAAATCTCACTTTTCTATAAACTTTCCAAACTCTACTAATTTTTCCAAGAAAATTTACTAAGTAAACTTTTGTGGAAACTTCTTAGTGATCAAAACTCACTTATTTAGGAGAAATAATTCTACTAACTTTTAGTAGAAAAATTTCTAGAAAGTTAGTGTTAGTAATATTTTCTACATACTTTATTTAAAGAAAACTTCTAATTTACACAAAAATAAACTAGAGAGCCTTTTAGAAACTTTGTTAGTAAAAACTAAGTCAACTTTTGGCATGATCAACATACTAATTAGAAGTAAAACTTTCTAATTAGAGATTTGAGTGATTAATCTACTCAATCTCAATTAGTTCTTCCCAAATATTTTAGTAAGCATACTAAGAAACTTTCTAGTAAACCATGCACATTGTCCTTTTAAACACTTCTAATCAACTTTAATCTAGTTTAATCTCATGAAACAACTCACTAATTTCATGAAGAAGTACCTAATAAAAAATTAATTAGTAACCCTCTCATCTTTTCAACATGAAATCCTATCACTAATGACTTTCTTGAAAACTAAGTAACAAACTAAGAGACCTTAATACATGCATAATTTGCTTAAATGAGCTTCCAATTACAACTAGAAAACTAAATAGAAGTTGCTAATTGAGACTAGAAATAACTAATTAGAAGAAAATTTAGATAATCTACCTTAATTTTCGGGGGTTAACCGGAAGCCGACAAGCAATTACTCATGTCTGGTAGTTATGAACCTCTCTAATTAACTAACTTTCCTACTAATTAAGTTTATTAGGAAGCTAATTATAGAGTAATAGAGTTTATTTTAGTAGTAGAAAGGTGGACTTTTAGTGAGAAAGAAAGCACAAAGAAAAGGCTAGAAAGGTGGTGTCTTGCATGGGAATGCATGGGTTTATATAGCACAATGGGACTCCCTCTCTCCCTATATAGTGGTTCGGCCTCCCCTGTCTCTCCCTTATGTGTGTCGAACTCCTCGCCCTTGGGGAGTTATTGTGCTCATTCAATGAGCACATGGCTTTGGACCTAAGTTGGCGAACAAGGTACTAGGTCCAAGTTCTAGAAGGTCGGGGTCTTTAATGAAGAGAAATTCTAACAACTTTCCTAGTCTCATGTTGTGTAGAATTGTGCATGGCCATCTTTGTTTGGGGTATTTCTAGTTACTTAGACACAACTAAGGCCATGTGCCTAGTTTATAACCCTAAACCTAGCCCTAATAGGTTGTTACTATTGTTGTTGTTGTTGTTACTTTTGTCGTTATTTTTGTTGTTACTATTGTTGTTGTTGCTAGTGTTATTGTTGTTATTGTTCTTTTTGTTGCTAGTATTGTTGCTATTATTGTTGCTGGTGTTGTTGTTCTTCTTGTTTTTTTTTTTTGTTGGTGGTGGTGTTACTGTTGTTGTTGCTGTTGCTTTTATTGTTGTTACTGTTGTTGCTACTGCAGTTCTGTTATTACTGTTATTGTTGTTGTTGTTGCTTGTGTTGTTGTTGTGGTTGTTGTTGTTGATGTTGTTGCTGCTGTTGTTGTTGATGTTGTTGTTGTTATTGCTGGTTTTGCGGTTGTTGATGTTGTTGCAATTTTTGTTGATATTGCTATTGTTGTCGTTGCTGGTATTGTTACTGTTGTTGTTGATGGTGGTGGTGGCAATGGTGGTGTTGTTGTTGCTGTTGTTGTTGTTGTTGTTGTTGTTGTTGTTGGTGGTGGTGTTGATGTTGTTGTTAGTGGTGTTACTGTTGTTGTTGTTATTGTTGTTACTGCTGCTGTTATGTTATTGTTGTTGCTGCTGTTATGTTGTTGCTACTACTGTTGTTTCTATTGTTGTTTCTGTCGTTATTGTTGTTGTTATGTTGTTGTTGTTGTTACTTCTGTTGTTGTTGTTGTTGTTGCTGCCACTACTGATGTTTCTGTTGTTGTTGTGGTTGGTATTGTTGGTGTTGCTGTTTTTTTTTTGGTTATTATTGTTGTTGTTGTTGTTGGTATTGTTGGTGGTGTTGTTGTTGTTGCTGTTGTTACTGTTATTGTTGTTGATGTTGGTGTTAGTGTTACAGTTGTTGTTCTGGTTTGTTACTGCCATTGTTGTTGTTGTTGTTACTTTTGTTGTTATTGGTGTTGGTACTATCATCACTGCTGCTGCTGCTGTTGGTGGTGGTGGTGGTGGTGTTGGGGTTGTTTCACAAACTCTAGAAAATTTACCCAGTTCAGACCTCTACGATGGCACGTCTACTTTCACAGCCTTGCCAATGCAATTTCCTAGCCTTAGTAAGAAATCATTGTCAAAGTATTCAATTGGAAGTTGGGGAAAACGAACCCACATAATTGTGGACAAAATGCCTTCTCTGGAAGGAACAAAGTCAGGCTTCCATTTTTGAACAGTAAGGTAGTTCCCAAGCATCCATGGACCATCAAAAAGGACATGGTGATAATCTTTTTTGGTTGCAAACTGTAGTAAATAATAACCTTCCTCCAGATCCACCATTTGAAACCCCCCTTAAAGTTGCCATGCTTGCTCCACCCGTTGACGAAGTACCCGATATCCCACCGTTCTCCCAAGTAGTTTAATGATCATGGCTTTTCGCCAAGGGCAGCGCAGTTTTTGTAGTTAGGGCCAAGGTTTAGCCAACATCGGTTCTAGGGAATCAACTTCCAAATCCTCTTCTTCATCACATCCCTCATAAAAATGTGCTTGATCATTTGTGAGTGCTGCTTTAAAAGATATTGTCTCTGGGATATTGGTACTTGGTGGCTTTTGGCTTCCCACTCCAATAGAATCCTCCATGACCATGTCTGGTTCTTCATTCTCCTTATCATTCCGATGTTGTTTGTACTTTTTTGTGCTTCGTCGAAGTAGATCTGCTTCATTCGCTAAAGCTTCTGTGCCACTTATGCCATGGCTAGACTCCTCCATCTACAAACTTTTAAATTATTGGATTTCAATTCTTTTTATTTTTGGATTGTTTTCCATTTAGATTAATTTAGTTATTGCGAATCTCCATTACTGTATTAGTATAATAATTGCCTAACCACCTGTTATTTACTATGCTTCTTTCTTCTTCTTTTTTTATCAACTTTTATACTCGTGTAGTGGAGTACTATGGAGTATAGAATAGTGGAGTATTATATTATGTAGATATATATTTGATAGTGGCCTAACAATGGCCATTGGTCCTTGTTTTTTAATCCATCGAAAAAACAAATCCTCCTTATTTCGGTAAGGAAAAAAAACCCATTAGATTTGGCTCAAAAAATTAATAGGCAATAAGTATTTTGGCCCGCCTAAATAGCTTAGTTTGGCTTGCTTGAAGATTGACCTGCCTGACTGGGATAAGCCCACGGACTGGGCCTGGGCTTCATCTTTTGAGAGACAGCCCGGCCCGCTAAAAAGAAAAAGCCCGCTAAGTCCGCCCCACGGGTAGGCTTGTGTTGCAAGTTTGCGGGCTAGGCCGGCCCGACAATGACCCTTGGCAATACCTTTAAGTAAATCATCATTTGTGTATTTGGTTGCGTTTACCTTTTGACTTGAGAATTTGGTATAACTTTGACTCGGACTTATGTATTCAACTTTGACTTTTCAAAGGTTATATGAATGGTTTAAGGCTACCTTATGTGGATTTTAATGCATTTTCGATTATTCAAAATGAGGGCGTGACATGCCCAAATATTTAATTGGCACTTTTGAGTTTTACAATTGAATGTTTGGGCATAGAGCTGCATATTACTATCAAAAATACCAATACCACACATAATGGTTTTATGGTAATTGATTGTCAACCCAAATACTGTTCAAATTTAGAAAGAAAATTCTTAACAACTACCACATCATTGGTTTTAGCAATGCAGAAAACAGGTGTGTTATATGTAAACTGAAGATGTGTTATGATTGGGCCCTCAGACCCCATCGACAATCTATTAAGAAGTCCTTGATTTACAGCATTCTTGAACAACCAATTTAAACCCTCAACAGCAATAATTAAGAGAAAAGGGGGATAGTGGATCTCCCTGTGTAAGCCCTTTTTGCATATGAAAATCCAACCAAGGGGAACCATTGACAAGTATAAAAATCCAAGGCATTCCTTCATCCACTAGACCCATTTGTTGGGATATCTAATAATGGCCATCACTTGAAGGATGAAATTTTAGTTTAATTTATCAAAGGCTTTTTCAAAGTCGAGCTTTATGATTAAACCCTGCTTTCTTTATTTTTTCCACCAATCTATTCCCTAGCAATCAAAATTCCATCGTGCTATTCTTTCCATCAGAAAAAGCTGATTGGACATCTCTTGCAACTTTAGGAATTGTTGCTTTAAGACGCTCTGAGCTTCTACCGATTTATTTTCAAATGCAAGTTGGTAGACTTACTTGAGTTTGAAAGGATGTTGAAAATATACGAGTGCAAAATAAAAAAATATGCACAATTAAATACTCCCTCCATCCCAAAATTTTAGTTCACTTTCATTTTTTCAATTTTATTTTTAATTGTTTATATCTTTTAATTAATAATATTTTTTAAGATTTCAAAAAAAATTGTTCAATAAAACTAATTGAGATCTATCAAATAAGATCCATATTGCATATATAAAGTCTTACTCCCTCTTCCAAAATAAGTGTCCCTTTTGGGACTACATGCCATTTTCAATGGCTCATATATTTTAATTTATGATAGTTTTTATGATTTTTAAAATTTTATATAATAGAATTAATTAAGATCTATCGAACAAGATCCGTAATACATATTTTTTGAGATTCACGTTAAAAAATATAAGTTGTTAAAAATAGCACACAATCCCAAAATGAACACTTATTTTGGAACAGAGATTTTATATTACAAGATATAAACTTTTTTTTTTATCAAATTAGAATGTTAGACTAAAATTTTTTAGACGGGGCAGTAAGATTTGGGTAATTCTATCAGCAACCCATTATTTTCTCCACACAACCCAATTTCTCCATTTAACCTACTCCTAAAATTTTTCAAACAAATTTACTCTATAAAATCCACTAAATACACCTAAACTTCCCACAATACCCCTTCACCCCCAAAAAAACCCTAAATAATCAATTTGTCATCTGTTCCACGCTCTCCCTCCCCTTAATCCCGTCATCTAGCGTCTGCCATAGCCACCACCAACAGTGTCATAGTGTCATACTTTCATTGCCATCGAAGCATATGATAATCCTCTCTCTCTCTCTCTCTCTCTCTCTCTCTCTCTCTCTCTCTCTCCATTGTCTATTTCACCATCTGGGTTTGTAGAGTGCTACAAATTAAAATCCAAAATGCGACCAGTTTTCATACTTTGAATGTCGAAAAACTCACCCATTTTCGACAAACACATGTCGATTTATATTTAGGGATGACAATTTTCCCAAACTCGATGGATACCCGCCTGTTTACATATAAAATTAACCAATCCAATGATTAATTGACATGTAATTAAAAGTGCCAAACGTTGGCAATTACTCGTCAATTAAGACACACTGGATTAATGAGATAAAACGCACCAAATATGATGTCGTATTGCTTCTTAATTTAGAAAGGTAGTTATTGGCAGTTACAAGCCATTACTAAAACAAAGATTGGCCTCGAAGCCATGACATCAACTGCTGAATGCACAAGCTCCACGTGTAAACGTGTAAACTTAAGAAACAAGGTGATTGGCAGTTAGAACACGTGGAATACTTCTGGAAAGCAGTTATTTCCCTAAACACGTTATCATTTGAATTTGTTAAGCCAACGTGCAGATTTAAAGCTTCTGGGAGAAGGGAGAATTCAAATTCAGACGCGGAAGGAAAATAACTACCAACTATCAGAGTGGAGGTTGGAGTTCGAAGCAAGCTAGATTCAAATCCATGGAGCGGGAAGTTCGAACTACAAGCAATGTCTATAAATAGAAGAAATTGAAGAGTGAAAAGCCCCTGGACAAATCTTCAACAAACAGCTATCAAAAAACTAATGCTTGGTTTGTTCATTGGCAAAGTAGTTTAGGATTTCGAACTCAGTTCGAAGTAGATTAGGAAGTAGATTAGGAATTAGACTAGGATTTGTTTCGATTGTTCTTGTAACAATCATCCCTATCTCGATTGTTCTTGCAACAATCACCTGTTCGAAGTTCTGTTACTCTGTATTTGAAGTTGGAGACAATTTCGAAGTAAGTTTATCTTTGATTTAATCGAAGTGTCTTGTTTCTTTATTGTTCTTTGATTTCCTAAGTTTATTGGTTTGCATTTCTTCACTTATTAAGAAAATCCTCTTAATTGAGGTAATTGAACCAACAAAACACAATCGCCTGATTAGGTTTGGTTTTCCAAAGTTAATTTGAGGGAGGAGATTGAAACTCTCTCTGGCACGCTCGCACACAATTATTTTCCATTACAAAGAAGTAAAAAGAACCAAACACATCTTTTTTGGCAAGCCCAGTGGGACACCAGAAAGTGTTAAATGGCTCCAAAACTTAGGAAGCAAGTGGATGATTCTCAGGCTGGCCAAACGCCAGAAGATGAGAACAATGGTAATTCTAAAGAGAATGAACAAATCGAAGGCCTTCAAGTAGGACCAGAGATTTGTGCTGGTCAAGACTTAAATATGGGGATTGGTCAGACTTCTCGAATGAATACCAGGAAAAACAAAACTGTGCAAGGTGATGACCCAAAGAATCCAGAGATTGGAGGGAATGTGTCATCTAGCCACTTTATTGAAATGATTGCTACATTTAAGGAATTGGCTCAGACCCAAAAGCTTATATTGCTAAAATTAGAAGAGCAATCAGGGCTTAAAGGTAATCCTTTGCCCTCATTTGAGAAGGATAAAGGGGAGGCTAGCACAAGCAAATTCAGGTCAAGGCCTGGTAAAGAGCCCATAAATGTAGAAGACATACCAGAATCTTGGTATGAACCTGCAAAAAATATGATTATCAAGTCCCTAAACCTAAGAAAGTGTTCAAGCAGAACACTAATATCTCATTCAAATCTAACTTTGATGGTGAACATGAGGAGAAAGGTTATAAAAATTATGATTATGGATTTGATGAGTATATGTGTACCCCTAGAAATCATTTTAATGAAAAAGATAGGACTAGTGCAAAAAGGCCTAATCCAGAGGTTGGAATTCCTAAGTATTCAGGAATACCAGAAATGGGAAGGGTACATTCGAACTATCTTTATGAACCTTTTGTAAAGCAGGAAGGAGGTTTCAAGCAACCTAGGCCTTTTGATGATCCTTATCAAAGGATTCCAGAAGACCACATGCCTAGAAATGTCACTTGGGAACCACCTGTTGGTTCAAAAGTACCTTTCGGGGAACATCCAACCCTTCGAGATGAAATATTGGGTCTTATGCAAGAAGTTTATGGACCTTTGAACCGGGGGGTACAAACTCAAGTTTATAGAAAACCCTATCCAGAATGGATAGATAAACAGTTCGAAGTCCCTAGGGGGTTTAAAATCCCAGATTTCACTTTGTTCCATGGAGATGGAAAACAATCCACAACCGAGCACATTGCTAGATTCACTGCTCAGTGTAGAGAACTAGGCAATAATGGCTTCATCAAGTTAAAATTGTTTTCTAATTCTTTAACAGGAACGGCCTTCGAATGGTATTCTAACTTGATACCAGAGTCAATTCCAAATTGGCAAAGGATGGAAGAATTATTCCATGCACAATTTTATCAAACCGAACCTGAAGTTACTATGGTTGATTTAGCAAGATTAAAGCAGAGGCTTGATGAGAAGGCTGCTCAATTTATTGCTAGGTTTAAAAGGGCCAGAAATAAGTGTAAACTTCAATTACCAGAGGTTGAGTTTGTAAGGATAGCACAAGATGGCTTAAGTAGAGAACTTAGGAAGAAGTTCGATTCTACTGAATTTAGAGATTTGGTTGACTTAACTTACAAAGCATCAAGATATGAGTCTTTGTTAGAAGAGGATGTTGATAGAAATAACTCTTCTTACTCAACCTATTATAAAGAACCCATTTATGAGGTTGATGCTGCTGAAATCATTGAGCATGAGCCTTGTGTGTGTGACTGTCTAGTCCGAAAGGAGTCTTCTATAGTACCAAGAACTAACAAGAAAGCAGTCAGTAAGGTTTATTCATTTGATATTTCAAAGGCAGATGAAATTTTTTATTACCTTTTAAAGAAAAAGTTTATCAAACTCCCTGAAAATGTTAAACTTCCAACCTTGGAAGAAACAAAAGGGAAAAGTTATTGCAAATGGCATGCTTCTTGGACTCATTCCACTAAAAATTGTAATGTTTTCCGTGATAGGATTCAGGAGCAGATCAAGAGAGGAAGGATCATGTTTCCACAAAAGGCTATGAGAATTGATACTGATCCATTTCCAAAAATTCAAGAAGTGACTGCCAACACTAATGTGCCAACATCTCTGGCTATAACTGTCAAGGAAATGTGGCAGAACAAGCAGGTGCAAGCGGAAATGAACTCAGTGCAGTTTAGCAAAGGAAAGCCAAAAGTTGGCCAACCTCGAAATAGTGATGGGAAGACCTACCGTCAAAATATTTCACCAAGAAGTTCTTCTAGCAAGGGCTTTAAGCAATCCCATCTTCCCATGCTCGAGGCATCCTTTTTGGAATGTTTGTGCATGGAATGCAGGGCCAACTATTTGATCTTCAAGGATTTGGATAGACAGGGGATTGATTTCTTTCCAAAGAGGATGGAAAGAAAAGCCTTGGATCAAAACAATGAAAGAAAGCCTTGGATTAATCCAAATCATGGAAGAAATGAGAGGCCCTGGTCTGTTTCAAAGAGAAATGTGCCATCTAGTCCAGTCTCACTAGCTTCGAAGCGGGATTATCCTCCTTCGAAGAAGGTTAACACTGGGAAGGCCCCAATGGGCCAAAGAAATGAAGGAGAAGAGGAGCAATTTACTTTGGTGAAAGGGGTTCCTGATTGGTTTCTGAAAAGGGTTAAACCAGAACTCTTCCAAGAATGTAGAACCTTTGCTAAAATAGGGAGCAAAATGGTTAAACCTCCCAGTGCTCCTACTGGTCAATGGGTAGTTGTTAGAGATCCAAAGACTAAGGCACCTCAAATGATTCCTATGTTGACAAGAACACAGAAAAGGAAACTGCAAAGGAGGTATACTAGCTTCCAAATGAAAGAATATGCTTCCAAAGAGAAACCTAATGGGGGTGATAAGTTCAACCCAAGGTTTAATAGACTTCGAAGAGAAGATTCTGAGGAATCTCTTCAAAGGGAATTTTCTCAATCAGAGAAAGAAACTCTAGAAAACTTAGCTGCAAGAATGAACAGTGAAATTCCTCAAGATAATCCAACTTCTCCAAATTCCTTGGCAAGCTATCAATCTGGCTTGTTAGAAGCCATGATAGTGGAACAGGAAGAAGGAGGAGAGACAAATTCATCTCCTGTTAGGTCATTCTCCCCTATGGAAACTTCTGTAGCAGAGCTCTCTAAAAAGATGAATACACCAGGAGTTGAGTCAGAAATACTAATGCAGGAAAAAAGTGTCATTCAATTTGGGACTCTACCTGAAGTCCAGATTAATATGGTAACTCCTTCATTTATTAACTTTGGACCTTTTGGACCAGATTGTTCTCCCGTTCGAAGGGCATTGCAACCATCAGTTGCTCCTATGGAGGTTATTGATGTATCAAGTGATGAGGAATACAATCTCACTTATGACAATGGTTGGAATGATAGTTGGGGAGCTTTGATTTCCAAGATTCAAAAGGAAGAGGAGGAGGAGGATTTCATGATTATGGAAAACACAACTGAAGAACCAGAAGTAACCTCCAAAGAAAAAGCAATCTTCATTCTAGAACCAGAAAATGACTCCAAGTATCCTTTGATTGTTGATTTGGATTATGCTGATCTTTCTTATCCTTTCAAATCACCTTCGAATGATATGAGGCACCATTTAAAACCATTATACATATCTGCTTTGTTTGATGGCATTTTGTTAAACAGAATTTTGGTTGATAATGGTGCAGCAGTGAACATTTTGCCGTCTAGGACTTTGAAGAAGTTGGGAAAAGAAAAGGTTCGACTGATCCCAACAAGCACATCCATTGCTGGGTTCACTGGTGAAAGTAAGAATCCTAAAGGAATTGTTTCTATACGCCTGAAAGTTGGCCAAGTAGAAATTGATACAACTTTCTTTGTGGTGGACACTTTTATAAGTAAGTATAATGCTTTACTTGGTAGGGATTGGATTCATGTCAATGGCTGCATTCCATTCTCAATGCACCAAGCCCTGATGATTGTGAAGTATGAAAATGGGAAAGAAGTGGGGGTCGAAGAGGTGAAAGTAGACCCACACCCCTTTAGTACTTCAGCAAATTGTGCAGAGGCAGAGATGTATAAGCCTGAAATCGTCCCTCTGAGTGAAATTGCACAAACTGCCACCCCTCCATCCAATGTATTGGAAATGGGAGAATTGGCAGAACTGAAATCCAAATTCAAACAAGCAGTTGATTATGAATCAGACAATCCACCAGATGAAGCTGCTTGGATATGAGTCCAAGACAGAGTTCGAAGAGGCCAACTCTTTGGCCTTAGTTAAGTTTATGGCTCTTGAAATAGAGCAGAGATTACAAGAAACAAATGATTGGGAGGAATTGTTGGCTAAGAAATCTGACTGGGGGTTGAAGCCAGTTGAGTTCGAAGAGGCTTTTATAGGTCATGTCGAATCCCAAGATCCTGTGGAAGAAGTAGAATTGGGAGAAGGAATTGTTCCAAACATTGGACAAATCAATAAGGGGCTTGATGCTATTTCGAAGGCCAAGTTGATCACAGTGCTTAAAGAGAACAAAGAATGTTTTGCTTGGAGTTATATAGAACTAACAGGTTTGAATAGAAATTTGGTTGAACATAGATTACCTATCAAACCTAATTGCAAACCTTTCAAACAACTACCAAGAAAAATGTCTCCTGAAACCATTTTCTTGGTTAAAAAGGAAGTTCAAAATCTTTTAAATGCTGGTTTTATTAGAACAGCAAGATATGTGGAATGGTTATCAAATATTGTTCATGTTGTTAAGAAAAATGGAAAAATTAGGGTGTGCATTGATTTTAGAAACTTGAACACTGCAACCCCTAAAGATGAGTACCCAATGCCTGTAGTAGACATGCTTGTGGATAGTTCTGCAGGTCACAAAATTATGTCTATTATGGATGGACATTCAGGATACAATCAGATTTGCATAGCTGAGGAAGATGTTCATAAGACTGCATTTAGAGCCCCTGGCAACCTTGGGACCTTTGAGTGGGTCAAGATACCTTTTGGGCTTAAAAATGCTGGTGCTACTTATCAAAGAGCTATGAACACTATCTTTCATGAAATAATAGGGGGTTTTCTGGAATGCTACATAGATGACATAATTGTCAAGTCAGGATCTATTGATGATCATGTAGAACACCTGAAAATAGCTTTTTCAAAGATGAAGCATTATCAACTAAAGTTGAATCCTGCTAAATGTGCTTTTGGAGTAATGGAAGGTAACTTTTTGGGATATCTAGTTCATAGCAAAGGTATTCAAGTTGATAAAAATAAAGCTAAAGCTATTATTGAAGCAAAACCTCCCTCAAACAAGAAAGAACTACAGAAATTTCTTGGTCAATTGAATTTTCTTCGAAGATTTATATCTAATACTGCAGGAAAAACTAAAGTCTTTTCTTCTCTTTTGAAATTGAAGGATGGAGAGGACTTCGAATGGACAAAGGAGCATGATGATACTTTCAAGGCCATCAAGGAGTACCTAATCAATCCACCAGTTCTTGTTCCACCCAGGAGGGGAGAGCCAGTTAAATTATGTTTGGCAGCAAACCATGACTCAATAGGAGTTTTATTGGCTCAAGACAATGAGGAAGGGAAGGAACAAGCTATCTATTATCTAAGTAGGTTTCTTAATGATTGTGAATTTAGATATTCTGCAGTAGAAAAGTTATGTTTAACTTTGTTCTTTGCTTCGAAGAAACTTAGGTACTATATGATGCCTAGAGTAACTTATGTAATTTCTCAGACTGATGTTATGAAGTATATGTTGTCCCAACCTGTACTCAGTGGCAGAATTGGGAAGTGGATTGTGTCTTTAATTGAATTCAGTCTAGAATATATTCCCTCGTAAATCACCAAAAGGGCAAGCTTTGGCTAACTTTTTGGCTGACCACCCAAATGGAATTGAAACTCCCGAGATAGCGGATGTTAATGCAATAACAAATCAAACCATGGAAAATGTGGTTCGATGGTTGAAAACATCTCAAATGGTGGAATAGGAGTTGTTTTGGAAATCTCAAGGTTCAAAACCAAGTTTGGATTTCGAATAAATGAAGGGAATGTACTAATAATCAAGGTAATATGAAGCTCTAATCACTGGTTTAGAACTCTTGCTTACTTTGAAAGTTGATATAGCAGAAGTATTTGGAGATTCTCAGTTGATTATAAACCAAGTAAATGGAGAATTTGGGTGCCACAATGTTGGTTTGAAAATATACCATGAACATGTGAAGTTGTTAATTCAGCAATTTCACATGATTTCTTTTACATATGTTCCAAGGTTCTTCAATGAAGAAGCTGATGCATTGGCTCAAAGAGCATCAGGATTCAAGTTTATTCCTGATGACAATAGAGAGTTTTGTCAATTAACTCTAAGAAAATCTTTGCCAATGCTTAAAGACAGAAACATGAACTTCGAAGTATGCGAAATCACTACTCCTCTCAGTTCAAATGACTGGAGACAATCATTAATTGACTATTTAACAAGACCTGATGCCAAAACAGATAGAGCAACCAGGCTCAAATCTGTCAATTATATCATGTATAATGAAGAACTGTTTAAGAGAGGAGCAGATGGATTACTGCTTAAGTGCTTAAACAAAGTTGATGCTTTTAAGGTTATGGCAGAAGTTCATGAAGGTATCTGTGGAGCTCATCAAGCAGGAATCAAGATGAGATGGTTGATTCGAAGGTATGAATATTATTGGCCTACCATCCTAAAGGACTGCATTGACTATGCAAAAGGGTGTCAAGCTTGTCAAAAGACAGGGCCTCTTAAAAAATTACCAGTTACTGAATTGCAGTATGTAATTAAACCCTGGCCATTTAGGGGATGGGAAATGGATATGATTGGTATGATTTACCCTCCATCTAGGAATGGGGATAAATTCATACTAGTTGCTACTGATTATTTCACCAAATGGGTGGAGGCTCAAGCCTTTGAGAGTGTTTCTTAAGAACAAGTAATTGAATTCATCAAGAATATCATTTATAGGTTTGGATCTCCAGAAACTATAACAGTAGATAATGGATCTATTTTCGAAGGTAGAGCAGTGAAGGCTTTTGCAGCTTCTCATGGAGTGTCTTTGATAAACTCTACACCCTATTATGCTCAATCAAATGGTCAGGCTGAATCAACCAACAAGATTATCAAAAGAGGCATCCAAAGAATGGTTGATAGGAACCCAGAAGAATGGCCAAATTTACTGTTAAATGTGTTATGGGCATATCGAACCACTAAAAGAACCAGCACTGGAGCTACACCTTTTGCTCTAACTTATGGGCATGATGCTGTGTTACCAATGGAGATTGTGGTGAAGTCACAAAGAGTTGCTTACCAGAATGAACTGGATGTTGGAGCATACCACCAAGCAATGTATATGGAGCTCGAAGGGATAGATGAAGAAAGAATTAAAGCTCTAAATCAGATCTTGGTGCAAAAATTAAGAGTAGCCAAAAGTTACAATAAGAAAGTGGTTGTTCGAAGTTTTGATATAGGGGACCTAGTATGGAAAGTAGTGTTGCCTATCAAAGAAAGAAAGCAAGGACTTGGGAAATGGGCTCCAAACTGGGAGGGACCTTTCCAAATTCATAGAGTCCTTAGAAGAGGGGCATATCATTTAAAAGATTTGAATGGTTATGTCCATAGAAGAAAGATTAATGGGAGATATTTAAAGGCCTATGTCCCAACTATATGGGAGTCCTTTAACAAGAAATAAAAAAACTATAAAGTAGTTCATCTCTCATTGCTTGTGCCGATCAAGGTAAGCATTAAGCACAAGCAGATTTGTATTAGTTGGAACTCATTAGTTCAAAAAATGAGATTAACATTCCAAGCAAATGAATAGCTATGAGATTAGTAAACAAAAGTATTTCATTGATTAATTCATAAGCTGTACAATTGTGTTTGTTAAGCTGACTAATACAGAAGCACCCTTATTACACACAAACTCATATACGTCTTCTAGATCAGTTGTCCTTTGCAGTTGGTTCTTAAGTTCTCTTATAGTCCCAACTGTTGAAGAAGCCTTGTTCATGTAAGTTTTCAAGTCGAGCCTCTTCTTCCCTCAACTGATGAAGTTTAGCAGCATCTTGATCATAGGAGGAAATCACAGTTTGTGCTTCATCTTCTGCATTGGCTAAAGATGCCTTCCAATTCTGTCTTTGAAGGTGCCTCTCTTGGATTTCACAGAGTTGAAGGGCTTTTACTTGAAATTCAGAAGCCTTGGTCAAAAGTTGTGCATGTAGCTCTTGAGAGGCAGGCTTCAAAACCCAAGCAGCTTGACAGCAAATGCTCAAATACATCTTCAGATTCCCTTCAACAATAGTTTCGAAGTTTAATCTTGAGAACTGCTGGAGGATCTCCTTCAATTCCTGAACCTCTTCTGGTAAGAAAGTAGGCTTGACCAACTCAGATGTAGATGAGCCTTGTTCAACCTTGAGTTGGATGATAGGAGATTCTGGAGAGAGGATTGGAGCTTTGGGATTAGTGATTCTATTGTAGAAGTCACTCACTTTTAGTTTAAACTGCTCTAGGGAAAGAGAATCACCAACAATGGTGCTAGCAGAAGCACCAATTTCCTGTCAAAAGAGTACATGAGCATAGTTAGGCTTAAGTCTTCGAAGTAAGATATGATTAATGCGGGCATGAACATAATGAACCAAATTACCTCAAGTGTATGGAATGGTTCTGGTGGGATTTGTTCAGTTGGCCTGTTGGTTTCTAGAAGCTGATCAGGAACAGTTTTTCCAGCTATTTCCTCAGCCTGCTCAGTATTGATCTCTGCAATAGAGCTTGTCTCTGTGGATATTCTAATGGGCTCGCTTTGAATGCCTTCCGAGGCTAAAGCTCTTGCTACAATTCTGATGGCAGGAGGAGACATATCCTGCACTAAAGCTTGTGCCATTTCAGCAGATGTCTTAACAACATCAAGAGCAGTTTTCCTTGTGATAACTGAAGTAGGATTGGAAGCTTCAGTGACTTCAATAGTAGAGGGACCAGCTGTTTTTTGAGCTTCGACAAGAATGTCTGGAGCTGACTTTGAAAAAGCCTTCGAAGCTTTAATAGGCTTTGTCGTGGCTGTTTTCTCTATAAGACATTACTCGAAGGTAAGAACACATGAATATGAGGATAGAAGAGGAATAATGAAGGTGATTTTATAAAATTTACCTTTTATAATTTGACTTATTGTGACATCTTCTCTCTCTTCTTCCTCTGGTTGCTCAGCCAAGACATTTTTTCTCTTCTTCGAAACTTCATGAGTTTTGACAAGTTTTGCTCTTTTAGGAGTAACTTCTTGCTCTGAGATGTTTTTCCTTCTTCTACCTGTTTAGAAGAACAAAAGGAGGTAAAACACCTAACAAGAGGAGATTCTAATGTCAGTATGAGTATTTAATAGTTAAAAGTCTACCTGGCTTCGAAATTGGAGGAACAGGAGCTGGAATAGATTCCTTCCTAGTCTTCTTCTTCAAAATAGATTCTGTGAATTGAATCATCAGGTAAGAAGAAGAAAAGACCTCAAAGTTAGGATAATCACACAGGTCATCAAAAGATTACCTGATGGAGAAGAAGGAATGTGAGTAGTACTTTGTTGTTGTGATCTAGTCACCATATATGGCACAGCCCTGAGAGGTTTGACATCCAAAGCAAGAGGCACTGAAGCAGAGGACTGGACTTCTGGTGCTTCTTCTTCTTCTTCTTGAGTTGATTGAGATGTGCTTCCTAGGTCTACACCAAAACTATCATCTGATATCGAATCAGAAAAAGTTACATCTTCAATTTCTATACCAATTTCTCTGGCAAAAGCTTTTGTGAGTGTGTAGTCTTGAGATATAACTCAGAAAGCATTGTGCCACCACCTAGAGAATTTTGGATGAGGGGCTCATAAAGTCTTGCCAAACAATATGCATTTGAAACTTCCTTCTTGATTCCATAAATTCGGCATTAAGACGTGCAATATGGTTTTTATCAAGCTTGTTTCTTGCAGAAAGGGTAATGTTGAGTTCACCAGGGTAAGGGCAATGGATGGCTTGTACCAATCCAAATTGCCTAGCAAATTGAAAGAGGCGGTAGATCTCAAAGATGGGCTTGTCTACAACCACCCACATAGGCACCTATGATAATTTCCCTGGGTAGAAGAATACTTGCCCATGCTTCATGATAAGCAGAACTACCGCGTTGTGTCATCAGCATGTATAACCACTTTGGCCCAACATCCCAGTTGTGAAAAGGCAAGAGATCATCTGCTTCTTTGTCTTCCTTCAGTTGATAAAAATATTGAAGATAGCCTACTAGGGTAAGGGGAGTCGAATCTAGTATGATGAACTTATCCCCATATACACTAAGAGGGTATCTCTTTGCAACCTTGTGGTCTGGAAAGTAAGCTAATAGCCATAATTGTAGGAACCAGAGGGGACCTCCTAAATTTTGATAAAGTGGCTTGGCATGATTATCAGACCCTATTTTGTAAACATAGTCTAAGAAATAAGAAGCCAAATCAATGGTTTCCCCTTGTGAAAGAGCATAGGCCAGAGGTACGAACTCAAGTACCATCTTCTTACCTCCATGACAGAAGACCATTTTGCATAAGGTATACCAAGTATATGCAAACAACTCTTTGTTAGAAACCTCATCTGAGTATTTCCTTTCAGTATCTAGAAATTTGCTGTAAGAAGCATTTTTTCCAGCATACTCGATTTCACTCAGAAATGGAACTTCTGTGTGTGAGGCAATATCAAAGTAAGTGTCGTATGGAGGAAGTCCAATAAGGAAAGATACATCTAGAACTGTGGGAGCCATCATGCCACAGTTGAATCTGAAACAATTATATGATGGGTCCCAAAAGGTTAAAGCAGCATGTATAAGTGAATGGTTTTGCAAGATACCATTTCGAAGCAAAGATATTACATGCGACAACCCAGCAGTTTCTAACTCTCTACCTTTAGCTTTAACCATTCGGATGGACCATTCTTCCCACTCTTTATCATAGTTCGGCCAGCAGATGAAATTCTTCTTGGCCCAGTTGGAGAAATCCAAAGGTCTGTCTTTTTCAAGGTCACTCCCTTCGAGAAAGGGATAACATGCTGTGAATGTCAAGGGGAGATCAAAAAATGCTGGTCCAAGAATTTGGATATTACTCGCAGCTGGATGTTCGACATAAGTACGATTGTGCAACTGACCAGAACCCGAAGTAGATTTCAGAATCTCTTTAGTAACTAAACTCCTAAGCACATAGGAGGGAGTACCTTTCAACAACTCACTTTCAGAAGCCATAGACGCAGGGTTGAGAAAGAAAGAGAGGGAGAGCAAAGTGATTGAAAGTTTGAACGCGTAATAAGAATATTTCAAGCCCTAGATTTATACGTTACGAGGAAGCGGTGCAGCATTTCGGGCCAAGTATCCGTTTTAAAGTTATTGGGCCTATTTTTCGGCCCACGTTTGTTTCCAACTTTTGGTTGATAATTACTTTCAAATTAATAAATTATTTCATACTTCGAACCACTTTTTGGTTTATTCTCATGAAATGTATTTTATTAATTTATTCTTAAGAGTTCGAGTTGGTTAAAAGCATAATTAAATGCTTCAAAAAGCATTTAAGAGTGCATAACAAGCCACTGAAAGAACTAATATTTCATTGAAATTTAAGATATAAGGAAAAGTACATGCTACAAAATCCTATTGCACAAAGGAAACTAAGTATCTACTGGTGGTGAAGCAGCTGTTGGAGTGGGGATGATTTGGAAATAATGAGGAAAGCTCCAAGTCACTAAGGCATGGAATCTTGCCCAAGTAAAACTGAAAAACTCTTTTTCCATCATTCTAGCTTTGTGTTCTTCGTCAATTTTGAGCTTCTTCTCAATCAATGGCCTGATTTTCAAAACTAGAGTCTTGGCTTTGACTTCAAACTTGGCCAATTTGAGAGCATTTCTTTTCATGTGACTTTTTAACCTCCTTCGAAGCCTCTTAGAAACATTAATGGGCGTTTCGAAGGAACGCCCTTTCAGGTTTTCCACCTTTTTATGAAGTTTGGGGATTTGATCATGAAGTACTTCGTAATCATGAAGATCTTTGATTAAACCCAAACGAAGCAGTGTTATTCCTCATCCACATTCGAAGCAGAGGAAGCTGACTCAGAAAAGAGTGAAAGAAAGGGCTAGTTTGAATACTACATTGGAGAGTTTCGCAAGCCCATAAAAAGTTCTTAAAAGGTATGTCCTCTTCAAGAATACCCACATCCAAAAAAGCAAAAGCAGCCAATAGCTCTTTGGCTTTGAGGGAATCAGAGTGGGGGTAAAGAGAATAAGAAAGGTTAGCATGGTAAGGAGTAGGGTCGAACTTGATATTCTTTAGCTCTTCGAACCAATCCGTATTCTCGGGAAGGTCTCGAAGGGAGAGATTGGCAGGATCAATGAAGTCTCCTTCGAAGTGAGGCCTTTGAACCTCATGCAACCAGTATACAAACTGAGTACTGGCCTTCTGCTTAAGCTCTCCATACCCAGCAAAGCCTGACCTTTCATCTTCATGGACTTTAAAGAAGCCAGGGGTTAAACAAGTGGCTATGAGACTGTCAAGCAACATTATGTTGGGATCTCGTCTGATGAAAGGAGATAAATATTTGCTCATAGCCAATGAGCAAAAGTGGCTCCAACCTTTATAGCCAGCAGGATCATCCATTCTTACCACCACTATCTCAGATGGTAAACCCCATAGAAAGGGTTTATGAGTAGGGGGAGATGGAGGATTCCATGGGTCAATAGGCTCAGAAGTTTCTACTTGAGCCACTGTATAGGATCGATCCCTTCGAATCTCACCAACAATTGGCGTCACAATGTTTTTAGTGTCAGCAGAAGCTGGGTCATTTAGAACCAAGTTTTCGAAGGCATTTTGAGTGCTAGAAATATCAGCCATGGTTGAACTAAGATGAAGATCGGTTTACAAAGAAAATTGGTGATTAATTTTTGCCAGTGATTAAGTCCTTTTATAAACAGAGTTGTTAGTTTAAAACGATTCAAATTCTAGCCAAATGGAGAACGTGGGTTTTAACTGCCCATTATCCATGAATCTCTCTTGAGAACGAAGAGATTTATTGATAACTGCATCGTGGGATGTGATTAGAACTGCCAATAACTTCTGCTTTGGAAACTTACAAGAATTCGAAGCGGTAAAAGGCACATTAACACTTATTCAAATCCTTTGAACAAAGATGTTAATGTGGGGCTTATGTTTACATATAAAATTAACCAATCCAATGATTAATTGACACGTAATTAAAAGTGCCAAACGTTGGCAATTACTCGTCAATTAAGACACACTAGATTAATGAGATAAAACGCACCAAATACGATGTCGTATTGCTTCTTAATTTAGAAAGGTAGTTATTGGTAATTTAGAAAGGTAGTTATTGGTAGTTACAAGCCATTACTAAAACAAAGATTGGCCTCGAAGCCATGACATCAACTGCTGAACGCACAAGCTCCACGTGTAAACTTAATAAACAAGGCGATTGGCAGTTAGAACACGTGGAATACTTCTGGAAAGCAATTATTTCCCTAAACACGTTATCATTTGAATTTGTTAAGCCAACGTGCAGATTTAAAGCTTCTGGGAGAAGGGAGAATTCAAATTCAGACGTGGAAGGAAAATAACTACCAACTATCAGAGTGGAGGTTGGAGATCGAAGCAAGCTAGATTCAAATCCATGGAGCGGGAAGTTCGAAATACAAGCAACGTCTATAAATAGAAGAAATTGAAGAGTGAAAAGCCCCCGGACAAATATTCAACAAACAGCTATCAAAAAACTGATGCTTGGTTTGTTCATTGGCAAAGTAGTTTAGGATTTCGAACTCAGTTCGAAGTAGATTAGGAATTAGACTAGGATTTGTTTCGATTGTTCTTGTAACAATCATCTCTATCTCGATTGTTCTTGCAACAATCACCTGTTCGAAGTTCTGTTACTCTGTATTTGAAGTTGGAGACAATTTCGAAGTAAGTTTATCTTTGATTTATTAATCGAAGTGTCTTGTTTCTTTATTGTTCTTTGATTTCCTAAGTTTATTGGTTTGCATTTCTTCACTTATTAAGAAAATCCTCTTAATTGAGGTAATTGAACCAACAAAACACAATCGCCTGATTAGGTTTGGTTTTCCAAAGTTAATCTGAGGGAGGAGATTGAAACTCTCTCTGGCACGCTCGCACACAATTATTTTCCATTACAAAGAAGTAAAAAGAACCAAACACCGCCCCGCCCCTGCTTATTTGGAGGTGGATATTACTCGATTTTTCATCCAATAGGAGCGGGTATGGTAGAACTTAAGGAATCCCCAGTTGAAAATGGAGCGGATAAAATTTTGTGATACCCACCTCCGAATACCCATACCCGCACCCATTTCCAATTATATATGTATATTTTTTTTTATGAATGTATGTATATATGCAGGCATATAGTAGTATATAAATGTATATGTATGTGTGTATATATAAGTATGCATATACGTATAATTTGTGTATATTGTTCTGAATTAAAATTATATATGGTAAGTGTTAAAAAAAGTTTAGTGATGGTAGTTAAAATTTTATATATCTTGGTAGACTGTTATTTCTTTGTAATTTTTTATTCTATTTTGTTGTCAATTGTTGTTTTTGTTATTATATGACACATAAATTAGATCTTATTGTTATTTTTTTTCAACAAGTTTGGATATGGATTTACCCAAGTATACCCGATCCCCAGTAGGAGACAGGTATGATGGATTGTCCACATCCCTTTAGGGTATGGAGGTGGGGATGGGGATGAAATTCCCAATTGGAGATCGAGGTTAGAATAGGGTCCCCCGATCCATACCCTACCCGTTGCCATCCCTATTTATATTGAAGGTCGAATTTTCAAAAATTGGACATTGTCTATTTTCTCATCCTCATGTCGAAATTTATATCTCTATTCAGCTTCTTAATGTTGAACCAAATACTTGTGAAATTTGTGAAAAAATTGGACCTATCTATGTTCGACATCATCCTGTCGAAATGTATGCCTATATTCAACTTTTGAATGTCGAACTAAATACATGTGGATAAAAATATTGATGTTTTCGACAATAATATGTCGAAATATAACCATTTTTCCAGCTTCTTAATGTCGAAATTTGTGAAATCAAACATGTGAATTTCTTAGGTATCGTTTTCGGAATGCAAATGTTGATCTAATGCGTAGAATTCGATATTATGATTATGAAAAAAGTAAATTAAGTCGACAATTTATTACTGAACTTTGTCTTGCATAATTTTCGGTGAAGTGAAAAGTTTCAACATCGATATCTTGAAAAAGTTTACATATTTCGGGGTATGAATGTTAAAAAAACCAGCAGTTTTTCAGATTTGCTCTTGTTTTTCGAATGGGAATGCTTGGTTCTCCACCATTGTATTGTCTACCAACAAATTTGATAGCATTTCTCTTATTTCTTCTCTAGTTGAATGTAAACCTTGAAATGGATTTTCAATGGAAGGAGAAGAACCCACCACTGATTGGATGTCTACTCCTTCATTCTCCATTGAAAGTGAGAAGAGCAAGAAGTTTACAGGTGGAAAATGGGTGGTGGTGGCGGTGGAAGTGGTAGGATTTGCAGTGTTCATAGGAGCTTCAAAAAAATTGGAACAGGGGAAGGAGGAAACAACGGGAAAGAAGAAGGGGAACAAGAAAGAAGAAGAAGGGGAGGTTTGGGTGTTAGATTTTTGTAGGGACATTTAAGTCTTTAGCCAATAACGAAAATTGAGGACGTTTTCATGGATTATGGATTGTATGGAGAAAAAAAAAATGGTTGCAAATACAATGGCCCTAACATTCTTGGCTTGTGACTGGTTGTACACGCCCATCTTATTTCCCTCCTCCTATTCCCGCCAAAAGTCTTCCCAATGCTGTCAACGCCGGTAGTTACATACATACATATAGTGTTCGATCCATTTAGTCAGACGAGAAGATAAAGAAGAAATGGACAAGAGCGGCGGTGGTGCAGCGCCCACTGGGTGCTACAAATGCGGTCGCCCTGGCCACTGGTCTCGTGATTGCCCTTCAAATCCCAACCAAAACCCTAACCCTAACTCGTCATCTTCCAATTACCCTCCGAAACCCAGTTCGTCTGCCTTCAACTCCACCGGCAATGAAACTGTTGGGGGTGGTTCAAAATCGTTGCAGAAGCCCACTGAGAAGCCCAAGAAGGTACCCAGATCCAGACCCAAGCTCACCCCTGACCTTCTTCTCTCCAACGATGGAATAGGTTACGTCCTTCGCCACTTTCCTAAGGCTTTCAAGAATCGCGGCCGCGGACATGAGGTAGGTAGCAATTATTGTTATCTTCGTTCATGGAGTTTCAGATTCTAGAGTTTGGATTTGGGTTTGTTTGTGAATCATAGTGTCCTTTTGTTTGTTAGTTTGAACACTTTACGAAATTTAATTTGTGAGGTTTCAGGTACAGAGTGTTGTGAGGGAATGTATGTGAACTGTGGAGTGTAAAAGAAAACCCATTGAAACTAGTATGTTGATCGGACAAATGCACAATTCTGGGAAATAAGTTGCTAAAGTAGTTTTTTCGAAAGGGTGAGAATTTTCCAAATCATTTACAATTCTCTCAAGAGTATTTGATTTTCTGTGTTTCTGATTGAGCTCTCATTAGTTGTGATGGCCTGAATCTCGCATTTGGAGGATTATGTCTCATGATTTTTGACTTATTTTGATTATCAGGTTTCTTGTACAAGTTGGTGAGCGGTAGTTATGAATTGCAGTTACTGTCTGGGTTTATCAATTCTTATATGCACACTAAACTCAACTTCTAATTCTCAGCCGGGAAATGACAGCACTCAGTAGATATCTCAAAACAATAGTTGACATGCCAGCAATCTTCACAAGAGTTATTTTCTGGAGGGACGATAATGAGAACTACTTTCGTGATGGAGCTTCAAATATTGTCCACACCAAATTGACTTGCCCTTCCTATATTAGAATATTCAAGTTTACACAATACTTAAATTTTCTATTTTCTCTCCCTGGGATCAATTCCTCTCATTTCCCTCCTAATTTTTTTTCTTTTATTTTCTCCCACTTTCTTCAAGTTCCAAAATCAATGCAAAATCTCTAATAGCAGAAGTTTCCTCCTACGCTAAAGTAAATAGAGCTCAAGACACAGGAAACGAAGAGATATAAAGATTAAACATGTTGTCATGAAGTTTTCGCAACTCAATTAAGTTTATATGAATTCTAAATTTCCAAAACATTGTATCATGGAACCTAGCAGATTGTGCCCTTTTGCGGTATTAAATGAAGATTCTAAACTAGGCATCCTAGCAGATTGTGCCCTTTTGCGGTATTAAATGAAGATTCTAAACTAGGCATTACTGCCCTAGTCCTCTTGATTTTTTATTTTTCATGTAACGATAGAGTGGTCAATCCAAAGGATTTATTGATGTATTGTTATTGTTTCCAGTTTCTTTCTGGATTAACTTCAATCCGACAAGTTGGTTTGGGTTTAGGTGATTTTCAAGCTGTATATTTCTGCATAAGTTCTGCATCCACTAAAGGATATTGGTCACTTTATTGCAGGTTAGTGATTTGGGGAATCTAATTGGGCTTTACGCTGAATGGCATTCACATTTGCTTCCTTACTACTCATTCGATCAGTTCGTACACAAGGTGGAACAAGTTGGTGCAACAAGACGTGTCAAGGTAAAACATTTTCTCATTAAGTGATTATGCTTCTTACATTCTGAAAAGCATTATAGGATGCTGTATTTATCTCCTTACACCAAGGGTATACATCAAACTGGATTAATGTTGTTGAAAAACCCATCTCAACTGGTTAAGTTCTGCTGAATTTTTTTATTTTTATTTTTGTGAAAATATGTTCATACATGAACTATTCATTAAGTGTTGCAGTGCTCGTCTTGAATGTGCGAACAAGCCTGCTGGTAATAGTTGCAGAAGAGACAGATTTGCTTCTGTTATTATGCTTCTTACATTCTGAAAGGCATTATAGGCTGATGTATTTATCTCCATACACCAGGGGTATACATCAAACTAGTTGAATGTTGTTGAAAAACCCATCTCAACTGGTAAAGTTCTGCTGATTTTTTTTTTTTTTCCCTGTGAAAATGCGTTCATATACGAACTATTCATTAAGTGTTGTAGTGCTCATCTTGAATGTGCCAACAAGCCTGCTGGTAACAGTTGTAGAAGAGACAGATTTGCTTCTTTCATCATCTGTGGCGGAAAAAGGTGATCAGGAGCGGGAAGGTACTGCCCACTTGGTGCAGCCCATCATGATGGACCAATAAATGAAAAAAGTTGTCCATAATCCAACATTGTTGCATTATAAATCTTGTCAAATTGTAGTTTATGTCTCAAGAAAATAGTGATGAAAAGTTTTGGGAAAATTATAGATAAGTTTCAGAAACTCTAAAAATACTTCTGAAAGATCTAGTGAGCAATTGGGTTCATGGGCATGGTCTCGGCTACACCTTTGTAACCATCTAAATGGGTATGGGAAAAATGATTGCATTTCAACCTCGGTTATTTTTGGGGAAACTAAATCAAATTTTTGTCTTAGTTTCAGCCATCTGGAGCAAGAATTGGATTCACATAAAGAAAAACTAAAATGTATTGTTGGGCAGCTGGATAAATATTGTTGATGTCCTAACAACTTCAGATTTTGGGACAATAGGTGATCTAAGATGGTATCAGACTTTAGTTTCTCAAAGGTCTGGGGTTCAAGTCTCTTTCCTTGTTTTCCTTGCGCATTTTGCTTTCTCTTTAGGTCTGGAAGCTTGTATCTCATGCAAGACAAACAATGTTGACTGTTTTGTAATAACTTAAGCTTCTGGGACAATGGTGATTTAAGACTCATAATTTGTAAATCATATGTCCTAAAGTCAGCTTTACTTTTCATCTATTGATGGTAGATTATCATCAACTCAATTACAATGTATAGTTTTAGTCCTAATCCAGTATCCTAAACTCAATAATTTTGCACCTACTGGATACGTACCTATTTTACAATTGTATCCAAGATAAGTTGAGAGAAAAAAGATTGAGGTGGTTTGGACATATCTAGCGTAGACCTCCAGATGCAGTAGTCAAGAAGAGTGATATGATGGTAGTGGATAGTAGGGCTAGGGGAAGAGGTAGACTTAAATTGACTTTGGATGCCGTCATCCAAAAGGACTTGGGCTTGCTAAACCTGAGTGAAGAGGTCGCCGTAGATAGAGCTCAATGGAAAAACAGGATTCATGTAGCCGACACCAATTGATTGGAACATAAGGCTTGGTTTGGTTTTGGTTTGGGTAATATAAATTGTACACATAAGAAAACATGTGCATTTTAACTTGAAGATTTTTGGACGAAAACTTTTATTTGTTAGAATTGCTAGGCACCTGTTCTCTCTTGATACTATTCTTCTTTGGGCAGGTATGCCTGGGAGGATTACGAGATAGAATTGCCAATGGAGGTGACCCAACAAAGCTACATGAACTCCCTGCTGAACATAACGTTTCAAATGCTGACGAAGGTACCTCTACTAGTATTCTCCTGATTGGTCTACGACTACTAACAATGATACCAAATACTATTGAACGGTCATTTGCTTGAATGTTATTCACTTCAACACATATTTGATGTTGATATGTTCCCCGACGGTTGCTGGCTGAGAATCAATATGATATGTGTTATATCACATGCTCATCGCTGGGGGTTTGATACAATGCCATACCTATTTGTTAATCATAGTCATGACACTCTCATATGAGTAGACTCTTGTGATTACCACCAATACTTATTAATAGGCCTGAAATTGGTTCGGTTTCGGTTGGTTCAGGGTGAAGTTTCCTGGACCGATTCGGTTCAGGGTATGGTTTGTCGGAACTGATCCCAACTGATTATACGAGGGGACCGATTTGGTTCAGGGTGTTTCGTTTTGGTTGGGGTTTTCGGGGAAATCGGTTTAACCAAAATGGGCCAACTTGGGCCTAATAAAAAGAATTACTTTTGGGCCAAACCCACGACTTGTACATCAAACCGAAAATGGGCCAACTTAGGCCTAACCCAAAATTTACTTTTGGGCCAAACCCACCACATCAAACTGAAAATGGGCCAACTTGGGCCTAATAGAAAGGTTACTTTTGGGCCAAACCCACCGTTTTTTCACTTGTTTTTCAAACTGACCATTTTTTCATCCAATTTCCCCTTGTTTTTCACCCATGTCACATGTTCTTTCAAACAAAACTTGCAGCTGAAATTAAAATGAAACAATCAACTGAAAAATCCAGTAATTCAGTCACCTAGTTTAATGCTTAACATAAATAAAATCCAGCCTAGCTACTGCCTCATATATGGGCCAAAAATCCCAACAAATTTCCAGTTTCAGTGCATCATAACAAATCCACCTTTTTCTGGTTGCTTTAAATTAAGGAAAAGTTATCCAAGTAGAATCAGATCAGTATATCATTGATATCTTTACTGTGTATTGTTCGTTCTGAGAGGAGAGGAGAGGGAGAAGAGAAGAGAGGTCGGGGCGTGTGTTTGGAGGAGGGTGGGCTGTTGCTGATGGGAGAGAAGAGAGATAGAGATGTATTTAGGGTTAGCTTTAGGGTTGGCTTTTACATTTTATATCTGGACGGTGTAGATCAAAGGAGTATGGACACCTGGATGGTCTTGATTAAAAATCGCGAGGTTAATGGTGTTCAATAATTTGGTTCAGTTTGGTTATAGGTTGGTTCGGTCCATACTCTGTTCGGCATTTCGGTTCGGTCTTAATTAGGTTCGGTTTGGTTCAACCATAATTCTATTAAACCAAAACCGAACCGAGAATATATTTTGGTTTTTTGGGTTTTATTTTAACTTGGACAGACCAAAAACCGGACCAAATTTTCGGTGTTTGGTTTGGTTCGGGTCCCACCGGTTTTTTTTTTTTTCACCCCTACTTATTAACACCTATGTTACGTAGACTCAAGTTCGTGTATAGGGTGCACTTGTGTGTCTGTACCCTCTTCATCCAATTTCCATCTGAAGAACTCGAGGATATGCCAAACTTTTCAAATGTCTTAGTATATTTCTTTTAATTTGTCAGATAAATAGTGTTTACAAAGGGACTTAGGGTATTTCATGCATAATGTAGGAGTTCCATACATAGTTCGTTCTAATTCGAACGACAAAATGTGCTAGCTAAGTGATATGCAACTATATGTGTCTGACACGGATCCCACAAGAAAACAATCTACAGCTTTGTCATCTTAAAATGGGATGCCACTATTGTTTGACAGGGATTAGCTTTATGGCTAAAATGATCTAAGCCAGGATCACAAGCTCATGAAAATAAAACCAATTTCATAAACATGAAATCATCTCATTCATAAAAACGAAATCTGAATAATAAATCAAACAAAAGTAGTAAAATCTACGTTACTATGTTATGCATTTTTTCACTTTAGGCGTACAATGGTCCCTTTTATAAGCCTTCTGCCTTCCCCCAAAAGACCCTATTGCCAAATTATATGCCCTGACTTCCAAATTTCCTTAAGTCTTCGAAGGCCTAAGGATATCCTTTTGTTAAGTTACCAAATCTCCCAAAAGCTTAAGCTTTGAGGAAATGGGCCCAACAATATATATCAAGCTATCTAACACCCTCTCTCACGTGTAACTCCGTATTGCACGTGGATATGTAAATTTTCAGAGATAGAGCAAAACAAATTATGAATGGGAGAAACATAATGCAAATGCAGGACAAATGCAAACAGAGAGACTTGAACCCAAGACCTCTCGTAATCAGAGCTTTGCTACCACGTTAATCAACCAACTCTCAAAACAGCTTAAGCTTTTAGTAAATGGGCCCAACAATATATATCAAGCTATTTAACACCTTCACACGGTAAGTTGCAAGTCCTTGCCCATGGTCCAAGACTTAACCAATTTCTTCAAGGGAATCTATATTAATCTAGTAATCAAGAAATGTCAGTGGGCCCACCACTTAATTTAGTATGACTGGCCATGCTTTGAACACCACAAAACAATCTTCTAACTGGTGAGTTGTAAACCAACTCCGCATTGATTGAATCTAAATAAAGCCCATTAACATGTTAAGCCTCTGATTGCCTACAACACAAAAATCAAGCATTAGTCTCCAAGTAACAATATAAATGGACTTGTTTAGGATAAATTAGGAGGCGCTTATGTGAACATTCATGCGCTTATCACCCACTATACACCAAATCCATTCATCAATGTATTAGTTTTTCCCTTGATGTTTTATGGTTTGTCATATGATTGGTAGCTTATAAGACCACACCATTGTTTTAAGGAATGTGTGAATATTAAGTCCAATATGTTAAACTCAATAATGGAGTTGGGGTTGTAGCATAATGAAATCGGATTTTTTTTGGTTCTGTTAAGGAATGTGTGAATATTAAGTCCCACATCGGCTAAACAGATAAAAGGTTGAGTCTTAATATACAGTAATACGTATTGGATAACTTGTCACTTTACAGGCTTAAGCTTTTAAGTGGGTATAAGTGCATCTAATTTATGCCAATCAAAAAAAGAAAAAAAAGTGCATCTAATTTATATTTAGCTGAAGTAATGCCATGTGGATCTGTATTCACTCAGCAATAGGTTTGGCCTTGTGCACGCAAGAGCAGATCAATGGATCGTACGAACTCCCAACATCTGCATTTCAACTCATAACAATTTACTCCCTCTGTTCCAAAATAAGTGTCCCGCACGCAAACCAGGCCTTTGAAAAGATGCATTTTTTCGTAAAAAGAATTAAAAAAAATTCACAAATCAATAGATATCAATGTATTCTTTTAAGTTGTGAAAAACATTTAAATTATTTTAATTTTTTTTTGTATTTATCTTTTTAAAGACCTAGGTTTTGCAGATGGGACACTTATTTTGGAACAGAGGGGGCTACATATGTTCCCATCTGACCAACTTATCATGAAGATTATTGAACACATTTTCAGCATTATTATTTTTTAGTGACGTATGAAGGTTCTAATGTATGTTATTCTGCTGTTGTAAAAGCTATGAACATAGAGGAGCCATGTCATGTACAGCAAGATACATCTTTGAAGAACCATGACACTGATGATTTCCAGGAAGACATGCTTCAAGAGATTTACGATCAGGCTACTGAGGTAAGTGTTCGTTCTGCATTATTTTGGTCTCATGAAGTTAGAAACTTCAACCTAATTTCAGAAAGCAAAGCAATACACTTACAAAAAAGCAAAATTTTCTTGTTTGTGTAGTTCAAGCACTTTCTAGGTAGTCCAATTTTAGCCAACTGTAAATGTGAGTGTATATTTGGAAATATCTACACTAAGCACTATCAATAGGTTCTTACTTCTTATTCCTCTTGGAAATTAATGGCCGTAGCGGTAGGAAATGAAAAAATAGCATGGTGAATAATCAGAATAACTTCTTGGTTATAATGAGAATGTAAGTTTGAGTCTGAAGGCTGTGAATCTGTTTCGTGACTCTGCGAAACAGATAGCAAAAGCTGTCTTGCATCTATTCTAAATCCCGTGGAGCCTTGGGGTTCGGGTAAGAAGACTGGGTAATGGTCCTTTTTTATTTCCTTATAGAGTTTCTGGGATTTTTGTTGCATATTTAGACGTTGAATTTTATTTCATATTTCTCATGTGTAGCATCTGTGCGCCTCTAGCAAATTGTGTGCAAATGAACATCCATCTATTGGGAGGATGTGTACACATCTACCAACATTTCGTGCGGTCTTTTTGTTATTCACTTGAAATTGTTTGTCTTTCTCCATATGGGTGGCTCATGGTTTAGTTCCTGTGCAGAAGCGGTCTCCAGCAATTCATAGTGAGGCTGTTACTACTGATCATATCTCTTCTCGTCATAGCTCCATGGAAGATTTGTCATATCAAGCTAATGAAACCCGGGATAGCATTACTAGAGAAATGCACGTCTCAGAAGATCAGAAAGCTCGCATGGAAGCTAACAGGTTGAAGGCATTAGAGAAAGCTGCCGCTCGTGCCTGCTCTTTACAAACAGCTTGATTGTGTGTTTCGAACTCAATTATGTTCTGATTTGCTGTTCATTGTTGTTATTCCTGTATTTCCAAGCAGAATTAACCGATATTTCAATCAAGTTTTTGGTTACATTGTGCTGTAGTCTTTGAGTTTTATGTTTTGAGGTTCAAATACAACAATCACCGGTATCTAGCTCGTTTGTATAGGCTGTCTTTTGTGGAAGGGAAGGAGAGAGGGAAACTGAGCAGGGAAAGAAAGGGACAATTGGATATTTTCTCTGATTGCTTTTACAATGAAAACCAAAGTGAAGGGAAAAAGAATGTAACATGGGATGATCAAGGGAAACACGGAATGAAAAATAATTGCTGAAAAGAATATTGAAATGAGAGCAAGGAAACCAAACTGTCTCATTTTTTTCATGATTTTATTTTCGTCTCCTACATTTGCAATTTTTTCCCCCTTAAAAGAGACTGATTACATTCGGATTGGATGCCCCTGCTTTTCTTCGGTTCGAAAGACTTTACTCCTAGTTTATTACTCCTACAAGAACATTTTTTGGTGGTACTTTTCGGCTTTTTATTGGGGGAAAAAAAACCCAAATGGATTGCGCTAAAAAAAATGCGGATTACATTGAACGAGTTCCGAAATTTCGGTATCAAGTGTTCCTCAACTTTTTGAAACAATAAATTGGGGATTCCTGGAACTTCTGAGTCCAAATCTCAACCTCTCACCACTCCATTTGAACTCCTTCTAGCTGAGACAATTGCAGCAACAAAATCATCCATTGCTTTCAAAGAAGACCCCTTCCTGTCTCCCTCCTCTCTCATCGCTGCCTTCATTCTCTCTCCAATCTCAACCGCCTTCCTCTTCATCTCCCCACCTTTCCCTCCCACATCCGTCACCAACTCCACCACTTTACTCACCTCCACCGCCTCAACCACACTCCCAAGTCCCCTCGTCAGCTCCACACAAACCCCCATCTCCTCCACCATCATTTTCGCATTGTACGACTGCTCTGCCGCCAATGGCCACCCAATCATTGGCACACCCTGGCTCAAGGCCTCCATCACGGAATTCCACCCGCAGTGGCTCAAAAATGCAGCCGTCGATTTGTGTCGCAGAATCTCCAGCTGTGGCGCCCATTTCCTCACCAACAAACCCTGTTTCTGATCCATAATTCGTTCTTCGAATCCTTCCGGTAACCATTCGGATCTGAATTCTCCTTTCAGGTCGAAGCCGATTGGAGGCCTTATCACCCATATGAAGGACTTCCCGCTTTGTTCTAAACCTTTTGCTAATGCCATCATTTGAGATGAACCTATTGTGTTCTGTGATCCAAATGAAATGTATATAACAGAGGAATTGGGTTTTGAGTCGAGCCATTCGATGCATTTCTGGGTTGAAATCCCAGATTCTCTCCCACTGTGTTGAGTAATTAATGTAGATGCATCGGAGTTGAGCAAAGCTGGAGGGAGAAGAGGCCCAATACTCCAAACAGGAAGTCTGACATATTTCCTGAGAATTTCCAAACCCAGAATTTCAATTTCCTCTGCTGTGTTACAGAGCCAACCGAAAGATCCCCCCAAGGAAAGGGAAATCTGGGTTTGGAAAAACCTCGACCACGAATCGGTACCATCGGCTGCTCTAGTGAATTGATGAAGCATAGAGCGATGGAAACGGCACGAATCAGGAAAACCCGGCACAGAAAATTCATCAGAATCTGTCGACCTATGAGGGAGGTTTTGCCACACCGAAGCATAGGCAGCGGTGCCATAAGCACCGCCTGTGGTAAAACTGACATTCACTGTTTTGATTCTCTCGGCGACTCGGGAAGCCCAGCCGTTGAAAACATCGGAGATAATGCAAATCGGGGGCCGGCCTTCTTGGGCAGTGATGTCGGCCACGAGGCTGTGGGAGGGATATTCGAGGGCTGCAGAGGAGTGGAAGAGAGTGATGATTTGGTTGAAAGGGAGGGAGTCGGTGTTCTCAGTGTTAGGGGGTAAGTTGTGGTCGATGCTGTTGAAGGGGAGGACGGCGAGGCGGAGGCGGTGGGATTGGGAGAGAGTTGAGTCGGAGGAGACGGCGGAGCGGAGGTAGGCGGTGTTGAGAGGGGTGGTGGCAATGGTGATGGTGAAGCTGGTGGTTCGGTGGATTTGTCGAGCGAGTGCTAGGAAAGGGATGAGGTGGCCTTGGGCCAAGAATGGGAGCATCACTATGTGTTCCTTAGAGGTTTCCATGCTGCCGGTGCCGGAAATTGCAGAGAGAAATTAGAGAGGGGAGGAGAGAGAGAAGGGTTGGACTAGTTGCCATTGGAATAGTTGTTGGATTATTTAAAGAAAGGAAAATTTTCTGGGGGTCAGCGGGCACCACAGCTGTGCCGGACGTAAAAAAATTTACAAGTTTTTTAATAAAGATAAAAAAGAATTAGAACTAAGCTTTGTCCCTTTTTTTTTTTTTCAACTATGTTTAATTGTTTTTTTTTTTTTTGAGTGAACTGATATATTATGAGAATGACCTATATAGAATGAAAAGACATTAAAGAATTGGTGTACGGTTCATTATATATGTTTGTATCTGGTCCTATCCACCTCACCTTTTCAAAAGCTATCACTATAGTGAATTTCGTAAAGAACAACTTGTCTTAGGGGCATTTTTATTGCACCGAGAGAGAGAAATCCAAAACCGAAACCAAACACAACCTATGTGAGAAGTAGGGGTTAATAATTTGAGAGAGAGAGAGAGAGAGAAATGTGAATAATATTTTAAAATAGGTGTAATGATTGGATAATAATTTTAAAAACCCAGTTTTGAAACCCAAAACGAATTGTTCATCTTTGTCGTAGACTTATTGATTGGCAGCAGTTTGGATACTGTCTAAAAGTATTTTAGATGGATTAGATTTATTCCTTCTCTATCCTCTCTCTCCATTATTTTTCTTTTTTTAATTTGAACCATCTAAAAGTATTTTAGACGGCCGAGATGAATGTTTGAACACGGTCACGTAGTACTCTCTTGGCACCCAAAAAAATTGCTCAAAAGGAAGGAGTTTAGGGACGACTAGTGTTCATCGGACACGACCCACCCGTCTTTACATTTTTATTACTACTGTCTTTGATTGGAGAAGAAATTTAAATAAGACTCTCTATGTCTTGAATTTTTTGTCCATTTACATACATGCTTCATGTTATTTCTTAATCGTTTATATCTTTCAATCTATAATATCTTACAATTTTAAAAAATTTGTTTGATAGAATTCAAAAATGTTGTACAAACAACCACTCCCACAGAGAGGTGGGGCCCCCCACTCCTGTGTGAGAGTGTTGTGTGGGAGTGGTTTTGTGTAGCATTGTTGAATAGAATTTATCAAAAACTGTCAAACAAGATCTATATTCTTGCATATGACATTATACATTTGAAAATATAAACATTTTTATGAGGTGTCGCAAATAGTTTAAGTGGACAATAAATTTGGGATGATAAGAGTATAGTTGATTGTTTTATTCAACTCTTCTTCCTTTGATTTATTTGCTTGTCTTGACAAAAAGCAATTAGAAAAGTTCTGCTCCTCTGCTCCTTTTAAGTGTAGCACTTTCCATTTTGAGTTATTTCTAAATAAGCGTGATGTTGTAAAATTAGCGGGTACATTTCCTATTTTACCCTTAAAAGTAGATTCCTTTTTGAAAAATTGGTGGGGTATTATTATATTGATAAGAGCAAGTAGTGAAAAATAGATGTAAAAGTTGATGCGAGAGAAAATAAGTTGAAATTATGAGGCTACACACTTAAAAAGGAATAGAGGGAGTAAAATTTTTTAGCCACAATTATTTTTTTTAAGAAAGATAAAAATAAGCTAAAAGGTACCTTATTATTGTCTTTATTAAAAAAAATGGAATTTGGTCATTTTTTTTTATACTTTTCCCATTTTTGTCGTCTAGATGAACTAATAAATCATAAAAATTTAACGCGAAATGAAAAAAATGATTTTTTTTAATAAAGATAAAAAAGAATAAGAGCTACAAGCTCTGTCATTTTCTTTTTTTTTTTTAAATTGTGTTTAGCGGTATTTTTTTTTTTTTTTGCTTTTTAGATTAATATATTATGAGAATGACCTATCTCATAGAGTGAAGAGACATTAAAAAAGTTTGTGAAAAAAGAGTAGTTTTCTAGGGCAACTCCAACTTAACTATTTTATTTAGCAAAACTTAGCCTAAAAGGCAAAACCTTTTCTTTTACAGTTGTCAGCAGTATAACTTAGGGCCCGTTTGGATGGAGCTAAAACTCTTCTTCAAAACTTCTCATTCCTGATAAAGGGTGGGTCTCACCTCATTGCCTGCGTTTTGCAACCAAAACTCCATCCTTGATTATTCTTCTTCACCCTTTTTTACATTTTGACCCATTTGAGGCTTTCTCTCTGATAACTTTTAGGACCCCCTTGGCCTCCCCAAGAATATATGGGAGTAGAGGGTTGGTTTTTTTTACCATTACACCTCTCCTTATCCCCCTCCTCCATCAGGCAATACAAATCAAAGGAATTCCATAGTGTAAAAGTCAAAGCACAAGCTTGCGTGGAATCCGAATCGAAGATGGCTGGAAATCACACAACCACAGACTAGGTTTGATCAGAGACAGAGAGATAAAAAATGTAAAGCCCCCAAAAATTTGGGCACATTAATTATTATTACAAACCATAAATAAGTTAAATCCTTAAACTTCAATACAAATTACAATATCCTCAAACACTACATAAATAATAATCGGGGTGGTTCTAGGTCGTCGTCTATCCCTGCGCCGGGTCATTCCCCACTCCGGCAGCATTTCTTGCTTCATAGGACTGGTCTCCACAGTATTGTTCCTGTCTATCTAGATAATTTGACATAATACGTCCGAGTCGCATAGGCAACATCATGGTATTATGCCAGGGTTACACGAGTGCAACACAGTGAGCCAAGCCCAGTAGTTCACTATGCTAAACTTCTAAGTAGCAATTCTAGAACAATAAGTTCAAAAACAGTATATGGAACTTATGAGCAGTAAAACCATGCAATGCACCATGCATGTCTATATGGATTAGAGTAAATATGCGCAGAAAATAGTATCTCAATTCGGTATTTTAAAACTGTGCCACGTGTCATTCTCTCAAAATAATCTCTCGTCCAGTTTCTCAAACTTAACTCATTTATCAATAGTTTCCCAAAAATCAATTTTTCTCAAATCAGTGCCTCTTTCAACATTCTTCTTCAAATTTCATGTCTTTCACCACTCGAAAATTATTGGCCCGCTTACGCCTCCTTTCAGCTGGCGGCACCAACATTTCCGTTCAAGGTCCCGGTTATCGTGCATCACCGAACTTAACAACTTGTTTGCACAGTCCGTCCACCCCGCGACTCACACGACACAGTCCTGGCCGCTTTGCATCACCGAACTTAACAAACTGTTTGCAAAGTCCATTCATCGTGTGTTGTGCATGCATAGCCCAAACATCCAAGTTCTCTCCGCGAATCGGAAGTGGCACTCTCAATGCACTACCGCATCAAAACCGTTCCTCTAAGTTCTCTCCGCGAACTTCAAGTGGCATCCAACTCTCATCTTATCTCATTTCATTTTATTTCCTAAAAAATTTCATTTCTCATTTCAAAACTCATTTTCATTCTCATCTCTATTTCCTCATCAACAGTTATTCAATTAATGAAATCCCGTGTCGTAACGTTTCCTGTACGTGCTCAATGTCTCATGCTCAAATCATGCTCATGCAATATTCCATAATCTTTCTTTCAAACATATTCATATTTCCCAATAACATTCCTCACATAAAATCATACGTTTTTATACACCAACTTTCTAAAAAAAAAAAAAATTAAAATTTTCCAATAGAAGTCTTCTCAAACTTTTATTCCTCATCAAAATCTCATTTCTCCCTTTTCTCTTATAAAACTATTTTTTTTCTTTTTAAAGAAATAATTTAGTCAACTAACTCCTCAAAAAAAAAAGAAGAATAAATAAATAATCCAAATTTCTTTTTTTAGAAATTCCTTGCCAACAAGATATACTAACTCAACTAATTATGAGCTTTCTAGTAAAATATTCTATCTCTCCAAAAATATACTCCTTATATTTCTAAAAAAAATATTTCCTCTCTAAATAATTTAAATAAGACAAAAAAATTTTTTATCTAGTGAAATCACAACTTTCTTTCTTGAAAGTTTTAAAACAAACCATTCACTTCTCTTCTTTCACAAAAATCCACAAAATTCTCACTAATTATTTAGTAAATCATTTCTAGAAAAACAATTTTGTTTTTTACTAAAATCTCTCTTTCCATATTTATTTAGTAAAAATCACCATACTTTCTTACAAAAATTACATTAAATCATAGATATTTCTTTCTAGTAAGAAACATAACCTTCACTGGATAACGTTAATCCTCCCACTTGTAAAAACATCATCTTGAACAACAACCAATGATTTAATCATCATTAATTAATTAGTACTTCCAAGAAACATCAACGAAATAATACTAGAACCTCTTCTAGAAAAATACACATCTTCTAATATTTTCTAATCAACTTCTAATCACTTTAATCTTACTAATCCAACTTCTAATTTCATAAGGAACTATTCTAATTAGAACCAAATTAACACTCTTGTTAATCTTTCAACATGAAATCCTCTTACTCATACACTAAGAAACATGCTTAGTAACTTAGTACATGCATAAATTAACCCAATCAAGCTTCAAATCCGTGCTTAGAAAAATAATTAGAACCTCATAATAAAACTAGAAATAACTAAATAGAAGGTTAGTTTAGCAAACTACCTTGATTTCCGGGTGTAAACCGGAAGCCAAAAAGCAATCCTTTGGTGTAGAGACTCTTTAATCCTTCTAATTTTCTTGCTAATTAACTTAGCAAGAAGCTAATTAGTGCCTAAATAAGTTGGCTAAGTGGTGGTGGAAGTTGGTAGTTTGTTGGGAATAAGAGAGACAAACAAATAAAATAGGTGTAAAGTGGTCCCAAAGAATACAAAAGGTGGCTATTTATAGCAATACAATGCTACTCTCTCCTCCCTCAAAACACATGGCACACACACACACACACACCTTGGCCGAACTACACCTTGTGGAGGGAGTAAATGATGTGTTTGAATGGCACATGGGCAAGTACACAAGTTGCACTCTAGAGTTTAGGCTAGGTCCTAGGCTATTACACTTGCAAGTTGAACAAATATGGGTATATACAAGGTAACTAACTTTGTAAACAAGGGGTGGGGAAATTATGCCTCTCGTTGTGTAGGTTTTTGCATGGTCACCCTTGTTATAGGGTGTTTTTTAGGAGCAAAAATGTACAATATGCATGTGAATGCAATAAATGGCTAAGGGGTAGCCTTAATGGGTTAATAGTAGGGGGAATATTCTTTCCCAAAACATGGAACCATGTTTCAAGGAAGCTTGGGGCCCAAGGTCTAGTGTAGCTAAGCTTAGGTTGTGTAGAATGTGCTTTAATACATTGTTACCCAAAAAGGCAACCTAGAGGGGAATACGGGTTGCTAATAATAAAGCCCAAATAAAAATTACTAGTCAAAGCAAATAAATAAATAATTTGCACAAACAAAATATAAAGGAGTTAAGGGAGAGAGATAGCACACAGAGATATATAGTGGTTCGGTCTGAGCTTTGTCCATTGCTCAGCCTAGTTCACTGACCTAAGGAGTCGCTATTTTACTAATCCAACGCTAACTTTCCTGAGGAGTTAGCCAAACTGCTAGAGTTTATCTCCCAAACTCTAAAATCACTCACAGAACAAAACCCCATTCTGTGGTAGCTCACTGAGAATTTTTCTAACTCTCAATACAACACTGATAAGAGTAGATACATAAGTTTGCTCTCCAAGCTCTCAAACAATAATATGAAAATGAAGTATGATTGCTCTGTATTTCTAAGACTCTAAAATTTCTCTTGCTCTAGTATATCTCAGTTCTCTTGATCTTGCAGAAGCTTTGCTTATAAAGCTGCAAAATACGAACGTTGGGAAACTTGTCGTTGGGAAAAATCTTGTCACAGCTATGGATCTTCCTTAAGTCAAATTTGTTCGTTGAGTCGTATTGCTTTTTGAGCAACAATAAATCTTCTTTGTCCGCTCAGTTGTATAAATTAATTTGCAACGTTTGTTTTTCATCAGAGTCAACAATGGCAGAAAACTTCAGTTTTGAAGGAAGTTAGAAATGGACGACAAAAGCCTCAACTTGAGAAACAAATTGTCACTATCGAATTTATGATACAAAGACTTATGGGTTGAAACCTTCCAATTCATCAGTAGGAATTTGTCTATCTAAAAAGAGTGCCTTTTAAAAATCTACGTGGTCCACAAATTTGCACAACAAAACATCAATTGTATGGAAAATGATTCCATACAACCAAGACATAGATTATGTATGTGCCAAGTGTTAAAATATGAAATAATTCAAGGGCCAATAAGAATTTAGCAGGCCTAAAATATTTGGACCATTTATTATAAAGAAGAATGTAAACAAGACAAGTCCAATGACAGTGTAAAAAAAAAAGTTTTAACTTTGTTTTTCAGAAATCAATTTTTGTGAAAACATTATCAAAAATAATTATTTCTAACATATATGTATTGTGTGGGTATGCATAGGTTACTATTAAAATAGCAAAGCTTATTCTAACTAGTTTTGGGTACAAAACCTTAGATTTAGGAAGCTTCCTCTACCCCTCCACTTGCTTGTGCAAGTGAACAAGTATTAATACTTGCATGTGCAAATGTACAAACATGCATGCACACACACACACACACCCTCACTCTCTCTCTCTCTAACTTGGTTAAACACCAAGTTCCAAGGTAAGGATGGTGGGTACTTTGCTAAGTACGATGTAGTTGTATGATGTAAAGACGGTGGTTGGGGTGGTTTTGGGAATTAATAATCGCCTCTGGGTGCTATGGTAGTGTAACGGGTGTGTTACTCGGTTTCGATCGATAGTATGCACAGCTAGAGTTATTGTTATTTGAATTAAATAATATTTTAATAGAAAATATTCCAATAAATCGGAAATTAAAAATAAAAAATTAAATTATTTAACGAAATTTTTATTTACGAAAATTCGGGTCATTACAAAAAACCCTAGCCGCAGCCCACAAATGAATGTGAAAACAAGAAGGGAAGATGGTGAAAGTAAATAGAGTTGTTTTCTTATTCATGTAGCCCACATTTGATTGTGTCGTTGATTTAAATGGTGGGGTGAGATGTTTTAATTAGCCATCACATCGCTAAATGCATTTTCTATTCGTATTTTCTTTTAATGGTAGTATACAAAAAAAAAAAAAACTACAATTAACCAAAAAAAAAAAAGAAAGAAGTCTCTATTTGAAAAAATGTTTCTCTCTTCCACCCCCCAAAAAAAATAAAATTAGTCCATTTAATTACAGCCTACGGCCATTAATAGTTTAACTCTGCACAATGGGCAAAATAGTAATTTAACAGTGTTTTTCTTATCCATCCACTCTTATCCCCCAATTTCTTAAAACATTCAAACAAAGTCAAATTTTATCCTCCATGTTTAATCTATCATCCAAACTATCTACTCCCTCCATCCCAAAAGGATGTCCAAAAATGTAATTCACACCTCTAAAAAAATTATCTATATATTTTTATTTGTAATGATTTGTGTATGCAATGTGGATCTTGTTTTGATAGATCTCACTTAGTTTATTAAACAAAGTTTTTCAAATCACAAAAACTATTAGAAATTATCAAATAAAGAATTTGTTTTGAGAGATTTGAATAATACTTTTGGACATCCTTTTCGGGAACGAGGGAGTACTTTTTTATCCCCTCATAAACATTACATCAATGCAGGCTAACCCTCCAAACTAAGGTTGTACAAGAAAACCGAAAAAACCGTGAAACCGGAACGATCAGACCAAACTAGTCTATTTGGATTGTTCTATGGTTCAATGGATTGGTTCTGGTTCTAAAAAAATGAGAACCAGATATTTTGGTTCAATCCCCGGTTTCATAATTAGAAACTTTGATTTGAACCGAACCGGTCCATTATATAATATAATATAATATATACACTCCTATATACCTACACACTCAATGCCATCTATATCAATAATGATATTTTAATAGTAATTTTAGTTATTGATGATCTTCTTAATCTATTTGTGGGTTGGAATAATGGTAGTAGCTTTACGAAGGAATTGGGAGTTGCAACAATTTTGTGGACAATTTTTTTTGGCAATTTTTGAATGCTAACATGGTTTAGAACCGGAAACCGAACCAAACCAAACCGGAATGGTCTAATAGTTTGGTGTGGTTTGGTTCTATATGTGTAACGGTCTAGTTATGATTCTCAATTTTTTAGAACCGTTAGATATGGTTTAGTTCTCAGACTTCTACAAAACAGGTCCAAACCGGACCATGTACACTACTCCAAACATGTGGTGGAAAAAAAGCACCACTAGCAAACTAGCATGTGTCTAGGGATCTTTAAGGCATGTAAGCAGCTTATCCACAACCGAAGGGCCATATAATACAGAGGGTTTCCAATTTGAGTTGTTTGGTCATTTGGCCCAATTTGGACGATTTTACCCTTCGATTGGAAATTTCTGCTTTTGAATTGGCTGTAATTAGGCATTTAGTATGTGGGCAATTGAGTCTTTTGGCATTTGCTAATACCCTTTCCAGACTTTTGTCTTAATCCCCTCTGTGTCCCTTCTCATTTTTTAAGAGAGAGAGAGAGAGAGAGAGAGAGAGAGAGATAGAGATGGCAAGAAGAAGGTGACGAACTAGCGTGCACCATCACCGCCCTCCACCACCGGCGTCGACCACCAGGGACCCAACAGGATAACCCATTCCAAGAGTCGTCAAACGAGGTATGTAGATTGATTAGGCTTTATTTTAGGTTTACGAACACTGTTTGGGAATTTCCAGGGGTTTAGGGATCTCGTTTTTTGGGTTTTGAAGGTATGATGGCGATCGAAATCAACAGGATGCGGGTCGATTGGATTCGTCGACACCTAGGTAATGAGTTTCGAGAGGATTCGAGTATTGGGTCTAGGGTTTCGAACTCGTATGGGTATATATATATATATTCGAACAAGTGTTATATGAGGATCGAAATTAAAGATTTTGGCGTAACGAAATTGCAAAGTTTATTTGTTCGTTCTTCCTCTAAGATGAGTTTGGTGAATTTTGGGTTTACATGCACTTCAAAATTTTGGGCCGTTGTTCGTTGCTAAAATAAAATTTTGAATTAAGCGTTAAATGAAGAAATCATTTTGTGTTCGATAGTATTATATGTTTCGTTGCACAAAGTGCACTTTTTTGAGGTTAAATCCGTTGTTGACCCATTAAGATGAGTCTGTAAAATAGATCTAAACTACAAACACGTTTTCAATTAGGCATTAAGGAAAGAAATCCTATTTTATTTGCAGTTTGTAGAGCTTTGGTTGGATAAACTAAACTTTCTTTAGTGGAAATGGGGCATTGACCTATTAATTTGTGCTTCTATTAAGAGATCACAGAATACTGAAGAACAGAACAGTGTTGCAGGTTTGATTGTGATGTTTATTTCCTTCGAAAGAGCTACCATAGAAAGAGATTACAGAATAAGGAAGAACAGAACAATGTTGCAAGTTTGATTGCGATGTCCATTTTCTTCCATATTTTTCTATGGTTGATGATCAAACAGTAAGAAACAATAAGTGGAGAAATTGAAACTTTTGAATGTTCTCATGTTTGATACATTGAGAAAAAATTATATTCAGTTGTAGTCACTGGTCACAACCGAATGTGCATGAGCAAGCGGAAAAGAAATAAAATTTGACCATCTTCTATGTGTACTCTTGTTCTTAGTTTTTATTTTTATTTTTTTTGCAAGAGCTATTGATAGCTATGTTATGATTCTGAGTTTGTTATTTTTCCAAGTTATATCGCTTTGGAAGGGGTACAACTGTCACTGGAGTTTGTGATAACTTATCAGGATTTGCGGCCTCCGGTGCTTCAGCCACTTCGCTGGTATTCAACAACGAGAAGGGGTTTCCTCCCAAAAATAGAGTCCTTTTGCCGTGTTGGATGCTACACCAAGAAAGGCTTCCATAAACGTGGTTATATTGGCAAGAAAGGTAACTCACTAATAGGTTTCAATCCACCTCAATTAGATTTGCTTATGCTTGGAAATGTAAGGAATTTGTTTGAACCATGTGGACATGAAGAGAAAAAAGGAAGCTATGACTTTCTCTTCCTTCCCTATTGTTCCTTCCTTATCTAGGAGGGGAATAAATCAAAATGAAAAGACTTGGAAAAATGATATTTGGTGAGAAAATCGTTACCAAGAATACAAGTAATCATGCCTTGCTGTAGTATCCAATTTTAGATTTCAACAAGACAAAACACAAATGTTTTTGTTCATGGGAAATGGCCTAGATGTTGGATAGATTCCTAAAGCTGAGTTAAATATGAGTAATAACATTGACTCAAAGTTCAATACCAACTGCAAACGGGGTTTCTAAATATTCTTATTTTTTTAAGTAAAACAGAAAACAAGTCCAAAAATTTTGATAAGCAACCAGCCCTGAATTATGAGATGATTTTATACTTTTTTAGGATATAAAATGCATCTATTGGAAACAGAGTTTGAGATTTCAACATTTTTTTGTCCTCGTATCCATGAATCAATAGCTTCATTCCGAAATTAGTTCTTGTAGAATATAATGGAACTTGAAAAGTTATGTCGATAGATGTTGACAACCCAACAATCTTATTAGAAAGATTATTAGCAGTGTCGAAATGTCAAGTGCTTCACTTACATGTTCTAGAAACTTAGATGTGTATTTCAACGTCTTTTCTTTAGTTGAAGTTAGGGAAACTTAGATGCTTCTCTATGAAAAAAAGGTCGTGGTTTAATACCTTAGAGGGAAAAAACTCTATGAAAAAAAGATCCAGTAACTAGCTCAACTATTTAATTTAAAATCTAAGTACAGGAAAAACAGTTATTGAATCATTTTACGTGTTGTCTGGTTAGATGCACTTTGACACTTTGAGCCAATAGATTCAAGTTAGTCCAAGAAGCATGCCGACATGATATCCTTGTCTCTATAGATCTTAACTAGAAAACATGCTAGCTACTGCTGCTGCTGTCATTAGTTTAATTCATATGTCTTGTGTTTCACTTTTTATTTTGGATATTGTCTCATCCTTGTGTACACTTTTGTTTGCATTTATTTTAGTTTTTATCGTTGCCCTGGGTTTGATTTAGTCTGATTTCTTGGTAGGATCTACAAGCCCTTGATGCAGAGAACAAGTAATGGGAGCTAGGTGGAGTGGCTGTCTAAGGTCCAGGTTTGTGTACCCCATGCGACCAAAATTGATGAATTATACAGAGGTAGCTACATATTGAGTGAAGGAGATGCGAATGGAAATGATCTTGTTTGTTTGACTTTGCATAAATGATGCTAAGATAGAGGAGATTAAGGTTAGGTGATCAAAAGCTTATCTGGGGAAGGCATTTGGAGTTGGTCTGCTTTGGGGCTAATGGTACAGTGTAGAGCATCTTTTTTGGGTAAATAGTGCAGAGCATCTTGATGATGCGAGGTTCCAAAATTTGAAGAAAAAAGGGCCATGAAGATTGGTTCCTTCTCATATTACTGCTTGTTGAGGGAATGAAGAGGATGGCTCCGAAGTTAGTTATCTACCAGGTGTCTATAGTTCTACATAGAATCAAAAAGGAAGCAAAGGTTAAGGAAGATGTCTTATTGGGATAAACCTGGGATTTGTGTTGCATGTGCAAGTGCACGAGGGAGGTAGTGAAACAATCTTTTGTTGCATGATATGGTGATTTCATAAGTTTCAAGTTTGTTTTTACTTTTTTGGGTTCCTGATATATTTTGCTTGACTTTTGGGTCAGTGAAGGATATTTCCAGTACTTTCTTAAAATCTCTTGAGATTGTTTGGCTGTAGCATTGGCTGCATGGCTATTTGAAATTGTAGAAACTGTGCAAATAAAGTCCAACTATTTTGTCGAATTCATCTACGCACATTGTTGGCACTTTTATTCCCCATCTCACAGCTGAATCTTTGCCAACTTGCGCAAAATACATTAATTAAACTAACGGGCATAAAAGTCATGCTATGCACGACACCTTGTACCTGTTTACATATAAAATTAACCAATCCAATGATTAATTGACACGTAATCAAAAGTGCCAAATGTTGGCAATTACTCATCAACGAAGACACACTGGATTAATAAGATAAAATTGACTAAATATGATGTTGTATTACTTCTCAATTTAGAAAGGCAGTTATTGGCAGTTACGAGCCATTACTAAAATAAAGATTGGCCTCGAAGCCATGATATCAACTGCTAAACGCACAAGCTCCACGTGTGAACTTGAGAAACAAGGTGATTGGCAGTTAGAACACGTGGAATACTTCTGGGAAGCAGTTATTTCCCTAAACACGTTATCATTTGAGTTTGTTAAGCCAACGTGCAGATTTAAAGCTTCTAGGAGAAGAGAGAATTCAAGATCAGACGTGGAGGAAGAGTAACTGCCAACTATCAGAGTGGAAGTTAGAGTTTGAAGCAAGCTAGATTCAAATTCATGGAGCGGGAAGTTCAAACTACAAGCAACGTCTATAAATAGAAGAAATTGAAGAGTGAAAAGCCCCGGACAAATCTTCAACAAACAGCTATAAAAAAACTGATGCTTGGTTTGTTCATTGGGAAAGTAGTTTAGGATTTCGAACTCAGTTCGAAGTAGTTTAGGATTTCGAATGCAGTTCGAAGTAGATTAGGAAGTAGATTAGGATTCAACTCGATTGTTCTTGTAACAATCACCCCTATCTCGGTTGTTCTTGCAACAATCACCTGTTCGAAGTTCTGTTACTCTGTATTTGAAGTTGGAGACAATTTCGAAGTAAGTTTGTCTTTGATTCATTAATCGAAGTGTCTTGTTTCTTTATTGTTCTTTGATTTCCTAAGTTTATTGGTTTGCATTTCTTCACTTATTAAGAAAAATCCTCTTAATTGAGGTAATTGGACCAACAAAACACAATCGCCTGATTAGGTTTGGTTTTCTAAAGTTAATCTGAGGGAGGAGATTGAAACTCTCTCTGGCACGCTCGCACACAATTATTTTCCATTGCAAAGAAGTAAAAAAGAACCAAACACTTCTTTTTTGGCACGCCCGGTGGGACACCAGAAAGTGTTAAATGGCTCCAAAGCTTAGGAAGCAAGTAGATGATTCTCAGGTTGGCCAAACGCCAGATGATGAGAACAATAGTAATTCTAAAGAGAATGAACAAGTCGAAGGCCTTCAAATTGGACCAGAGACTCGTGCTGGTCAAGACTTAACTATGGGAATTGGTCAGACTTCTCGAATGAATACTAGGAATAATAAAACTGTGCAAGGTGATGACCCAAAGAATCTAGACGTTGGAGGGAATATGTCATCTAGCCAGTTTATGGAAATTATTGCTACATTCAAAGAATTGGCTCAGACCCAAAGGTTTATATTACAAAAATTGGAAGAGCAATCAGGGCCTAGAAATGATCCTTTGCCTTCATTTGAGAAGGATAGAGGAGAGACTAGCACAAGCAAATTCAGATCAAGACCTAGAAAAGAGCCTATAAACGTAGAGGACATACCAGAATCTTGGTATGAGGCTGCAAAAAATCATGATTATCAAATCCCTAAACCTAAGAAAGTGTTCAAGCAAAATACTAATATCTCATTCGAACCAAACTTTGATGGTGCAAATGAGGAAAAAGGCTTCAGGAATTATGATTACGGATTTGATGAGTATATGTATACTCCTAGAAATCGTTTTAATGAAAGGGATAGGACTAGTGCAAAAAGGCCTAATCCAGAGATTGGGATTCCCAAATATTCAGGAATACCAGAGATGGGAAGGGTACATTCGAACTACCTTTATGAACCTTTGGCAAAACATGAAGAAGGTTTCAAGCAACTTAGGCACTTTGATGATCCTTATCAGAGGATTTCAGAAGATCACATGCCTAGAAATGTCACTTGGGAACCACCTGTTAATCCAAAGGTACCTTTAGGGGAGCACCCAACCCTTCGAGATGAGATATTGGGTCTTATGCAAGAAGTTTATGGACCCTTGAACCGGAGGGTACAAACTCAAATTTATAGAAAACCTTATCTAGAATGGATAGATAAACAGTTCGAAGTCCCTAGGGGGTTTAAAATCCCAGATTTCACTTTATTCCATGGAGATAGAAAACAATCCACAACTGAACACATTGCTAGATTCACTGCTCAGTGTAGGGAATTAGGCAATAATGGGTTCATTAAGTTGAAACTGTTTTTCTAATTCTTAATGAGGACGACACCCGAATGGTATTCTAACTTGACACCGAGTCGGGTTCCAAATTGGCAAAGGATGGAAGAGCTATTCCATGCGCAATTTTACCAAACTGAACCTGAAGTTACTATGGCTGACTTAGCAAGACTAAAGCAGAAGCCTGATGAGAAGGCGGCTCAATTTATTGCTAGATATAAAAGAGCTAGAAATAAGTGTAAACTTCAATTACCAGAGGTTGAATTTGTAAGAATAGCACAAGATGGCTTAAGTAGAGAACTTAGGAAGAAGTTCGATTCTACTGAATTTAGAGATTTGGTTGATTTAACTTACAAAGCATCAAGGTATGAGTCTTTGTTAGAATAGGATATTGATAGAAATAACTCTTCTTACTCAACCTAATATAAAGAACCCATTTATGAGATTGATGCTGCTGAAATTGTTGAACATGAGCCTTGTGTGTGTGAATGTCTAGTTCGAAAGGATTCTTCTATAGCACCAAGGACCAACAAAAAAGCAGTTAGTAAGGTTTATTCATTTGATATTTCAAAAGCAGATGAAATTTTTGATTATCTTTTGAAGAAAAAGTTCATCAAACTCCCTGAAAATGTTAAACTTCCAACTTTGGAAGAAACAAAAAGGAAGAGTTATTGCAAATGGCATGCTTCATGGACTCATTCCACTAAAAATTGTAATGTTTTTCGTGATAGGATTCAGGAGCAGATCAAGAAAGGAAGAATCATGTTTCCAAAAAAGGCTATGGGAATTGATACTGATCCATTTCCAAAAATTGAAGAAGTGACGGCCAACACTAATGTGCCAACATCTCTGGCTAAAACTATCAAGGAAATGTGGCAAAACAAGCAGGTGCAAGTAGAAATGAATTCAGTGCAGTTCACTAAAGGAAAGTCAAAAGTTGGCCAACTTCGAAATGATGACGGGAGGACCTACCGTCAGAACACTCTACCAGGAAGTTCTTTTAACAGAGGTTTTAAGCAATCTCATCTTCCCATGCTTGAGGCATCCTTTTTGGAATGTTTGTGCATGGAATGCAGGGCCAACTATTTGATCTTCAAGGATTTGGATAGACAAGGGGTTGATTTCTTTCCAAAGAGGATGAAAAGAAAAGCTTTGGATCAAAACAATGAAAGAAAGCCTTGGGTCAATCCAAATCATGGAAGAAGTGAGAGGCATTGGTTTGTTTCAAAGAGAAATGTGTCTTCTAGTCCAGTCCCACCAGCTTCAAAGAGGGATTATCCTCCTTCGAAGAAGTCTAACACTGGGAAGGCCCCAATGGGCCAAATAAATGGAGAAGAAGAGGAGCAATTTACCTTGGTGAAAGGGGTTCTTGATTGGTTTTTGAAAAAGATTAAACCAGAACTCTTCCAAGAATGTAAAACTTCTTCTAAAATTGGGAGTAAAATGGTTAAACCTCCAAGTGCTCCTACTGGTCAATGGGTAGTCGTTAGAGATCCAAAGACCAAAGCACCTTAGATGATTCCTATGTTGACAAGAACACAGAAAAGGAAACTGCAAAGGAGGTATACTAGTTTCCAAATGGAGGAATATGCTTCCAAGGAGAAACCTAATGGAGGTGATGAATTCAACCCAAGGTTTAATAGACTTCGAAGGGAGGATTCTGAAGAATCTCTTCGAAGGGGGTTTTCTCAGTCAGAAAGAGAAACTCTGGAAAACTTAGCCGCAAGAATGAGCAGTGAGGTACCTCAAGACAATACAACTTCTCCAAATTCCTTGGCAAGCTATCAATCTGGCTTGTTAGAAGCCATGATAGTGGAACAGGAAGAAGGTGGAGGGACAATTTCATCTCCTATTGGAACATTCTCCCCTATGGAAACTTCTGTAGCAGAGCTCTCTGAAAAAATGAATACACCAGAAGTTGAGTCAGAAATACCAATGCAGGGAAAAAATACCATTCAGTTTGGAACTTTGCCTGAAGTCCAGATTAACATGGTTAACTTTGGACCTTTTGGACCAGATTGTTCACCAGTTCGAAGAGCATTACAACCATCAGTTGCTCCTATGGAGGTTATTGATGTTTCAAGTGATGAAGAATATAATCTCACTTATGATAATGGTTGGAATGATAGTTGGGGAGCTTTGATTTCCAAGATTCAAAAAAAAAAAGAGGAGGAGGATTTCATGATTATGGTAAATACAACAGAAGAACCAGAAGTAAACTCCAAAGAGAAGGCAATCTTCATCCCAGAAACAGAAAATGATTCCAAGTATCCTTTGATTGTTGATTTGGATTGTGCTGATCTTTCTTATCCTTTCAAATCACCTTCAAATGATATGAGGCACCATTTAAAACCATTATACATATCTGCTTTGTTTGATGGCATTTTGTTAAACAGAATTTTGGTTGATAATGGTGCAGCAGTGAACATTTTGCCTTCTAGGACTTTGAAGAAATTGGGGAAAGAAAAGGTTCGATTAATCCCAACAAGCACATCCATTGCTGGGTCACTAGTGAAAGTAAAAATCCCAAAGGGATTGTCTCTATACGCCTGAAAGTTGGCCAAGTAGAAACTATTACAGCCTTCTTTGTGTTGGATACTTTTACAAGTAAGTATAATGCTTTACTTGGTAGGGATTGGATTCATGTCAATGGCTGCATTCCATCCTCAATGCACCAAGCCCTGATGATTGTGAAATATGAAAATGGGAAAGAAGTGGGGGTCGAAGAGGTGAAAGCAGACCCACATCCCTTTAGCACTTCAGCAAATTGTGCGGAAGCAGAGATGTATAAGCCTGAAATCATTCCTTTGAGTGAAATTGCACAAACTGCCACCCCTCCATCCAATGCACTAGAAATGGGAGAATTGACAAAGTTGAAATCTAAACTCAAACAAGCAATTGATTATGAATCAGACAATCCACCAGACGAAACTGCTTGGATGTGAGTCCAAGACAGAGTTTGAAGAGGCCAACTCTTTGGCTTTAGTTAAATTTATGGCTCTAGAAATAGAGCAGAAATTACAAGAAACAAGTGATTGTGAGGAATTATTGGTTGAAAAATCTGACTGGGGGTTGAAGCCAGTAAAATTCGAAGAGGCCTTTATAGGTCATGTCGAATCCCAAGATCCTGTGGAAGAAGTGGAATTGGGAGAAGGAATTGTTCCAAACACTATGCATATCAATAAGGGGCTTGATGCTGCTTCGAAGGCCAAGTTGATCGCAGTGCTTAAAGAGAACAAAGAATGCTTTGCTTGGAGTTATAAAGAATTAACAGGTTTGAGTAGAAATTTGGTTGAGCATAGATTACCTATCAAACCTAATTGCAAACCTTTTAAACAACTCCCAAGGAAAATGTCTCCTGAAACCATTTTGTTGGTTAAAAAGGAAGTTCAAAATCTTTTAAATGCTGGTTTTATTAGAACAACAAGATATGTAGAGTGGTTATCAAATATTGTTCCTGTTGTCAAGAAAAATGAGAAAATTAGGGTGTGCATTGATTTTAGAAACTTGAATACTGCAACCCCTAAAGATGAGTACCCAATGCCTGTGGTAGACATGCTTGTGGATAGTTCTGTAGGCCACAAAATTATGTCTATTATGGATGGACACTCAGGGTGCAATCAAATTGATAGGCGCGTGAGAAGCTTGCATATAAGCGCCTAAGTAGGGGGTTTTGGCTTATTATACATGCGGTTTAAGCTTTATTTTCCAATTAATATGTGCATGTGGTGTTTCTGTGTTTTAAGTGTATTTCGCAGGTGATTGAGGGGCGCAAGTGCAATTTTGAAGGACATGCACGTCGATCAGAAGTTGGAAGCAAGTGGATTGTGCATGGAGTGGTCGAAACCCGTTGGGAGCGCTACCCCAAATCCTTGGAGCGCTCAAATTGGGCACAAGAAGGTGCAAAAACTGAAAAGAAGGTTCTTGAGCGCTACACCAGAATAGGTGTAGCGCTACCGCCGCATTAGAAGAGGAGGTCAACGGTCAACACAACAGTCAATAGTCAACGTACGCGCTAAGCAAAGCGGTAGCGCTACCTACATTTTCATGTAGCGCTACCGAATTGTTATCGTGGGGCTTTGAACAGTGCCGTTTTGGTGTAAGGAAGGCGGTAGCGCTACCTAGCTTTTCTAGTAGCGCTACCGAGTGGTTTTGAGGCACACAGTAAACGATGTCGTTTCAGCTATGCGTGGTGGATTTTTCTGAATTTCGTTTAATTTTCGTTAGGATTATTAGGGTTGGATATAAATACTTAAGTTTTAACCCATGCTAGGGTTCCATGAATTTTACAGAATTTTTAGTTCTTCAAGTTTTCAGCTATAGATCATATATGCTTTTCCTAGCACTTTGTTTTCAAGATTTCAGCGTGGATTGATGCTTTGCTTTAATTAATCAAGGGTAATTTCTTTGCACAATCTTTAGTATAATTCTATGTTACTGTTTTCACTATTTCATGATGTTTAGATCTAGGGTTTGCGTTATCTTTGTTGTTTCTTCAATAATGTGTGAGTAGTCGCATCGAGTGTGGTCACGGGACAAGGTGTCCTGTGGCTAGGCTAATTCTTGTTCCACCTCGGTGCCGAATAACTCTAATCAATGCGCAATTTTCGAATACGAAACTTTTCTAGCAAACAAAACCAAGCATTACCAATTCTAAATGCGCGCAGAGATTGGTGACAAACGGTGCGCATTTGTTGGAACTGTCTTTCCATATTTTCAAATCTATTAATTGGATCATTGTGGCCCGAGTGAATGTGAATTAGACTAGCTGCGAGCACCGTAGTGCCCACGGCTATGCTCTCCTTTTAAATTCGAAAGTCCAGTAGATAAATTAGCTTAATCCAGTTAATCAGTAAACCTTTTGAGCAAAGGGTGGCTACCTGAGAGCCAATTACAATCGTAAAGCCGACATTGTTTGGGATAAACACCGTAGACCATCTCTGTGGTTCAACTCCGGTACTTCCGGATTTATTGTGCTACACCGGTAGATAGTCCTACGCTTGGGACGAAATTCTAATTAATTATTAATCACCCGAACAGTCAAGTAGATATCTAGTTCATAGCAAAGGTATTCAAGTTGATAAAAATAAAGCTAAAGCTATTATCGAAGCAAAACGTCCCTCAAACAAGAAAGAACTACAAAAATTCCTTGGTCAATTGAATTTTCTTTGAAGATTTATATCCAATACTGCAGGGAAAACTAAAGTCTTTTCTTGTTTATTGAAATTAATGGATGGAGAGGACTTCGAATGGACAAAGGAGCATGATGATGCTTTCAAGACCATCAAGGAGTACCTGATCAATCCACCAGTCCTTGTTCCAGCCAGAAGGGGAGAGCCTGTCAAACTATATTTGGCAGCAAACCATGACTCAATAGGAGTTTTATTGGCTCAAGATAACGAAGAAGGGAAAGAACAAGCTATCTATTATCTAAGTAGGTTTCTTAATGATTGTGAAAGTAGATATTCTGCAGTAGAAAAGTTATGTTTAACTTTGTTCTTTGCTTTGAAGAAACTTAGGTACTATATGATGCCTAGAATAACTTATGTAATTTCCCAGACTGATGTTATGAAGTATATGTGGTCCCAACTTGTACTCAGTGGCAGAATTGGGAAGTGGATTCTATCTTTAATTGAATTCAGTCTAGAATATATTCCTCAGAAGTCAATAAAAGGGCAAGCTTTGACTAACTTTTTGGCTGATCACCCAAATGGAATTGAAACTCTTGAGATAGCAGCTATTAATGCAATAACAGTCAAACCATGGAAAATGTGGTTCGATGGTTCGAAAACATCTCAAATGGCTGGGATGGAGTTGTTTTGGAATCTCCTCAAGGTTCGAAAACCAAGTTTGGATTTCGAATAAGTGAAGGGGAATGTACTAATAATCAAGCAGAATATGAAACTCTAATCATGGGTCTAGAACTCTTGCTTATTTTGAAGGTTGACATAGCAGAAGTGTTTGGAGATTCTCAGTTGATTATAAACCAAGTGAATGGAGAATTTAGTTGCCACAATATTGGTTTAAAACTTTACTATGAACATGTGAGGTTATTGATTAAGCAATTTCACATGATTTCTTTTACTTATGTTCCAAGGTTTTTCAATGAAGAAGTTGACGCATTGGCTCAAAAAGCATCAGGATTCAAATTTGTTCCTGATGACAGTAGAGAGTTTTGTCAATTAACTCTAAGAAAATCTTTGCCAATGCTTAAAGACAGGAACGTGAACTTCGAACCATGTGAAATCACTACTTCTCCTAGTTCGAATGATTGGAGACAGTCATTAATTGACTATTTAACAAAACCTGATGCCAAAACAGATAGAGCAACAAGGCTAAGATCTGTCAATTACATCATGTATAATGGGGAACTGTTTAAGAGAGGAGCAGATGGATTATTGCTAAAGTGCTTAAACAAGGTTGATGCTTTTAAGGTTATGGCAGAAGTTCATGAAGGTATCTGTGGAGCTCATCAAGCAGGAATCAAGATGAGATGGTTGATTCGAAGGTATGAATATTACTGGCCTACTATCCTAAAGGATTGCATTGACTATGCAAAAGGGTGCGAAGCTTGTCAAAAGACAGGGCCTCTTAAAAAATTGCCAGTCACTGAATTGCAGTATGTAATTAAACCTTGGCCATTTAGGGGTTGGGCAATGGATATGATTGGTATGATTTACCCTCCATCTAGGAATGGGGATAAATTTATACTAGTTGCTACTGATTACTTCACTAAGTGGGTGGAGGCTCAAGCCTTTGAGAGTGTCTCTCAAGAGCAAGTGATTGAGTTCATTAAGAATATCATCTATAGGTTTGGATCTCTTGAAACTATAATAGTAGACAATGGATCCATCTTCGAAGGTAGAGCAGTTAAAGCTTTTGCAGCCTCTCATGGAGTGTCTTTGATTAACTCTACACCCTATTATGCTCAATCAAATGGTCAAGCTGAATCAACCAACAAGATTATCAAAAGAGGCATCCAAAGAGTGGTTGATAGGAACCCAGAAGAATGACCAAATTTGCTGTTAAATGTGTTATGGGCATATCGAACCACTAAAAGGACCAGTATTGGAGCTACTCCTTTTGCTCTAACTGATGGGCATGATGTTGTTTTACCAATGGAGATTGTGGTGAAGTCACAAAGAATTGCTTCCCAGAATGAACTGGATACTGGAGCATACCACCAAGCAATGTACATGGAGCTTGAAGAGATAGATGAAGAAAGAAGTAAAACTCTAAATCAAATTTTGCTGCAAAAATTAAGAGTAGCCAGAAGTTATAATAAGAGAGTGGTTGTTCGAAGCTTTGATATAGGGGACTTAGTATGGAAAGTAGTGTTGCCTATCAAAGAAAGAAAGCAAGGACTTGGGAAATGGGCTCCAAACTGGGAGGGACCTTTCCAAATTCATAGAGTCCTTAAAAGAGGAGCATATCATTTAAAGGATTTAAATGGTTATGTTCATAGAAGAAAGATTAATGGGAGATATTTAAAGGCCTACGTCCCAACTATATGGGAGTCCTTTAACAGAAGATAAAATTATAAAGTAGTTCATCTCTCATTGCTTGTGCTGATCAAGGTAAGCATTAATGACAAACAGATTTATATTGGTTGGAACTCATAGTTCGAACGATGAGATCAACATTCCAAGCAAATGAGCAGTTATAAGATTGGAAAACAAAAGTATTTCATTAATTAATTCATAAGCTGTACAATTGTGTCTGTTAAGCTAACTAGTATAGAAGCACCCTTATTACACACAAATTCATATACGTCTCCTTGATCAGTTGTTCTTTGCAGTTGATTATTAAGTTCTCTTATAATCCCAACTGTTGAAGAAGCCTTGCTCATGTAAGTTTGAATGTGGGAAGTGGTTTGAGCAATCTCCCCTCTAACTGCGAATAAAGCCTCTTCAAGACGAGCCTCTTCTTCCTTCAACTGATGTAGCTTGGCAGGATCTTGATCATAGGAGGAAATTACAGTTTGTGCTTCATCTTCTGCATTGGCTAAAGATGCCTTCCAACTCTGTCTTTGAAGATGTCTCTTTTGGATCTCACAGAGTTGAAGGGCTTTTACTTGAAATTTAGAAACCTTGGCCAAAAGTTGTGCATGTAGCTCTTGAGAGGCAGGCTTCAAAACCCAAGCAGCTTGGCAGCAAATGTTCAAATACATTTTCAGATCCCCTTCAGCAATAGTTTCAAAGTTCAATCTTGAGAATTGTTGGAGAATCTCCCTCAACTCCTGAATCTCTTCTGGTAAGAAAGTTGGCTTGACTAACTTAGATGCGGATGAGCTTTTTTCAACCTTGAGTTGAATGATAGGAGATTCTGGAGAAGGGGTTGAAGCTTTGGGATTGGTGATTCTATTGCAGAAATCACTCACTTTCAGTTTGAACTGCTCCAGTTGAGGAGGATCACCAACAATGGTGCTAGCAGAAGCACCAATTTCCTGTCAAAAGAGTACATAAGCATATTTAAGCCTCAGTCCACGAAATAAGATATGATTAATGCAGGATCAAACATAATAGATTACAATACCTTAGATTGATGGATTTGGACTGAAGGGCTTTGTTCTGTGGGAATATCAGTTCTTGAGATTGGACCAGAAGTAGTCCCCTCAATATGTTTTGGTTGTCCAGCAGCTTGGAGAATTGGGATACTTGATACAACCTCAGGAACTAAATCGTTATCATCCTTGAGGGCATCCCCTGGCAACACCTCTGCAAGATCAATATTACATTCAGGAGTAGGGGTCCTCATAGTAGGATTTCCAATCGTTGGTAATTCAGGAGGATCACTTCGAATGCTTTCTGAAACTAAAGCTCTTGCTACAATGCTGGCGACAGGGGGAGACATATCCTGCACTAGAGTTTGTGCTTGAACTTTAGAAGATTCTTCTGTATTCCCGAATGACTCCACAAAGGCCTTCGAAGTCTTGACAGGTTTAGGCTTCGACTTTTTCTCTGAAAGTATATTACTCATTAGAGTAAGAAGCACAAGAGTAAGTCTAAAGAGCCTGGATAAGATTGAGTTTGTAATAACTTACCTTTTACAAATTGGCCTATAGTGAAATCTCTTCTATCTTCTTCTTCTGACTCCTCACTTAACATTATCCTTCTTCGTTTCGAAGCCTTGTAAACCTTAGCAAACTTAGCTTTTTCCTGGTTAGATCCTTCTTTTGGTGCTAAGTTTTCTTGGTCCTTCTTGGCTTTTGAAAGGTTAAAGGAAATAGTAAATCTTGTGAATATTGGATTGTCCATGGTAAAGTGGCAAGATTTGAAGTTTGCCCTGGATCTCCTGAATTCCACATTAAGACGTGAAAGCACATTCTTATCAACCTTCTTTCTGGCATAAAGAGGTATATTAACCTGTCCAGGGTAAGGGCATGGGATGGCTTGTACCATGCCATTGTTTGGCAAATTGGGCAGGGCAATAGATTTCAGCGTGGGTTTGTTTACAGCCCCCAACAATCCCACCTATAAATATTTCCCTTGAAAGTAGAATACTTCCCCAAGCATCAGCAAAAGTATTGGAGCCCCTGTTCTCCATCATATCTTTTATCCAGACAGGCCCAATACTCCAATCAACAAAGGGAGTGAATTCTGATTCTTCCTTATCCTCCCTCATTTGGTAAAATTATTGCAGATATCCAACCAATGCTAAAGGTTTAGAAGTCATGACTCTGAACTTATCCCCATAAACATTAATAGGATCTGAAATAGCAACTTTGAAAATTGGAAAATACGCCAGAATCCACAGTTGTAAGAACCAAAGAGGGCCTCCTATGTTGAACATAAGTGGTTTTGATTGGTTGTCAGATCCTATCTTATAAACATATCCCAAGAAGTGTGAAGCCAAATTGAACTTCTAACCTTGAGAAAGGCAATATGCTAAAGGGGCAAATTCAAGCATAATCTTCTTACCACTATGACAAAATATCATTTTACAGAAGGTGTATAGAAGATATGCAAAAAACTCCCTATCAGATACTCCATCTTCGAATATAGCCTCATTTCTAAGAAAGTGTCCATATGATGCGTATGACCCTGAGGTTTTCATGTCTGCTAAAGGCGGGACATCGATGGATTTGGAAATATCAACCATTGGACCAAACGGAGGAAGTCCAGTAAGAAATGATACGTCTAAAACTGTGGGAGCCATCATTCCGCAGTTAAATCGGAAATAATTGAATGACGAATCCCAAAAAGCTAGGGCAGCGTGTATGATTGTGGGGTTTTGTGGAATACCATTTCGAAGCAGAGAGATAACATGCCAGATTCCAATCTCCTCCAAATCAGCCCTTTTATACTTCGAAATATGATCAGTCCATTTGCCCAAATCATTATCTTGAACTGGCCAGCATACAAAATTCCTTGTAGGCCACTCTGCAAAGTTTAACTCTTGATCCTTTACAAGCCTACCTTCTTCTAAGATAGGGTAGCATGACGTAAACTTGAGAGGAAGATTGAAGAATGCAGGTCCTAGGATGTGGGTATCAGTTCTATCAGGATTAATTATGAAGACCTGGTTATGTAAATCACCATCTGAACTTGACATTTCTTCTTCGACGTATCTTCAGAGAACGAGCGAAGAGGTACCCATTTGGATAGTATTTTCAGAAGCCATGGGTGTAGGGGTGTGAGAGAAAGAGAGGGAGAGCAAAGTGTTTGAAAGTTTGAACGAGTAATGAAAACGTTCCAAGCCCTAGATTTTATACTTTACGAAGAAACGATGCAGCGTTTCGGGTCAAATATCCGTTTTAAAGTTATTGGGCCTATAATTATCTTCGGCCCACATTTTGGCTTCAACTTTTTGTTGATAATCACTCCTAAATTGCAAACTATTTCATGTTCCGAACCATTTTTGGTTTATTCTCATGAAATATGCTTTATCAATTCATTCTTAAGAGTTCGAATTGGTTTAAAGTATAATTAAGTGCTTCGAAAAGCATTTAAGAGTACATAACAAGCCATATAAAGAACTAATATTTCATTAAAACTTGAGACATAAGGAAAGTACATGCTATAAGATCCTATTACACATAGGAGACTAAGCATCTACTGGTAATGAAGCAATTGTTGGAGTAGGAATGACTTGGAAATAATGAGGAAAACCCCAAGTCACTAAGGCATGGAATCTTGCCCAAGTAAAACTAAAAAATTCCTTTTCTATTATTCTAACTCTGTTTTCTTCATCAAATTTGAGCTTCTTCTCAATCAATGACCTGATTTTCAGAACCAAGATCTTGGCTTTGACTTCGAACTTGGCCAATTTGAGAGCATTTCTTTTCATACGACTTTTAAACCTCCTTCGAAGCCTCTTAGAAACGTTAGTGGACATTTCGAAGGAACGCCCTTTCAGGTTTTCCACCTTTTTATGAAGTTTGGAGATTTGATCATGAAGTACTTCGTAATCATGAAGATCTTGATTAAACTCAAACGAAGCAGTATTGTTCTTCATCCACATTCGAAGCAGAGGAAGCTGACTCAGAAAAGAATGAAGAAAAGGGCTAGCTTGGATATTACATTGGAGGGTCTCACAAGCCCACATAAAGTTCTTAAAAGGCACATCCTCTTCAAGAATGTCTACATCCAAAAAAGCAAAAGCAGCCAACAGTTCTTTGGCTTTGAGATAATCAGAATGGGGATAAAGAGAATATGAGAGGTTAGCATGATAAGGAGTAGGATCAAACTTGATATTCTTTAACTCTTCGAACCAATCCATATTATCGAGAAGGTCTCGAAGAGAAAGATTGGCGGGATCAATGAAATCTCCTTCAAAATGAGGCCTTCGAACCTCATGCAACCAGTATATAAACTGAGTACTGGCCCTTTGCTTAAGCTCTCCGTACCCAGCAAAGCCTGACCTTTCATCTTCATGGACTTTGAAAAAGCTAGGAGTTAAACAAGTAGCAATAAGGCTATCAAGCAGTATTATGTTGGGATCTCGTCTGATGAAAGGGGATAAATATTTGCTCATAGCTAATGAGTGATAGTGGCTCCAGCCTTTATAGCCAGCAAGATCATCCATTCTTATCACCACTATCTCAGATGGTAAACCCCATAGAAAGGGTTTATGAGTAGGGGGAGATGGAGGATTCCATGGGTCAATGGGCTCAGAAGTTTCTACTTGAGCCATTGTATAAGATCGATCCCTTCGAATCTCACCAACAATTAGCGTCACAATGTTTCTAGTGTCAGCAGAAATTGGGTTATTAAGAACCAAGTTTTCGAAGGCATTTTGAGTGCTAGAAATATCAACCATGGTTTAATTAAGATGAAGATCGGTTTATTGTTAACTGCATCGTGGGGTGTGATTGGAACTGCCAATAACTTCTGCTTTGGAAGCTTACGGGAATTCGAAGAGGCAAAGGGCACATTAACACTGATTCAAATCCTTTGAACAAAGATGTTAATGTGGGGGGTATGTTTACATATAAAATTAACCAATCAAATGATTAATTGACATGTAATCAAAAGTGCCAAATGTTGGCAATTACTCGTCAACGAAGACACACTGGATTAATAAGATAAAATTGACTAAATACGATGTCGTATTACTTCTCAATTTAGAAAGGCAGTTATTGACAGTTACGAGCCATTACTAAAATAAAGATTGGCCTCGAAGCCATGATATCAACTGCTAAACGCACAAGCTCCACGTGTAAACTTGAGAAACAAGGCGATTGGCAGTTAGAACATGTGGAATACTTCTGGGAAGCAGTTATTTCCCTAAACACGTTATCATTTGAGTTTGTTAAGCCAACGTGCAGATTTAAAGCTTCTAGGAGAAGAGAGAATTCAAGATCAGACGTGGAGGAAGAGTAACTGCCAACTATCAGAGTGGAAGTTAGAGTTCGAAGCAAGCTAGATTCAAATTCATGGAGCGGGAAGTTCAAACTACAAGCAACGTCTATAAATCGAAGAAATTGAAGAGTGAAAAGTCCCGGACAAATCTTCAACAAACAGCTATAAAAAAACTGATGCTTGGTTTGTTCATTGGGAAAGTAGTTTAGGATTTCGAACTCAGTTCGAAGTAGTTTAGGATTTCGAACGTAGTTCGAAGTAGATTAGGAAGTAGATTAGGAATTAGATTAGGATTCATCTCGATTGTTCTTGTAACAATCACCCCTATCTCGGTTGTTTCAGAATAATCACCTATTCAAGCTCACATTCTTCAGATTTGAAGTTGGAGACAATTTCAAAGTAAGTTTGTCTTTGATTCATTAATTGAAGTGTCTTGTTTCTTTATTGTTCTTTGATTTCCTAAGTTTATTGGTTTGCATTTCTTCACTTATTAAGAAAAATCCTCTTAATTGAGGTAATTGAACCAACAAAACAATCGCCTGATTAGGTTTGGTTTTCTAAAGTTATCGAGGGAGGAGATCAAACTCTCTCTCCCAAGACGCCAAGACACAATTATTTTTCATTTCTGAAAAAGAAAAAAGAACCAAAAAGTACCTAGTACTATAAAAAACACGACTGCATCCGTTAATGGGAATGTAAATTGTGTTTGTAAACTTTCTTGATTTCAATTGGAGACAGAAAAAACTATTTCGGATACAAATGTAACCACAATTGGGTATCTGAAAATTTTGTACCTCCACTTTTTAAAGTTAGGCAAATTTTGAAATTAGTTCATTGAGTTGACATAAAAGTTTCAAAGGTATATTGAAATATTGCAAAAAATATATAGAAAAATGTAAAAGCGTATTAAAATATGTGAAAAATGTTTAGAATGTATGTGTTTTTTTTTTTTTTGTTTTAAATGACCTGACAATAGAAAAAAAACCCTTTTAAATTTTCTCGAATTTGTATGGCAGAAACAAGAGTTCGGTGCATGAAGTGCCAACCAACGACTAGGTCTGCGCCATTAATAAAAGTATTAATGGATGACTCGGAGCAAAAAAAGAAAAAGAAAAGGTATTAATGGATGGCCATAGAGTTTGGGCAATTTTGAAGAGTAGGTGTGGCAGGCTTGGAGCTTATTTACGTGGAAGACAAGGCTTCACTAATTTTAACCAAGTGGGGCATCCAATCCAATTAAGAACATCCTTGTCAAACTGCACTAATTTTAACCAAGTGGGGAATCCAATCCAACTAAGAACATCCTTGTCAAACTTCACTAAATTTAAGAGCATCCTCATTTTTTACAAATTGTTAAGCCAAACCCTCTAAAATCTCAAAAAATCAGTCTTTTTATTTTCACTCAACAAATAATTTTTGCTACAGTACCGTTACATCCCTGGCGAAACACTGTTCACGGGTTAAGGTACTGTTCATGCACAAAGTCATCCCCAGACATGCGTGAGGTCAACAGAAGAGAGAGGGCGTGAGGGAGTTACTTCCAATTTGTTTAATAGAAAAGGTGCACCTCATGTCCTTTCCTCTGACGGTGACCAACTCCCAACGTGGGGAGTTTAGATTTTTAGGAGAAAAGAATGTTTTTTAATACTTCCTCCGTCCCAAAATTTTGGTCCCTCGTTCAATTCTAACCGGATAAAAAATAAGCTATAACTTTTAATCGGTAGTGAATTTTATGTCCAATATGGATCTTGTTTGATAGATCTCAATTAATTCTATAAAACAATGTTTTCGAAATCATATAAAACAATGTACATTACGAGATATAATCAATTGAAAAGTGGCACGAACTCCCAAAAAAGACAAATAAATGGGGACGGAGGGAGTAGATTTGAGGAGGAATAGTTTAACATGGTAAAATTTGGATAAAAAGTCTGATTTTTTAAGTTTTCGATAAAGTGACTTGTTAAATTGTAAAAGCTGTTTTTGTGGTTAAATTTGGCTCAATTTTTGTTGAACTTGATAAAGATGCTCTAACCAATTCAAACCCAGCCAAGAGCTTAAGTAGCAACTGAGAGAAAAAAATGAGAAAACTATTCAAAATCAGGTGACACAAATTAACACAAAACTGTAGGGAATGAATAGTAACTTCAACACAAAATGGCTGGATTGTACAGTTAACACAAATCTGAGTACTTACTGCTCATTCACTTTCCTTTATTTTATTAATTTCTCATGTTAGCATAGCAACAACACCAACTGATTTTCAACACAAAATGGCCGGATTGTTCACTTGATGCTCCTGGAAAAGAAGTCGAAAATTGCACAGTGATTGAAATCTGGATCTAAGATGGGTTGATCTCACACTGGCCAAAAATCACACAGCCATGGCTGCAAACATGAATCAATTATGTGGGTTTCACTGAGTGGGGTGGGTTGATCGGATCTAGCATAGCCATGACATCGCAGAGTCTAGAAATCAAAACCACCAACTGGATTTGATCGGTGATGGGATGACGGGAAACCCAGTGGATTGGTCCACTGGGTTGATCGGCCATGGCCAGGGTTTGAGAGAGAGAAGAAGAAGAAGACCGAAGAAGGAAAAAAAAGTAGGAGACATTGAACAAGAAAAAGGGAGAGACTTTAAAAAAAGGACATTTACCATCAGGTCACCCTTGGATCCCATAATTGCCATCAGGTCAAGCCCAACTCCGAAAAATTCTCATCAACTCCCCAACCCGTATAAAAATGCCTAAATCATAGGTTACCCTATGAAAGTGTATAAAATTCTCGGGTACCCTATGAAAGTGTCTAAACCACTAAACCTTGTAATAGGAAAGTGCACCATAAACCTAAACTCTAGGGTACCCTAAGACTAGGATACCCTTATGATTAGGGTACCCTACGACTCGGGTACCTTATGAAAGTGCCTAAAATCCTAGGGTACCTTATGAAAGTGCCTAAAATTCTAAGGTACCCTACAACTAGGGGTACCCTACGACTAGGGTACCCCATTAAAGTGCCTAAAATCCTAGGGTATCCTACGACTAGGGTACCCCATGAAAGTGCCTAAAATCCTAGGGTACTCTATGAAAGTTCCTAAACCACTAAAACCCTATAATAGGAAAATCCTAGGGTACTCTATGAAAGTTCCTAAACCATTAAAACCTTATAATAGGAAAGTGCACCTTAAACCTAAACTCTAGGGTACCCTTATGACAAGGGTACCCCTACAACTAGGTACCCTATAAAAGTGTCTAAAATCCTAGTGCACTCTAAATCTAAACTTAAAAAAAGAGTGACTTACCTTAGTGGTAATTAAAAAAAATGAATTACCTTATTCGTAATTAGACATCTCTTTTCTAGGCCTAGAGGTAATAATCCCTTAAAAAAATTAGAATTGTCTGGTCCATGTTGGAATCCAATGTGAAAAATTACACTTCACTCCTACACACTTAGTTTTTTTCTTTGAATTAAAATTTTAATTTAATAAATTTAATGTGTAAATTTTTTTCAATTTTGCAAAGGTCATGCCATTCCGCAAAATTTGGGAAAAAATAAAATGTTGGCAGTATTTTGATAAAAAAAAAAAGTAGGAGTAGAAATAAAAAAATATTTTAATATAATAAAGTTAGAATAGAGAGTCGAATTTTTGTGAGTTTTGATAAAACAGTTTGATAAATTGTAAAAAGTGTTTTGAGGTTAAATATATATATATTTTTTTGCGAGACTGATAAGGATGCTTTGAAAGAGCAAGTGTAGCAGTTGCTAGCCAAAAAGGGGTCCGAGGGAAGTGTTGAGCATCCCATGCACATCATCAAGCTGTGGAGCCATGGCGCGGCCACGCTGGTATCTTTCCAACGATTGGAGATGTTTACCACGTAAACCTCATCGAGTACTTTAAGTGTACCAAAAATAAACTCGATCGGATATCTTTACGTGTGTTGTTGGAACACAAATACTTTGAAAATAAGTGAAACACAAATGTACACAAAAATTATATTAAAAGCATTTTTTAAAGTTATTTATGTTCTTATGAGACATTTAAAGATATCTGATTGAGTTGATTTTTGACATTTATTGTACTCGACAAGCTCTACACAATAAATGTTTCCGATCGTCGCAAAGATACCAGCATGGCGACCCCACGGGGCCGCACAACACCCCCAGGTCAAAAAAAGGTTACATGGTTAATGGTATACATTTTTCATTTTATTTATTCACATCTTTATCAACAACAATACGAGGCATAACTATCTCTACATTAGAAAATATTAGAATTAATCTGTATAATTGGGTGCCGATTTCGAAGAATTAGGGGAGAAGGATACGAGAAATGTGCATGAACTAAACCCTATAGACGGTGATATCTAGGTGAGCTATGCTGGAGTAAATGAGTTAAATACATATATTTATGTTGATGATTGTGTGTATATGAAATCTATGTGAGGGCTACGGTGCGGAGTGGGTATGAGGACATGAATCTATTCATGGCAATCATAGCCATATGGTTGGGTAATCACTCGGTTAGGTCAAAATCTGCGAAGAAGAATGTAGATGAAGTTCAACTGTTAGGGCGTCGAAAATACAAGGAAAGAACGAAGAAGAAGTAGTTGATTAGGTAGAGTAGAAAGAAGAACTAAAAGTTAATTAATGGATAGTTCGCTACAGTTCCTCGCTTAAAAATCAGCATTTAGAGCAAGTGCACTAATGGATAGCAAAAAATGCTACTCAACGGTGTCAAAATATATTTTACCTTGCTAATTCTTTCTCTCAAACTCCACCAATGCTCTTTGCTCTCCTCTCTATCTCTATTAAATATTATTTTTTTCATTACAATAATAAAATTTTGACACCAACAACCATAGAGAGATGAGAGAGAACGCAAGGGATGTGACCAAAACTAATAAAATTATAGCTTGAATAAGGGTATAAACAGCGTCTTGAACTGGCTGTTCCCTAAACTCCGGGTACAGATTGACTGGTTAATTGGTCAATAACCATGTTTGTGACAAGTTCTATTTTAATGACACCTAATATCTCAGATTGTTGGGCTACTGAGAGGTAATTATCCCACCAACCTTTGAGACTGCCTATGAAACCATTACTAATAAAAACAGTGATATCTTTATCACTATTGTTTGCAGCTTTGCGAACACTGGAGTACATAAGCATTTTTTGAATGACTCCATAAATTTGATATTCTGAGAAACCATCTATATTCCATTCATAAATGGTTCTAGCACTATAAGCTTGTTGAGAATGCAAAAATTCTTCTTCCCAAAGAAGATCTTGAGGTGTTGGTCTCTTATAATAAGTTTTACGGACGTTTTCATTTCCTGGTCCCTTTTCATCATATTCAACTCTATTGAGAGTATGTTCTTGCATATTCTGAAACGAGTGTTGGATCTCTTGGATCTGCTACGGATCTAAATCTGAGTCCGAATAGCCTAAATCAGTTTGACTAAGAGTACTGATATGCGACTTACTATCTATTCTACCGATAAGTTGCTCAATAAATTCAGAATTTTATTTCTGATTAGAGAATTTAAAATTCTCTAAAGGTATTGGTGGCTTAATATCTGGCTTAGTATCATGTACTTCTAAAACTTTGGCTAATGAGGTAGAAGAGGAAGGCTTGTTGGAGATAATTTTTTGATTATCAATAACCGCTTGAACATCATGCTCAATACGGATTAATTGTTGCCCAATAGTCTGCAAACTCATATTAATAAAATCATTTTGTTTTATTATATGAACATTTTCCGATAAGTAAGTCGCAGAAGAAGACTTACTCAAATCTACATATGGAATAACTTCCAAAGCGTTTTTATTGTTTTCCATTTTAATAGGTTCTGGAGGAGGATGAACAGATTTAATAATAGTTCCATCAGTTTTACTCCAAATTTTGTGAAAATCTTGGATAACAGCTATATGATACTAATTTTGATACCAATTACAAAACCATTTTTTAAAAGGTATCAAAGTTTGACGATTTTCTAAATCTTTATAAAAATTATTTTTAATAAAATATTGTTCTAATTTATCAAACTTGGCAAAATACCAATTCCTAAACTCTTGATAGTTGGGTGACATAAATTCTTTACTTGATAAGCAATGAATAGGTGAGTTGAGAGTATAATCCATAAAAACTCAAATATGAAATACCATTTCAGAGGCTGTTGGCGAGTCACGCTTCTCACTCGCACTACTGCTGTAAATTCCATGAGGAATCTGTTGTTCAAATATACGAATACCCTCAATATGAGTTTCTAAAGGTTCTGACGCTTCGGTTGGGGTTTGCTCTTGTATTTTAGACATAGAGTGTCTTAAAGAGGTTGGGTGAGAAACCCTATATGGTGGATAACTAATTCTAGACGAAAGGCTTTTGGTTAATGATATACAACTAACCGTATCAGGGGTAAACCTGATCTCTACATCTCCTTCGGCTGTTTGGACAATTTGGTCCACTTGGTTGCTAATAATTGGCTGTGGTTGTATGGCATTGGGAATAGTCCATGAAGTTTGAAAGGTTACTTCATCCCAATCAATTAACCTTGGTACAACTACATTGGTGGTTAGGAGATTACTTTCAACAACTACTGTTTTCCCTGAATCACTACGCAAGATAGCGTTTGGACACATAGTATTAATAACTTTGTAGTGAATACGATAAATTACCGCAACAGTTTCAAATCCGGGAAAAAAATTATATCCCTGAGTTTGGATATGCAAACTTACGGCTTCAAACAAATTTCTATCGGTCAAAGATAGAGCAAGATTAGGATAAACATTGAAATATATTGGTCCATGACATAAGCTAGTTTGAACAATCCCCATAAGGCAAGATTTCCAATCATTACATCTAGCATCACGCAAATCAGCTTGAATACTGGAATTTAATCCTGGTAAAGTCAAAGGTTTAAAAGCAATTCGAATTAATCCAATATGCAGATATTTATACTTATGCATGTACCGCTGAATATCTTTAACACATAACAACTTAATTGTTTTATCATTCGTGTCAAGACAAATAGTCTGTTATGATGTTTTAACAACATTCTTACTGATATAATCATATAGACCCAATTTATAAATCCTTTTGGGTTCCACTTCGGGTATAGTCCACTGATTAAGCTGTTGAGCCTGAGAATACTCAACAATTTCTTCATTTTTTTACAGATATAGAAGATCTATCTAAAGATAGAGTAGACATGATAAAGATGTTAATTCATATATGAATGAGGACAGAACGAATAGTCTCATAAAATAAAACGCATATCATCGTTGTTTATTATGTTTTAATAAAGACATATAATGGATCTCAGATATACCCATCTATCAACGACTTACGAGTCAAGGCCATTAATTCCCTTCTCAGGACCTAAAGGCACACAAAACCTCTAAGTGATTTGGGTGAGGAACATATACCTCAGATCCATTACAGAAATATTTAAAACATAACAAACAAAGAGATATGTGTTTTATTAAAGGGCTACTGATTTAGCAAGCCATAAATGGCTCTGATACCAAATAAAAATAGGATCTTAAAACAGAGAAGAAAGAACTTACTGAAAAGTATTGGTTTTATTGATGGTGGAAGATGGAAGTAATTTACAGTGGAAGGGTGATGTAAGAAGAGGTTACAGAGAGAGAGAGAGAGAGAGTTCTTCGAAGTCTACCTTTATATATAGGGGCCGCTTCTAGTCCGGACTCTGGACTTGCGGGCCCCTATGATTCGAGCATTTTTTTGACGATCTAAACCGTCCAATGTTTTCAAGGGTTCATGCGAGAAATCTTCAAAAAAAAAAAAAAAAACCAAAAAGGGCTTGATCCACACAATTTTTTGCAACACTGTATATATTATAGTTTTCCGAAAAACTGCTCGGATCAAGCCCTTCCTAATAATTTTTTTTGGAAGATTTCCAGCATGGACCCATGAAAACACCTTTTGAACACATTGGATGGTTTGGATTTTCCAAAAATAATTTTTAAAGTGAAAAAATTACATTTTTTCTTAAATCCGGAAGGTCCTTATTAGAAAATTTGTCTATATGTGTGTGTGTGTGTATAGTAGGTATCTAGTCAAGGATCCTGGAAATTAGCTTCCATCCAAGAATCGTTTGTGAGCCGTTGGATGAAATAAAGAAGTTCGCGGGTCATGTGCAGGGTAAAATGATCCGGGTCATACTAAACGGGTTAAAAGATCTCGCAGGTCACCTCAGCCCTCCCAATTTCTTCGTGTTGCACTTATTTTGAAAATAAAAAACAAGGCACAAAGAGAGAGAGGCGACCGAGGGAGGCAATAGAAGAAACCCTAAACACAAATTGATCGAACGAGAAGATCTAGCCATCTGGCAATCGGTTTATCTCTCTCTCTCTCTATATATATTCTCTTCTTACGCATACATTTCTCTATTTGTCATCGATTTAACCCTATTTTTTCTTGTTTTCAACAAACCAAATTTGCTATTTGAACACAAAAAAACAAGATCTAGTACTTGAACATCTATTTATTGATTTAACCAAGGTCAGTCATTTGAAACCCTAAATCATATATCTTTTGCATCTATCTCAGTACTTCTTTTTATGCATAGATCGACATCTCAAATGTCTGCTTCTGCTTGTAGAAAATTTTCATGTTTGGAGCTATATCTTGTGTCTGTTGTATCTTGTGTTATGAACCTAGCCATGGAGTTATTCGATTTGCAATAGAAAAATCAAACCATAGAATAAGAGAGAGAGAGAGAGAGAGAGAGAGAGAGAGAGAGTGATACAAACCCAAAAACAAATTTCGAACCCTAGATTTTTTACTTCGAACAAAGCTTTTTAGTATGAAACTTGTAGTTGGAGAAAGAGAGAGGAAGAGAGAGACGAAACTTGCAATTGGATTCAATTCCAAGGGGTTTGATTTCTTCTTCGATCGGTTTTTCCTCTTCTCCCTTCCAAATCGTCTCTCTCTGTCTCTCTGTCTCTCTCTCTGCAAGCCAGCGTAAAATGAGAGATGGGTTTTTGTTTTGACCCATGGACCAATATGACCCGAACACTCGGCGACCCCGGGTTGTTTTAACTTGCGGGATGTATATTTCATTTCAGCTGTGCGATCTTCACGGGTGGCTCAGATTCATGTCTTGAACTGAAGCTTCAATCCAAGATCCTAGATAGGATCAGTTCTCTCTCACTCTCTCTCTCTATCTCTCTCTCTCGGTATTTCTAGTAAGGGCTTCCTTATATAAGCTACAGTGAGGGATTTTTTGTTTGGGATCGAATTTTGACAATCCGAACCATTAGATGTGTTTAAAATGTGTTTTGAAGGTTTAACTCAATGATTTGTCAAAAACAAATACCCAGAAGGGCTTGATCTGAACAGTTTCGATAAAAATGTACATATACACATTTTATCAAAAACAGCTCGATCAAGCCCTTTCAAATATTTTTTTTTTTCTAATGAATCCTCATGTTAGACCTTATATAAAAATTTCATGCAGACCTACCCCTTTTTTGACATTTCGGATCAAATTTTGACGATCTGAATTGCTCATTTAACATGTGTTTTCAAAGGCCTACACGGGGAATCTAAAAAAAAGAATACTCGAAAAAGTTTGATCCAAGCAGTTTTTGATAATATTGTTTAGTACTACTTAGTGTCCCAAAAATTGAAATCCCTCCAAGTTTTTTTTCCCTCTCAAATGGGACAAGAAAATCATGAAATCAATGCAGGATACCCGTTAAGTCATCAAATCAACAAATTAAACCCCTCGGCTCCCTCAACGTACAATCAACGGTATAGAAGTAGAGGAGAAGAGAGAGAGAGAGAGAGAGAAGAGGAGAGGAGAGGATGTAAGGACCCGTATTTTTATGCATTATTCTGGAAACAACATTGGGGAAATGAGAGGAAATGAAAATAGATTAAAGTGGGCCAATCTGGAGCTAGTATATGCACAAGGGTGTCTTTATAATACATTAGAAACACAAAGGGTGTGAGTGCAATTAGTAGAGTGTATCTATTAGTGTATGGATGATTTTTTTAAACAAAATACATTCCTCTCTCTCTCAAAAAAAAAATAAAAATTCAAACGTCTCTCTCCCTCTCCTCCTCCTCTCAAAGTTCCTTCAAAATCTCTGACCAAATCCACCCTCCACACTCAAATACTTCAACATCCAACCAAAGATTCATATTCTACTCGTGATTTGGAGTCTAGGTCTTCGTTGTTTCACTTGGAGAGCTAGCATTTTTCGGTTTGGGAGCTTCAAGAGTAAGGGTTTTCCATTTTCTACCCATTTGAAGTTCAATATTTGAGGTAGGGAATAAATTTCTAGTCCCTCTAGTTGTATTTTATTGATTGGTTGCACATACTCTTGCATTGCTCACCAATTTCTAGTAAACACCATTAAATGGGTTTTATTCAAGTTTGATCCTTGATCTATGTTTGAGGTTGTTGAATCACTCAATTGAATGTTAATTTACTCTCACTCCATGTTTATTTGTTGCTTAGAACCTCAATTTTTATCTCAAACAATCATATTTGCACTCGGGTTGAAATTCCACATCTTAGCGGTGAAAATTTGTAAAGTTTGAAATGCCCAGAATCTGCCCCGACCACCCAGGCTGGATTGGGGGCCGCTCGGGCGGAAAATTCAGCAGACACATTTTTTGTCAGTTTCGTCCCAGTTTGTTCTTTGATGCCCGTTTGGTCCCCGATCGCTCATATCATCTTATAATTGACTTTTGACATCATGATAACCCTCAAATTCACTTTGAAACCTTTAAACAAAGATTTTGACTCGTGTTGTTATTAGACACTTAGTTATATGTATCGGACACGCACCATTTTGAGTCGATTGACACTTTTGGTGAAAATTGTGGTGTTTTGAACAAAATGTGATACATGGAAATGTTATGAAAGGGTGCATGGAGCCCACGAAATTCGGCAGGGGTGCACATGACCCACATAACCCAGCAGAGGGATTAATTTCCTATTAAAAACAAATGGATACTTTTATGAAATGTTGAAAATGAAGTGTTTTATGACTATCATAGTGTTTTGGTGAAAATTAGATACTTGGACACGCTTTTGGACACACGACATATTTGGTAATGGTTATGAGAAAGATGATGGACTCTTAGGTGATTTTGGACACATTAGGATACTTTTGGACACTTGAGCACTTTGTGGTCACTTAACACTTGTTTTGACTTCCTATATCATACATTGCTCATTTCATTTAAGTCATTTCATATTCCAGCGTATTTATTATCTTTATACCCCTAGCATTAGTAGAATAGTTTTCCCTTGGGCTAGTGAGCTCACCCTATCATTTTCAGGTACTCGGCAAGGCATATGAGATGAATGCTTGGAGTGTGGATGCATGACATGAACCTATTTGATCATGTAGTTATTTTATCCTCTTCATACTAATATATTTTATCCTCTTCAATGGAGATGTGTACTTTGACTTATCCTACGTGGATTATATTTGTATTTTCATTATTAAAAATGAGGGTGTGATAGAGGAGAGGAGAGGAGAGGAGACAGAACGTCCTCGGAGCCCTACGCCCTCTTTTCCTCTTCTTCGTCATTGTCGGCTTCTGAGAGAATAGCAGAAGTAAAGAACATTGTCAGAGCCCTACTCTAATACACGACACCTTCTCCTCCTCCACATCCTCAAAAGTTTCCGCATGCTATTGGTTGCTAAGAAAGTACTATCTGTGTAAGTCATGGTCATTTTCTATTGTTGTCAGTAGTGCAACGAGTATTTTTTATTTTCATTTGATTTGCTTCTAATGGAGTTTAGTTTGCTTATAAGTTTGATTTTCTTCTATTGTCGTTGATGCAACTCAATCTTTTTACCTTATGTGAATGGATCTTCATACGTGATTTTTCCTTTTGTAGTGCTGATTGTCTGATTTCTTGCCTATCACTTAGTCCTTGGCTGAACAATAGGTTTTTCCGTTTTGGTTATTTTAATAACTTTCATAATTTAGCTTCCCTTCGTTTGGGTGATGCCTATAACACAGTGATTCGATAATTAGACAAAAAGATATAAAGAACAAAATCAAAATCACATATAATCAACTTTCATATCTCAGGTAGCTTTATCACGGATACACCAGTGATGTGCAATCAATTTCTTTTATGTGTGTGAGTGCAGGCCTGTGTGTTCACTTTCTTTCAGCTGTTGTAAAAGCTCTTTGGCATTTCATTGTTGGTGTTGTAATTGCAAGATATGCTTATGGTGGTTCATATAGATAGAAAAATTTGGTGTATGGATTTGCAGGGATATGAGCTGGTTGAGGTGTGTAGTTCTTCTAACATATAAGTTTTATCTCGCGTGTCATTTTTCTATAGGCAGTAATTTAGTTGATCCAGGGGTCCTTAATGCTTAAAATTCCAAGTCCAGAGACTCAAAAGTACACTGGAATTTTCTTGGTTTGCATGATTCAAATGTACTCCTTTTGCAACTATTGTGCCTGACCAACCACAGTTAGTTCAATATTTCTTCCATGCTTAGTAATTTCTATATTTATTGGTAATCCACTCTCCATGTTTTCTAGGGACTTCAAATTCTGTTTGAAACCCCTTTGGTGGTTAAACACTAACCTGAACTTTGTTCTGCTTGGAGATTTACTTATTTTTTGCAGGCCATGTCATGTGTAGAAGACTCTTGAGAAACCTCCATTCATGATATAAGAAGATCCTCAACGTCCTTCCTCAGTTTCTAGAACCTCTTCTCGGGCTTCATGATTCCCAGGACGGTAGAAGTTGGTACTTAACAATAAATCTAAGTAACAGTGCTCTATTTTTCTTTATAAATTGTTTTTAAATTGCTATGATGCACATAAATCTAACCTCCATTCATGTATCCAAAAGAGTTTTCTAATTTTCAACCCTTAGAATATGAATGATAGAACAAGCACAATCAGAAATCACGAGTATTCACAAAATTTACAAGCCATTCTGTTCTTGTAATTATCCTAAACTTCCAAAAACTTGGTACTATCTACATTGATGAGTACCTTTTTTTTTTTTTTGGTTGCCTACTTGCCTTTCTTGTTGAAACTTTTGTAGAGAATATCTACTTTTGGAGACTTCAACTAATACAAGTCTTCCTTTGTTCACAAAATCACGGATAATCTTCTCAGTTATATGTCATTCATACTTCTTGTTGTTTTTTTTTTTTTTTTGTGTTTACATGCTACCTAAAAATTGCGAACTTTGTTAGTTTTTTATTAGTTTGAGATACCTACTCGGATTATTCTCTTGGATTCTTCTTTTCAGATATTCTTGCTTAGTCTTCATTTCCAATACTACTTTCCATTTAACTATATATATATAGAGTAGTGATCTAGTCCCGGATCCGGGACTCCACCTTCCCGATATTTTTTTGACGATCCGAGCTGTCCAATGTGTTCAAAAGATGTTTTCAACGGTCCACGCTACTAATCTTCAAAAAAAAAAATACCGGGAAGGGCTCGATCCAAACAGTTTTCTCAAAAACTTTATATTTACAGTTTTTGCGAAAAACTACTTGGATCAAGCCCTTCCCGGTACTTTTTTTTGAAGATTTCTCGCGTTGATCTTGGAAAACACCTTTTGAACACATTGGACGGATCGGATTTCTCAAAAACAATTTTTAAAAGTATCAAAACACCGAAAATGCTTCAATCCGGGAAATCTGGGATCCTTGACTGGATCGCCGGTGCATATATATATTTGGAGACGTATATCTGTGGGTACATTGTGCACCATCTTGTTGTTCATTTGGGATCAGCATTGCTGTCCTTGTCCGGTGCTTTGTTGATCGAAAGGCCACGTGACATCAAATTACCGTAAAGCTTGGAGATGAATTTTTTTTTGGGGGGGTAATTTAGCTTGAAATAAAAAAAGACTAACCAAATGTACAACTACAAGGGACATACTCTAGGGGGAAAGAAAGAAAAAAAGAAAAAGAAAAGAGAAATGAAAGTTAAACATCCTATGCCAAATGGCTACACAAGCTATGATGCTATGCAACAAATGTTTCATATCCATCTAAATAAGAGGGGAAAAAACACATGTAAATGAGTAGATAATGAACGTGACGCTTGGCTCGGATAGCCCTCTTGATTAACTAAACTTGCTTGTTGGAATGTGACTACAAAATATGCCAATATGGCTTGAGGATCACGAAGCTGGGCCTTGGGACCTCATGAGAGACAGTCCACCCGCTTTAGGACCATGGACTTTGGCACCTGGGACGCCCATACATGGACTTTGATAGCCCCTTATCAAATACCCGTAAGCAAATCTGGGCCTTATCAACCGAATGAAAACCCATTTGAACAACTAGATTTCTAAGGACAGCACCTTAACAACCAGTTTACAAAAATTATATTTCTAAGTACAGGCCTCTTAGATAGGCTATCCCAATGAGTGGGCGAAACCGAGCTTGAAACAGATCGGCTTCCATCACAAAGATAATCAGCTGGCTTAATGTTGCAATGCCACCTGGAAAATGCAGTTTGAGTAACGAACACACAGAGATGGGAAATGCGTCAAAAAATGGGGTGAACGCCTTTATTACACTAGCTAGGACAGCCCCTAGTGCTAGGCCAAATTAACAGGAGATGAAATTTACACAACATAACAGATTCCCTAGGGACATCCCCCTAGAATATAGGCCTTATCAGAAAACGCAGCAACATAACAACTCGCTCAGGAAGGCATGAAACCTCCCAAATGCAACAACTACTAATATGAATATCTAAATTGCAAATGGGTGTGAAAGCAGCCACTAGAGGCTGCCACTGGCAGCACAACAATGCAAATCAAACACAATCAGCAAAATTGAGAAGCATTGAAGATTGACAAACCTAAAATGTATGAGCTCACACTACCATGCCCTTGACAAGCTCACAACTTCTTATTCGCTCTCTATGGATCCAAACTCCCTTAACTTTTCCGTACAAAACTCCTCCTCTAATTATTACCTCCACTCACAAATGACGGTAGAGGCTCAAACTCTCTCCTCACCTAGTATCACACATTTAGTATGTCTCACAACTCAACTCCCACATGGGAGATCTTTGAAGTAGCAGCCATGACCGAAACAATCCATGACACCAACCTGTTCGAATTTTGACCAATGAATTGGAGATGGGTGCTTTCAATGCTTTCAACCGACACAACCAACATCTAAATTAATGAATCTTCCACCTTTGATATTGTTGTGGTACATCTTCTTTTCTGGCAGATTTCTCTCTCTCTCTGAGGGTGTGCTCGCACGCGTGCATATTTATTTTGTGCACCTTGACATTTGTTAAAACATCCAACTCAAAACCAATTTGCAATGAGTGAAGAGGCCTCTAGGCTCATATACTAGCTTTCGAGGTAATAATTAACCTGTGGGACAAATTCTGCTTGCAACATCAATTTGCGTTTTAATTTAGGATGCCCGAAGCGGCTAGGTGTCGTGTAGCATGATACCAGGTAAGACCGGAGTCGAATCCAGAGAGACCGAATGTACTTTGCGTGAAATTTGACTTGCGAGTAAAGTTTTTAGCCTTAAAGTGGCCCACTAAGTTGTGATTTTTTGATTAATGGAATTCTCTTTACTTCAAGAACAACTTGCAAGATTTAAAAGACTAATTAAACTAAGGCAAAGTCTAGGGGTGTTTAACAACCACAACTAAGGCTAATCCATTCCTCTCTTGATTACTGGCTCGGGACATTGTCAAATTCTCTCAAATGGAAGATTTAGATCTTAAAACCATTTGACTAGAAAAGGTATTTAGCCATGATTAGGGTTTCTTTTGATTCATTTGGCAAAACGTTTAAATTGACATAGCCCTAAGCATCGCACGTGCCAAGTAGAACAAGCCCTTGGCTACGTGTGATCAAAGGGATTAACAAACCTAAACTTTGGTACATAAGATTAAACCCTAACTCTTTGAACAAGAAGAAATGTGTACTTTTTAACGAGAAGAAATAATTAAACCCAAGTCATGGAGTGTTAATAACCCCATGACTAAGCCTATGTAAACTACTCACTCGCCATAATGGAAAATAAGACTAGAAATATAAGGGAAATGGAAACATGATTTACTAAAAATGAGCTTGATTTATCGGGAGATCTAAGTACATACTACAACATTAAACAACGAGAAATTAAAAAAAACACGAAATTTACAAGTGTTCTTGAAGGAGAGTAAGCTTGAAAAGCTTTGGTGAAAACGTTACTCAAAGTTAACTAAAGCTAAGGGAAATATATGAGAGAGAGAGAGAGAAGGTATATATACACAAAGCCCTTTCTCTCCTCCAAATATCCTAAAATTAACCTAAAAAGGCAAACTTTCCATATAAGGAAAGTGATAAAGCTACATTAAAAGAGAGAGAGAGAGAGAGAGAGAGAGAGAGAGAAGCCTACACAAAGCCCTTTCTCTCCTCCAAATATCCTAAAAGTAACCTAAAATGCAAACTTTCCATATAAGGAAAGTGATAAAGCTACTTTAAAGTCACCTGAAACAAGTTTATATTGATAGCCAGAAAGCTAGGGATGTATCAATACCTATTACAAAAAATTCTCCGGAAACAAGTCTGTATCAATACAGAAAGGTCTGTATTTTTGGGTACCAAAAGGTATCGGTATCGATACAGAAAGGTTTGTATTTTTGGGAACCAAAAAGTATTGATACCTCCTTTGAGAGGTATCGATACACACTACCTAAGAGCTTGATCTTCATCTTTTGGTCACCCCTTGGCCCCTTGTTTGCTTCAGACTTCTTCTAAAGCATTTAAAATCATCATGTGGCCTTCGGGAGGGGTGACACTTGGTCTCGTGGATGCTTGAATACTCCCAAATTCCACCGGGAATCTTTGTAAGCCTTTGGACACGACTTTAGCCTTCTGGTTTGCTCTTGTGACCTCTAAACTTTTGAAGCCTTAGCCAAATCTTCATTTCTTGGCTCTTTAGGCTTGGTCAAGGGATGCCATGGGGCAATTGGCCCTCAGATTCTTTGGGATGCTTCCCAATGCACTTCAAAACACTCTTATTCACTATTTTAGCCTAAAACTATCAAAAACAAGTAAACAACAGTACGCGCAACATCAATGATAAAAAGCAATATAAGGCGCGCGCGTGTGTGTGATCAAAATGAATGAAATAAGCATTGCTATCACACCCCCCAGCTTGGACTTTGCTAGTCCCTACCAAACTTAAACTAAATTACTCTTTGTTAGAGGTGAAAACGATCCGGTTCGGTCAGGTTTTGGCCATTTTTTGGGACCGGACCGGTAATTCGGGTTGGGAAAGTTTGAAACCAAAACCAGACCATTTATTGCCAGTTCGGTTTGCATTTGGTTTGCTGGTTTCGGTCTGGTTTGTCCGGTTTATCAAAGTGAAGAACAGTAGAATACTGAACACAGACTATTGATATTCTTGTACATGTGTTTGGACCCCAGATCTAGTCACGCATAGTCATGAACTCACGCACAGTGTATGGTGTGTTTGGACCCCAGATCTGGAACAGTGTCATACCTGATCAGTCGTGTTCGCGTATGGTGGTGGCCGTGGCTGGTGGCTCCATCTAACAACTGATTTCTTCGTATCTCAAAAACCCCCATCATGATCATGATTTCTTCCATCTGACAACTTGTTCGTGAGAGAGAGAGAGACTGAAGAGTCAGAGACATTCCGACGGTGATTGATTGTGAATGGTCTGATCGGAGATGTACGAGCAGCGGCGGCAGAGAGCCAGAGATGATGAGGTTTAGAGAGAGAGAGTGAGAGGGTCACAGAGAGAGAGAGAGAGAGAGGAGAAGTGAAGGTGTGAAATGTGAATGGGGCGGCGGGGTGTGGGGTGTGTGTGTTTTAGATCTAGGGTTAGTGTGGCCGTGTTTTAGAAAAACCAAAAAAACCGGTCTATTTCAAGTCATATATATCTATATAATTATATATATATGCTGATCCGATCCAGATTTTTTGACCCCTACAACCAGAAACCGGACCGATTTTCTGGTTTTACTAAAGTAATAGACCGAGACCAGACCGGATAAGTTAAAAGAAGTTCTGAACTGGACGGTTCGATCCGGTTTCTGGTTTGGTCCAGTCCGATTTTCCCGGTTCGCACTTTCACCCCTACTCTTTGTAAAAATCCCGAGGTACCCGATACGATAAATATGCTCAATCTACAAAAGTCTAGGCATAGTACCGGTTATCTGGGTCGTTCAATCAAAAGCAGCTCACACATACACATGCCATGCACTAAGATGAATAAACTAGGCCTACAAAAGTAGGCAAGCCATGCACATCCCAAAATGCTTAAATTCCAAGATGTCTAGCACAAATTATTCCAAAAATGCATATCACACATATGGAGTATCAAAACATCCCATGGTAAGCGCTTAGCATGAATTGTGATAACAAGACAAAAAGATTACCGCAGGCTAATCAACGTTGCGCATAAGACCAAAAGAACTAATTAACACCGAAAAATTCAAGACAAAAGCATGAACATTGTGAAGTGTGCATTGACCGGAGTTAATTACATACCAAGAAACAAATTTAAACATAAATAGCCTATATTGATTGAGGTTAGCAAAAATGAGAGACTATAAAAGTGTGTGGCGGTCATATGCTAGCTTGGGTCATCTACCCCTAGCCGCCACCAACCCTCAAACTATCTAAACTATGCCAGGTTTGGCATCCCAACATGAAATAAAACTAAGGTTAACAACTAAGATACGAGAGTTCAAAGTGAACATACAAACAATAAACAAAAGAAGTTGTTAGACTCCACCGACCACTACTAGATACTATGGAATACTACGGATACTAGCACAAGTCACCATCTACCTCCTCCTCCTCCTCATCCTCCTCCTCGCTAATCGACTGTATCCCCACCTCAAGAGGGGCCACATACTTGGCTTTTGAAGATGCCTCAATTTGTTGAATCGCCAAGTCGAAATTCGATTCAGTCCGGCAACAACTCAACTTGATCCATTTCAAATCCCTCCTAATCTTCTCTTGCTTCTTTTTTTCGGCTACTTGGTTGTGGAAGATCCACTTGAGCCATTGCACCATTTTTGCGCCTTTTGGGGGAGGAGTGTATAGTGGTGTACCCAGGAAATTGGGTCAGTGAGGGCACAATTCATGAACGCCAGTACTTTTGTTGTTGAAAAAAAAAATTCTCTTCTTAAAAAATCTAACATGTCTTAATTTTCATTTGAAATGAGTCTCGCTTGATTTACATTTTATGGATAGACGTGACTCTTAGACTATTTGGTTGTATTCCTTGGCTTCCAAGGGGGAGATCTGAGGTTTGAGTTAGTGGAGGTTTGGCTCCATAAACATTTAGTTTTGAGGCAAAAATTCAATATATTGAGACTTATTTGTGAGTAATTAGTTATTTAGTTGTTCCGGGGCAACGCCATGTGATGCCTTAACTCCCTTCTTCATCATTTTTTTTATGGGCCTTTTCATCACATATTCAGGTGAAACTCATATATTTAGTCTTGAGTCCCACATATATACGTGCAAGAGAATTACATTATAACACCAACTAATGACGCCCCAAAGCACTAATTAGTTTTTTGCATAAAAAAGGAGTGATGTACCAATTTATATTTTTCCACAAAAATGCACCAAAAAATATATATATTTCCTCTCAAAAATCCAGGGTGGGCACAGGGGTCCACATGTGGCTCCGCCACTAGGAGTGTACAACTTGGGCCTGAACCTAGAAGAGGGTAGAGTGGTTGCGGAGGAGGAAGTGTCGGCTGTGGGGGCTGGAGCAGATTTTGAAACTTTGGCTTTTTTGTGCTTGGATTGGTTCTTACTCTTCTCCACCGTAGACATATCGATTACCCCCTGGTTAAGTGTTTCCATGTGAGTGTATTCCGGCCCTTTAACTCCTTGCTTAGCATACAAGTCCGTGATCATGCAAGGGTGCCACATCCGGGTAGTTCTCACGTCTTGTAACAACCCGACCCAGAGTTGCGACCTAATGAGTCCAAATAAGCGACTATAATCCCCACAACCAATAGCTCACGATGCAAGTAAATTAGTTAAATTAATATAACAATCTCACTTCCTTAGCAACTTCAGAATTTACTATTTTACGACAGAACAGCGGAAGACTTTTGAAAAGTTAATAACAATACAACTAGACAAACCATTGACAAGACCATGTACAAACTATGCTAAGCCTTCATGTCAACTACGCTAAACCTTCATGTCAACTACTAGCGTGATGCTCCAGTCTAAGAGCCCTGAGCAAGGATACAACACACGGATGCCTAACAATGGACAACATCTCTAACCTGCAAAACTAGAATCCCAAGAGGATTCCAAGAGTGGGTAAGTCATAGGTATTGAACAAATAATAGTCATTCTTGTATTTCACTATAACATCAAGTAAATAAATTGAATTTATAACTTTCAACTCAAATCTCATACGCATAGCTTGTAACCCAACACGACATGAAGTCTACTAGGCACAAGGCCCCCATCACGACACAAAGTCCGCTAGGCATAAAACCCAATCACGACACAAAGTCTACTAGACATAAAGCCCCATCATGACACGAAGTCCATATTCGCATTTAAACAAGTTTGATTTAGAATGAAACGCACTTACGAGTCAACCACTCACCTTGATCTTCAAATAGAAAGACACGACTATGGTTTTGGCATCTCGGACGTGCCTATTCTAGTCTCTGTAATACATATCCTTAATTAGCACAACCATCATTCATATTTTATAGCGGAATCATCAACTAAGACCAAAGATAGCAAATATTTCAAGCTCAAACGAAAAGGAAATGCGTAAACACGCTTGAGACAATCCGACACCCTTGCGATCTAATTTTATAGAATTAACCTATTCATCCAAATGTCCCAATATATTCACCACACCCCCTAGACACGTACAGGAACACCATAATAAAACCTCAGAATTTTCAGAGCTATGTAACTATGTCTAATCAATTAACAGTTGAACTAACAATCCATAACAGAATCTGCCAAACAGGTTCATGATCAACTTCAGGCCAAAAACTTCTATTCTCTAGAACAAATTAAAGCACAACCCTCACCCAATTTCGAAGGTATTCAAGTCTAGTTTCAGAATCATAAGACGGTGTACAAATCAGATACTCACGCTAGGAGTTATGACTGTGATGTCTGCATAGACACAAATCTGACAGCAGATTAGTGCACGAATTTTCATATTTTTTTTTGTTTCGAATAAAATCACAAAACTTTAACACAACACAGAAGACATCCATGGGTAGCCACAGCAAAAATTTCAGAAAATTACGAATAGAGGAGCCATGTCTAAAAATTCGTCGAAATTCATGGCAGACCCGACTTTGTTTGACCCCAACTTCAATCAAAACCGGTACGAATTTTATGAAATAAACTCCATATCTAATAGGAATAAGCAAGAAACCTCCAAGCTTCCACCAAAATGGGTTTCCAAAAGTTTATCACACAAACCCCAAATCAATTCAACTCAAAAACTAGTGAATCAAGTTGTCAGAGGAAATCGAAGTTTAAGAAAACATGGAATTCATGTCTAACTCATGTGCTTACCTGGGTTTTTCTCAATAACCTCTAAATAAGAGAACCCTCTTCTTCTTCTCCCTCTCTCGGCAGTACTCTCTCTCTCTCTCTCTCTCTCTCTCTCTCTCTCTCTCTCTTTGTGATGTGTGTTTGTGACTTAGCAGGAAACAAGAAAACATGGAAGTCATATGGGCTTCCTAAGGAAAATTATTCCATGCCACAGCTCCCTCAAGCTTTCGATGCTCCACCCAATAAAAACATTCCGTTTCACATACTTTCAATTAATGCCAATTAACGCGAGTAAGGTGTACAATTAAGATAAATACGCACAAAATCTAACATATAAACATAATTTAAAAGTTGGGTATTATAGTATTGTTGTAGAAATCAACCATTTGGGTGAAAATGAAATGGGCCCAATCCACTTCGATGTCCTCCACCATGAAAGCAGCCATTAGCTCGACCGATTTCTCACTTGGCTCATGCTCCTTGCCCTGAGGATAGAGATTGGAATGGATGGCTTTGTTCAATACTTGGATGTTCAGCTTGAACATACTTGGCTTGATTGGATAAGTAAGATGGTCCAGGTCTTGATAGATCACTCTCTTGACAAACTCGGGGTCAAGTGGTTCATCCCAGGGATAGCTCAATGTCAATGGATCGGGTTGCTCGTACTTCAAGCACTCGGCAATCTCTTTGGGAGTCACCACAATCGGCTTATTGGCCACACAGGACTTCATTTTTATTGGCAATTGAGAATCCTTGCCGACATATATCTCCATCTTTGAATAAAACTCCCTCACACATTTCATATTGTAACCTGGAAGCGGATCAAACCACTGCAACAACTTCTCTTGGCGTATTTGCGAGAAACTATAACCTTTGCCCAAGCTTAATGCATCTACTTGTCGCTCATTTTTGGCCTTCTTGGCTTCAAAATTGTCCACCCATTTCTTATGTTCATTAACAATCATCTCCTCCCGAGTTCTCCTCTTTGATTGTTTCTTAATGGAGTGGGTAAAATCGAATTACATATAATGACTGAAGACCAAGTAGATCACGTGCTCGACATAGCTGCCACGTGAGGATACTTAGCTCGGAGTTATTGTGTGGGGGTCCTTAACCCTACACGGAATAGGCCACGAATAAGGCTAGGATTAAGGAGTTGATACTAAATGAAGTTGATACCATGTGAGGGTGTCTTAGGACATAGTTGAGCTGGCCAGACTACGAATATAGCCAAGGTTGTATTATGGGACTACATGTTTGGCTTGATATGGCACATTAGGGCTGGGCCTAGAAAGGACCATGCCGGGTTATGTAGCATAACATCCAGGACCGCCTTAGAGCATAGGGTTGTGAAACATTCTGGAAAGATCTAGATGAGTCTCTTATGTGATAAGAAGAAATCTTGAGATATAAGGGATTAATCGGGTATTCCTTAATACAGTTAGGAATGCATTAAGAAGAATCCTAATGCAGACCTATTTGCACGACCATATAGGAAAGAGACCTATATGGTAAGGGGTTCTATTAAAAGAAGAGATCTTGTGTGTATAGAATGACTACACCTAATAGGAAAGGTTTCCTAGTTCAATAAGGAAACTAGGGCTATGAGAAGCTTTGGTCAACAAGCAACTCACATCTATAAATAAAGCATCATACACATGAAGAAAGATATGCTATAACACTCAGTTATACGTATTGTTCTTGGCTTAATTAGTAATCCCATACTAACTTGAGCATCAGAGGGCCTTTATTGACGAGAGGTAAAGGTACTCAAACCTGTTGTTTGTCTAGCAGAATTAGGGATCCAACGAGGAAGCACGTGATCAAGCACATACATGGATTTTATCCCCATACAATTGGTGCCATCTGTGGGAAAGCTTACAAAAAGCCCTTCTCAGAAAAATCACTCAAAATGGTGGCTTCAATACCCAAGGCACGAAATAGAGGAGGAGGACGGTGAAATAACTCCAGGGCATCGAACAAAGAAAGGCCTAGATGCCAGAAAGACTCCAGTGGCCCCCAAGGCACAACTATGTGGTTTCGACACTTCGAAGGTGCCTATTTCTACACCTGAAGTTGGGATCCACAATTAGCACAACGACATTCATATTTTAAAGTGAAACATTCATTAAAACTAAAGATAGCGAATGGTTCATCCTCAAATGCAAAATAGATGCAATAACACGCCTTAAACAATCCGACATCCTGGGGTCTACTAATTCTTAGAGTTATTCCACTCATCCGAATGTCCCAATATGAACCATGCACCATAGACATATGCTATAACACAATGCTAAAAGCTCAGAACATTCAAATCTATGTAGCTATTTCTAATCAATTAACGGTTGAACTACAAACCCGTAACAAAATCAAATAGATTCATAATCATCTTCAGAGAGACTAAGCATACGGAAACCAAGGCTCATTGGTTTTCTCCTTAGTGTGTTGATATTTGTCTGCTTCTATGGCCCCTCAGCTTCGTCTTCATTTCCTGGTGATAAATCACCGTGGTACAAGTACTGTGAGCTTAAAAAGCCCCAAGAGGAATATCCTACTCTACTTAATTCCACGTATTTAACAAATAAACATTCATAACAAACGAATGACATGAGGGTTGTGTTTGGTTTGGTTTTGAGTTTTGGTTTTTGTAATGATTGGAGAGAGATAGAGGGAGAAATAGGTATAATAATTAAAAATAGGTATTAATGATTGGAGAGAGATAGAGGGAGAAATAGGTATAATAATTAAAAATAGGTATTAATGATTGGAGAGAGATAGAAAGAAAAATAAAAATAATATTTAAAAATAGGGGTAATAATTGAATAATAATTGAGAAAACCTGTTTCTGAAAACCAAACCAAACAAGGCCGAGATAGCAAAATAACATTACTGATTAATTACTAGCCATTTACCTACGTGTCATCTAGGATTCTCAACCACAAGATCCATCCTACCCTCCAACCTCTAGGCAACTAGTGTGATTCGACTCTCCCTTGCTAAGATCCGGATAGAGAACCTGGGTTATATACCTGAGTACCACTTCCATGACCCCAAGGCACGACAAACAAGATTCACCAGGAGTGTGGACCCACAACTCATCCCTGGCTGCGACGCAAGCAAAGTGCCACTCTTATAACCCGACCATTCTTGAGAGTCAATCACCACCATGTCCTATCCAGAGTTTCGTATTAAAATGTTCATCTGTTCGGGCCCACTCTAGTCACCCCCGAAACAACAGCTAGTCAGGTCAACAAAATTCCCACACATTTTCATTTTTTTTCATTTCTTTTCAATTTACATATGCATGTAAATTTCCAAACCGTAGACCCACCCAGAAGCAAATGTCCATCTAAGTTATTGGGATATGACAAATTAGCATAACAACATTATTGTAAAAAAAAAAAATCTAAAACATGCATTAAGAACTTAGAGTGCAAAAATAATATTACAACATGATCAGAAATAACAGAGTAATAACATGAGCTGAAATTTCATAAATTACTCCACAAAGTATCATATCCAATGCAAATTTACACTTTTAATATACGGCTATTCTATTGTGTTCAATACTGTTTGAAGGTCCAACAATTTATAAATGCTCGTCTACTTCCTTGAACACAAGAATCAATTTATATGAATAAAGGGGCTCAGAGTTTGACACAATCTGTTTGGTTAAGATTTCTAAAAGTTGTCCTAAGTACTATTTATTAACTTGATTACTAGTCAGTGTTCTCAACTGAATGGGATGGTAGTCATGTACACTCCCGATCGAAATGTTCAGGTTTTGTCTATACACAATGAAAATTAACGTATAATATATCAAAATGTTCATTGGGACATGAACTACATTTCTATCACATAAAAAGTTGGATTTGAAGTGGTTTGGATGTGACCTAGTAGATCAGAATGTAAAAAACGCATACACACTACTTCCTGACAATCGAAACGCTTGGGTTTTATTTCTACTCAACGAAAATCAACGTATTATATATCAAAGAATAGTGATAGAGCCACACAAACTCAACCACACTCAACCACACAACCTCTCACATGTGGTGGTGGAACAAAGCCATTTTTAGGACTAAATTGTCATATAAACCACAATTTGACACGAAGTCTATTCGGCACGAAGCCACAATTCAATTCCAAGATAACATCTGTGAATCAAACACTCACCTTCGTCTTCCAAAAGAAAGACACAACTATGGTTTTAACACCTGAGATGTGTGCCCATTTCACCTGAAGTAGGTATCCACAATTAGCACAATGACATTCATATTTTAAAGTGAAACATTTATTAAAACTAAAGATAGCGAATGGTTCATCCTCAAATGCAAAATAGATGCAATAACACACCTTAAACAATCCGACATCCTGGGGTCTACGAATTCATAGAGTTATTTCACTCATCCGAATGTCCCAATATCAATCATGCATCATAGACATGCTTTAACACCATAGTAAAAGATCAGAATATTCAAAGCTATGTAGCTATTTCTAATCAATTAACGGTTGAACTAAAAACCCGCAACAGAATCTGCCAAACAAATTCATAATCAAGTTCAAGCTAAAAACTGCTATTCTCTAAAACAAATTAAAGTACAACCCTCACACACTTTTGAAGGTATAAAAGTCTATTTTCATAATCAAAAGATAGTGCGCGAATCAGATATTCACGCTAGGAGTTATCATTGTTTCCCTAGGATGTGTTTGTGTTGTCTGCACAAACACAAATCTGACAGCACATTAGTACATGAATTTTCATATTTTCTTTGCTTTGAATAAAATCACGAAAATTTATCAAAACACAAAAGACATCCATGGTTAGCCACTGTAAAAATCCGATAAATTTATGAGCTCTAAAACTACATCTAAAAATTCGGCCAAAACTCAGGCAGATTCAACTTATTCAAACACAGTTTCACATATCCATGAGATACACGAATTCATTCACATAAAAACCCAATACCAACTTTTAAAACCCATTTCTATGAACACAATCAGTTGCAAACTCGATGTAAAAGAAGAAATTGTGCACTCAAACTAGGACATTAGAACATTGGGAAGCACAAACTCACCAAAAACTACTATTATCAAGATTAATCAAGGCTCCCTCTTGGTTTCCCCAACTTTTCCTTCTCTTCTTCCTCTTCCCCCTTGCCGATCTCTTTTCTCCCTCCCTCCCCCTCTCTCTCTCTCTCTCTCTCACCAGTGAATGTGTCTGACTTAGCAAAAGAGAATAAAACATGGAAGCATATGGGTTTATAAAGGAAAGTTATTCCACACTACCGCTCCCACAAGGTTTCGATGCTCCATCTGATAAAAACATTCCATTTCTCTTACTTTCAAATAATGCCAATTAACACAAGTAACGTGTACAATTAAGATAAACATGCACAAACTCTAACACATAAACATAATTTAAAAGTTGGGTATTACAGCCTGGGATTTATCCTGAGGTGATTTTCTACCATCTAAACGTAGATCCTCAACACAAGCCAGTACTACAGAAAAGGAGGAGGTCAGCACCATAACACGCCAATGTTGTAAACAAAGAGGTAGAACGGCTGCTCAAAGCGGATGACATACGAGAGGTGAGCTATCCGTAACGGCTGGCAAACACGGTTGTGATAAAAAAGAATAATGGAAAGTGGAGAATATGTATTGCTCAAAGCGGGCTTTGAGAGGATGAGTTTCCTTGATGCATATTGAGGTTACCATCACATAGCCATGTACGAGCCGGACCATGAGAAGACATCCTTTATCTCGCCAAGAGGACTGTACTGCTACATGGTAATGCTGTTTGGATTAAAGAATGTTGGTGTGACCTACTAAAGGCTGGCTACGAAGATGTCTAAGGATCATCTCAACAAGACGATAGAGGTATACATTGATGAAATGGTGGTAAAAAGTAAACTGAAGCCTAACCATTTGGCAAATCTCAAGGAAACTTTTGATACATTGCAGAGGTACAAGATGAAACTAAATGCTTCAAAATGTGCATTTGGTGTTAGTTAAGGAAATTCTTAGGTCACTTGGTGACCAAGAGGGGAATAGAGGCCCACCCGGATCAAACTTCTGCTCTATAAGGACTTCAGAGTCCTAGGACTACGAATGAAGTCCAAAAATTAATAGGAATGGCAGCAACACTAAATCGGTTCATTAGCAAATGTTCAGACAAGTGCAGACTGTTCTTTGAACTTATGAAGAAGAGAGAAGGGTATGAATGGAAGCCGAGTAGGAACAGGCATTCCACGAACTGAAAACTTACTCATCTCCACCACCTTTGTTCTCTACTCCAGAAGTTGGGGAACGACTAATCATGTACTTGGCAGTCTCAGAGCATGTTGTTAGCTCGGTTCTTCTACGAATAAAGGGATTTGAGCAAGCTCTCATTTACTTTGTGAGCAAAACGCTGCTTGATGAAGAGACACGTTGCCTACCCTTGGAAAAGCTGGTGCTTGCCTTTGTTATTGCTTCAAAAAAATTGCTACACTATTTTGTAGCTCTTCCCATTACGGTATTTATAGAATATTCGTTAAGAGCTCAGATTCGAAAAGCAGACTACTTGGGAAGAATTTTTAAGTGGTCAATGAGTTAAGTCAGTTTGACTTGGAATACCAGCCCATGACAACAATTAAGGGGTAAGTCTTGGCTGATTTTGTAGCCAAATTTTCTCCAACAATAGCACCATCTCCACCTTTCCATGAGAAGGAGCAAGGTACCATCCCCGAACAACCAATGAGAACAGCCAAGCTAGATTAAGTGAATGGAAGCTATTTGTCGATGGGTCAGCGTGCAATAAAGGATCAGGAGCAAGCGTTGTACTTTTCTCGCCAGAGGGCTTGTACTCAAACAAGCCTTGAGACTTGGATTTAGTGGCACGAATAATGTTTCTATATTTACTACGGTGGTTGTTAAGTAAACTGTACCAGTGTGTGGTGGAACTTCGCGAGTACTATGACATGGTCCATTGACTAACTAGAAATCTAATTGGAAAACACGCCTGATCAACGTGATTTCTAATAAGAGTTCTAATGGGTCCATTAGATCATGAGATAGTGCTCACAAGTGAGACTCTTTGTCTTTTAAAAATGATTATGTGCAAGTGTTTTATGCCCAGGAAATGTTTGACATAAATACCGGGGAGAAAATAGGCATCACATTTAAAGGACTTAACTTATCTTTGCTTTCTGATTTCTTGACATGTTACACTTAATGGTAGTTTTGCTAGATTGTGCGGTACTTATTGAGATTTTGGATAAATCTATTTTTGGTTTGGGGACTCGAATTTGTAAGTTGGTACAATTGATTTATTGACTTTGAGTTGTATTGCTAGCTGCATGGTAGTGGCCATAGGGATTGTGAACGGCTAAAGTCTAGAAACTCACATGGGGTAGGTGTCCTTAAGCCTTCTTTCTGTGGCTATTTGGAATGAGCAAAAGTTTTATTTGACGACTTATTGTGTTGAACTAGCTAGTTGTGTTTGATTATGACTTGATTTTGGGAAATGACAGTTACTTGGTCTTCTCCTATGATTCTCCTTCGGGGTGTCAAGAACTTGAATTTTTCTTAAATTGTTGGATGAACTCATTTATAGTCTGGCTAGTAAAAAGGAAAGACAACATAAATATGTACGTATATTTTGTGCACGTTGCATATAGATTCGTGTGTTTGCACCTCGCATATCTGTGAATGAGTGTCATTCATGTTGTATAATCTTACTTTTGGGCAAAAAGGAGGAGTTTAGTGTTTGAAAAAGCATATGCCATATTTTGATATCCAATGTTGCATGCGTATGTGTATTTAGCATTGTACCTTAGAGTTATTATATTTGTGAGATTTTGTGCTAATTGAGGAAATTGAAAACTCTTTCAGAGAGTGTAAATTATTTCAAAATATATATACATATATCGAGCTCTCTTCTTTTGATCGAGATACGTGGATGAAGGAATTGGATTTTGCTTTTGAGGATATTTTCTTTTGTAAAATGTGAATATTTCAAACTATTAATGTCTAGAGTGAACACTTATCTTGAGGGAGTTTAAGTACATAGGAAGGGGTATTTTGAGAAGGTCCTTGTTATTGAGGTGGAGCAAGTTCTCAATTCATTTAACTTTCATTCTTTGTTACAACTAGAACCTCATTAGTAACTTGTAAAATGCCCGGGTTTTGATATCTGGTTGGTTATTGAGAAAATTCTTTAAACCAACATTTCCTTTCAACATGTTTGCAAGATTTATCATGTATGGATTCTAACAAGCTATCTAGTATTTGGATTGGACCTTGATATGAAGATACAATAATTTTTAAATTTAAGTTAAAGATATATTTGTAACACTCGCATGCTCAGATCGTGTGATTATATGCTTATGTGCAAGTGAATAATGTGTAAGTCGACTATGAATAATATGTGTAAGTGGGCAAAGTGCTTAAGTGAAATAAATTTCTCAGGTGTTGTATATTTTCCAAAAATTAGATAACATGTTGGGTGGGTTTTGCACTATAAACCTAAAGATTTTTCCTTTCCCTTGGTCTAGATTGTTCTTGTCTTAATTTGATGTCTAAATCTTCTTTTCATTGAAATCATTCTGGGTCCTTTTACCAAGAATTGGTTGTGGTTACTGCATTTCCATGATGGGACTATTTTGTGCTAATTAGATCCATGATATTTTAATATCATATGGTATTTCCACCACAATTTTTGATTGCTTGTTGTTGGCATTTGCCTCCTTTACTCTAGTAGAACTATTGTTTCTCGGTTACTGTCATGGGACAGTTTTTGCTTCTCCCTCAGTGGTGGTAGACTGTTGGGGTTTAGTGCTAGTAATTGGGATTTTGTTTAAGTTCTAGTATGGTTGATGGTGTTTATTGGAGTAAGGATTTATGGGGTCAAATTCGAGGTGTCAATTTGTTGGTGCTTCACGTGCATTTTGGAACTTCTGCTACGTTCCTGTGTGTTGAATCCGATATGGTTTCTTGTCATTAAGCCACATTACTTGTTCTATGTTGTTCAGATGCAACTTATTCGGAGCTTTACTCATTTGTGATTTTGGCCTTGTATGTTTTGCTTGCTTTGACTTTGTTGCATTGTGTTGATCTCTTATCAATTTAAACATTGTTTGTACCTAGTACTTGTCTTCTGTATTGAAAATTTTCTTTTACCAAGACAAAAAAAAATCATTTTCCTTGACTTATGAAGTCCATAGCTATTCTGATCCTTTAGATCTTTAAAGACCAAATATATGGAGTTCATCTTTTAGCCTCCTTGAGCTTTGTGTGGTTCATTCTGTAGGCTGCTGACATTGATATCTCTCTAGTACTCTTGAGCCTTGTCAGGGTTTTGAGCTTGGATGTTTGATTTAAAGTGCGTTCGGCTGACACAACTTCAAGTTCAATATCTAACTTAATTCCCATTACCACTATTTTCATTGGTATACTTGAAAAGAGCACATGCATCCTTGTTATTTTCTTTATGTGAGTTGATATCTAGCGTAGTGTCTGCTTTGGGGTTTTCTTGATTTTCATGCGTAAAATTTAAGAAGTTGACATTTGAGATTAATTGTGTGTTTGATCTACTTGGATTGGTTTGAAAATTTATACTGCTTGAGTGTGCATGTCATGATAATGATAGACTTGCACTAGGAGTGTCATGCCCTCAAATTTAACAATCCAAATATAAATAAAATCCACGTGGAACATGGTCAAAGTCTCACAATTTCCCTTTGAATAGTCAAAATCAAATGTTACATTCTCATCGAAAATAATTAATAAGTTCTAACCAATGAAAAGCCAAATCCCAAAGCATAAGTATGGAGTTCAAGAGTTATTACATTGCCAAATTATCAAAAGGATAAACTACGGAAGTTACAAAATCATCTTTCCAAAAGTATAATACAAAGATGAGAAAATAACTTCATGCATGATAATGCTCCATGTGTGTATCACTCAACAAGCATCCATAGGTTGAGTTCACTAGCCCAGTAGGAAAACTATGCTATCAACGTTAGGTGTATAAACATGATACATGCATAATGAATGAGTATGATGATGGATACGACCAATGTACAAGGTTAAGATACTCACAAAAAGGCTCTAATTCGACCACGAAGTAACCAAAGTGTATCTGAGTGTCCAAAGTGTGTCTGAGTGTCCCAAGACAATTTTAAATATCCAACCAGAGTCCAAGTAGTTACCAAAATCCTCATTTTTGGTTATCGTAAGCCAATTTTCACCGATTACGTCAAATTAATCCAAGTACATCATAACTGACATTTCATAAGAAAACATTCCTCAATTATAATAGGGAAGTATCCCTTTGCCGGATTTCATGGGCTCTGTGCGCACCCTTGCCGGATTTCATGGGCTCCGTGCACCCCTGGCTAGGGACACCAAACAGGTGAACCCTAGAGTTCATTTTATCCAATAATATCAATTCAAAACCATTTATCTTTCAAAAGTTCCCAAAAGTCCAATTTATTCCAAAAGTTCACCATTTTCGTCAAGAATGTGTCAACCGACGCGTGTCCAATACATAAACAATGGAACTTCGTTAATTCACATGCCCAAGGTATAATTTTATGAATTCAAAGTGGATTCGGTGTTCAAAATGGTAGTATGGGTCAAGAACACGAGGATATGGGTGATCGGGGATCAAACGGGCATCAAAGGGTGGCCTAAAACCACCCCAAAGCAGGGGATAGCCTCTGGAAAATAGGGGCAGCAGCTACACTGCCTAGAAAACTGACAGATTTTCACCCTCAAAGGTGTGGAATTTGAACCCAAATGCAAATGTGAAGTCTTAGGCCAAATATTGGATATGTAGGGCAACAAATGGACATCATGGAAGGGTAATTCAATCAACAATTACGTCAAACACTTAATCAATCCATAGATCACAAAATCAAAGTCAACCAAACCCACAATGAGAGCAAAACAATGCATGAATTCAATGCATTTGAGGAGCAAGAACAAACTATATGCTATACATCACATTAATACAACTAGAGGGAGTAGAATTTGTCTTCCTACCTCAAGAAATTTGATTGAAATCAGTGGGAAATGAAAAACCCTAGCCTCCAATGAGCTCCAACTTGAATTGTGAGCTTTTGGTGCGAAACGAATGCAATACGAGCTTCAAAATGCGTAGAGAAGTTGATTTTGGGTGGGGTTCTTAAAGGGGACTTGAGGTTTTGTGGAGTTTTGGAGCTTGGAGCAAGAAAAATGGAGGAGAGGAGTGAGAGGGGGTTGTCGACAGTGTAGAGAGAGAGAGAGAGGCTTTTTTTTTTTGTAAAAATGCAAGCATATAATGCCTTATGTACTCTCACCCTATTACAATTTCACCCCAAAACTTTCAAATGTACTTGAAAAAGACCCCAATACATTTAAATGCTCTCTCTTTGACCCCTCAAGTCAAAATTTAATTCCTCACATTTACCCAACATTATTCCAGAAATTTTTTGTAAAAATACTGGTCCTTACAAGGAGTATTTGAATGAGTATTATTCCCTTTCGCAAATCAAAATAAAAACTTCTTTTATCGTTTTGTGGTTAAGTTTGTAAGGATTGTGATGTGTTTTGTGCCTTAGTGGCTAATCGAAACCGTTGATAAATTTTTAAGTGGAACATTTGTACCTATTTATATTGTTTTAGTTTCACTCGCATTGTATAGCAAAGAGAAAAATGAGGTGTTTCTATTCTTGAATTTTCGGGCAAAAGGTTGTTGCGGTTTTAGTTGGATTCATGAAAAAAAGATTCTTTTCTCAAAATTTCAACAACAATCGGACTTGTGTCTTGGTTTTATGGATTTTTTTTTTCTACACTACAACTCGAGGGAAAATGAAATGTTATTTCCTTTTACCTACTTGAGCTTTAGGTTTGCCTAAACTTAGGACTTGGGTATGGTTGACTTTAAGATGTCTTGTTGCATTGTTTTGCCTTTGGTGTAAAAGTTCATTAGGTTATATGCCTTAGGTTTGTACTAACATTTATTAACTTACATACATGGTTAATCTGCTTGGGTTGCACCTTGTTGGATGGAACATTAGAAGATATACTTATTAGTATGAATATTTTACTCTTCTGTGTTTTGATTTTCTACAAGTGAAATTGGATTATTTTGTGTGTTGATTATCTCGAGAAATCTTATTTGTCTATCTAGTGCGTCATGAGATGCTTGACCGTAAATAACTGTTATTATGAAAAGATGTGTTTTGTTCTATTAATGTCTACAATCATGGAACTTATTTTGTGGAAATTTGGTTTTAAGTGTATCTGGATTGAGGTGTGGTTGGGCTAGTTGAACAAGGATAATCGATTTTGTTGTACTTAAATTGAGTTTGTTTATGGTCTTGAAGGTTTTGTGTTGATGTGAGTTGGCTTGAGTTCTTGGGGTGGCGAGTTGAGAATTTAGAGTCGTATAAGGACCTAGGTAGGCGTATCGATTTTATTCGGAAACTGTGTGAGTCTGTTAATACACATCCAGGGATCTTATGAAACCTTTAGTATATGGACACATTTGCAATTTGAGCTATGTGAATACTTGGTTTAAATTTTCGCCTTTCACGAGCTTATGAAGTTAAGAGCACATTAGATATCATGCATGAAGTCGCTTAGAAAACATTGTTGTTTTAAATTTTGAGGACAAATTTTTTCTAAGGAGGGTAGAATGTAAAGACCCATATGAAAATCACTTTTTGGAGAAGTTTTGATTTGGCCGATAAAAAGTCCCGGTAATTGTTCCTTGAATTTTTCTAATCACAACGGTATAATTCGAAATTATTTTTGAGTAAAGCAAAATCATCTTTCTCCCATTTTCTTCGGAGAAAAATGTGTCGTTTTTCGGTTTTGTACTAAAAGTGGGGGGATGAGATTTTGATGTGATTAGAATTTTAAAATTTTGGAAATGCCATTGTTTCCATATGGGCGGTACTTCCTTATTTTCATAAATAAATTAAAGTATAGTTTTCTTTACTTAAATTTGGTTTATGAAAATAAGTAGTGGGGTCACATATTATTTACACAAGTGACATTTGGGTGTGAAGTGTAATTAGAGCGTTCTATTGGAAGTGTATGGGGTAAATTTGCAAAAAATCAAAACATAACTGTCTCCTCTTCCTCCCCACCCGGCCGGCCCCTCTCTCTCCTCTCTCTCCTCCATTGTTACACCTTCCAAGCTCAAATCTCTCCCTCTTCTCTTGACCACTTCAAGAACCAATGCTATTTTCACATTCTACGTGCCGTGGGGAGCTCGGTTCACCTTGGATTTGCACCGTAAGCTCACATTTCGGGATTTAGGATTTTCTACACCTATGGTTTCACTCATCTTCATTTTTGAAGCAAATCCTTGAGGTAGGGGAACAATTTCTACTTTATCTAGTTGTATGCTTGTGATTTGTTACATATACTTGGTTTTTAGCCTCAATTTCATTGAAATTCATGTTTTCCCCAATTGTGTGGGTTTTTCCCACTTTGATTCTTTGATCTATGAAATTGTTTGTTGTTTGGTGAAATTGGGAGTGAAATTGACCTCCCTCCATGCTTAATTGTTGTTTAGCATTTTTATTTTGAGCCTAAACCATCTTATTTGTGATTGGGTTGAAATTCCACACCTTAGAGGTGAAAATCTGCACAGTATACTGTTCATAGGCTGCTGTCCATATTTTCAGTTGCTGCCTCTGTTATTTGGGTGGTATTCGGCCACCATTTGATGTCCGTTTGGGCCCCAATTGCTTATTCCTTCACATATTTGACCTTTACTATCATTTTCAACCATGTTTTGACTTGAGGACTAAGGTTTTATAAATAAATATGTCATTTTAGGTCACATGAATGTTGGCTGGTTTTTAGAAAGTGTGTGGGTGTGTGCATAACCCTTTTTATCGAAAGATGTGAAATGGTGAAATGAATTTTGAAAAAAATAGACTTGTCATGAAATTTGGATAGAATGATTGGAAAATCAGTTACTTAAAACCAATTCCATCATTTGGTAAATTCTTTTTTGTAAAGGCACGCGAGGCCTACAGAAGCTGGCAAAGGCACGCGAGGCCTACAGAACTCGGCAAAGGCACGCGGTGCCCACAAAACCTAGCAGAGGCACGCGGAGCCTATGGAATCCGGAAGAGGGATTTAATCCCTAGTTCCAATGAAAATGATGGTTTTTTTTCCAATGACAGAAATGAGCAATGAGATTTTGGACTATCTATGGTGTTTTGTCAAAACTCGACTTGTGGACTTGGTTTTAAATTTGTATGAGTAACTTGGGTAGTTTTGGTGAAACAAAAATGGAAACCTAGGTGGTGTTGAGTACTTGGAAATGAAAGTATTCTAAGGTACATATGGTATTTTGGTAACAATTGACACTTGGACATGATTTTGGACACGTGTTATTCTTATTGGTGATTTTGAGAAACCTAATGAATAAATGGCTACTTTGGGACACCTTGAAATATTTTTGGACACTTGATATTACTTTGAACACATGAAATAGTGGGTGTATACTTGGTAGTCACTTGGATACTTTGGAACTTTCAAAAATCTCTTCTCTTTTACTTGGATACTTGGACTCGCACATGAACATCCTTTGGATATATCTTTCCTCCATGTGCATGCATCATATTCATACACTTACGTTAGTAGAATAGTTCTCCCACAAGTGCGTGTGCTCACCCTATCCCTTTTCAGGTACCCAGCTTTGATCGTGCATGGTTTGAAGTGCATGATTTGGATGATGAGCATATATGGCATGAAGTTATTTTATTCATCTTCTATGCATTAAATTTTCTTTTGTGAGATGATAATATAACTCTAGTAATTCACTATCTTTTTTTTTTTTTTTACTATGGATTTGTAATAACTTATGGGATACTACTTTGATTTCACCTTTGGGGTAAGGGTGTCTAAACATTTGATAGCCAATAGGCTAATGATGTACTTTATTTTATGGAAACCTTTTGGGATGGATTTATGGAAATGTCATCATTTGACTTATGTATTGTTGAAATTTCTTTATTTATGTTTTGTAAAAATGAGGGCGTGACAACTCCCCTGAATTTCCAGAGAGAAAGAAAGAGCTTCAAGCTCCATAACCGTGGAGTTTTAGAGAGAGCAAGTGGGTTTCACCCAAACTCGCCACCTCCTCCAAATTCGAGTTATACAAACATTAACCCACTCCCAAAGACCATAAAAACACTCTCAAATCAAGCCAACCACAACCAAAAGTCCCTTGTCTTCGCTGTCTTCCCTGCGAACTTGAAAACTCCATAACCATGTTTCTAGCTTTTTGGCCAGAATCGAGGTAGATAATCACTCCCCTACTTTCCTCTAATTATATCAAGATTCAAGAGTGTGTGTATTAGCTTTTAGCATTGCAAAGAGGGAGAAATCGAATTCCCGCATCGCACGGCCACAACCGTGGCTTCCTCTGTTTTCTTTCGTCCATGAGCAGTAAACCCACGAAGTGGGATTTAAATTTTGTATAAAAATTACATTAAAGTCCTCCTTGTTATTTAGTGTTTTGCTTTAGCCTAGGTGTTTTATATATCATATTAAATTTAGTCCCCAAATTTATTAAAGAGTCTGTTTTGATCCAAAATATTAATAATAAGGTTATGTTTGGTTACAATTATGCCCATAGGATATTAAAGTTTATTTTTCAACTCATTGTCATAATTCAAGTTTAAAGTTAAAAAATTTATTTCTTTCTATATACACATCGTGTAGTTTCTAGTTAATAAACACGAGTGACTAATAGTTTCTTATTGGTAACTACTTATTGTTTAATCGTCAATTATTTTTCATCTTTATATATATAAGCTAGTAAAATAGTTATTAAATCTAAGTTAATAAATTAGTAATAGTAAAATAGAAGTTAGTGTTTTTGAGTTTCTTAATTATGTTAGAACTTGCTAAGCATGATCACATTACGTATTACTTTATTGTATGCGTCAATTGTTGTGTTCTTAGCTTATTAATTTGTGTTACAATTATGAAATGTTGAAATTATGAAATTTGTGTTACGATTGTACATGCTAGTTCAAACATACATTCATGGAATGGTTTTCGAGGTGAGGATCACATAGATGTTATTAAGTAATGGAATTTCATAAAATATAATTGAGGTGTTGTTAAGCTGGTAAATGTCTGGTGTGTGGGGGTGGTAAAGGACCTCAGATACAGTATTTGGGGAATGGTAAAGGGCCACAAATACAGTATAGTATCTAGCGTGTGTGTAAGACGATAAAGGACTCCTAGTATAGTGTTCAAGAGACGGTAAAGGATCTCGGATACGGTACAGTACCCAGTGTGTGTGGAGGACGGTAAAGGAGTTCAGGTATAGTATTTGAGGAACGGTAAAGGGCCTCGAATATGGTACAGTACCCAGTGTGCGTGTGTTTAGTATTGACAAAATGTGTCAGTCATTATGGGAGGAAAGCACATTGGGAAGAGGATGTAAGAATATCACGTCGATTAACAGCTAGTAAAGGAATGAATGACATGTTACCATTCAAAACTTTTGCGTTTTACAAACTATTAAATTGCTAGTTATAAAGTAAGGGGTTAGTAGGGTTGGGATTGTCTATTGAGTGTCGACTCATGGTGCTATGGCCCACCACTTCCAGGTACTAATGAAGATGGACAACAACAGTACCCTCTATTAGAAGAACATTTTCAGCACGAGAACAATCCAATTCATGGCGAAGAGTTTGTTGAGCCATGGGTTGGTTATCAGTAGAAACTTTGTTACATTTTAAGTACTGTTATTTGAATTCCAAGAAGTGTAATCACATTCGGTGAAACTCTATTTATTTTGAATTAATGTAAGACTTTTACTGTTGACTTTATTGTCTATTTTAATAAATTCATTTTAGGGTTATATATTGGTTCGGAAAAGAATTTATTAATGTGTCTAAAAATCGGGGCATTACAAAAATACTGAATAGGCACTAGGCCTCTTCACTGTTCTCAACAGCAGCAGTGGTAGGAGGAGGATCAACGGGACCAGTTTTGTTAGGTGAAATAACTATAGCATCATTATTGACATCTTTAGAAGGAGGATCAAAGTTATCCTGGTCGGCGATAGCTTGGGTAGTTGTTTGCTCAGGAGGGTTCTGCTCCACAAGTTAGGGTTAAAAAGGATCACATGCCAAGCCACCTTAGTCTCGGTTGGTAGTTCCATCTCGGTCCACAGAGGGGAATATTGATCAACTCCCAGCTTAGTCAGTGCTCTCGTCTAGCTTTTCTTCCAAATATGGTCTTTCATTCTTGGCATCTGAGCTTTGTAATTCTCAATTGCCTCAAGTAGACCTTGGTCACGAGCAGAAAACACCTCGGCACTCGTAGCTTCTAATTGTTGGCATAGGTCCAGCTCCACCTCTTCAGCTTTTCTTCTCTCAGCTTCTTGCTCTTCTTTTAGCCCGTCATTCTCCATACAAGCTTCCCTCCATCACTAAGCATGATAAGTGTTCTTTATATTAGCCTTCTTAACCCTCTTCAACAGCAGGGCATTCTCCCTCTTAAGATCTTTCTCATTCTCTTTAGCTTTCTCAAAGCCAACAAACGTCTTTTGCATGACTAGTACCAAAAAAAAAGAAGAGAAGAAGAACAAGTTACCACAGCCACAAAAAGGCATAATGAGGTTGATCATACAACAAAGAGAAAGTATGCCTTGATACTAGATTGAAAGGCAGTCTTCATGAGTTTATCATATGAGCTATGCCTTTCCTTATCTAGGTCAGCTGGTAGAAGAACCATTTGAGCAATGCAAAGGCATTCCCAGGTGTGTTGGCACGGTCCTCTTTGGTGATGAGAGAACTATCTGAGTGTGCGAGCACTGGAGCCTACGCTTGGGGAAAGAGATCGGCTACTGGACCTACGCGAGTTCGAACCCTCAACCCTCTATCTAGTGGGGGAGGGTTGAGGTTTCATCTCTGGGCCTCTTCTCTTGGTTTTGAGCAGTTAGCTCGGTCTAGGGAGGATTTGGCGAAGAGTTGAGGGTAGGATTGCCAGGTGGGTTTGATGACGATGGATCATCAACGATGTCTAACATAGAAATCAGGTCGATGGACTGAAGCAGCATACCTTTTGTGGGGGGAGATGGATAGTACCCTTGGGAAAAGGATTGGCTATCAACCAGACAGACTGTTTGGGAGTCGGTAATCTCACTTGGAGCAACCTCTTCCTCTTCTTCTTCTGAGGCTTCTCTCCTAGAGTTGCTCCGCTTGTAGTCCTTTGATGCGATAGTGGGAATGGTTGTTTGAATCTCAGGATGGATGGCGATGGTGACTCCTTGTTGTGGATCGCTTGGAGCTCTAGTGCGAGCAACTCTCCTTCCTTTATGGTTTCTTTGACCCCTTGCCCGGCCTTGCTCTGGCGGAATGCTTAGAATAGTTGCTCAGCAGTAGGCAGCCAAGGGCGTTTGGTGCGTTGTTCCCCCTACTACCTAACTTCTCCCCAATATGCCAGCGTGTATCCTAGAAGCACGTAAGCAGCTCAACCTAGGTCTACGGTTTCTTTGAGCCCTAGCTCGACTGTGCTCGTTCAAATTGCATGCTACAAAAAACAAAAGGGGAGGAAACAACAATCTACAATTAGAAAGCCAAACGAATAACATGAAATTAAAATGAAACAAAGGAATAGGTACTAACATAATCAGCTCACAGTTGTAGGGCAGGGGAAGCCAATAGCGTTCCCCTCAGTGTCTTTGGGCTCCCCGTTCCCAGTCACAACAAGGCAATCATCACATTCTCTCTTTAAGGAATTTGGCAGATCAGTGATGAGCTTCTGGTCATTGTTCCTAGCCTTGAAGTAATATGAATTATCAGTAGTAGCTACAACACTATATAAGTAGTGGATATCCCACTAGTTTAATTCCAAGTTCAAAAGTTGATTTAGGGCTAGAACACCCATGATCACCTTAACAAAATTGGGGCATAGTTGCATAGGGTTCAAACAACACCTACTGTAGACTTCATGGAAAAAAGGGTGGAGGGGGAATCGAAGTTCACCCCCAATGATGAATGAAGAGGAATGTGAATCCTCTCTCACATTTGACCATATTCTCCAAGATCATCAGGATCGTTAAGGCGAAATTGAACGTCTTTGGGAATCTCATATTTCCAACGAAACTCATCTATTTTCAGGGGGTTCCTAAGAAATTTTCTAAGTTTTCCCATTTTCTTTGTAGAAACTTGGTTTTTAAATGTCAAAACCCAAGGAAAGAAGACGAAGGAAACCTAGGGGTGAGAAGGGACTTACAAATGAAAAAAGGCTGCCTATGGAGGATTTTTCTGACATAAATGGATGTTGAAGCGAGAAAATGAGAGTTGTGCAAAAGCTCTAGAACAATGGTGATGGCCGAAACCTCTCTCTAGAATGTGAAGTGTAAAAGTAAGGGGGGGTTTAGGAATTTGAAGAAGCGGAAGTGACTATCCTGCTTCAAAACCCCAAAAGGTGGGGGCTTGACGTATGTGGAACATCAGCCTAATTCATCCTTTGGCCTTATCAAATGAAGTGTTGGTCATTTCGCATTTAATGCAAAAGTAAAGTTGTCCCCCACATGAGGGAGGGACATGCGAGAAAAGAAAGTGACTAGCCATTGAAACGAAGAGCTCTCAACACCATTGATATATGGCAATGATGAATAGAGCTAGGGAGCAATTGGAGTGGGTAAAATCCAATTACATATAAAGACTGAGCAGATCACGTGCTTAACATAGCTGCCATGTGAGGATACTTAGCTCGGAGTTATTTTACGGGGGATCCCTTAACTCTACGCCGAATGGGATATGTCACGCCCCAGATTGGAGAACATGATCGGCTGTGAACTAGGAGAAAATTGTTGGAACATGAAGCCTAAACAAAAACAATTTATACAATTTGAAATTTTTAGACTCAATTTGGAATAATAAAATCAAAATGTGAACCAAACCAACATTTTTTTTAATAGCAAATTGGGTACAAACATCCCAATTATTCCAACTTCAAATTCATTAACAAAAGCTAAATAAATAAACATGCAGAAGCTGATCGACATGACTCAAAGAAAATAAAAATGCAAATGCCCTAGAGGTCGAAACGGTGGGTCCTGACACTGTCTTAGAGTCCATTATGATGCTCCCCGAACTAACCTGAAAAGAATGTGTAATAAATCCATCAGCTCACACCTCAATGAGTAGTTAAGCATGCTATGGGTTTAGAATACAATGTGGCATACATTTTAAAGAACGATAGTGAGAGCTCCAAAGAAATGGTTTCAAAGAACAAAGGTCAATGACTCAACAAGTAGTATTAAAGATATGAGTGTCTGATTAGCGAATTACAAAAGCAATAATCGATTCACAAGAATATGCATTTATACAAAGGCTAGGAATACCAGAATGACGAACAATAGTAAATGGAAATCTCAACCAAATTATGTGGGAGCCATAATAATAACGACTAATGCCTTAGCCCATTGGATCCACACCGTACTTAGAGTCACCTCAGGATGGCGCCTAAGTCTTTTCCCTAAGCCGGTCCTGAGTAGGGTCACAGGGTATTTCACAAGTCTTTTCCCCATCCGTTGAGCACTAGAGTCACAGGGTATTTCACAAGTCTTTTTGCTAGTGGCCAAAGTCACCACAGGATGGCGCCTGGGTCTTTCCCTTGGACTTTCACAAATATATAAATGATCCCAAATACAAAAGAACGGCATTTCAGAGATGTCATGGAATCAATGAATAGCCAATAAGTGAAATAAGAGCAATCAATCAATCACAATTATAATCAATAAACGTCGTATGCCAAAAGGGTACGCCAACTACTAACAATTGTGAATTCAACAAGCAAGATTAATATTCATAGAATCACAACGAATAAAAGACTGTCAAGAATCGATAGGCTCAAGGGGATTCCAAAAGAAGGGATCACATGCTTAATCACTCACTTTGACCAGAATGATTGATCACAAAATGTGATGCTTGGAGTACTCTGCACTGGTCTGAATAAAAAGAATTCACATATTGACATCAATATAATGACAAACTACTATTCTAGTTACCCTACAATTAGGAACAGTATCGCATCTACAAGTATGAACCCCATTATCTAAACTGCTATGGTTAGGCTTACACCATAACTTGATCACATGCACACCACGACACTTGCTGTGAAATTATTATATACATGTTTAAATACCTATGGCATGTATACTCTGATCAAAACCCATATCCCAAAAATATAATTATGCCGCCACAAGCTGACACCCCTAACCCATTGCTGACCAATCCAAACTCTTAACTATATATGTTATAAACTAAGAAATATATATCAAACAATGAATAAAAATAAGACGAGAGGATGACCAAGTAAACTTTACCCACAATGCATTGCTCTGTACACTACTGTCGTACTCTTAATCTAGGCTGCTATCCCTCTTTCTCTATATTGATGTTTAGTGGAGGAACCCTAGCTCTCAAATATGTATCAGGAAAAGGGGTCTCTCATTAATTAAAATACATTTTCACAATTAGGTCCAATCTAAATTTAAGGAATAAGCGTGACCCACAATAAATTTAGCGGCCTGATAATAAAACATGTACCCATATATTCCAATTTAAATTAGATCAACATTGTTTAGAAAAACAAAATATAAGTTATTTGATTTTTTTTTTAAGTCTGAAAACAAATGTAGGACACAATATTTTGTAATTTAGGGCGTTCCCTTTAAGCGACGCGTTGTGCCTGCCTTCGGGTGCTTTGAAAAATGGGCAAGGGGCGCCACATCGGCGCCCGGGTGTGGTGATAAGTGAGCAAGGGTTCCCGCGCGTGCCTGGACGAGCATGGGTAAAGAAGCTAGCCCAGGACTATAGGATCCACTTAGCAACTTGGAATATAGGGACTTTAACGGGTAACACTAGGGAGCTACGGGTAACACTAGGGAGCTAGTTGATACCATGATTAGGAGGAGAATTAGTATAGCTTGCCTTCAGGAGACTAAGTGGGTAGGGGAGAAGGCTAGAGAGATAGAAGACACAGGGTATAAGCTTTATTATACGGGTAAGGATAGGCATAGAAATGGGGTAGGCATCATAGTAGATAAGCACCTTAAGGACTCAGTAGTCACAGTCACGAGGAAAGGCGATAGGATTATTTTAGTTAAGCTTGTGATATGAGAGAGCATAGTGAATATTATTAGTGCTTATGCGCCCCAAGTAGGCTTGGATGATCTCACTAAAGAGCAATTTTGGGAACAGATGGATGATGTGGTTCAAGAGATACCTTGTGGAGAGAAGCTTTTTATAGGAGGAGATTTCAATGGTCATGTGGGAGTGCAGAGGCAACGGTATGAGAAGGTACATGGTGGATTTGGATTTGGTGACCTAAATGTAGGTGGTAGGAGGATTTTGGATTTTGCGGTAGCTGGCGACCTTATAGTTGGGAATACTCTCTATAAGAAGCGTGAGGAACATTTAATTACCTTTAAGAACGGAGCCAATAGAAGCCAGATCGACTACTTCCTTGTTAGAGGTGCAGATCGCTTGTTATGTAAGGATTGTAAGGTCATTCCTGGAGAGTGCCTAGTGGCACAACATAGACTTTTGGTGTTAGATATTGGTCTCAAAGGGAATAGTAGGCCGAGAAAAGAAACTAGAAGCCCACAGACTTGATGGTGGTTCTTAAAATGAGAGAAACTAGAGGTGTTCAAGGAGCGTATGGGCCAGGAGATGGAGTGGGGAGGAGAAGGTGATAGTGATAGTATGTGGAATACAATGGCTGACGGGATTAGAAGAATATCAAAAGAAATTCTTGGGGAGTCGAAGGGGAAATGTCCAAGCTCTAAAGAGACATGGTGGTGGAATAGCGAGGTTCAAACCATGGTAAAAGCCAAGAAGGATTGCTTTAAAAAGTGGCAAAAGGACCGGAATGTGGACAATTTCCAGATACAAGCAGGCTAACAGGGAAGATAAGAAGGCTGTTAGTGAGTCTAAGTTGAGAGCCTACGATAATTTTTATGCTAGACTTGACAGTAAGGATGGAGAAAAGAATATATATAAACTCGCGAAACTAAGGGAAAGGAAAGCTACAGACTTCTCTCAAGTTAAGTGTATAAAAGGTAGTGATTCGGAGGTGTTGGTGAAAGATGAGGAGATCAAGGATAGATGGAAGATGTATTTCGAGAAGTTGTTAAATGAGAAACATGAAGGAACCTTTGGTGAGGAGGAAGTTGTTGTCCCTAGCGAGAAAATAGAATACGAGTTCTATCGGAGGATACAAAAGTTCGAAGTGGCCAAGGCTTTGAAAAGGATGAAACCGGGTAAGGCCTTAGGACCTGATGGCATCCCTATTGAAGTATGAAGAAGCCTAGGTGACTTGGGGGTGACTTGGTTGACAAAATTGTTCAACAAGATTATTTTATCTAGGAGGATGCATGACGAATGGAGGAGGAGCACCTTAGTACCTATTTACAAGAATAAGCGGGATATTCAAAGTTGCAACAACTATAGAGGTATTAAGTTGATGAGTCATACGATAAAGTTGTTGGAAAGAGTTATTGAGCATCGATTGAGGATGGTGACTACGGTGTCAGAGAAACAGTTTGGGTTCATGCCTGGGAGATCAACTATGGAAGCTATTTACCTACTAAGGAGATTGGTAGAAAGACACAGATCAACGAAGAAGGATCTTCATATGATTTTTATAGACCTGGAAAAGGCTTATGATAGGGTGCCTAGAGACATTATATGGTGGGTTTTGGAGAGGATGGAGTGACCAGAGGCTATATTGACGTGGTCAGAGACATGTATGAAGGTGCAGTCACTGCCATTAGATCACCAACAGGAGAAACGAGTGAATTTCCCATCACAGTAGGATTGCACCAAAGGTCAGCCTTGAGCCTGTACCTTTTCGCATTAGTTATGGATGAATTGACTAGGCATATTCAGGAGGATATCCCATGGTGTATGTTGTTTGCAGATGATATTGTCCTTGTAGATGAAACGGCTAGTGGTGTTAATACGAAATTAGAAATTTGGCGGGAAGCATTAGAGTCTAAGGGCTTTCGAATAAGTAGGAGTAAAACTAAGTATATGGTCTGCAAGTTTAGTGATACCAGAAGTAAGTATGAGGATAGAGTGATGATCCAAGATCAGGAGATACCAAAGAGGGACCATTTTAGGTATTTAGGCTCTATTATTAGCCAAGATGGAGAGATTGAAGATGATGTGACGCATAGGATCCAAGTGAGTGGCTTAAGTGGAGAAGCGCTACTGGTGTACTGTGTGACAAGAGGCTACCAACAAAATTGAAAGAAATTTTTTATAGAACTGCGATAAGACCAGCAATGCTTTACGGGACAAAATGTTGGCCTATTAAGAAACAACAAGTGAATAAGATAAGTGTAGCGGAAATGAGAATGTTGAGGTGGATGTGTGGTAAGACTAGACATGATAGGATTAGAAATGAAACAATTCGCGAGATGGTGGGTGTAGCACCTATAGAGGAGAAGTTAAGGGAAAATAGGTTAAGTTGGTTTGGGCATGTCTATCGTAGGCCAGCGGATGTAGTAGTTAAGAGAGTGGATATGATAGCTTTGGGTAGAAACGCACAAGGGAGGGGAAGACCCAAATTGACTTTAGATGCAGTAGTACGCAAAGATCTAAGTATACTGGGTTTAAGCGATGAAGTAGCATTTGACAGAGCTCAATGGAGAAAAAGGATTCATGTAGCCGACCCCAATTGATTGGGACATAAGGCTTGGTTTGGTTTGGTTTGGTATAGAAGTTTGAAAACGAAAAAATGAAAGAATTTATCTAGTTATATAAAAATAATATCTTTTTTTTTAAAAATGAAAAAGTCAGGATGTCACAGGATAGGCCACAAATAAGGTTAGGATTAAGGAGTTGACATTAAATGAAGTTGAATTAGCTCAGCGGCAACCACGTGAGGGTGTCTTAGGACATAGCTGAGCTAGCCAGGCTACGAATATAGCCAAGGTTAAATTATGGGACTACATGTTTGGCTTGATATAGCTCGACACATATGGGATGGGCCTAGAAAGGACCATGTCGAGCTATGTGGCATAACATCCAAGACCGCCTAAGAGCATAGGGCAGTGAAACATTCTGGAAAGATCTAGATGAGTCTCTTACATGATAAGAAGAAATCTCGAGATATAATGGATGAATTTGGGTATTCCTTATACAGTTAGGAATGCATTAAGAAGAATCCTAATACAGACCTACTTGTGCGACCATATAGGAAAGAGACCTATATGGTAAAGGATTCTATTACAAGCAGAGATCTTGTGCGTACAAAATCACTACACCTAATAGGACGATTCCTATTAGGAAAAGTTTCCTAGTTCAATAAGGAAACTAGGGTTATGAGAAGCCTTGGGCAACAAGAAACTCACATCTATAAATAAAGCATCATACCCATGAAGAAAGGTACACTATAACACTCAGTTATGCGCATTGTTCTTGGCTTAATTAAGCATTGGAGGGCCTTTGCCAATGAAAGGAAAAGGTGCTCTAACTTGTTGTTTGTCTTGCAAAATTAGGGTTCCGGCGAGGGAGCATGTGATCAAGCACATATGTGGATTTTATCCCTGTAGACTTAGGTCCTGACCCTGCACTAGCATCAGCCATAATTGGCACTCCTCGAAATTTCTCATGTTCATCATCAAGCTTGATCAAATCCAATGTTTTTTTTTTTGAAAGCTCACTACAATGATTAAAAGGACCAAAAGGAAAACACAGCATCACAATGAAACCCAAGCATCCCAACTAGGTTGCCACCCTCGGGATCGACAATCATATGCCAGCCAATGGTCCAAAAGGGAAAAACACACAAACGGGTTGGCAAGGTACCAACATAGCCAAATACAATCTAGAAAACTAGAGCTTACAAGTTGATCTGGACAACAACAGAACAAAATAAATAAACAAACATAAATGCTTAGTCTAGTTTTCTGGATACCACCCTGATGAAAACTTCCCACTATATCACCCTCTTCCATTAATTAGGATGTCATCAACATGGTAAACAATGAAGCATTAGCTTGACTATTAATAAAACCATTCTCAATCAAGTAGTCAGAAAACATGGAGAACCAGGCAAGAAGTGCTTTGTCTTAAACCATACAAAGCCTTGTTTAGCTTACAGACCTAGTTAGGATAAGAGAGATATTTGTAGCCTGGAGGTTGCCTCTTATAAACCCTTTCAATCAACGATTCTATGAAGAATAGCATTTGAAACACCAAGTTGGTGTAAAGGCCAATTATGATAAATGGACAAGCTGAGATTGTAGGTTGTTTAATGGCTTGTCTGAATGTTTCTGTAAATCAAGGCCCTTGGATTGTTGATTGCCATTAACCTTGCTTTTTGTGTAGCCATGTTGCCATTTGAGTGTCTGTTCATCTTAAAAATGCATTGGTAGTCAATTACATTAGCATGAGAAAGAGGAGGTACTAGAGTACCTTGCTTAGCTAAGTCCTCAAATTCTTCAACCATGGCTTTCTACCGAACAAATTTGTTTTTATAGATTCTGAAAAATATTGTGGTTCTATTTATGGTAGGCCTAAGGCAAGAGTTGTAATGAGAGATCATACTAGCTATTTGGATTTTATAACAGCAACTTTGGATCTTGCGATCATAGGATGAAAGTTTTGGGGAATAGGAGAAGAAGTAGGCCTAGGATTATTTATGATATCTAGCTCAAGAGATGAATAAGGTAAAACAAGAAAAGAGAGATCAATTGCAGGAAATAAAGATGAAGAAAACTTATTAGAGGGTGAAGGAGTACTACTGGATGATGAAGAAGAATTGGAAGGTGCATTTTCAACATGAGGAGTTGAAATACAAGGTGCATGAATTGTAGGAGATTCATTTGCTATATGAGGAGCAAAAACAGTAGTAAACGTAGTTGTAGTAGATATAGGAATTGAAAAGGCACTGTGAGTGTAACTCAGAGGGGCAAAAGTAGAACTAGAACCATTTATTTTAAGGAGTGACAAGAAGATATATGAAAATTAATAGTTATGTGATCAAACTCAATAAGAGGAACAATAGAAGTTGGCACATGATCAATAGGAATAGAAGATTTCTGCATAAGAGAGTGGAATGGGTAAAATCCAATTACCCTCAGAGAAGGCAGAGCACGTGCCGTTATTAGCTACCGCAAGAGGGTGAGTAGCTCAGCACCACATAGGGAATCCTTAAGCCCTGTGTCGAGCAGGGTTGACCATGAATAAGGTTAAGATAATGAAATAAATTTAAAAGTACCAGAATGTACTAGCTCGGCGTGAGTCACAAAGGGGTGTCCCTAGCACGATCGAGCTAAGTAGGCTATGAATATAGCTTAGCACCATTCTAGAATACATAATTCAGCTCGGTGAGATGAGTGAGCTATGTACGTGTCACGCCGAGCTACGTGGAATCACGGCACCGCTGTGTATAGGGCGGCGAGACATTCCAGAATATTCTTAAGCGGTTCCTTATGTGATAAGGGGCCATCCTATGGATTGAGGGATTGACATGGGAAATCCTAATGAGATTAGGAGTGTACCTGCTTAACCAAAATCCTAGACCTAATTTAATGGGTTTCCCCAAGCGCAGGGCTAAGACCGGTGTAGCAAAATACCCGGTAAGACCGAAATCGAATCCACAGGGACGGTGGAGAGTGCTCGACTAAAAACTCGGGTTGTGAGATATAAAACGGCTCTTAGGTAGCCACCCCTTATGATATGATGGGAAACTTAACTAAACTAGAGTAAATTAGGTTTTTCTTGAATTACTTAAAAGAAGGTACGGTCGTAGGGTTCCTACCACTAGTGACCAGGCCTAGACATTTCTGCTCCATTCAGTGTTCTAAAGAAAACATTTGATTTTCGAGAGAAAAAGATACCCTGAAAGATGCAAATCCCCGCGATCGCCGTTACCTAGGTATAGTGAAGAATGAGTTTTGGTCCCCCATTACCCGCGTTAGACGACTCCGACAAAGCCCGGATTCGTCCAACGAAAGTTCTTTAATAACCTAAAATTGCTTTTTCCGTTTGTAATGTGAAAAATAGGAGCAAGAACATACCTAGCCCTGGCCACAGTGTGTTAATCACCCCGTGACCATACCTATGCAACTACTCACTCATATCAACTTGAACAAATGACAATAGTATTAAACCTAGATCTAACATGCTTTCAGAATTAAAATAAAAATAGAAGATAATACCATGGATTGCTAGAAGAAAGCGCACTTGATTATCAACACTAAAATGCCATTCAAAAAGCTGGAAATCTGAAAATTTGAAGTAAACTTGAATGCTGAATTTTGAATGCTAAAAACCGTAACCGAAACTTAGAACAATAAAACCTAAGTAAAATTTCTAGAACCCTAATTCGAATTAAAAATGAGTATTTATACTAATCCCCAATTTCTAATCAAAATCTGAGACAAAATAAGATTATCCTCTGCGGAAGACCAAAACGTTGTCGTTCACTGGCCAATTAAACCTCTCGGTAGCGCTACCATGAAAATGGTGTAGCACTACTGCGTCCCTTAACTCCCCCTTTGACTGGTTGACCGCTGAACCGTTGACCCATCTAAACCCTTAAGGAGCGCTACACCACTTTTGGTGTAGCGCTCCAGAACCTTCTGTTCATTCTTGCGCCTTTTTGTGGCATTCTTGAGTGCTCCATCAAATTCCTGTAGCGTTCACGATGGGTTACGATCATGTACGATCACGTTCACGTGAAATCCACTTCAACACTTAGCCTCCTCAGCTTTCCCACTCTTGATTCTCGTGCATGCCCCTCCAACAACTCCAATTAGCGCCAAAACACCTCTTTTTCCTGCAAATCAAGCACAAAACACCAAATTCAACCACATGCACACATTAAATGGAAAATGAGGATTAAGTACACGAAAACCGCGCTAAGTCTACCCTACTTAGGCGCTCAAATGTATGGATTTCACGCGCCTATTAGTACCACATATGGGAAGAATCTTATATGGAAAGGAAGACTGCTACAAGATGAGATCTTGCATGATTTGTACCTAATAAGGAAGTCCTATTAGGTAAAGTATTCCTAAGGTAAAGTATTCCTAAAGCAAACAAGCTATCTACACTTATAAATACAATGCTATGCCCATGAAGAAAGGTACGCTGAGAATTGCTTTCATATGCATTGAGTGATTCACGAGTACAAGTACGAGATACTAACTTAGGCACCGGAGGGCCTTTGCCGACGAGAGGCAAAGGTGCTCTAATCCTTTTTTTGTCTTGCAGATTTGGGGTTGTACCAAGGAAGCATGTGATCCAGGCCTACGTGGATTTTATCCCCGTACAGAGTGGTATATGTAAATTCATCCTTAACAAATTTGACATGTCTAGAACAGTAAGCCTTATTAGAAATAGGATCATAACACCTACATCCTTTGGTTTAATCACAATATCCAAAAAATATACAAACTATAGATTTAGGAGATAATTTGTGTGGAGCATATGGTTTTAATCATGAATATATGTGTTACGATCCTATTTCTAACAAGGTATGAGAAAGAAGTAATTTGGTGAGGAATAAAGTAAAGTTTAAGGTACTCAAAAGTTCAAAGAGGTATGAGGCATTTGATTGGTTAAATAAACTGAAGTCAATAGGGCTTCAAGCTAAAACTTAGATGGTAAACCTGATTGAAGCAATAGTGTGAGAGTAGTTTCAATCAAATACATGTGTTTTCTCTCAACTGTACCATTTTGTTGAGTTGTGTTAGGACATGAGGTCTAATAAAACTAGCAGTGAGAAACTATAGAGACAAGAAGCTATTAATGAACTCCGTCCGTTGTCACTCCTAACAATTTGAATATAAGTTTTGAATAGAGTATTGACATATGATTTGAACTCAACTAGAGTGTCCTTGATGTCAGATTTATAATGTAAAGGAAAGAGCCAGCAAAATCTAATAAAATCATCTATTATAAGAAGATAATACCTACATCCTTTATAAGAAGGAATGAGTACTGGTTAGGGGTGCCAACGGTCCGGCTTGGCGTGGATTGTTATGAATTCAAGGACTAAACCAAAAGTCTACTATCCAATGTAAGACAATCCCTGTCTAAACCAAAAGTCTACGGTCCGGATCCGAAACACATTCACATTCTCAATGTAACTTTTGGAACCCATTCCCACAAAAACCTTCGCGCTCAACAAACCAAAAAGGTAATTCATCAATGAGACAAATTCTAGCCAAAACATCTCTACAAGCCTTTTGGTTAAATTTCCAAAGCCCAAGTCCATTTTCAGATTCTCCTTTTACTTGAACAAATGATGCTAGTGTTTTTTGTCTCTTAAGTTTCTGATTCTCTGGATTTTTTAGGCAGTTTACCTTGTCTTTCTTCAAGATACTAGTCCTATTCCCACTCAACCATTTATATATATAAGATAAATATTTTTAGTTAAATTCTCACAGTCCAGTTCGGTTTATCCATGGTTCTTTTATGAAAATTCATGGACCGAACCGCGAAGCACGGTTTTCTAATTTTTCAATCTGTGTCCGGACCATTAATCCACGGACCCAATCCAAAACCTATAGCTCGGTTTATAGAAAACCTCAATCTAAGGTGTAATACATAGAAAATGAAGAAAGGAAAGAACAAGACGATGAAGAAAGGAAATAACAAACCCTAACTTTTGTATTTCTCTCTCAATCGTCTCTCTCTCCTTTTTTTCTTTTAATCTGCCATGCCTCTATGCCTTATATAATCAGTTATCACACTCAAATGAAAAGAAAATACAACTGTAAATGAGATACAAATGAACTTACTCTTGCTGATAGCTGGACTCTCAACACTTACTACTTAACTGACATTACAAATTACACATGAAGCCTGTGAATGAAGCACAATTACACAAACACCCTTGCTAAGCACAAGTACACAAAGACCCTTGCTAGTGAACCCTTGCTAAGCACAAGTACACAAAGACCCTTGCTAGTGAGTCTCTTTAACACGGTTCGGTCTGGTTCGGATTCGCGGTTCACGGTTTTTTTTTTTTGATAGCCCTAGTACTGGTCTCTCCACAGGGATGGAGCTAGAGGGGGGCCAGTAGGGGCGGTCGCCCCTGCAAGGAAAAAAAACCTATAGTATTATATAGAGAAAACACAAAAAATTCCTATGAAAAAAATATTTGCCCCTGAGTAGTGAAATTTCTAGCTCCGTCCCTGTCTCTCCACACATCCATATGGACTAATTGAGAAGGGGAAGTATTCTTTGTCTCAGAAAGTGACAATTGCAATTTATGACTTTTGGCCTTGTGACAATTATTACATGAAACGGAAGGAGATTTTATTACATGTAAAATGTTCTGCTTTATTAAAGCATTGAACAGAGAAGTAATAGGATGACTAGTCTCCAATGCCAAAAGCATAGCAGAAGATATGCAGCACCAAGTAAAGAGTTTTTATTTTTTATTTTCAATAGGCAAAAAGTTTATTAAAGAAATCTTGACAAATGGTATATCAAGACGGGGAGAGAGGGAAGGGGACTCCAATCAAGGGTTGGAGAAATTTAAAATGTAATAGGGTGACTAGTTTCCTATGCCAAAAGCATAGTAGAAGATGCAACACCATGTAAAGAGTTTTTTTTTTTTTTGATAGGCAAAAAGTTTATTAAAGAAATCTTGATAAAGGGTACATCAAGATGGGAGGAGAGGGGCGGGGACTCCAACCAAGAGTTGGAGAAATTTAAAATAGCCGAAGGGACAAGCCCAAGAACTGAGGTTGCATGATGTTTGTCAAATCATTGGTAATATGTTTGTGGTTCCACAGTCAAAATACCTGTGGACGGCTGCAGATGGTTTGGTTTTGTGTTTGAAAAGATTGTGATTGTTAGAGTCGCCACCCAGATTTGAGGTCCAAACCCGAGAAACCGATTAAAAGTATGACTCGTTTGCCCATTTGAAAAAGATTTCATTGATCACGGCGGAACCAAAGATTTCTCGAATTCAGGGGTTTGGTTACGAGAGGGGAGGGGTTTTACGGCACCCCTCTTGCCCGATCCATGAACCGGTCTCTACTCGATATTTTGTGAGATTTTGAAAATATTTGAAATTTAATTCTATCCACGAAAATAGGGGAATCGGGGTGGGAATCACATAACGACAATATATACAAGAGATACGTTTCTACGGTGGATGCTCATGCACGTGATCTACATGAGTGATGATAATAACAATAAAGGAAATTACTACGAACATTTTCAAGAATAAGAAATCACAGAAACTGTACAGCAATTGCAAGAGATTATGAACATAGAACATAAGAGACTAATTTACAACCTAGATCCCAGAATAGGGATTGATCGCTCAAGGGTGATGGCTTGATCACTCAACCCTCATTCCTCTCATGCATTTTCCTTACTGGTTTTTCATGATTAATGAGGTTTTAAGACTCTTGACCACCTCAAAAACATTAAACAAACGCCATTTCACTTCAGAAATCACCAGATGATGTTAAAATCAAACCTACTTCCAAGCCAGTTTGAGCGCTCAAGGCTCATGGATTGAGCGCTCAAACTAGTTTCTGGTTTATGTGAGTTTGACCCCTTTTTATAGCTTCTTTTCTCATTCTTTGCAAGATTAAACATTAATAAAATATTTTTCATGGAGAATCAAGTGAAAACAGGTGGCTTGATCTCTTAAAGAATGATAAAAAGAGGAGAATCACCACAAATTAATAAAGGAAATGCTTGTGAATGAAAAAGAGAGAGGGATTCAGATCATAAGCATAGTAATAACAACTCACACACACCTTGTAGTTAATTTATGGTGATACTCTACAAGAACAAGACATAAATATCAAACTGCTCAAGAACAGCTTGAGCGCTCAAGTGCATGACCTTGAGCGCTTAAGCCATAATTTGGCTTTTTGGTTTTTGACCTTCAAGCAAGCTTTTGATACTTCCTTAGGATCATAAATACATAAAATAAAGATTTATGAGGTTGGACAGTCACTGTTTTGCACTCAAATATAAGATTTTCAAAGGTTTTGATGTTTGACCATCATGAAGTAGATAATCAACACTCATGCATGCACTTTTTTAGGTGAAAATGAACTGTTCTGAAAGTAATATAAACATATCTGACTATTTAATGACGATCAAAACCAAATGGGAACACAAAAACTAACAAAACAAAGAGATCGTCAGAAGTTGGGCTTGGCCAAGGTCGGAGGCTTGAGCGCTCAACCCCTGCTATAACTGCAGATTTTAAAAGTGTTTTTAAAAAACTTTTAGACCTTTGTGAGTTCAATGCAAGTATAAAGAACTTGTTTGAACTCACTGGTGTCCATCAGAGGGATTAAAACAGTGAATATATCACATGTTTAACTACTTTTTGAAAAAAATTATAGCTTGAACTTGATTTTGGGCTTGATGGTAGATGATTATGGACGTTTGGTTGGTATTCTGGGTAGATGAGACAATGTATGAGATTGATTGATGACCAAAGGTAGAATTTGAAGCCTGAAAGATGATTTTTGTAAGTGGTTTAGACGGTGAGTGAGTGGTTTTGTAGAGAGAGAGAGTGGTGAACGATTTTAAGGGCTGTAAGAGGGCTGGAGTGTCTGAATTGGTCACCTGGAAATCAGGGGGCAATGGCTGGTTTTTATAGGGAGTGAGTGGGAAGGAAGAGAGGAGAAAGAGAGAGAGTGGGTTTTGTACTTGAAATGGGTTAGGAGTAACTTTAGGAGTAGATTAGGGCAATGTAGGATGTATTATACATGTACAAGACGTATATAGGTGGTTAGACGCTCCTCCCTGCATGAAATCTCATGATGAGATACTCGCAAGATTCCTGACTGGGATTAGATTGAGTGCTCAAGGTGGAATTTTGGATTTTGAGCGCTCAAGGTCCAGGGTTTGAGCGCTCAAGATTACTGGTGGCAGGTTGACGGTTTTGCTTGGTTTGATGATGCTTGGGTTGATTCGGGTTGTTTTGATTGTTTGGGTAATGTTTGGTTGGTTTTAATCAAGTTCAAGCCGTTTTCACTAGTTTCGGGTAGTCGTAATTGGTCCGTTTCATCATCGGGAATGCTCGAGCACATCCTGGGTTCAAAATCGAGGTGTCTACAATACCACTACTGTAGTGATGAAGAAGATTGTAAGCCAAAAGTTCCAGGAGTATTTTGGGCAATAACAGACCCATGATAATTTGAAATTGAGTTTGAAAATTTGCATCACGAGCCTGAGGAAATGCAGTACTACCACCAACAATATTAGACTGAGGACGACTCTCAAGAACACCACAATACCCGACACCTTGTCCAACTCCTTTACTGACCCTTGTCCAATATGTCCAACTTGACCAACTGAATCTGTATATTTTAAAGGTTGATGAAAACCTTCACCAAAATAAGAGTTGTAGCCTTAAGAAGAGCCAGTAGGCCCAGTAGAATTAAATGGACTGGGATAACCAAAATAAAAGGAACCATTCCTCCGTGACGGTGCAAAAATAAGAGTGGAATGATAGTTAAAAGTCGGTCTGTAATAGCAAAAGTTGTAGAACGATTATACTTTCCGCAAATATCGCCAGGTTCCTTTACCGTCCCTTGTGCAATATGTCCAACTTGACCAACTGAATGTGTATTTTAAAGGTTACGGAAATCCTTGACCAAAATAAGAATTGTAGCCAAAGAAGAGCCAGTAAGTCCAGTAGAATTAAATGGACTGGGATAACCAGAATAAAAGGAACTATTCCTCCGTGACAATGCAAAATTAGAGTAGAATGATAGTTAAAAGTCGGTCTGTAATAGCAAAAGTTTGTAGAATGATTGATCTTTCAAAAAAATCGCAAGGTTATCCTGGAAACCTTGAGCTAGCCTCAACCACTTTTACCTCGATTGAAACCTTGAGAATCAAATTGCATGAGGGAAAGATTGAGTTACCATACCAGTTTGAGACACACCAACTCGCCATACCAGTTTGAGACACACCAGGCATAACATTTTGAGTTCCATTATGTGATATCACAGGTTGAGAAATTTTTTGTTGAGGCATAATAGTAGAAGAACGCATATGAAAATGTGACTGTGAGCTCAATTGTATATAATTTGATGGTTGAGATAAAGTATGTTGTGAACCACAACTCTATAGATTCTCTAAAAATAGAAGTTGGATCAACTTAAGAAGAAGAATCCTTATCTGCTTCTAACTCTTCACCATTCGACATTGCAACTAACTCATCAAATTTGACTTTACCAACACCTTTTATCCTGATAGCAGTCTTAAAACCACAAAATTCTTGAGACAAGCAATTTTCGGTATGAAAAACCAAATCCTCATCATTCATAGGATTTCCAGCAGTAACAAGTTTTTGAGAATAGTCTTTAATTGTGTCAATATAGGTTTCCGTAGAAGTAGATTTGTTAATATTATAGAGCTTTCCTTTAAGATCATGGCGGTAAAGGGATAAGGTGGTTGTAGCAGTATAAGGTAGTGCAAAAATAGTGGTCATGAGTCATGGTTGGTGGTGTTGGTATGTTGGTAGTGGAGAATTGGTGGTGGTTGTAGCAGAGGTAGTGATGATTATGATGAGGACGAGTGGTGGGTTGTTGCGGTGGTGAACCATGGTTGTAGAGGTGGAAGGTGGCTGAGAATTGTTCGATGTTGTATTGGGGATAGTGGTTGAAAGATGCAGGTCGTTTTGGTTGTATTATGGTTGTGGGTTTAACAGTGCAAGTTAAATTAACAAAGTGCAAGTTAAATTAACAAGGCTGGCTCAAGCCCTAGGCCTTTCCAAAACACAAAATTTTAGGGGAACTATTACAAATTTTTTTGATATTAGGCTTGACTAACGGTCTTTTTTACCCAATAAAAAAAAGAAAGAAAAGAAAATGCCCAAAAAAGGCTTGAACTTATTCTGCTTTGGTTGCCAGCTATACGTTTGTCATGAAACTAAACTTAAGGGACGTCTGCACAAGCTCACGAATTGAGCCAGTGGTCTTTGTTATGCATTTATAGCCCTTTGTTTGCCTTCACCTCTTCCTCCCCACCGACGTGGGATTCGTTTGAAGCATTGAAGGCGTCTTTTTGAAGAATGCTGGGTTACTTTGCTCGTCTTTCACTCCAAAACATGAGGGAAATATATGCAATTCTGATATTTTCGCATATATTTGTATGCCTTTCATATTTTTATTTTGGTTATTTTATACTCCTTCCGTCCCTTTTTAAATGTGTTACTTGGGATTCTGTGTCATTTTCAACGGCTTATAACTTTTAATGTGAACCTCAAAACATATGCATTATGGATCTTGTTTGATAGATCTTAATTATTTCTATTATACAAAATTTTCAAAATCATAAAAACTATTATAAATTAAAAGTTATAAGCCGTTGAAAATGGCACAGAATCCCAAGTAACACATTTAAAAAGGGACGGAGGGAGTAGTATTATTAATATTTTTATATAATTATGATGTCACGGTTCAATTCCGGCTAGACCATACTTCAACCAGTCCACTTACTGGTCCGATTTTCTAACATTGCTCTTTAAGGGCACAATTTTAAGATTAGTCCTTCTAGGCCATGTTGATACTGTAATCTGGTGGCAGTAGTAATAGAGGGTTACGAGTACTGATAAGCTAATTCTGTATTAAGTAAAGCTAAAGGAATCTAGGATCTTAAATTTTAAAATTAGCCTATATTTACGAGCTAGGGATCTAAGTTTTGAACAACATAAATTGAGATTATCAAATTAACCTACTTATGTAATTTCTTATTGGTAAATATATTAATTTAAGTGTTAAGTTGTGTTATCAAACAACTCCTCTCTTTCACTGGTCAACACTATTTTTCTATGTTTGTTTCTAAATTAAGATCCGGTTTGGGGCAATGATAACGGGGACAGTTGACCATCATGTTTTGTAAAAATTGTACAATTGTACAGATTTTGCACAGATTTGTGGGGAGACCCACTTTTGAGTCCTACACGGAAAATTCGAACCATTGGTTAATCTCAAAATAATTTTTCATGGGGCAACGCGAGAAATTATCTCGATCCTATGTGCTCAAGTTGATGATACAAAACTCACCCATTTAATTCAAAACAAAATTAGCTGTTGTTTTGGGTTGAGTTGTGGACTAGGTCGCTCCTTTTAAGATTTTTTGTGGCTCCGCCCTCACTGTCAAATGTTGTATTCTGAGTTGTGTACTAGGTCACTCTCTTTAAGATTTTTCGTGGCTCCGCCCTCACTGTGCTAGTAGTAATAGTCACGCTGTCCCCAGGATAAAACAACCCAGAATACAGCATCTGTCTCGATCTTCCTTGCACAAAAGAACACCGGAAAATCAAATCGCAATCAACCTTCTTGCTCTCTGAATTTTGTAAACGAAAATATTTTTTTCAGTGTGTTAAATGGCTGGAAAACAGCTCCCTTTTATAGGCAATCTACTGTAATTTACTAAAAAAACATTTGCACTAAGAAAAAATCTTTATCGGTGCAAGCTCTAAATAGGGGGGATTTACACCCCCTGCACGCAAGGTTCGCAACGCGTACCCAGTTAACTAGCTAACGAATTGGGTTCCCAAATTGGCTTTGACCTTGGCCCATTTTGTGTTTGCGTGAGGCATCTGTTGGGCCTAGTTGATTAATAGTAGTCAATAAGGCCTTCACACAGATAAGGAGCAAAAATGTTTTGTTGCTAGCTAATGTGGGACAAAGTGTTTTGAAGAACCTTTTGAAAAATACACATGCCCAACAATTTATTTGTTTCGTTAGAATATAATCGGAAGAGAATAATACATTGCATTTTGTAGTTACAACAAAATCATATATTTATACAAGAGATGGAGTACAGGGACCAAAGAAAATTGAAAAATGAGGTGGACTGGGAAAAGGGAATGTCCCAATTATGAAAATTTAATGGAATCAATCATGTCATGAAGACACTAACTAACTAAAATAACATGATTGGAAATAAATAATAGGATAGATAGGGAAAAAAAAAAAAAGGTCGTTTGACTACCTCATGAATTGCTTACTTGAATAAATGTATTGGTGGATAAAGCACATAAGTAAAATAATAAGCACCTAAGAGTTTATTTTGCGATAAATACAGAATAAACAACAGTTACCAAATGCACCCTCGTTTTCCAATTTTTTTCCTGTCTGTATACAATCTCGTATCCTTATACTTCTCCATTAAAAGATACAGTAATTTTGTTGTCCAAACAATTCATGCCATTTCTTCATCAAAATTATGAATGAAGTTTTTGGATAATTTTTTTTTTTTTGTTATTTTCTTTGATAAATAGAAGAAACACTTAAAAATGAATCTTTTTGGTTGACCTCTCCTTTATTTGTGGGATAAGCTTTTTTGAATTTGTTTAACAGTACTAAGCAAAATTCTATCAATTTAATAATGATTTGTGAGATTCATTTTCCAAAACTCTATTTATATTTAGAAGCAAATTGTCATGATCCATTACAATAATAGTTAAAATTAATATTAAAAAAAATTCAACACAACAGTTATTTGTAACACGTGCCTCCCTCACAGTAGTTGGGGACTACACATAGATAGAACCCAAATCATATAACAAGGCGTGTCATAACTCACCGAGTAATATCGAAAACATTTTTTGATAGAAATTTACATTAATTATGTGCACTTAAAATCTCTTGCATAGCACATGTTTGATGCTAGTTTTGTGTATTTATATGAAAAATAACAGCATTTGGGAGCTCCAAAAAATATATGAATTTAGAGGCTAGATGCAATCGCATCCTCAGTGTATTCCCAAAGAAATTGCATGCAAGTATAACATGAGATAATATTTTACTAGTAAAAGCATTCCATTGTTGTCGTAATAAATTAAGTAACAAGTTTTTTTTTTTTTAAACACGTCAAGAAATTTCATAGCACAACCATGCGACACCAATTACATCAAAAATAGGAATGAAACCAAATCTACTAACAAATGAAACAAGCACGGCATTAGGCTAACACAGGCCACCGACTCCTAGACACACCTATCAGAGCAGATCCGACACCTACAGGACGGGATGATGAATCCGCTCAAAAGTCAGCAGAAGAGAACCCGAAAAGGGAACTCATCTCAAACCCTAAACACATTACAACACTAGCAATCGAAAGATAAATCCAAGGACTAGAAAATCACAAAAGGCTTAACGCCATCAACAATTGGCGGTGAAGAAAACCTCCATAGTATAGCCATCCCAACGCTGCCGTGAGTGGATAAAAAAGTACGAGAACCTCCACTGTCACGCAAGGCTCTGGACGTGGGTATGCCTCATTGGACATAGGCGGCCCCCCACGTCCACGGTGGCCATGACTTCCAGTCCCCGATCGAGCAAGAAAAACAAGAAAATAAAACCAAGCACAACTACAACAGATTTAAGTAAAGCCTACCAAAACCAACAAACTAAAGCTAAAAGGACTAATCAAACAAAATAACGCTGAAACAACACAAAGCCCAATATTGAGTCCCAAGTTGACTCCGAGCGTGACTGAGTTGAGATAAGTCACTACTCCAGGTAAAGAACAGAGCTCCAAAACTCGCCGCTGCCATCATGATCTGAAGCTTATTCACCAGAGGGTGCCAAGGCCGCCATAATATCACCGTCCGGCCTTGACACAAAGCCCAACAAGTCAGATGGGAGGAAAAGCAAGTGGATTGGAGGCAGAGGAGAGGGGTAGCACTATGTCAAGGGGCTGTGGGTGAGGGGTAGAGGCGGTGGTGGTGAGCTGATTTGTGGGGTGGAGGCTGCAGTGGTGATAGGATGGTGGGAAGGCTATTAAGGGCGGGAGGGGGGAGATGAGGTGCAAGGACGGCAGCCCCACCTCCCCCAAGACTTTTGCATGCTCAAGTCTAGTCTATTAATAATCAGGCTTCATTTAATATTCTCAAACCCTACCTAAATTAAATTTTTCCATCCTTTTTTAAATGATAGCTTTGGGAAACGTGTATTTTTGTCAACGTTAAAAAATGTACTTCCGTAGAATGTTTTAATTTTCGTTTTCCACCAAATTAAAGTACTCAATGAGCACTTTAGTTTGGTATTAAAAAAATTATATAAAGAAACATGTTTTTTAGGTGTTTGAAATTACACATATTCCGATAGGGATGACTTAAAAAGGGATGGAGGGAGTATTTTCTAAGCCTGTCCGTTCAACAAGTCCATTTATTTTTCTAAAGCATAGTATCACAAACCTAAATTAATCAACCATGATGATCACAAATTAAAATTCACAACTATGAGGTTAAGTTCTAAGTTGCCAATGAAAAAAAAAGGGTCAAAGTTCTAAAGTCTCAAAACTATTAAAAGCAAACTCATAAACTATGTGGTTCTAATAGTAGTGCTCAAAAAGTTGGAACTCTCCAACATCCATGAAGGTTGAACATGCCAAAACTTCTCTCATATATCTCTCTCTTTTAAAATCACACTTCTTTAATAAGAGTTTTTTTTATTGAAGAGCAATAAGACAAAGTTGAAATTTACTCTTGAATAAAAGGTGATGCACCACTTCAAGAAAGAAAAACCCTAAGTAACTAGGACTTATACCGGCTACACACACACACACATCCTATTAAAATTAGAATATTTTAGTTGTGTCGGGTTGGGACTCAAGCAATTTCCAAACCCAGCTCATTTAGTAAATAGGTTTAAAATCCCAACCCAACCCAATTCTATGTCACTAAATATTTATCTCGAACCCTAAAAAAAGGGGACCAAAATGGGCGGACTACCACGTCTTTTTTCACCCCTAATTTGGAGCCATTGAAATTGAACGTGGTCATCCTCGAGTTGAATTTTGCACCTCAATTCCCCTGTAGCTAAATTTTGGTATACCCGTGTACCAAGTGAATTGTACTCATAAAAAATATATTTCTTATATTTAAATTATTATTATTCTTGTACAAGTAAAATATTTCCCAAATTATACTGTTGTTGTTGCATATGTTGCATACTCCCTCTATCCCAAATTTCTTGTCTAGAGTTGCATTATTCATAGCACCTCAAAAAATTGTTTATACTTTTAAATGTATAATGTTATATATATTCAATATCAATCCCGTATGATAGTTCTTGATGAGTTTTATCAAACAAAGTTTTCAAAATTGTAAAAAACATTATAGATTGAAAAATATAAGTAATTAAAAATTGGCACGCATGCTCATCAGTGGACAAGAAATTGGGAAGGAGAAAAGTACATTTTTTTTCTATGGAGTTTAAATGTAAATACTAAAATCAATGACATAATCAACTTATGACTATTTTTCATTTTGAAGGGAAGAACAATGAACTTTTGCAATCAAACATAAATAACATCGTTTTTAATATTGATTTAACAAAATGACAAAAAACACCCACTCTCTTTATTTTGGACATAAATACCCATATCTCTCACACACAAAAAAAAATTCAAACCCTCTCTCTCACTCTCTTTCATCCTTCTTTCCCAAACTTGGGCGAAGCTTTCCTCCACATTGATTCCTTCTAACGTCCATATCCACTAGTTTTTCCAAAAGCATCTCTCCTTGAGGAATGACCGCTAGGTGCCGCGCCCGACTGGTGAATTGGCTGCAACTAGAGAAAGTGAAGTACATCGTCTCCAAGATCAAGAGCAACATTGGAAGGATTGCGAGGGATTAGAGCTTGAACGATGACAAACGAAGGCGAAATGTGGCAGTTTGTTAGAGTTGGGTTCCATGTTTTTGAAGTGTCAAATAATCATCAAGCTAAGGTTGCCATGGGCATGAAGTTTTAAGATTAGTGAGATTTCACTAACTTTTTTTTATTAATGAGATTTCATTAAAAAAAAAAAAAAAACGTCATCATTTTACTGACCATAGTTAGCTTTGATTAAGAAATGGATAATGAAAGGAGTATGAAATTCCTTCCTCGAGTCACAAAATTAAATTAACTTGAATAATGGAAAACAGTCAATCGTGTACAAACTGGAAAAATAATCAATCACACACGACACAAAGATTTACGTGGGAAAACCCAAAACGGGAAAAAAAACACGGGAAGGAATCATGCACTATAATCATTATGTGAATACTAGAGATCTTACTTAGTGTTCGTGTATCCTCACCACGAAGCCTAAAACCTATTTGTCGAATCCATGTTAATCACACCTTTGCATGATTGCCGAATCTTGAATCCTCAAGCCTTCCCATTGATTGTCTCTCGAACTCCACGAAAGTACTTTGTTCTGAAGAAAAGTATTGTTGATGTAAGAACACCCCTTGAAGATGATTTTGAGAATCAAAGATCCATTCAATCTTTGTAGTTTCTTTGCAGTGCACAAAACCCTAGCTGCCGAAAGAGATGGATGATGGAACAAAGTGTGCTAGGGTTATACGGCCACCAAAATAATGATTTTCGACCTAATATATGATATATATATATATACACACACACACACACACACACACACAGAGAGAGAGAGAGAGCAATGGTGAGAAATAATCTAGTGTGGTCGTTGCTTCATAAAACGCTTGATTTGCTTCAGTAAAAACTTTTTGCTTGAGTAAAATAATTCTGCTTCAAAATCTTCTAAGTGATGAAGACCGATGTTGCTTGGAGTGATTCCCACCATCAAAAGACTTGACTAACAACTACCGCACTCATGTGGAAAACGAAAAAATACAAAATGTGAGATTCCTTTCCACATCCTAAAATAGATGCTCTAAAAGATAAAAAATAATAATTTGAATAGAAAAGAGTACAACTTGATAAAAAGGGAATACATACAAATGTGTATTTTGGTCATGAACGTGCCAACCCAAAAGGAAACTCAGCTTATGGAGCTTATAGAGTATGATTAAATAGTTTCGAGACGAAACGGGCACAGTACTGCTTCATTCAGTCAGTTAAGTCATTCTATAGAGAGCTCCATAGTACTGAAGAAGTGCTCCACAACGTAACAGTGAGCATTTCATGATCAGATCCAACAATTAGAGACCATTTGCAATCCAATTTTGAATGAGTTGTGTGGTCTCCATATTATAATGTTCCGATTTTTGTATATATTTAGTAGTCTGTTAATGAATTTTAATCAAAAGAATCAATCAGCAACTACAATGGGAGACGTGGGCTCTTGATCTATAGGAAATTATAACTTTAAAAATTAGTGAAATGTCATTGATTTTTTGAAATAGAATTTATGCTTTCCTTTCCTTTCGGATGGTGAGAAATAATCATAGTTAGTGAGGTTTCATTGGTTCTCACAGTGCCCAGAAAAGAGGATGACGGAGCAAAAGGGTTACTAGAAGGAGTACCCCACCAGCATGAGGGATAGTTCGTCTAGCTGAAGAGACAAGGCCACTTTGGAGACCCGTTCTTTTCACAGCATTTACACGGTTTTTAACGTACCAATTTACAAAATGTTGTACAGACTCAGAGCTAAGCCACGGTTTCGTGAACCTCCAAAAATGACTGGAAATCCAAAAAGGCGGAGAGCAACAAACAAGAAATGCAGTTATCACCGAAACTGGGGACCCATGACAGAAGACTGCTTCGAGTATAAGAAGTTCCTGGATGAGAAGGCAGCTGAAGGCCTCCTTAATGAATACGTAGCAGAAAGAAAGAAACATCACACAGCCCCAGCCGAGGAAGTGGATTGTTTAACAAAACCCAAGGATCTGATCCAAATGATACAGGGCCACGCAGCCTTTGTACACCGAAAGTGAGATCAGATATGTACAAAGGCAGAATGAGCATGGAAAGCACGTGTACAAGCTGGGTGTGAAAAGGCCCAGGGAAGAAGAGATCACGGTGCAATCAATCACGTTCACGGACAAAGACCTGGTCGGAGTAACACTGCCGCACAATGACGCTCTGGTCGTTACCTTACGACTAGGGGAATACGATGTTGAGAAAATATTGGTGGACCAGGGGAGCTGCACAAAAATCCTTTATTACGACACTTTTAGGAAGATGGAGTTGCCCAGGACGAACTTAGAAAAGAGTCAGACTCCTCTGATCGGGTTCGAGTCACAACCGGTCTGGCCCATGGGAAAGGTGACGTTGCTAATACGAGCAGGGTCCGTAGTGTTGAAAACAGAGTTCCTGGTTGTTGATGTCCCATCTTCCTACAACGCCATCATTGGCAGGACATGGCTGCACAGAATGAAGGCAATTTCATCAACCTACCATCAGATGATAAAATTCCCGGGGACAAAAGGCATTGAGCACATCAAAGGAAACCAGAAAATGGAAAATTAGTGTTTAGTCTCAACGATCAACAAAGCCCCAAAGGCACATCTCGTTCAGTCTGTTGAAGTATCCGATCAAGATACATTAAAAGATGTTGGAGGGATCCCAGCCCTAAGAACTGTGGAAGGATTGAAAAGGGTTCAGCTCGACAACCTAGATCCAGAAAGGTACTTTCTGGTAGGAGAAAAGCTTGATGAGAAGGAGAAAGAAGAGCTTGAACATTTCCTTAAACAGCACGTTGATATGTTTTCCTGGACGGCCCAAGAGATGTCAGGCATTGATCCCAATATAATTTGTCATCATTTAAATGTAGACCCCCAGCACAAGCCAGTAGTCCAAAAGGTTGGCTCCTCAGCATGCCGAAGCAATCAATGAAGAGGTTGATCGTCTCTTAGAAGCCAAAGCAATCAGGGAAGTGAATTACCCTGAATGGTTGTCCAATACGGTTGTAGTCAAGAAGAAGAATGGGAATGCAGCAGTCCCTACCTGCTTTGCGTGCATCCCACGGTGGTACAGAAGTTCTTACACAAGATACACATCGGGATATGCAGCAAACATGCGGGAGGGAGATCGATAGCACATAAGGCAATAACCTAGGGGTACTGGTCGCCATACATGCAGGAATATGTGAAGGTGTTCGTCAGAAGCTGTGAAAAGTGTCAATAGTTCAAACCAATAATCTGGACACCGACAGAAGACCTGCAACCACTCACCAGCCCATGGCCATTCGCTCAATAGGGGCTCGACATCATAGGGCCCCTACCCATGGCAACGGTCAAAAGGAAGTTCTTGCTGATGGGGACAGATTACTACACCAAGTGGATCGAAGCAAAATCGCTTGCTAAGATCACAGAGAATAATGTTGAAAAATTTGTCTGGCAGAACATCATAACAAGGTTTGGGGTGCCCTACTGCATAATTTCGGATAACGGAGCGCAATTCGGGCCAAAGTTTGAAGCTTTCTGAGCCCAACATGGGATATGAAACTACTACTTAAAACCAGCGTATCCTCAAAGTAATGGATAGGCGGAGGCCTCTAACAAAGCAATCTTCAAAGGAATCAAACGAAGATTGGAGAAAAAGAAGGGAAACTGGCCTGAAGAACTCCTAATAGTGTTATGGGCATTTAGGACCATCCCAAGACGATCAACGGGAGAGACTCCATACTCCTTGGCCTACAGTACTGAGGCCGTCATCCCCATCGAAGTGGGGCTACCAACAAACAGAACAGCATTGGTAGAGGCTGGTGGGAACAACCAAGCTTTGGTAACAAATTTGGATCTTGCAAAGGAACGCGAGAAAGAGCTCTGGTTACATTGTCAACCTACCAGCAGCAGCTTTGGAGGACTTACAACAAGAGGGTCCACCCCCGTGAATTTGGAATAGGGGACCTCGTGATGAGGAAAGTGGTAGGGAATACCAAAAAGGCATCAGACAAAAAGCTCGGACCAAACTGGGAAGGGCCCTACAAAGTGGTTGGCTTGGCAGTGGTCGGAGCATACAGACTTATAGATCTAGACAGGAATCCGGTTCCCTGCCCTTGGAATATCCAGAATCTGATGAAGTTTTTTCCTTAAAATTATCTTTTTTCTTTGAATAATGCTTTGAAAGGCAGAGTAAGTTTTTCATTATGAAATTTTCTTGGAATAATGCCCTAAAAGGCAAAAAGCGATCTTTTTTTCCTTTATTTACGAGTAAAATAGAGAAACTGTCATGATTACGAATAAAGTCATCCACTTATTGACTTGCAAATCTGTGCATTACTTTACTTTGAGTAAATATGGGCCTTGACTGAATGAACAAATCCCATATTGGGGGCATGATATACCTTCAATCTGTCATAATGCAGCAAATATAGGCTCGTCCACGGTTAGGCGCGAATATGCCTATAAATTGTCCATGGTTAGGCGCAAACATGCCTAGACCTTGCAGCGAATATTGCACCTCGTGGCCTTGTCCACAGTTAGGCGCGCATATGCCTATAAATTGTCCATGGTTAGGCGCGAACATGCCTAGACCTCGCAGCGAATATTGCACCCCATGGCCTCGTCCACGGTTAAGGCGCGAATATACCTATAAAGTGTTGCATAGGCAAATGCAACTAGAACATTCAGAGTTAATGTAGAGCAAAAAAAAAAAGACTCCAAGTCATGTCAACGATCAACTCAGAGTTCAGCCCACCAAACCCCATGAAGGGTGTAATTACTGTAGTTCCAAAAACAAGACCACGCAGGGCCAGCTTGTCCAAATAGCCACGTAAGGCATGGGACCAAAAATCGCGTTAAACTACCAAAACAAAAGTCAAGAATGTCAAGAGTTATGATTAAAACGGATCAAACAGGCACATGGCCTCTTCACTGGGCCTTATGGACCTTAGTGGCAGAAATGTTACCTGATTCTTCAACAACACCAGAGGAGGGGTGCTCAACCCGCTGCTCGTCAGTAACGGGTATGTTGCCACTAGCTTCCTTCTAGCTAGGGTTAACATCTGCACTTTGGTTTAGCACAACAGCATGCTGGGGAGCAACATCCCTATGTCTGGGCATTCAATCTCTGTCCAAATCGCATCTCGCCTGTCCACGTTCTTCTTGGTCAAACACGCCTTCCATCCTCTAGCAAAAAACAAGTCATCGAACTACGGCATCTGTGCTTTGAACTTCACCTTTGTATCATTCACTCCCTGATTGTAGGCCTGGTCAGAAGACGCCTGGGCACCAGCCAATTTCAGCCTCCAATTGGGCCTTGCTCCTCTGAGCGTATGATAGCTCAGTCTCCAAGAGCCCAAGTCTGGTCATGGCATCACTAAAGTTATGATCTGATTCACCAATGCAATGCTTCAATGAAGCTAGGTCTTCCTTCAACTTCTCATTTTCATGGGTCATCAACTGATTGGCATTGATCAAGCGATTTGCAGTGACCTTCAACTCGTCATTCTCAGTCCTCAACTGCATGTTGGCTCTGGTGATTGTCTTGTTATCCTTGGCAGCACGGTCGCAAGCGACATACATGAGTTGCATAGACTGTAGCTCGCCACAAACATCCAACAAAACAACATGTCAAAGAGAAGGAATCCTTAACCAAAAATTCCATAAGAATAAAACAACAAAGCTCGTACCTTGATGTGGTGTTGAAAGCCACTTTTCAGGAGCTTAAAATAACTGGATCCGGCCTCTCTCTCATCATCCCCAGGAAGCAAAATAGCTCGTCCCACGGCCAGAGTAACTTCAGCATTATCGCAACTATCAGTAGAAAGGACAGGCTGGGTGCCACAACTTAGAGGAGGATTCCAAACGGCCATCTCAGATTCTGGATCAGGGGTTGGAGGCGGTGGCTGAGCAAAAGAGCTCCTGGTAGTACGGCGACGCTACTGAGGGGGATTTGGAACAAGAAACGATTCTTCTCTAGACCTCTTCTCCAGGGCATCATCAGGTTCCCTTTATTCTGGAGGAGGAGAAGGGAGACGAGCAGAAGAAGAAGCTCTCACAGGATCAAAAAACTAGTCAGGGGACTCATCATCATCAAGGGTTATAAAATCTAAAAAATCAAGTACCACTCTCGGCATGGCTGAAACAGGGATTGATCTCTCACAGGAACACTGCTATTACTCTCTCTCCAAACAAATCACTGTAAATATTTTCACAAGACAAGTCAAGTCCAAGATAATTGTTTTTACGAGAAGCGTGGATTACTTGATTACGAAGAAAAAGCTTCTGAGTAAGAGAACGTCTTACCCCAATACGACCTCTTCCCTTATGCAAATTCTGGATAGAAGTAGAAGCCTTACTTACACGGACACCACCACGATAGGAAGGAATGTACTTCAACAAAACATGTGCAGCCCTACCAAGTCCTTCTAGGTCAATCCCCCTGATGCCCAGAAACTTGAGTGCTCTCTCAATATCAAGAAGGTGGACACCGTTGTGCACCACTAAGTGACCCTCATTGATATTCTCCCTTGCAGAAGCAGAAAAAGCAGACACAATGAGCAACTACGTAGAAGCTATTAAAGTGAAGAAATTGACAAAGAAAAAAAAAGGGGAGGAGAACCGACGTGTACGCCCAAAAATATGGGGGCACGGAGGCCCCACGACATTGCCACCATTGTCCCTGGGCAAGAAATTTCCAGTCACAATAAAAAAAATCATCATTCTCCCCATGATAGGAATTAGGGAGGTCGGTCACTAGATGACACTCTTTGTCCCAGATCTTGAGGTAGTAGGTCCCATGGGTGGTGGGGCAAACACTATAAAGATGGCGGATGTCATACCATCCCAAGTTCGTGCCCAATAGTCTATTTAGGGCCACCACTCTCATAACCACATGATAGAAGTTAGGACAGAGTTGGAGAGGGGTCAGGCGAGAGATGTTCTAGATCTCAACTAACAAAGGGTGTAAAGGAAACCTAACACCACCCTCAACAATGGCCAAAAGGGGAACGTGGATCTTGTCCTCAATTTGGTCATGGGTAACAGTACCAGAAGGAGCCAGGGCTAGATTAACATCATCGGGGACCTCATAACAACGGTAGAAGGCCTCTATATGGGCTTCATTATCACAGAGACTCCTAAATCTACCCATGGCAGAAAATGACGTAGGTACAAGAAAACCCTAAAGCAACTGTGCAAGAAGAGCGGAAAAAGGTTACGAGAAATTTACAAGAAACCGGGGACGACCGGAGAAGACGTTTTCTGGTGCAAGGGGAGTCGAAGGAAAGAACAACTTAGAAAGCTCAAGGGTAATGGAACTCACAATGGAACAACTCTCTCTCTCTCTCTCTCTCACTCAAAAAGCAATGCAAATATGGAAAGAAGGAAGAGGGAGGTTAAGGAAACGTCTTATATCTTCTCAAATTCAAACTGGAACTCGCCGTCGTCATCTAAAATGATGGCATTTTGATTCCTCATGCCTTTCCACGAAAAGGTGGAGAAATGTCAAATCGGTAATTAAAAGGGTGCAATGATTCAAGTCACCTGAGGGATGAAAAGGTGCTTTGGGGGTTACGCTCCAATAGACTTATCGTTTGGGAATACTGCGCAACAACTGACGCGTGGCAACCTTGCCAGTATGAAGCAAAGCGATGATACGAAAAGGTAAACGAAGCAGTAACTGCCCGTCATATAGCTTCAGCTCGTCCTACGTGAACATGCATGGACGATCAAAAGTTGGGGAGCAATTGTGCAGGGTATTTTCCAAAGGCTACGTAAGACAAACAGAATAGCTCGTCCAGAGCTACCACGTGACATGCACAAGGAAAGAAACACATAACAATACGCCAACAACCACAAGGCCCATAATTTAATAAATCACTCAAGTCTATTTGCTCATCAGATAACGCAGAAGGGACGACCCGATACATGAGAAACCCTAGTAGCGGCCTTACCTTATAAAGATAAGGAAAGGAGAAGATATTCGAGGATATTCCCGGAATCAATTGAGCTTATGAAGATAAGCACAAACCTACCCAGAGATGGAAAGCCAGTCAACTTACTAAACAAGGAGCGAACTCCCATGTAGGGTAAAACTCTAAATGAGCAATATGCGGCCATCTTGGCAAGGATCCTTATCGTATAAGGATACAAAATCATGCAGGCGACATTGCCCAATAAGGGAGAATCCTAAGCTTGGAAGGATTTCATACAGAAGAGAATTCTGCAAGGAATGTAAATACAAACTAATCGTGTATATAAGAAAATGACTCTAAAGTACTAAAGGTATGCTTAAACCCATTCTCATACTTACACACTCGTTTGACTTATCCTCTAGTTCATCAATTGCTAACTAGGCCATCGGAGGGCCTTTGCCGCCTAGAGGCAGGGGTGCTTTGACGGTTTGCTTGTGCTACAGGATCGAGGTTGCTCCATTCGAAGAGGATTTGATCTTATAAGAGCAAGGAAATAACTTCATGAGTTTTTCCCCTCTTCCACTATTATCATACATTTTTAGGATTTTTTTTATACAAGAGAAATAATATCATTTCATCAAAGCCATAAGGCACTTACAAATTTCCATATGAATACAATGAAAAGGGTTTATAAATAATGAACGCATAAAAAGGAAGACTAACTATTAAGATCCAAACCAAGTTGAATACGCTTCTTCACACCGCCAAAATAGGTCGGTGCACATGGAGTTTATAGTCAAAACAATTAGCCTCCTAGGGTATGCATAGGCCCAAAACAAATGTAATAAACATAATCGATGGAAATAAAGTCCAAGGAGTGCAATCAACAAAGACAAATGCCAGCCCAATCGTGAGCAAATCATCTCTGGTAAATGCCAAAGTATCATCACAAACAATGGGTGCCACTCCAAGGCCCACCTACGTTGTCATGACAGGAACTGGTCACCTATAGGCGAAAACCTCGCAACCATAACGGGCAATTACACTCCAAGTGTGCTAACAAGCAAGTAGAACAAACGAATTAACCCAAAACTAAGAGGAAACTTAAAGAAATTATTACCCACCACCTACCTAACAAGTTCTGCAAAACCAAACCTATAAACCACTAGATTGAGAGGACCCACCCGGGAACCACGAACACAGCTCACATACTAAAGAAAACTCATCAAAACCCTACCTAAACTCACCCTTATTGCCCTACCGCTAACCACCAACTCTAGATCTAAAGGTGCGCAGTTTGAAACAGCTAGAAATGCCTGCCAAATAAGGGCCAGAAGCCGAAAATGCCGAAGAGACGTTTGCCTAAAAGGCAACAAAGGTTTGCCTCAATCGAAGTAGATACACCAGATAGAAAGTAGAGAAGAAGAGAGGTTGAGGACGGGTGAAGAAGGGGGGGGAGGCAGCGGCCCCCTCCCCCAAGAGGAAACCCGAGTTTTTTGCTGGAGGGGAAAAGAGGGTAGAGAGAAAGAGGGCGATGCTTAATTATGACTTTAGGTGAAGCAGAATTCCGAAGGTTTACCTGTTCAATTCAAGATTCTGGGCTTGCTACTTCTATACATTTTTAGAATGATTAGAAAGCTTTTTACTATTTTGAAAAGTTGGTAATTTTCTTAGTTGGTTTGAATTTTTTATATCGAATTAGAGCTTTTAAAAATTAGTGACATTTCACTTCTTTTTTTTGTCATTATGTTTAGTTGCAAAAGTGTTGGAAAAATATAGTGGCAATTCTAAATTCCAAAGAACAATTTCATTCTAAATAATCATAAAAGAACGGATTACAATGAAATAGAAATACTTGGACAGAAATAAACTTGACAGAAACTAAATAAGAAATACAAACAGTAGATCGAAAGCTGAGTCATGTGTAACCACACTTTCCTTAACAAAGATTTGCCGCCCACCGTGGGTGTTGTATGTTGAACCGACGTTTTCGTCCCCGGATACAACGGCTAGAACCACGACCACCGGTACACCACCACTAGAAGCCATGGCGAACTGAAACAGTGTCTGCCTCTCTCTCTCACAAAGACGAATTCTGGAGTATTTTGTTTGCTCAAAAAACTGATGATCAAAACACACAACAAAGCTTCCATTTTATAGATGAAAATGGAGCTGAAAATGAATACGGGATTAAAGAGGAGGAGCCTCCCCATTCAATAGGCAGATTGAATATCCAATTCAATTCTGTAATCTGAAACTCTTGCATTGAATCCAAATTTTGAATGGAGGAATGAATTCTATCATAATCTCCATATTCATGAGGGAGTTACCCAGCATTAATCCGCGATCATATTGAATCTGTGGGGAGGTCTCAGTTGCCTTGGGAGACCCTCCGAGTGCCCTGGTTTCATTTACAAAATTTCCAACAATCCCCCCCATGAATGAAAATTGGCAGGCACACTGACACAGAGTACAAAGTTGGCGAGAGAGAGAGGCAACAGATAATTCCTACATAGGATAGGTAGCTTTTGGCCTTGAACGTTCCCTTGTGATGGCCTATCGAGTTTACTGGCAGACTAGTGTGCGACCTCGCTTTGAATTGTTCGGCCGCCAATGTTAACTTAGACAATAGACGTCACAAAGGACTTCTCCTGACGTAGTTTAGTTCTCACTATTGGGTTCATTTCGGCCATGACATCCCCCTTCCTGGTTCTACAAGTATTTTCTCGAGAATTTTGCCAAAATTCTCACAGAAGCGGCCCCATTTCATACTCACATAGGTGACCTTCTTATAAAGGGTATCCTGCTACACCCCACTCGGCATCTCCGACGCATAAGAGTCATTAAAAATAATGCTTAACATTTTCCACTTTATAGGTTTCACTGTTCCGCATCATAAAATGGGCAAGAGATCAAATCTCCACAGTGATCATTCTCAATTACACGCATAAAGTAGTCTCATTGAACCTAGATCTTGGGATCTCCAGTCAACTAGGTTGGCTACCCCCATGATTACTATGAGCGTAGTGGCTTTAGCCCCATTCCTCTCGATGCTTTCTTAACTAGCTCTCGAGATAACCCTTTGGTTAGCGGATCCGCAATATTAGCCTTTGACCTCACATAGTCAATTGTGACAACCCCACTTGAGAGCAGTTGTTTATTGGTATTATGTCTTCGACGTATATGTCTAGACTTACCATTATAATTGGCACTCAAAGCCCAACCAATTGCAGCTTGACTATCACAGTGGATACTAATAGCTGGCACTGGTTTTGACCATCTTGGAATATCTTCCAAGAACTAACGTAGCCACTCGGCCTCTTCAGTTGCTTTATCTAAAGCAATGAATTCAGATTCTATTGTAGACCGTGCTATACACGTTTATTTAGAAGATTTCCAGGCAACTGTTGCACCACTAAGCGTGAAGACATATCCACTCTTGGATTTTGAGACCTTCATATCCGATATCCAATTAACATCACAGTACCCTTCTAGTACTACTGGATATCTGGTATAGTGCAACCCAGATCACGTGTATACCTTAAATAATGTAGTACTCTGACTATCACCTTCCAATGATCATGTCCTGGATTACTTGTGTATCTGCTTAGTCTGTTTACTGAATAGGCTATATCAGGCCTTGTACAACTCATCAAGTACATGAGGCTCTGAGAATACTCTAATTGGGACACCCCTTCACCCCCATTCTTGGATAAATGGAGACTAACGTCCATGGGGGTTCTTGCGATGCCTATATCAGACTGGTTGAACTTCTCAAGAATTTTTTCAACATAGTGTATCTGAGACAACGCAAGTCCATCATATGTTCTGGTGATCTTCACACCTAGTATCACATCTGCAAGGCCCATATCCTTCATGTCAAACTTAGAGTTCAACATATCCTTGGTAGATCGAATGACCCTGTCATTACTACCAACAATGAGCATATTATCAACACAGAGACACAAAATGACATATCCTTCATCAGTGTCCTTGACATAAACACATTTGTCACATTCATTGATGCGGAAGCCACTAGACAAAATTGCGTTGTCAAACTTCTTATGCCATTGTTTTGGAGCTTGCTTTAGACCATACAGAGATCTAACAAGCTTACAGACTTTCCTCTCTTGGTCTGGTGCGGAAAAACCATCGGGTTGTTCCATATACATTTCTTCTTCTAAATCGTCATTTAGGAAAGCTGTTTTTACATCCATCTGATGTATCTCAAGGTTTCGCAAAGCTGCGATAGCAATTATCATCCGAATGGAATTGATCCTTGAGATCGGCGAATAAGTATCAAAGTAATCTAGGCCTTTTTTTTGCCTATAGACTTTAATGACAAGCCTAGCTTTGTACTTATCTATCAACCCATCTGCTTTCATATTCCTCTTGAACATCCACTTATAGCCCAAAGGCTTACTACCAAGTGGCAGATCCATCAGTTCCCACATATGGTTCTATAGAATGGAGTCGATTTCACTTTTAATAGCCTCTTTCCACAAAGGACTTTCAGGACAGCTAACAGCTTCCTTGTAAGTCCGAGGCTCACTTTCTAACAAATAAGTTAGAAAATCTAGACCAAAGGATGTTGATGTCTTAGCACGCTTGCTGCGTCTGGGTTCAACATCACCTTCCTTTTCTTGGTCACCAATGCCATAATTAGCAGGATGCAGGGTCTGTTTCACTGAATTTCCCCAATGGATCTATACGGAAAAATGTGCTTGAAAAATGACACATTTATAGACTCCATGTAAGTGTTTTTGTGTATATCTGGTACTCTAGACTCATACACAAGGAACCGATATGTACTACTATTGTGTGCATAACCGATGAACACACAGTCAACAATCTTCGGTCCTATCTTCTCATATTTAGGAGAAAGTATTGCTACTTTAGCAAGACACCCCTACACTCACAAGTGCTTAAAGTTAGGCTTCTTACCTTTGAGCAACTCATAAGTGTTTTGTCTAACTTTTTGTGGGGCACTAAATTCAAAAGATAGTTAGCGGTCAACACCGCTTCACCCCACATGTTCTAAAGCAACCCAGAACTAACCAACATAGCATTCACCATTTCTTTCAATTTACGATTCTTGCGCTCCGCAGTTCCGTTCTGCTGAGGTGAGTAAGGTGCACTGGTTTGGTAAATAATACCGTGTTCAGCACAGTAATTACCAAATGGTGATTCAAATTCACAACCTCAGTCACTTCTCACCACCTTAATATTACTGCCAAGTTGGTTCTCCACCTCATTCTTAAAAAGAATGAACTTGTCCAACACTTCATCCTTGCTTTTTAGCAAGTACACATAGCAATCTTCCGTGCTATCATCGATAAAAGTAATGAAATACTTGTTTGTATTTGGCTTTTGGACATATTTCAGATCACACACATCAGTGTGGATAAGCCCCAACGGTTCGGTACTTTTCTTGACCGATCGAAACTAAGTTCTTGTTAACTTTGCTTCGACACAAATTTCACACTTGTGATTTGTATCAATATGAAAAGCTGGAATATAGTCCAAGTTAACTAATCTACACATAGATTCATAATTAACATGACCTAGTCTACCATGCCACAAAATGGAAGACTCAATCACATAAGCAAGTGGGGCATTTGCCTTATTAATAGTAGGGATAACAGTCATTACATTCATTTTAAATAGCCCATCAGCCATATAACCTTTCCTTACATATGATCTAGCCTTAGTCAAAATGACCCTATCTGATTCAAACACCATGCGAAAGCCATGCTTGCTAAGCACAGAGCCAGCTATCAGATTCTTGCGAATGTCTGGCACGAACAACACCTTCGTCAGGGTCAATGTCTTCCCCGAAGTCATCTTCAGGACCACTGTTCCTTCACCAACAATATCTAAGGTCGCTAAATTCCCCATAAATGGCTTCTCCCCATTTATCGGCTCAAGTGACGTGAGCATCTTCTTGTCACAGCAGATATGGCGGGTAGCCCCAGTGTCAATCCACCACTCCCATAGATTCGAGCCCACCATGTTCACCCCAGATACCATAGCTGAGAAGTTCATGTCAGAACTACCTCCTGAGGCTTTTGCAATATGTGTTTGTGGACGAGGTGGCTTCTTGCACTCAGATGCTTTATGGCCAAATTTGTCACAATTGAAGCATTTCCCTTAGAACTTCTCCTTTTGCTTCTTAGCGACACCGCCCTTTGGTCCCAAATTGACACTCTTGCCCTTTTGCTTGTCAGACCGCTTGTCATGATGGTTCTTTTTCACACCACTTGAGGAAGGATGACCATGCTCCACCATATTGGCCTTTGCCATTTCGGCCTCCTTGGCAGCCTTCTCTCTAGCCCGATTTCCTTCCGTAACATTGAGCTTGTAGAAGAGAGTCTCCAATGTCATCTCCTTGTTCTTGAACATGAGATAACTTTTGAACTTCTTCCAAGTTCCTGGAAGCTTATGGATGATAGCAACCACCAAAAATGCCTCAGGCAACATCCCTTCTACTTTGATTTCATTGATCAACATCTGGAGCTCTTGGACCTGTTCAGTCACAGGCCTTTCATCTTTAATAGTATAATCAAGGAAGTGGCCCACCATGAATTTTTTGGGCCCAGCCCCTTCAATTTTGTACTTTTTGTCCATGGACTTCCACAGTTCCTGGGCTGACTCCGCCTCATTGAACACAGAGTACAACGAGTCATCAAGAGCATTCAAGACATAGTTCTTAGCCAGATAATCAGCATTCTTCCCCTGATCCAGAGCTTGTCGCTTCTGGTTGTCTGTCTCATTTTCAACAATAACTAGGGCATCCTCAGACAAGCACCCAGCGAGATGGAGAGTGGTCAGATAAAACATCATCTTCTATTGCCATCTCTTTGAAATCAACCCCTGGACCAAACTTCCTAGGCTTATCAACATGGGACATCGGTATCGAGGGGACTCTATGCAAAGGAGTAGCAGCACTCGAGCTTCCCACATTTGGAGTCTTATTGCTCTTTCCAATTTGTCATCTTAACTTGAGAAATGACAAACCACAAATTAGTGAAACTATTTTCACAGACATGACAATAAGTATAGATTAACAATCTAAACTTAGCAACCAAACATGCTTTTGCACCCACAACGCACAAGCATACCCTGGGGGTCCGAGGGGGCTTGCCCCCTAGTGGGGGTTCTAGGGGGCTGTGACCCCTGGCGGAGTTCCTAGGGGCAGCACCCTTGACGGGGTTCCCCCTGCCCGGACGGTATACACAATTCACTGCTTAAGCGATCAAGGCAATTCATCTTTTGCCTCTACCAAGTATACCAATCCTTGTGCCAAGTTACTACACTGACCATGTAACTAAGGCTGAGTAATTAACCTTCCACTGGTTATATTACTGCAGGCAAAGCAAACGCTTAGGCTGAACTAGCCCAACCACTGGCTGTTCTTAAACCCAACACAAGGACTGCTATCACAAAGTAGAGATCTAGAGGGTGTGGCTAAGGAATGTCACTGCTTAAGCAGAGTAGGTTGCTCCAGAAGCCAAACAATCCACTGATCACAAGTTTCTGGCCGAGCAATGTCAAGGCTTAAGCCAAGTAGATTGCTCCAAAGGCCTACCAAACTTAACAGATCAAGGCCAGTTGTGCACAACTGCCTAAAGTTGTGGCTTAATTAGTGAAGTTCAATCGTGCACGATTGACTTAGGCCGTAGCCACTGATTTTTGTATCCATTTCCCACATGTGTAATCTAGTCAGATTACTATGATATCTCAGATCAGTGAGATTCTACCAATTCTTTCACAACTTCGATTTTGTTCATGCAACTCAAAAGTCAGTACCAATACAAAATTTTTTTCTGGAACTCGATTGCCAATCGATAAGAGAATCTTTGTTAAGCTTGTTGGAAAAAAAAATATTGGCGATTCGAATTCCAAAGAACAATTTCATTTAGAATAATCATACAAGAACAGATTACAATGAAACATAAATACTTGTACAGAAATAAACTTGACAGAAACTAAATAAGAAATACAAATAGTAGATCAAATGCCAAGTCGTGTGTAACCACACTCTCCTTAACAAAGATTTACCGCCTACCGTGGGTGTTGTAGGTTGAACCGACATCTTCGTCCCAGGATACAACGGCTAAAACCACGACCACCGGAACACCACCGCTGGAAGCCTTGGCGAACTGAAACAGCGTCTGCCTCTCTCTCTTATAAAGGCAAATTCTGGAGTATATTGTTTGCTCAAAAAACTGATGATCAAAACATACAACAAAGCTTCCATTTTATAGATGAAAATGGAGCTGAAAATGAATACGGGACTAAAGAGGAGGAGCCTCACCATTCAATAGGTAGAATGAATATCCAATTCAATTCTGTAATCTGAAACTCCTGCATTGAATCCGAATTTTGAATGGGGAATGAATTCTGCCATAATCTCCATATTCATGAGGGAGTTACCCAGCATTAATTTGTGATCGTATTGAATCCGTGGGAGGTCTCGGTTGCCTTGGGAGACCCTCCGAGTGCCCCGGTTTTATTCACAAAATTTCCAACAAAAAGTTCCTTTTCCTCCATTTAAAAATATAAAATGTTTTTGTGTTTATGTTCGATTACAAAAAGTTTTTTGTCCTTTCCCTTGAAAGTGTCAAATGTTTTAAATTTTTGGCTAAGTAGCGCTAATTTTATCTTCAGAAAGTGGAGGTAAAATACATGAGTTGTCAACCAATTAGAGTTATGTTCAATATATGACCACAGTTATGAAAGTGGATGTAAAATAAGTGATAAAAATATGGGGCGATATGGGGCGATATATGATTATTCACGTTTATCAATTCAAACAATTACTGTTATAGTCCTCCTATTACTATACAAATTTTCTAGTAATGACTTCCCGTAAATAAAAATATATATATTTTTTTCACTTTAAAAATCATTTTTGGGAAATCTGAACCATCCAATGATTTTGGGAAATCCAAACTGTCCAATGTGTATATTTATAATTTTGCGAAAAACTGCTTGGATCAAGCCCTTTTCCGGTATTTTTTTTATTGAAGTTTTCCCACCTGGATCCTTGAAAACACCTTCTGAACACATTGGACGGTTTGGATCGTCAAAAAAATGCTTGGATCATGAAGGTCCAGAGTCCAGATAGGAAGCGCTCCCTATATATATATATATATATATATATATATATATATATATATATATATATATATATATATATATATATATATATATATATATACGCCCACGCTCTAGTCCGGGATCCCGGAAATCCCGGACTGAAGCATTTTGAAGCCCTTCCCGATATTTTTTTGACGATCCGAGCCGTCCAATGTGTTCAAAAGGTGTTTTCCAAGTCCCACGCGAGAAATCTTCAAAAAAAAATACCGGGAAGGGCTTGATCCACGCAATTTTTTGCAAAAACTGCATATTTACAAAATTGCGTGGATCAAGCCCTTTCCGGTATTTTTTTTTTAAGATTTCTCACGTTGGCCTTGGAAAACACCTTTTGAACACATTAGATGGATCGGATCGTCAAAATTTGATCCGGAACTATGAGATCCGGACCCAATGGTCCTGGACTAGAGAGTTCCTCTATATATATATATATATTATATGCACAATAGGGATCCCTTAAATGGGTGTTTTGCCGATTTTTGTTTCAAGCTGTTGGATGATTAGCAAACTCGCGGGTTAAATGGGAAACAGGTCAGGTGAAGTTGCGGGTCATGAACCCCTTGCCCCTTCAATGCTTTTCATTTGTTTCCTTTGTTCCACACAGAAGAGAGATAAAGAGAGAGACGACTAGTGATGGCAAAAGGAGAACCAAAAAATTGATTGATTTAACTTGGGTTTGTGCTTGTTGGGGCTCTCACCTTCTTCCCTTTTCATTTTGTTCCTTCGTCGATCACACAAAAGAGAAAGAAAGAGAGAGACGACCGGCGAGCGATGGAGAAGGAGAAGACAAATGGGTAATGTTTCTCTCTCTCTCTCTCTTTCTCTCTCTCTCTCTCTCTTTCTCTTTCTCTCTCTCTCTCTCTCTTTCTCTTTCTCTCTCTCTCTCTCTCTCTCTCATTTGATTACTATCACAAATATCTAGTTTTCGATTTTGCTTAAAACCCTAGTTTTTTTTTTTCTAGATTTTTAGAAAAATTTCTTTGAAAACCAAGTCCGAGAGAGATGAACAAGGCACAGATCGAAGAAATCAAAGACCCAAAAAGCACCTACAGACGATTCAGGTAATGTTTTCCTTCTCAATAGAGTGTTTAGGATTGAAAATGCTATCTTCTGCTTGTCCATTTGCTTTCTACTAAACCTCAAGTGCATCCTAAATCCTAATACTTTTACAATCCAGACATTATGGTCTACTGAACATTTGGTAATCCTTGGATGTCAATGGAGAAAATGGTCGCTGTGGAGCTGTCCCTCAATATCCTAATGCCAAAATACTCACTTGAAAACTATCATGTTTTGTTCCAACTGTAATCGAGTCCCATTTCTGAACATGAGATTGGTTCATCTGAATAAATTGGTCTAGTGGACCGAATACAAGTAATTGAAAAAAAATTCTTCTAATATCTTATGGCCCATTAGGCTACGCACTGCAACTTTTCGAACCTCCTCTTTTACCAATGGTAAAACTAAATCACAAAGACATTTTCTCTCTCTCTCTCTCTCTCTCTCTCTCTCCAGACAATAGAATCAATAGGTTAGTAAATGTCTTTGAACACAGAATGTTAAATCACACTTTCAGATTTTGTTAAGCATTGTTAAGTCACACTGGACACTTTACCTTGTTAAGTCACACTTTCGGTGGGTAAATGCCTCAGCTTGTGCTTTGTAAGTTATAATTGTGGTTACATTTTATTGGATTGTAAGTAAAATCCAACGGCATGAAACAAAAGTCCACATAACACCCATTTAAGGGATCCCTTAGGTGATCATTATTGTGTGTGCGTGGATAGAGTCCGGTTCTCATCTGGGATAGCTACGGTCCAGGATTGTTTGGACGAGGCATTTCCTGATCAAATTTTGATGATCAGATCCGTCCAATGTGTTTAAAACATGTTTTGAAAGATTCCAACAAGAAATCATCAAAAAAAAAGACCGGGAAGGGCTTCATCAGAGTAATTTTCGATTAAATACAGTTTTATTGAAAACTGCACGGATGAAGCCCTTCCCAGGCTTCTTTTTTTACGGTTCCGATCATCAAAATTTGATCAGGAAATGAAAAGTGTGAATGGTGTGGATGGTAAGAGTAGTGGATTGGAACATTGGTGTATGTATATATATATATATATATATATATATATATATATATATATATATATATATATATAATATACGGAAAATTCCTAATCTGGGACTCTCGGAAATAAGAAAAACCATATTTTTTTTTGTTTTGCTAATTGTTTTTGGAAAAATCTGAGCTGTCCGATATTTTGAGAAGGTGTTTTCAAGGGTCCATGTACAGTTTTTGTGAAAAACTACTTGGATCAGGCCCTTCCCGGATTTTTTTTTTGAAAATTTCTCACGTGCACCCTTGAAAACACCTTTTGAACACATTTGATGGCTCGGATCATTAAAAAAATGATCGGATCATGGAGATTCAGTGTCCCGGATCCCGGACTAGAAGGGGACCCTATATATATATATCCCAATTATTAACCATTGGCACTTGGGGAATCCAACATACACCTCCCACAAAGTCACTTTGCATTACTAAATTAGTTACAGGAGTACTATGTACCCGGAAGAATTGTCTGGAAAGTGTCCCGAATTCAAAGTCGTCCTGAGATAGTTATATCAAGTTGGTAGATATAGGTTTCAAATATACAAAGCAGTGGTTATTTTCTCTTTAGCACTTATAAATGTTTTATACACTTTTTCCCATTCTATGTTTTATTTTTATGTTTTATCTTTTAGTTTTTAGGGTTTGGGAAAATGACCATAACATGGTCTTTGGGTAAAAAAATGACTAAAAGATGGTCATGGTTTGGCAAATGACCAAATCATAGTAAGGAACAAAAAAATTACATACACATGGTAATTTTTGCCTGCACTGCCTAGAATACCCTCTTTCTAATTTCCCCCCTTTTCCTTACCTCATTCCACTTCTTCTTCGTTCCAATCATAACAAAGGGAGGGAGAGAGGAGGAGCGATGCCGCCACTACCGTCTCCGACAAGCGCCACCATCACCGGCGGCAGGCCCGGGGCACACCACCATCACCGATGATAGATGAGGTTGAGAGAAAGAGTATTGGGGATTTTGAAATAAATGGACGAGCTCAAACAACTCTGTGCTTCGACCAGGTATCTGTCTTTCCCTCACGCCACTCTCTCTCTCTCTCTCTCTCTCTCTCTCACACACACACACACACACACACACAAACTAAACTTGTTTCAATTCTACGAATTTGGGGGGTTTTGTACAAAAATTAGGATTTTCCAGAAGACCAATAGATATGCTTGTCAATAATCCAATATCGCATCATGCTTATGTTGGGATTGGAAATGCAGCATCCCAGTCCCAAATATGCAGCCATAAATGTCCCCAAACTATAGAGTGAGAGCTAGAAAAGAATAATTGGCTGATGAATAAAAGTGCTTAGATATAAAGATGGAAAGATCAGCGGCATGATGACCGCTGAGATACGCAGTTAGTGAGTGGTCAACAATTGGATGAGTATATTGCTACTCATGTGTAGGTCATCGATACTTTTGAATCATCTGCCAGGTTACTCTATTTACCATTTAACATACAATGCAACTTCCTTAGGGGGAAAAAATTAAGAAAAATGGATGAATGAATTAATGGAGAAAATAGTGCCAAATTACGGCAAAGAGGCAATGTCGCAATAAGTTATGGTGAAATATTTTTCTGTGAAGTCTTAACTTAGGTTTCCAATTTCCATTGCCTATAAACTATTTCTTGCAAAGAATGGAGTTAGTCTATTTTAGTTCTTTTACTTCAGGATCTTTTCTTGTTTTACCATCCTGGGGTTGTGTGGGGGGATTCTCCACCTAATGACCTCTTCGACCGCCTGGAACAACACCGTGATGGAGGAGCCCTGATTGACCTTGCTGTGGAACGGTGGGGGCTCGTCGGAGAAGATGGCTGGGACTCCCGAGGTGCGCCGGAGGTTAGATCTGCACAAGGGAACAACCACGTTAGTGCCTAGCCCGGACGGTGGTCCGGCGAGGCACTCCGATGGCTAAGTGAGCGACGGGAAGTGTTACGAAAAATGGAGATCTAGAGAGAGGAAGTGCAGCTTAAAAGCCAAATGTAGAAAGAGAGAGAGAGGGTTTAGAGTTTACTTGGCGCTGCTCTTTTACAGAGGTGAGGAGGGGCGATGGGTAAGAATGGGCGTGCCCGTCTCCGTCCCCCGGGGAGGACTCCAGCGCCTGCCGCTATCCCCGCACTCGAAAGTGCATAGATATCCGGCCCGCCGGACTAGTGGTGCTCGCATTACCTTTTTCCATTCCCGAAGTAGTAACCTACTTCTGATAGTCCTCGCAGTGCTAGTCCTCCCTGCAGGCGTAGCCTGCGGAGTTGGTGGCCTGCCACTTGCGCAGAGCAAGTGGGGCGAGCACGTGGGATGGTCAAGATCATTAATGAGCCGCCCGGGCTGTCAGAGGTGTCTCAATCGAGTCTCCCTGACACCCGGTGCGACCGTCCTCCGTACTCGAGGCAAAAAGGTCTGGCTCGGGAAGCGCTCGGGAACTCCCGCCGAGCGCTCCCAAGGGACTCCCCTGATGACGCCTTTTGGATCCAACCGAGCCCCCTAGGCTCGGGCCTACCGAAACTCGATCGAGACTTCTGGTTGGACTGCGGACGGTGGTTCCTTCCGAGTCCTCCAAGCCGAGCCGTCGGACAACAGTGCACGTGGTCCACCGTACGGAGGGGTGGCCCCTTTGGGCCCTAGTACATTCGGCCGCTACAGGTTGTCTGTCATAAACTCCTAAGTGGAATAATTCTTTGTTAAGAGAAATTTGAAGTCCTTGTACCTTTGTGTTCATCCTTCTTACTTGTGGCAGTTGATGCGGTTTAATATGCTTCAACTCCTGAAAAACTTGAGGTCCCGCTATCAAGGAGTTTACTGACGCTGATATTCTAAATTGGGCCAACAAAAAAGTGAAGAGTGAAGAACACGGGAAAAGCTTCTCATATAGATAGTTTTAAGGTTCATAAGTTGACATTCATTTTTTATCAATTCATTTAGATACAGATTATGATGAACTGGTTTTAGTTGTGGACTATTATTCAAGATAAGAACCTTTCTAATGGATTATTCTTTCTTGAACTTCTCAGTGATGTTTAGCCAAGGGTTGTCAATTGGAACATTTGTAACCAAAAGTGATATGCATTTTGCCACTCAAAGTTTGTGTGAGAAATCTTGTATTTTGAATAAATGACTATGAAGCGACAAAATGATCTTTATTCTTATTATTATAATAAATGAGGAGAAGAAGGTGAATGCCATACATAATCAGTGTTGTACGAAAGCTTGGATGTTCAATTTTCTTGTTGCATGATGACATCATGGAGGTGAGACTGCAATTGTGTTGAATTTGCCCATTTTTTGAGTCCCTTAAGTTCATGTTTAGATGCCAAACTTTGTTTAATTTATAGTCTAGTCACCATATTCAATGATCCTCACTTTTTTATGCCTGCCTTTTACGACCGATAAACTGATTTACAACTTATAGAGGGATAAAACATGTGAAGTTTAACTTTCGGAGAAGGATCAACGAACAATTGGGACACACTTAGTAGTGGGTTACACTTTCTAGTCCCCTTGATCAGATTTGCTTGGAAGTTGAGCTTTCCTTCATCAAAATTTGATGTAAAATGTTCACGAAATCAAAATGTCGGGAAAAATTAAAATTACATTTGACAAGCATTTTTCTTATGCAATGACAAGTAAATCAAAAGATGATCCTAACGCTTCCAGCATAATGTATTGGAGCCTTCAACAACTAGTTGATGAGTCCTTATCATCACCGTCATTAGCCCCTTTTGCTACTGCTGCTATAAATGGAAAATGTGAGAGGTCACCGATTGGAGAAGTTTCTAACTTGACTATGGATGACAAAGCATCTGACACATTAGTCTCATTGCAGGTTGAATACGAGATCAACTTTAAAAAATACTAAAAAGTTCATGCCTTCAACTAATCTATGATGAAGAAAGAGACCAACTTACCAAGATTTTTTTTTTTCATTTTGCTTGTATATAGAGCTTAAGGTAGACGATGAATGTCTATATTGGATGAATTTTATAAATGAAGACAAACTTTCATTTCAATTAGAAAATGTGAAGATTGTATTGAATGAATACTATAAATGAATACTTTTGTTTCCATTATGAGATGAGCATGGCTCGACGTGAGCCTAAATTATATGAACTATGCTTGCTTTTGTTGTTGATTGTCTTATGAGATGCTGAGATGTCGGGCTAGGCAAGAAAATAGGGGAGATGCTATCAAAAAATTTCTCAAGTGGCAAGGCAAGTTGGACTAACCTGAGTGCAATGCTTTTATTGCAAGGTGCAAGGGTTTTTGATTTATAGTGCAATGCTCTTGCTTCAACGTGAAATTTTGAAAAAAATGGTGCAAAATTTGAAAAAGATTTGATTTGATCTCACACCAACAAGTCAAGTTTGACTAACGTGAGTACAATGTTTTTATTCCAAGGAACAAGGATTTTTCATTTATAGTGCAATGCTCTTGTATGCACGGTGCAATTTTGAAAAAGACCATTCAAAAAGATTTGATTTGATTTGATCTCAACTTGCAAGGCAAGTTGAACTAATGTGAGTGCAACGCTTTTGTTGCAAGGTGCAAGGGTTTCTCATTTAAAGTGCAATGTTGTTGCATGGACGGTGCAATTTTGAAAAAGACCGTCCAAAAAGATTTGATTTGATTTCAAATGGCAGGGCAAGTTGGACCAACTTGAGTGCAATGCTTTTATTGCAAGGGTGCAACGGTTTTGATTTACAGTGCAATGCTCTTAATTGCATGATGCAATGTTGAAAAAAATGGTGCAAAGTTTGAAAAAGATTTGATTTAATCTCACACCAGCAAGGCAAGTTGGACTAACGCGAATGCAATGCTTTTATGGAAAGGTGCAAGGATTTTTCATTTACAGTGTATGCTCTTGTATGCACGGTGCAATTTTGAAAAAGACCGTCCAAAAAGATTTGATTTGATTTGATCTCAACTTGCAAGGTGGACTAACGTGAGTGCAACGCTTTTGTTGCACGGTTCAAGGGTTTTTCATTTATAGTGCAATGCTCTTGCATGCACAACACTAGTTTTCTTTTTCCAATGGATGGCTAGCTGTCTACAGTGGTATTTCAAGTAGCACTCTTGTCTCACGCAAAATCTCCCTCAAAAAGTTTGATTTGACCATACCCTACAAGGCAAATTGGCCTAACATGTATGCAAATATTTTGAAAAAGAGTGCATGTTTTTGGAGTAATGATGCAAGTATATTGAAGATAGAGCGCAACATGCAAAATCTCTCTTAAAAACTTTGATTTGACCATACCCTACAAGGCATATTAGCCTAACATGTATGCATATATTTTGAAAAAGAGTGCATGTTTTTGGAGTAATGGTGCAAGTATATTGAAGATAGAGTGCAACATGCAAAATCTCTCTCAAAAACTTTGATTTGACCATACCGTGCAAGGTAGGTTGCCCTAACATGAATGCAAATATTTTGAGACAGAGTGCATGTTTTTGGAGTAATGGTGCAAGTATATCAAAGATAGAGTGCAACACGCAAAATCTCTCTAAAAAAGTTTGATTTGACCATACCCTTCAAGGCAATTGGCCTAACATGGATGCAATTATTTTAGGACACAGTGCATGTTTTTGGAGTAATGGGACAAGTATATCAAAGATAAAGTGCAACACACAAAATCTCTCTAAAAATGTTTGATTTGACCATACCCTGCAAGGCAGGTTGGCCTAACATGGATGCAATTATTTTGAGACAGAGTGCATGTTTTTGGAGTAATGGTGCAAGTATATCCAAGATAGAGTGCAACACGCAAAATCTCTTTAAAAAAGTTTGATTTGACCATACCATGCAAGGCAAGTTGGCGTAACATGGATGCAATTATTTTGAGACAGAGTGCATATTTTTAGAGTAATGGTGCAAGTATATTGAACATAGAGTGCAACATGCAAAACCTCTCTAAAAAAGTTTGATTTGACTATATCCTACAAGATAGGTTGGCCTAACTTGGATGCAAACATTTTGCAACAGAGTGTAATTCAGATGGAGTGCAATACACAAAATCTCCCTCAAAAAATTTGATTCAACCATACATAAGGCAAAATTTATTCATAAAGTTGGGTCATTCTAATCATAGTGCAAATGTTTTGAGATAGTGTGCAATTTATTTAAGTTATAGTGCAAGAATAAAGCATACACAATGCAATTTATTAAACATGGATTTTCATTGTTTTGTGGATGTCAAGAAGCTTTTCTTTCAACATTGTTACACTGATCTTACAGGACTGTGTATGGTGAACCAAGTGTCAATGTGAAATGTGTGTATCTGAATCCGTATTTGTATCTTGTGTCACAAATCCGCACGTATCTATATTCTGTGTCTGTATCCATATCTGTATCCTATGTCCAAATCTATATCTATATCTTGTGTCCAAATCCGTATTCACATCCTGTGTCTAAATCCATATCCGTATCTTGTGTCTGAATCCGTATTTGTATCCTATGTTCGAATCCGTATCCATATCCTTATTCATATCATGTGTCTGTATCTGTATCCTTATTCTTAGCCTAACATGGTTGCAAGCATTTTGTGAGAGAGTGCAATTCTTTTTAGTAATGGTGCAATATGGGACAATATCTTATAACTTCTATTTTTTGAAAAAATTTGGACAACATCTCCCTTGTTTTTTGTCCTAACTCGATGTCAAGCGTCTCAACAAATAACAACAATAACAATAACATAAGCACAAAGCCAAAGTAAGGCAATTATCATCCTAATTATCATCCTCATCATAATCATCAAGCACATAGCATATCAAGTTTAAAGTTTTGACAGAAGAAAAAAAATTGAACATCATTACATTTATCCATTGCAAAGGCATTGTAATACATATTGTTTTGAATACAAAACAAAAAAAAAAAAAGAAAAAAAAAGGAGGGATATCTTCCAAACAATAAGCAATAGATTATGACGAATTTTATTCACATCATCGACAAGAAGTTTTTCAATCCATTCATACTCCTCTCTTCTATAAGAACTCTAAAACATAACATTTCGATCTATGCACAGGAAGCATATGAGCAGACTTATGTGCTTGAGCAATGACTGATGGATTGGTGTTTTCATATACGAGTTTGCTTGTGAAGGTGGTGTCCATCGAGGTTCCGATTCATGATCCAATTAGAACTCATAATGCTTGTCACTGTTAGAGATTGGTTTCTGTCCTTGCTTTTCTTGAAAATATGTGTACCTGTGCGCAAAAGAACCTCAAAATGAGCAAAATGTATGCAAGAAAAAAGGTTTTTTGATAGTGAATGAGATTGTAGAATTCAAAGACAAATGGTAGACTTATTGCTATTTTCTTGTGTTAAAAAACTTGAACAAGTTCAAATTACCGAACATGTAAAACAAAGAGCAATTGAGGAACATTAATCAAGTGGAGGCTAACTACAAAACATCACGAATGGAATCATAAGAAGGAAATCAATACAATACCTGCTCTAATGCAAACAAGGCAGCAAGGCCAATGGGAATGAAGATGACGCCAATAGAGACAAATGCTGTAATGACCTGAAACCGTGAGAAAAGAGAGCACATCACTCACAGGAAAAAAAAAAGGAGAGAAAAGAGATTTTCCACATGATGATCCAGCTAGATACAATATCAAGTATCAACATACCCACCCGTGTGATAGAATTGGTTTGTAAGCAGAAAGCTCTTGTTGAGTGAACCTTAAATCTATAACATACAACAAACATAAGCAAATAGGTTATTAACAAAGCAATTACAGGACAGCTACAAACAAAGTAAATACCAAGAGCAATTTTTTTTTTGGGTAAATAAGCTTGAAATAAAAAGAAGGTTAACCGAATATACAGCCTAAAAGGGGAATACCCTAGGAGGAAAGAAAAAAGAAAAAGAAACAAAAAACCTAAAGCCAAGAGGCTACAAGGAACTAGGATAAAATAAGCAAATGTTTCCTAATCTTCTAAGAGATGATTAAAAAACATTCGACAAAACATTTTGGAGTTGATTAGGCACAAGCAGCAGCACAAACTGGGCAGCAATAATTCAATACAACAGCAGTACACTCTGGACAGTGACTACCCAAAATTGTGGAAAATTGGCAGCATTTTGCTTGATTTTGGCAAGCCCAGAACAAACAGCAAAAGCAGCAGCAACAGAGTTCAATCGCAAGATGGCAGCAACAACAACAAAAAGTAGAAATAGCAGCGGGAAGGTAGTAACAGTAGCAGCAAAGCAGTGGCAGATCAGTTCAACACTGGACAGTTACAGCAGTAACATGCAGTAGGATTGTTTAGACACAACAGTGAATAAGTTGGAAAAATTGGGCATGATTGCTGGGAATACTGGACAGTTACCATAGACAAGAGCAGCAACAGATCCTACTTTCACTATATGGGGTTACAAAACAACAGGTCCACAATTCCAAGATATTCCAGCTAATAAATGTAAACCAGCAAATAAATGCACAAAATCCAGTAACGTGCAGGACCAATATGAGTTGAAAATAAAGAGCAGTAAACAAGCTTCACAGTGTATTCATTAGCAATGGCAGAACTTTTCATTCCACCACTGTGCATAGCCAGAACAAGCAGAAATCAATCCTAAGATATGGGGCTCACCCTTCATCTCCCTTGAAAACTCACATCTTCATATCTATCTCTAGGGCTCCAATCTCCCTCAACAAACCTCACATGATAACAATTCTCCAACTTTGAAATACTTACCACTCAAAAGAAAAATCTGAGGCTCAAACCCTCAACTCACTGGGACACACATATTATGGTGGTGGTCACACACACACATCAACATGAAATCCCTTATTGTGATGGATTGAACTTGTACCAAACCTGCACTAAAAGGACCCTAATGGGGGATTAGTAAAAACATGGCAATGTACATCCAAGGCCTATCACCTGAAATCACAAAGGACCCAAATGGGTGGTTAATTAGCAAGAGAGCACAGCTTTGGAATAGTAACCTGCCAAAAGGTTCAGACATTAGCAATAGCAATTGATAGAAATGCAAAAGTGCTATAATTCATGCCAAGATACAAGTGCCACCATTTGTCAGTTAGTTTGAACTAAAAGGAATGCTCCATGATTCACTCAGTTGTAAGGTGCCAGAAGGGATTTTAGAGAGAGACAACAATCTACCCCTGATGTCATTACAGATCCTGGCCACAACATAGGAGACTAGGTGCTGCAAGTTCTGGAACTTCCTAGTGTTTCCCTCAAGCCATACATGGTAGAGCGAAATAGTGAAGGAGAGTTTGGCAAGGGTGCTTTTCAAGCCCTTCCCCTTAAAGGAACAGAGATGAGAGACCCAACCATTTAATGTTTGTGTTTGCCAACTGAAGTGGGACTTAAGGGAAATTGCCTCCCACACTTGCTTGGTGAAAGGGCAGTTATAAAAGAGATGGTCATGGGTCTCATCATCAGAGCAGAAGCTACAACAAGGAGAGTTAATGACACCAAACTGAACTAACCTATCACAAGTGGACAATTTTTTCTAAATAGCAATCCAACTAATTAGACTACACATAGGAATGTGAGAAGGAAACCAAACAATCTGGTTCCACTCAACAATAGGAAAATGAGTTCTGAGTTGGTCCCACAATGATGAGACAGTGAACATCCCATTTTGATTTAGTGTTCACTTGCAATAAACAACCAGGTGTGAATTGGACCCAAGCAAGGGAGGGAGAGCATCCTTGATTTTATCAAGCTCCCAGGTTTGGGTGATAGGGAACCTCCAATGAATGTTGTTATTCAGGATGGTAGCCACATTGGCACTATCAGGGATGCCTGTGTCATAAATGATACAAGTACCAAATTTTAAAACAAGTGGTCCAAGTGGGTGCCAATTGTCATACCAAAGAGATGTAGTGGATCCATCCCCAATTATATACTAAACAAATGGTTGAATGACTGGACAAAGTTGGAGTAACTTCCTCCAAGTCCATGAAGGGCAGCTAGGGATTTTAATTTGCCAGAAGCTCCTCCATTTAAACCAATAGAATTTGACCTATTGGCACCACATGGATTGTTCTCCTCCAGAAACTAGATACCAAATATGCTTGGCCATGGCAGCCTTGTTCCAGACTTGGAGGGATTTAAAGCCCAATCTCCCCGCTTTCTTAGGGGTACACAAATGCTCCCAAGATATCTTAGCACCAGTGTTTCTAAGTTCAGCCCCGGTCCAAAAGAATGATCTAAGAATATATTCAACCTCTTTAATGACTCTTCTGGGAATGTTGAAGATAGAAGACCAGTAAGTTTGCATGGAAAATAGGACTGATTTGATCAGTTGAATCCTCCCAGCATAAGACAAGTACTTGTTTGCCCAAGATTTAGTACAATTTGTTATCTTATCAATGAGGGCCTTACAGCCTAAGTACTTTAGTTTAGTGGAGATGAGAGGAACACCAAGATATCTAACAAGGAGGGAACCTTCCTGAAATCCCAAAGCACCAAGGATGGCAACTTTAACAGTGGGGGGGACTCTAGAGAGAAAGATGTTACTTTTAGCTGGGCTAGGGGACAGACCGAAAGGACCTCAAACTCAAAAAGAGCATCTTGGATGCATTGAATAGAGCTCAATTCCCTTTTGTAGAAAATCATCAAATCATCAGCAAAGCATAGATTTATGATCTTAGTCTTTTCACACCTCCAATGGAAATGAAAGTTTAGATTAAGGGACTTTTCTTTTAATAATTGGGTGAGGACTTCCATGACAATAACAAAGAGGTAAGAGGACAGTGGATCACCTTGTCTCAAACCTTTTTTGCCCTAAATGGATCCAGTAGGTTCACCATTAATACTCAGAGAGTAATTACCAATGGAAACACAAGCTTTAATCCATTGGATCATCTGGGGGTGGAAGTTTAGGGTTTCAAGGATATCCAACAAAAAATCCCATCTAACATTGTCATAGGCTTTCATAATGTCAACCTTTAATGCACACCTAGGAGATGGAGAGTGTTTGTGGTAATCCCTCATGATTTCTTGACTAAGGAAAATGTTATCAGTTATCCTCCTACCCTGTACAAATCTAGATTAGACACGGTCAATGAGATGAGGGAGGACAGCTTGGATTCTTTTGGCTAAAATTTGGCAATGCACTTGTATATGGTATTACAACATGAGATTGGTCTAAAGTCCCCAACTTTGGATGGGTTGGGAATTTTAGGGACAAGTGCAACACTGATAGAATTGGCTTTAGATAAAAGCCTACCAGATCTGAAGAAATTCCTGACAGCTGAAGTCATATCTTGACCCACAACAGCCCATGCTTTTTGGAAGAAGCCAGCACTGTACCCATTAGGACCAGGAGCTTTGTTGGGGTTGAGTGACATGAAGGTTTCCTTAATCTCTAGGTTAGAGATCTCAGCAATCATAGAATTCCTTTGGACTTCAGAGAGTTTGGTACCAACAAGTTGATTGATCCTAGGACCACCACTGTACTGAGTGTGGTGTGGAGTGCCTAATAGCTGAGTATAATACTCAACAAAGGAAGATTTGATTACTCCAGGATCATGAGTAAGGTTGGCATCCCTAAGCACAAGACTAGTGATTTTACTTCTATTTCTATTGTGGGAAATGGACTTAAAGAAGTAGGAAATGCATTGGTCCCCAAATTTGAGCCATTGAATTCCAGATTTTTGTTTTGCCAAACTCTACTCAGCTCTAGTCGACAACATGTATTGCCTATAGAGGACTCTCTCTTGGAGTTGATTAGTAACATTAGTAGGATCAGCTCCCAAGTCCTTTTGAACAATATCTAATTGCTGTCTGGCAGCTAGTGTTCTAGAAGTAATATCACTATACTCATTAGTATTCAGCTTTTTGAGTTCCTTTTGGAGATGCTTAAGCTTCTCACAAGTGACAAACATTGGGTTTCCAAGAATAATCTTTCTCCAAACTTGTTGAACAACAGTAAGGAAGTTTGGATGTTCAGCAAGAAAAATGAAGAATTTTAAAGGTTTGTTAGATTTCTGTGAGGAGAGGTTTAAAAATACCATAGCAGGGGAGTGATAAGAGATCCAGGAGTGTGGAAGTGGGCATTAGAATGGATAAATGTTTTAATCCACTCTTCATTAACAAGAGCCCTATCAATTTTGGTAGTGACAACATGGGAGGGATCCTATTTGTTAGACCAGGTGAAGTGACAACCAGTGTACTTAAGATCCTCAAGCTCATTGAGATCAATACACTTACCAAAGTTGTCCATATAGGAAGGCCAATGATTGCCACCTCCCACTTTATCAGAGGGGTATCTCCGTGCATTGAAATCACCTAATAACACCCAAGGGTCAGGGCAGTTCCAATAGTTTATGTCCTGCCACAATTCACATCTCTCATTGTACAAGTTGGAGCCATACACAAAGGTGGCAACAAAATGTATGTCGCCATTGTTAGATGTACTTGGCAATGAATGGCTTGTTTAGACTAACCTAGGACAATGATATTCACAAAGGAGGGGTCCCAACCAACACAAATCCTACCATTAAGAGAATGAGAGTAGTTGTGAACAAAAGACCAAGAAGGAATCATGGAGCAAAAGACCCTGTTGAAGTTAGATTCTTTTATTTTATGCTCTACCAGGCCTATGATAGACAAATTATTTTTATTAACAAAAGACCTGACCTCTTTTTGCTTGAGAGGGTCATTCAAACCTTTCATATTCCAAAAACCAATTTGAAGAGGGACAGTAGGCATAGACATAAACATTAGCAACAAAAGGTGGTAGATAATAGAAAGATTAAGCAAGCTGCCAAGTCAAAACGAGAAAGGTAAAGGGTTACCTGCCTTTATTAAGATACCCAAGAGTACCCCCTTTGCTCTCAGAGTTAGCTTTTTTATTGTTTTTCTGCTTGTTCTTCTTGGTAGATTTCCCTATGCTGTATCCGTCAGGACGATCAGGTAGGATGCCCCTCTCATTCTCTAAAGAATCACACATTGGAAGCCCCTGGTCCGTTTGGTCCTATTCACTACCAGCCACCACAGTAGGTTGAGCAGCTTGGGTCACCAATGGGGGAGCAGTACAAGAGCTTGTTGAGGTATTAGTAGGATCACTAAACTCTTTCGTTGTTTCACTCTGTGATCCATCACCCAAGCCTTCAATGACCATCCCTTCCTTGTCTGGTTGTATAACAAAGGTAGCCCTTGTAGGGGCATTGGAAAGGTCTGAGTTGGCAAAGACTTCTACACAAACTCTAACAAAGTCAAGTCTTTGTTGTTGAGCAGTAGCAATGTCCACATGCAAAGGTTTGCCTATGGTGCTGGTAATATGACTAAGACCTTCTTCTATCCAACACTCAAGAGGCAGTTTGTGAATTTTGATCCATGCTAGAATGGTAGAAGGATGGTCAGTAGAAAGAACTAACATCCTATGCCAATCTTTGAGGAGTAAATATCTCCTAGAGAAGAAATAGGGACCACCTTCCAGGACCCTAGTTTTTGTTTCTTCATCCTGGAACTCAAAGAAGTAGCAAGCCCCAACTTATTTGATCTTAATCCTGCCATGGTCTTTCCAAATCTTCCTGGCTGTGGAGCTAAGATGAGGAAAGGCCATTTTTCCATCCAAAAAATGGCCTATAAGACAATTATTCCAAGATCTGTCATTGATATGGGAATCTTTTAAATCCACAACAGGTTCATCTCCTTGATGCAACTCATGATAATGACTGAGTTTCATGACATTAGAATGACCCTAAGACTGGAAGAGGGTCGTTATAATGTCATGATAATGATTGAGTTTCATCTCCTTAGGTTTGGATTGTTATAGTTCAGTTGGTTGAGGTTTAGAGTTAGGTTCAGCCTGAAGGCCTCTTTGAGTGGGGGGTTGTGAAAGATGGTGGTCAGATGAAGATTCTGGGTAGTGAAAACCAATCTTAAAAGAGTTACCTGCTATTGTGCTTAAAGATGGGCCCTCAGAAGTGCTTTCCTTAGCCCGAAGTTGAAGAATTTGATTTCTGAGCTCGGAACAATCTACCTTGGTACCAGAGTTCTGCATTTCCTCTTCCAAAGCAAGAACAAGAGCGGTTATCCTCTACTCACCAACGAGTTGATACCCTGCCTGTTTGAAAACCTCCTGGAGTTTACAAGCAAAGTTGGGGCTAGGTTTGTTAGGGCTATGTGGGCGAAGTAATGCATTGATTGCATTATTAAAGGTGGAATGTAGGTTTTTGTAGTTGGAGTTACTTGGAGTCGAGATTTGGGTTGTATCTAAGGAAGGACTAGGGTTTGGGTGAATTTGGGAATTATGCTCGATCAATTGGGGAAGAGGGGTATCCCTAATCTCTGGACATAACTTAGATTAAGTTTGGGGAGTAGTGATCATGGCTAGAGAAGCCCCTGATTTTGGTGTTTGAGTAGGGATTACATGGGTTTGTAATAATGGAATGCTACCATGTTTCCTGCGTACCTCATTTGAATCTTTTGCTCGTGATCCCTAGCCATCAGCTATGGAGATGGTGTCGTCCCCCATAACTAGGGATTCACCAGGAGGTGAACCCTCCCTTTTCTAGGGTTTCAAACGCTAGATCGCGTGAGACACCCTAAATTGCCAGAGAGAAGTTGATGATGTCGTGGTACTCCGTTTATTAGAATTTTAGAATACCAAGAGCACTTCTCCCTTTAATGAGTTATTAATATTTTAGTAGGAGGAAATGAAAAGGCAAATGTATCTCATTCTCAATCACAAGACAAAGTTTAGTAGTTTGATAAAGGAAACTAATGCATGCTACTCTCACACTAAGGTAAAACTGACTGAAGTGTGAAGAGGGTGGTAACAATAGGCAATAAGTTGTCTACAGTTGAGAATAACAGGACCCGACATATCAATTAGCATGAGCAAAATACATCTTTTAACCAATGGATGGATGATTATATCCCCCAAAATCAAATTCCTAATTCTAGTAGGCCCCAGCCATCTATAAGAGTCATAAGGCGTAAGAATATAAACTCAAGCTGCCCCTAATTAAGAAGGAGAATTTGCCTGACCTCATGAGGTTAAAAACTAAGTTCAAAAAAAGCCGAGAACGTTTTTGAATTTGAGCTCAATGGAACCAATGCCTATTGAATTTTGATGATACACAACGTACCTTGTAGCTCGTAATACCATAGCCTATCAGGCAGCATCAATAACTCTCAAACTTGTATTGATCACCTTAATTTAGATTGAATTCATGCGAAACCAAATTTGCAATAACATCAAAGTAAAATCTGCAAAAAGCTATACATGTGCATTTTAAGTGGCTTCAATTTTGGGAAGTAAGAAGGATCTTCCACTTAGACTGTATACAAACCACGAAGGGGATGGTGATATGGTAATCTTACAAATTTGATCCATTTAAGAAGAAACATTTATTGCACCCATACCATTATTGAACCGAACAACCATACTATTAGATACCCCAACCAACAGTTTTGAATTCGGCCTGACACACACAATCCCAGGAAGAATAAATCTACCACCAAGACAGAAAGATTTACTTGGTTCCCCAATTTGGTGACTCGGTAATCGATATGTTGATGACTCATACCAAGTTCAAAGCTAGACTAAGAAAGAAAACTTGAACAACTTCAAATTAAGGGTTAACAAATCAAATTATCAAAGCACCACTAAAACTTAGGGAATTGCCTAGAATTTTTGTAACCCCAGCAACTCAATCTTGTGTTTCTAAAATTGAACCCTAATTTTTTAAAAAGAACTGATTGAAAAATGGGAGAGAGAGAGAGAGAGAGAGAGAGAGAGAGAGAGAGAGACATTCGTTGTGTCATCGGAGTTCAAGAACGAGGTCTCCACCTCGCCGGAAGTGGAAGTGTCTTCTTCGTCGGTATGCTATGCAATTGTGGTGGTGGTGGTCTTCGTCGAAGTGGCACTCTTTGTCATCTTGTTCTCACAGGTCTCTCCATTCTCTATTTCTGTTTGGGGCAGAAATATTACGGGTTCAAAGGCATAGAGGGTAGTTTGGACAATTTAGGTAGGTCATAGCACTTATGTGGAATTTGTTTTCTCCTTGTCATCAATCTGGGTATTTCTAAAACCCTTACCATGTAATTGGTATTTTTAATTTTAAAAACAATTTATTGGTCATTTTCCCTAGTTTTTATGTCTTTAAGAAATACTCCTAGATTATATTATTTAAACTTATGAGCAGTGTTCTAAAAGTCGCTAGTCGGTCCCAGGTCGGTTGGCTGCCGACTAGCGATTAAGGGACTAGTCGGCTAGATTTTTTTTTTTTAAATATATATTCTCCTTCATCCTTTTGAGTAAGTAGACAATAATTTTTTTTTAATGCCTTAGTTAGTGGCGACTAAAAATAATAATTTACAAACTGAAAAAAAAAACAGAGATCAACATATTCTAGACAATAAAAAATAATTTGATGAAAAACTTTTATTTTCTCTATTTGCTTAATTTGTCGGTTTCCAAGCAACCCATAGACATGTAATAATAGAACCCGGGCCTGCTGTCCGTGGGGTCGGTAGGCCTTGCCAACCCCCATCCGTGCCGTTCGTTTCGCGCATCAACGGCTCGGATTGCATCAAACAATAGATGGGTCGGATATATTTTGGAGAGGTAAGATCTGAACCGTTTATGCGCAAAATAAATGGCACGGATGGAATCAACAGGACCTGCCGGTCCCACGGACAGCAAAGCCCCCACTCGGTAGTAATAGGAGTAACTTTTCATTTACTTCATTATCACAGCTGTAAACATAAACAATTCAAAAAAAGAAAAAAAAATAGTGATCGGGAAATAAACTTGTAGCAGTGAAAGTACTGAGGGGTAGTTTTTCATTTGCTAAAATGAAAATTTGCTAAAATCAACCACTATTTTAGCAAATTCCCATTTTAGCAAATGGAAAACTACCCCTCAGAGTTTTGTAGTCCACCAGTACCCTTCTGGGTTTGAAGACTTTGTTCTACAACTCTTCTTTTGCTTGGGATAAATCCTTGCTCTCTCTCCTCTCACTTCAGTCTTTTCCCCAAATCACCTGGGCTGCAGGGCACCACCAAAATCAGCCATGGGTCTCGTGATTTTCTCACCGAAAACCACCAAGTCAGCCTTGGATCTCATTGTTTTTTCACCGAAGAAGAAGAGGTTAGAAGAAGAGAGACTACACCACTATGAGCATGGAATACTGTAGCAGTAGCAGCAGTCGATTGGGCCGTTGAGTCATTGTAGCAGCAGCAGTAGCTGTCAATCGGGGTGAAAAGTGGTGAGAATAGAGATTTAGGCCCCGATTGGATGGGGTATTATTTTCAGGGAATAAGTTTTAGAGGGGATAAGATAAGAAGGGGTATTATTTTTGAAGGGTTAGCCCACACTGATGTGATGTTTATGGAAGGGGATAAAAAAGTAGATAGTTAGGATGAAGGATTAAATAAGGGGATCATTTTTGACTTGGTTTGGATGTTTTTATAAATAAGAGGGGGTGGATGAGGTAAAAACTGTCAAATTACTCTTCTGCCCTTTTCTTTTTTTCTTTAAAAAAATAATTTTTTTTAACAATTAAGTACAATAAATAGGTTAATTTGTTGAAGAATTGACAAATAGTTGGACGGGTGTAATGCAATTTCCACATATATGTTTCTTTTTCCACAGATTCAGAGAGCACATATTTGTTTTCTTTTCATTTTTCGGCCAACTGTTTCTCTCTCTCTCTCTCTCTCTCTCTCTCTCTCTCTCTCTCTCTCTCTCTCTCTCTCCCCAACCCAAACCAAATCTCATACTTCAAACCCAAAATCGAAGGCTATAACCTCGGATTCGATCCAAGAGCCAGGAGGGAAGATTGTTCTACTCTGCGAGAGCTTCAAATCCATCCGGAAAAAACCGCCATCGGAGCATCTTGGATTTTTGTCCCTCCGTGAAAGTGGTCTGTGATTTTTGTCCTCCAACAAAACCACCATGGGAGCTTCAAAAAAGATGATCACAAAGACACACTGACCAAGATCTGCGGTCTGTAATTTTTTTTTCTTGACAGTTGCTGAAAATTTTCTTTTGTTTTTAGAAATTGTAATAGCAAGAAATTTTTGTGTGTGGGGGTTGGGGGAGGGGGATAAGGAGGGGTGAAATGGACAAAATCCTTCCCCTCTAGAGCCGGATAATTTTTGGGGAGGTCCAGGGGTGCCCAAAACTTATCCGGGAGAAGACCCCTGTAGGTGTATAACGGAAGAGGGGGTGAAATTTTATCCGGCTGTTTTGTGAATTTGCCAAACGGTGACTTAGCTGTAGAACCCATGGTTTTGAGGGGGTGAAAAATTATCCGGGGCCGTATCCCCCATCCAAGCAAGGCCTTAGGGTAAAAGGTTAAAAACATTCAAAAAAAATACACCCCGGCCCCATTTTAATTTTCCACCTTTTTTCCATTTTCCGATTTATTTCGACTTGAGTCCTAGTCAACTCGGAGAGACCCAACCCTGACTAGTCCTCACTTTTAGAACACTACTTATGAGTTATCTTTTTGTCAGAGAAAAATCCTCCTAACAAATCGAACAACTCTATTATTTATTTAAATTCTACTTAACAGATTTAGGCATTGTTGATATGCTTTCAATAGTATATTTATTAAGGCTATATCGATACAATTTCTTCTAATGGTAAATTAAAATGAAATATATACTCTTCCTCTTCTGCGTATATAATATTATATTCAAAGTATCTAAGATATTTTGTTTGTAATTATGTTGCTTTTCTCAAAATATCAGATATAATTAGAATATATTTATTCCTTATTTAAATTTTCTAGTTCTTTTTTCTACTTCAGCAAGAAGACTTTCGTAATACCTTAATGTTCTTTTAGGTACATATAAAAATCTAACGTATGCTCGCCTTTCTTTTAAAAATCTATTTTTTCTATTAATTCACATCCATTAGAAGTATTTGAGTTCATAAAATGACATTTTTCTTTAGTATTAGGCCCACTATGCTTCCGAAATAAGAATAGTATTCAAAATTTTTGATCGTTACCTGATCATAGTCGGCATAGACACCTGACAGTAGCAAGCTTCTAGTGATGGAAGTTGAAATGGATTATTAATAGCATTTCCTTTACAGGGATAAAGGCATATATCTAATAGAGCAAACATAGTTTCTATTTTAGCTACTTGAGGTTCTTTATTATGTCTAACATCGTTCATAATTTCTAGTTAATTGATTTTTACTTATTCAATATGTTTTTTGAATAGTCTTATTATAGTATTATTTTGTTCAATAATTACTTGAAAAAAGGCACTAGTGTTTAAATTATCTGATTCAGATTCTTCAGTATATCTAATGTTCATAAAATATTATTTCTGTGGTAGTCAAGATGAGAATTTTGGTTTTGATACCAAATTCGGACGCATGGATATTTTAAATTATTAGACGGGAAATGCTAAGGGGTGCCACAGTGCGGAGTACAAAAAAGTACACTTGAAAAGTACATTTGTACTTTAAAATACATCTTTAAGTGTGCTTTAACGTACAAGAGTACTTTTAAAGTGTACTTTTTGTACAAGTGAAACTCACAAAAATGTACTTTTTGTACCCTTAACGGATATACTATGGCACCCATTAGCATGACCTTTACTAGGTATAAAGAAGTTGAGGTTCAAATGGAATACCTATTCGTTCCATAAAAAGAGTAGTGTATTCTATTTTGGACTGCCCCTAAATAAGTGTAATGTTAAAAAGTTAGTAGGTAAACGTTATTACATTTCTTATTTTGACCTTAAAAGTAGATTCTTTTTTGAAGAATTTGTGGATAAAATTTAATGACGATGTCTCCATCAAGGGCAATAGTGGAAAATGAATTAAAAATTGATGTGAAAGATGTAATAATGAGTTGGAATTACAAAACTACATAGGAGTACTTAAAAAGGAACAAAAGAGAGTATAACTTTTCAAGGACTATAGTAGAGTATAATTATGGCAGTACAACAGTAATATTTTGATGAAGTAGGGACATAAAGTCCTAAATTTTATTCCTCAGTAATTTTTTTTGGTTCTTACCTCTATTGTGCAATACCTTTTCTAGCTACCTCCTGTTGGAAAAATTACAGCGGCAATCGTGATTCCAGAAAAAACAAAACTTCTCATATATACATATACATGAACAGAATACAAAATGAACACGGAAACATAAACTGTAAAACAGAGATACAAACTGTCGAACATATGCCGAGTCGTGTGTAACCACACTCTCCTTAACAAAGATTCGCCGCCTACCGTGGGTGTTGTAGGATGAATCAGCGTCTTCGTCCTAGGATACAACGGCTCAACCACAACCACCGGAACACCACCGCTGGAAGCCTTGGCGAACTATTACTCTCGTTTGCCTCTCTCTCACAAAAACCGAGTTGTGACTATACTGAAATGTGTTGCACAATTGCTTGTGAACAAACCAAAACAGAGCTGCCCTTTTATAGCTGGAAAAGGGAGCTGAAACATGAATACGGGATTAATGGGGGAGCCTCCCCATTCAATAACGAAAATGAATTCTGCCAATGAATTCTTGATCTTGTAACCGCAGCCATGAATCCGAAATTGAATTGAAAATCAATTCTGCCATTATCTCCATAATCATGAGGGAGTTACCCAGCGTGTGTTGAATCCGTGGGGTGGTCTCGGTTGCCCCGGGAGACCCTCCGAGTGCCCCGGTTTCATTCACAAAATTCTCCAACATTCCCCCCCATGAATGAAAATTGGCAGGCACACTGACGCTGAGTACAAAGCTGACCCGAGAGAGAGGCAACGGATAATTCCTGCATAGGATAGGTATCTTTTGGCCTTGAACCTTCCCTTGCGATAGCCTATCGAGTTTACTGGCAGATCAGTGTGCGAACCCGCTTTGAACTGTTCCGCCACCGGTGTAAACTTAGACAGCCGGGCGTCACACGGGAATTCTCGGCGTAGTTCGGTTCTCCTTTGTTGGGTTCATTTCGCCATGACACCCTCCTTCACAGTCGAAGTATTTTCCGAGAATTTTGCGAGAATTCTCCGAAGCGGCCCCACTTCATACTCACATAGGTGACCTTCTTATAATGGGTATCCTGCTATACCCCGCTCGGCATCTCCGACGCATAAGAGTCATTAAAAGTAATGCTTAACCTCTTCAATTTTACAGGCTTCACTGTTCCGCATCTTAGAAATGGGCAAGAGATCAAATCTCCACAGTGATCATTCTCAATTACACGCATAAAGTAGTCTCATTGAACCTAGATCTTGGGATCTCCAAATCCAACTAGGTTGGCTACCCCACGGTAACTATGAGCGTAATGGCTTTAGCCCCATTCCTCTTGATGCTTTCTCAACTAGCTCTCGAGATAACCCTTTGGTTAGCGGATCCGCAATATTGTCCTTTGACCTCACATAGTCAATAGTGACAACCCCACTTGAGAGTAGTTGTTTAATGGTATTATGTCTTCGACGTATATGTCTAGACTTACCATTATAATTGGCACTCAAAGCCCTACCAATCGCAGCTTGACTATCACAGTGGATACTAATAGCTGGCACTGGTTTTGACCATTTTGGAATATCTTCCAGGAACTGATGTAGCCACTCAGCCTCTTCAGTTGCTTTATCTAAAGTAATGAATTCAGATTCCATTGTAGATCGTGCTATACACATCTGTTTAGAAGATTTCCAAGCAACTGCTGCACCACCAAGCGTGAAGACATATCCACTCGTGGATTTTGAGTCCTTCATATCCGATATCAATCCATCCGCGATCACCGCTTCTTCTAGTTCTTTGGATATCTGGTATAGTGCAACCCTAGATCACGAGTATACCTTAAATAATGTAGTACTCTGACTATCGCCTTCCAGTGATCATGTCCTGGATTACTCGTGTATCTGCTCAGTCTACTTATTGAGTAGGCTATATCAGGCCTTGTACAACTCATCAAGTACATGAGGCTCCCAATTATCCGAGAATATTCCAATTGGGACACCCCTTCCCCCCCATTGTTGGATAAATGGAGACTTATGTCTACGGGGTTTCTTGCGATGCCTGTATCAGACTGGTTGAACTTTTCAAGAATTTTGTCAACATAGTGTGTCTGAGACAATGCAAGTCCATCGATGTTTCGGTGATCTTCACACCAAGTATTACATCTACAAGAAGACCCATATCCTTCATGTCAAACTTAGAGTTCAACATATCCTTGGTAGATCGAATGACCCTGTCATTACTACCAACAATGAGCATATCATCAACATAGAGACACAGAATGACATATCCTTCATTAGTGTCCTTGACATACACACATTTGTCACATTCGTTGATGCGGAAGCCACTAGACAACATTGCATAGTCAAACTTCTCATGCCATTGTTTCGGAGCTTGCTTTAGACCATACAGAGATCTAACAAGCTTACAGACTTTCCTTTCTTGACCTGGCGCGGAAAAACCCTCGGGTTGGTCCATATAGATTTCTTCGTCTAAATCGCCATTTAGGAAATTTTTTTTACATCCATCCGATGTATCTCAAGGTTTCGCAAAGCTGCGATAGCAATTATCATCCGAATGGAATTGATCCTTGAGACTGGTGAATAAGTATCAAAGTAATCTAGGCCTTCTTTTTGCCTATAGCCTTTAATGACAAGCCTAGCTTTGTACTTATCTATCGACCCATCTGCTTTCATCTTCCTTTTGAAGATCCACTTATAGCCCAGAGGCTTACTACCAGGTGGCAAATCCACTAGTTCCCACGTATGGTTCTGTAGGATGGAGTCGATTTCACTTTTAATGGCCTCTTTCCACAAAGGACCTTCAGGACAGCTAACAGCTTCCTTGTAAGTCCGAGGCTCACTTTCTAACAAATAATTTATAAAATCGGACCAAAAGGATGTTGATGTCCTAGCACGCTTTGTCGCCGCCGGGTTCAATATCACCTTCCTTTTCTTTGTCACCACTGCCAAAATTAGCAGGGTGCAGGGTCCGTTGTACTGAACTGGACTCTCCAATGGATCTATACGGAAAAATGTGCTCGAAAAATGACACATTTATAGACTCCATGTAAGTGTTTTTGTGTATATCTGTTGCTCCAGACTCATACACAAGGAACCGATATGCACTACTATTGTGTGCATAACCAATGAACACACAGTCAACGGTTTTCGGTCCTATCTTTTCATACTTAGGAGGAGGTATTGCTACTTTAGCAAGACACCCCCACACTCGCAAGTGCTTAAAGTTAGGCTTCTTACCTCTGAGCAACTCATAAGGTGTTTTGTCCAACTTTTTGCGGGGCACTAAATTCAAAAGATAGTTAGCGGTCAACACCACTTCACCCCACATGTTCTGAGGCACCCCAGAACTAACCAGCATAGCATTCATCATTTCTTTCAATGTACGATTCTTGCGCTCCTTGATTTGGATTCTTTGAGGCGAATAAAGGTGCGATGGTTTGGTAAATAATACCGTGTTCAGCACAGTAATTACCAAACGGTGATTCAAATTCACCACCTCGGTCACTTCTCACCACGTTAATCTTATTGCTAAGTTGGTTTTCCACCTCATTCTTAAAAAGAATGAACTTGTCCAACGCTTCATCCTTGCTTTTTAGCAAGTACACATAGCAGTATTTCGTGCTATCATCAATAAAAGTAATGAAATACTTGTTTGCATTTGGCGTTTGGACATATTTCAGATCACACACATCAGTGTGGATTAGCCCCAACGGTTCGGTACTTCTTTCAACCGAGCGAAACGAAGTTCTAGTTAACTTTGCTTCGACACAAGTTTCGCACTTGTGATTCGTATTAATATGAAAAGCTGGAATATGGTCCAAGTTAACTAATCACGATAGATTCATAATTAACATGACCTAGTCTACCATGCCACAAAATGGAAGACTCAAGCACATAAGCAAGCTGGGGCATTTGTCTTATTAATGGTAGGGATATGATCATTACATTCATTTTAAAAAGCCCATCGGCCATATAACCTTTCCTACATATGATCCAAATTTTGGTCAGAATGACCCTATCTGATTCAAACACCATGCGAAAGCCGTGCTTGCTCAGCAGAGAGCCAGATATCAAATTCTTGCGAATGTTTGGCATGAACAACACCTTGTTCAGGGTCAAAGTCTTCCCCGAGGTCATCTTCAAGACCACTGTTCCTTCACCAGCAATATCTGAGGTCGCTGAATTCCCCATAAACAGCTTCTCCCCATTAACCGGCTCAAGTGACGTGAACATCTTCTTGTCACAGCAGATATGGCGGGTAGCCCCAGTGTCAATCCACCACTCCCGTGGATTTGAGCCCACCATGTTCACCTCAGATACCATAGCTGAGAAGTTCATGTCGGAACTACCTCCGGAGGCTTACGCAATATCTTGCTTTGTGGGACGAGGTGGCTTCTTGCATTCTGATGCTTTATGGCCAAACTTGTCACAATTGAAGCATTTCCCTTGGAACTTCTCCTTGGGCTTCTTAGCAACACCACCCTTTGGTCCCAGATGGACACTCTTGCCCATACCTTATCGTACCGCTTGTCATGTTGGTTCTTTCTCACACCACTAGAGGAAGGGCGACCATGCTCCACCATATTGGCCTTTGCCATTTAGGCCTCCTTGGCAGCCCTTTCTCTAGCCGATTACCTTAGTGACATTGAGCTTGTAGAAGAGTCTCCAATGTCATCTCCTTGTTCTTGAACATGAGATAACTCTTGAACTCCTTCCAAGTTCCTGGAAGCTTGTGGATGATAGCAGCCACCAAAAACGGCTCAGGCAATAACATCCCTTCTGCTTTGATTTCATTGATCAACATCTGGAGCTCTTGGACTTGTTCAGTCACAGACCTTTCATCTTTCATAGTATAATCAAGGAAGCGGCCCACCACGAATTTTTAGGCCCGGCTCCTCGATCTTGTACTTTTTGTCCAAGGATTTCCACAATTCCTTGGGTGACTCCGCCTCATTGAACCACAGTATAACGAGTCATCAAGAGCATTCAAGACATAATTCTTGGCGGATAATCAGCATTCTTCCAGCGATCCGAGCTTGTAAACTACGGTTCTCTGTCTCATTTTCAGCAACAACTGGTGCGTCCTCAGACAAGCACCCAGCGAGATGGAGAGTGGTCAAATAGAACATCATCTTTTGTTGCCATCTCTTGAAATCAACCCCTGGACCAAACTTCCCAGGCTTATCAACATGGGACATTGGTATCGAGGGGACTCCGTGCAAAGGAGTAGCAGCACTTGAGCTTGCCACATTTGGAGTCTCATTGCTTTTTCCAGTTGTCATCTTAACCTGAGAAATGACAAACCACAAATTAGTGAAACTACTTTCACAATCATGACAATAAGTATAGATTAATAATCTAAACTTAGCAACCAAACATGGTCTTTGCACCCACAACGCACAAGCGTACCTTGGGGGTCCCAGGGGGCTTGCCCCCTGGTGGGGGTCTAGGGGGCCGTGCCCCCTGAAATTCTAGGGGCGGCGGGAGTTCGGGAGGCGAATACTTCTGAACCTAAAAACTGGTATACACAATTCACTGCTTAAGCAATCAAGGCAATTCATGTTCTGCCTCTGCTAAGTGTACCAATCCTTGTGCCAAGTTACTACACTGGCCATGTACTAAGGCTGAGTAATTAACCTTCCACTGGTTATATTACTGTAGGCAGAGCACAAGCTTAGGCCGTAGTAGCCCAACCACTGGCTGTTCTTAAACCCAACACAAGAACTGCTATCACAAAGCAGAGATCCAGAGGACTGGGGCTAAGCAACGTCACTGCTTAAGCAGAGTAGGTTGCTCCAGAAGCCAAACAATCCACTGATCACAAGTTTCTGACCGAGCAATGTCAAGGCTTAAGCCAAGTAGATTGCTCCAGAGGCCAAACAAACTCAACAGATCAAGGCCGATTCTGACAATCGCCAAAGCCGTGGCTTAATCAGTGAAGTTCAATCGCGCACGATTGACTTAGACTGTAGCCCCTGATATTGAATCTATTTCCCATGAGTAATCTGTTTAGATTACTATATGATCTCCACGAGATACCACCAATTCTGTTCCTCAATCCTGTTCTTGCAACTCAAAGGTCAATCTAAACAGAATTGTTTCTCTGAAATTCGATTGCCAATCGATCAAGAATCTTTGTTAAGCTTGTTGGAAAAATTACAGCGGCAATCGTGATTCCAGAAAAAACAAAACTTCTCATATATACATATACATGAACAGAATACAAAATGAACACGGAAACATAAACTGTAAAACAGAGATACAAACTGTCGAACATATGCCGAGTCGTGTGTAACCACACTCTCCTTAACAAAGATTCGCCGCCTACCGTGGGTGTTGTAGGATGAATCAGCATCTTCGTCCTAGGATACAACGGCTCAACCACAACCAGGAACACCACATTTGGAAGCCTTGGCGAACTATTACTCTCGTCGCCTCTCTCTCCACAAAACCGAAGTTGTGACTATTTGAAATGTGTTGCACAATTGCTTGTGAACAAACCAAAAGCAGCCTGCCCTTTTATAATTTGGAAAAGGGAGTCAAACATGAATCTGGGATTAATGGGGAGCCTCCCCATTCAATAAACTTAAAATGAATTACGCCAATGAATTCTTGATCTTGTAACCGCGAGCCATGAATCCGAAATTGAATTGAAAATCAATTACGCCATTATCTCCATAATCATGAGGGAGTTACCGGCGTGTGTTGAATCAGGTAGGGTGGTCTCGATTTGCCGGGGAGACCTCCAAAGTGCCGGTTTCATTCACAAAATTCTCCAACACCTCCTTCGTGTAATTCCTCTTATTGCTTTTGGGGTAGTTTATGGGAAACAATAATGATACGGGCACAAACCTTCAGCCACAGTCAGCCACAACCTGCCACTGTTCACGTGGGCCCCATGTGGGGCTCGCCCACTTCACCCCAAAAAAAAAATACAAAAATTTCAAAATCCCCAAATCTGGGTTTTGGCTGCCATTTTCGCGGGCAAAGAAAGAAAACCAGAGAGAAGAGAGAAAGAAGGAAGATCGACCCACGGCCCACTCGACCCACACTGCCCTTCACCGGCAACAAAACTCCGGCCACCACCATGATGCCCAGTCGAAGATCCATTACTAGTTTTGAAAGTGTACGGAGAGAACGAGACGAATCCACCACCAACGACTCAACCCGACCCATCTCTCGATGCCAAACCAGGGTATCTCTCTCTCTCTCTCTCTCTCTCTCTCTCTCTCTGTGTGGTTTTCTGTGAGATGAAGTTCAAGGCCTTTTGGAGCACATCCTCCATGTGCTATACTTATGTTAAGGGGTAATATCAAACCAAGTCAAAGCTTGTAAAAATCTTGTGAAAGCTTGTGAAAACCAAGTCAACAAGACTAATGTGTTCTGAGAAATGCATTTGCATTCGTCTCTCTGGAGAATGTCATATCCAGCAGTCCAGGTTTAATAAATCAAAAGTGGAGACATCTGTCTTCTCACAATTTAACAAGTGACACCACAGGACATAAAGCATGTAACCAAAATAATAGCAGGAAAAGTTAACTTGACATGTCTCTAGTATAATATATTTATACCAGGGGCCAAGAATTTCCGCAAATCCTATTCCTATGAGTTTGAGGATTTAACATGTATTCATGCTAAGAAACATTAGCAGCAAACAAAAGTGTAGAACACTGTGTGGGAAATGGCACACATGTATAAACACGAAAGATGGGAAGAGAATGAGACTATCTGTATTTCAGATAAAAATGTCTATAACCATCCCAAAGAATGAACTTGAAATTATGTGAAATTGCAGGTGAATCAACTGTTGTAGGTTGCACAGAAATGCCAAAATAGAAGATCTTAAGTTAGATTAATACCATCAGATTGCTGCAATTTTACATTCCTCAAAGTCAGTAGGCCAACTACTTATTCCATTGAACTTTCCATTTCAAATTCAACGGCAAACTTAAAAGAAATATGCAAGGATACAAGCTTTAGATCTTTTTGATCCTCAAACTTAATGTGCAATAGGGTATTGTACGGTATTGTCCTCGGCACCTCATAACACAAGGATATCCAATCATTATTATTCAGAATAATAGAGCAAACTTATGCATATAGAGAGTGCCCCAGATGAAGCACCACCTCTTAGACTAAAGTTTCTTTCTTTTCAAAGGGATCTCACACAAAACTTGGAACGAGGCAAAGAGAGAAATACTGGGAACTGACAGGGTGTTGTCCATCCCATGCACAACACCGTGTTGTGCAGGCCCTGATGTCGCTGCACCGGCATTTTTTCAACAATCGGAGGTGTTCACCCCGTAGACCTCGTCGAGTACTACAAGTATACAAAAAATTAACTTGATCAGATTTTTTTAAGTAGGTCATCGGAACACAAACACTTTGAAACAAATGAAGCACAAATGGACACAAACACTGGATAAAAACCACTTTTTATGTTTTTTGTGTTCCGATGAGGCACTACAAGATATCCGATCAAGTTTATTTTTGACACACTTGTAGTATTCGACGAGGTCTACACGGTGAACGTCTCCGATCGTCAAAAAAATGCCGGCGCGGCTGCAATACGGAGCTGCACAGCACGGTGTTGTGCATGGAGATGCACAGCACGCCCCAGGTTCCGAAATACTGAACTAAGCTAATAATATCAACTACAAGTACCAATTAATTGTGTACATTTAATGAAATAAAGAGCAACATAGAGAAAAAATAGAGATTTTGTTAACAAAGCAATGTGAAAGACATTGAAGTAACTCCAATAGGCATTTATGATTCTGTTTACATATAAATTTAACCAATCCAAAATTAATTGACACGTAGTCGAAAGTGTCAAACGTTGGTAATTACTCGTCAATAAAGATACACTGGATTAATAAGATAAAGTTAGTCAAATACGATGTCGTATCACTCCTCAATTTAGAAAGGTAGTTATTGGCAGTTATGAGCCATTGCCAAAATAAAGATTGTCTTCGAAGCTATAATATCAACTGCCAGACACACAAGCTCCACGTATAAATTCATGAAATAAGGCAATTGGCAGTTAGAACACGTGGAATACTTCTGGAAGGCAGTTATTTCTCTTAAACGTGTTATCTTTTTTGTTTATTGAGCAAATGTGCAGATTTAAAAACTCTGGAAGAAGAAAGAATTCAAATTCAGACGTGGAGGAAGAATAACTGCCAACTCTCAGAGTGGAAGTTAGAGTTCGAAGCAAGCTAGATTCAAATTCATGGAGCGGGAAGTTCAAACCACAAGCAACGTCTATAAATAGAAGAAATTGAAGAGTAGAAAACCCCCGGACAAATCTTCAACAAACAGCTATCAAAAAACTGATGCTTGGTTTGTTCATTGGCAAATAAGTTTTAGGATTTCGAACTCAGTTCGAAGTAGTTTAGGATCTCGAACTCAGTTCAAAGTAGATTAGGATTTATCTCGATTGTTCTTGTAACAATCACCCCTATCTTGGTTGTTCTTGCAACAATCACCTGTTCGAAGTTCTGTATTAAAAGTTGGAGACAATTTCGAAGTAAGTTTATCTTTGATTCATTAATCGAAGTGTCTTGTTTCTTTATTGTTCTTTGATTTCCTAAGTTTATTGGTTTGCATTTCTTCACTTATTAAGAAAATCCTCTTAATTGAGGTAATTGAACCAACAAAACACAATCGTCTGATTAGGTTCGGTTTTTGCAAAGTTAATTTGAGGGAGGAGATTGAAACTCTCTCTGGCACACTCGCACACAATCATTTTCCTTTGCAAAGAAGTAAAAAGAACCAAACACATCTTTTTTGGCACGTCCAGTGGGACCAGAAAGTGTTAAATGGCTCCAAAGCTTAGGAAGCAAGTGGATGATTCTCAGGTTGGCCAGACGCCAGAAGATGAGAACAATCTTAACTCTAAAGAGAATGAACAAGTCTAAGGCCTTCAAATAGGACCAGAGACTCGTGCTGGTCAGGACTTAAATACAGGAAATGGCCAGACTTCTCGAATAAATACTAGGAATAATAAAATTGTGCAAATTGATGACCCAAAGAATCTAGAAGTTGGAATGAATATGTCATCTAGCCAGTTTATTGAAATGATTGCTACATTTAAAGAATTGGCTCAGATCCAAAGGCTTATATTGCAAAAATTGGAAGAGCAATCAGGGCTTAAAAGTGATCCTTTGCCTTCACTTGAGAAGGATAAAGGAGAGGCCAGTACCAGCAAATTCAGGTCAAGGCCTGGAAAAGAGCCTATAAATGTAGAAGATATACCAGAATCTTGGTATGAGCCTGCAAAAAATCATGATTATCAAATCCCTAAACCTAAGAAAGTGTTCAAGCAAAACACTAATATCCCATTCGAACCAAATTTTGATGGTGTACATGAGGAAAAAGGCTTCAGGAATTATGATTATGAATTCGATGAGTATATGTATACTCCTAGAAATCATTTTAATGAAAAGGATAGAACTAGTGCGAAAAGGCCTAATCCAGAGATTGGAATTCCCAAATATTCAGGGATACCAGAGATGGGAAGGGTACATTCGAACTATCTTTATGAACCTTTTGTAAAACAGGAAGGAGGTTTCAAGCAACCTAGGCCTTTTGATGATCCTTATCAGAGGATTCCAGAAGATCATATGCCTAGAAATGTCATTTGGGAACCACCTGTTAATCCAAAGGTACCTTTAGGGGAACACCCAACCCTTCGAGATGAGATATTAGGACTTATGCAAGAAGTTTATGGACCCTTGAACCGGGGGGTACAAACTCAAATTTATAGAAAACCTTATCCAGAATGGATAGATAAACAATTCGAAGTCCCTAGGGGGTATAAAATCCCAGATTTCACTTTATTCCATGGAGATGGAAAACAATCCACAACTGAGCATATTGCTAGATTCACTGCTCAGTGTAGGGAACTAGGCAATAATGGGTTCATTAAGTTGAAATTGTTTTCTAATTCCTTAACAGGAACGGCCTTCGAATGGCATTCGAACTTGACACTAGAGTCAGTCCCCAATTGGCAAAGAATGGAAGAGTTATTCCATGCCCAATTTTATCAAACTGAACCTGAAGTCACTATGGCTGACTTAGCAAGATTAAAGCAGAAGCTAGATGAGAAGGCTGCTCAATTTATTGCTAGATTTAAAAGAGCCAGAAATAAGTGTAAACTTCAATTACCAGAGGTTGAATTTGTAAGGATAGCACAAGATGGCTTAAGTAGAGAACTTAGGAAGAAGTTCGATTCTACTGAATTTAGGGATTTGGTTGATTTAACATACAAAGCATCAAGATATGAGTCTTTGTTAGAAGAAGATGTTGATAGAAATAATTCTTCTTACTCAACCTATTATAAAGAACCCATTTATGAGATTGATGCTGCTGAAATTGTTGAACATGAGCCTTGTGTGTGTGAATGTTTAGTTCGAAAGGATTCCTCTATAGCACCAAGGACCAACAAGAAAGCAATTAGTAAAGTATATTCATTCGATGTTTCAAAGGCAGATGAAATTTTTGATTATCTTTTAAAGCAAAAGTTCATCAAACTCCCTGAAAATGTTAAACTTCCAACATTGGAGGAGACAAAAGGGAAAAGTTATTGTAAATGGCATGCTTCATGGACTCATTCCACTAAAAATTGTAATGTTTTCCGTGATAGGATACAAGAGCAGATCAAGAAAGGAAGAATCATGTTTCCAAAAAAGGCTATGGGAATTGATACAGATCTCTTCCCAAAAATTGAAGAAGTAACTGCCAATACTAATGTGCCAACTTCTTTGGCTAAAACTGTCAAGAAAATGTGGCAAAATAAGCAGGTGCAAGTGGAAATGAATTCAGTGTAGTTTAATAAGGGAAAGCCAAAAGTTGGCCAACTTCGAAATGATGATGGGAAGACCTACCGCCAAAACACTGCACCAGGGAGTTCTTCTAGCAGAGGTTTTAGGCAGTCTCATCTGCCCATGCTTAAGGCATCCTTTTTAGAATGTTTGTGCATGGAATGTAGGGCCAACTATCTGATCTTCAAGGATTTGGATAGACAGGGGGTTGATTTCTTTCCTAAAAGGATGGAAAGAAAAGCTTTGGATCAAAACAATGAAAGAAAGCCTTGGATCAATCCAAATCATGGAAGAAATGAGAGGCCTTGGTATGTTTCAAAGAGAAATGTGCCCTCTAGCCCAGTTCCACCAGCTTCGAAGAGGGATTATCCTCCTTCGAAGAAGGTTAACACTGGGAAGGCCCCAATGGGCCAAAGAAATGGAGGGGAAGAGGAGCAATTTACCTTGGTGAAAGGAGTTCCTGATTGGTTTCTAAAAAAGATCAAACCAGAACTCTTCCAAGAATATAAAACTTCTTCTAAAAGTGGGAACAAGATGGTTAAACCTCCAAGTGCTCCTACTGGTCAATGGGTAGTAGTCAGAGATCCAAAGACTAAGGCACCTCATATGATTCCTATGTTGACAAGAACACAAAAAAGGAAATTGCAAAGGAGGTATACCAGTTTCCAAATGGAGGAATACGCTTCCAAGGAAAATCCTATTAGAGGTGATAAATTCAACCCAAGGTTTAATAGACTTCGAAGAGAAGATTCTGAAGAATCTCTTCGAAGGGGGTTTTCTCCATCAAAAAGAGAAACTCTGGAGGATTTAGCTGCAAGGATGGACAGCGAAATACCTCAAGATAATCCAAATTCCTTGGCAAGCTATCAATCTGGCTTGTTAGAAGCCATGACAGTGGAACAGGAAGAAGGTGGGGAAACAAATTCGTCTCCTATTGGAATGTTCTCTCCTATGGAAACTTCTGTAGCAGAGTTCTCAGAGAAAATGAACACATCAAAAGTTGGATCAGGACTACCAATGCAGGAAAAAAGTACCATTCAGTTTGGGACTCTACCTGAAGTCCAGATTAACATGGTAACTCCTTCATTTATTAACTTTGGACCTTTTGGACCAGATTGTTCACCAGTTTGAAGAGCATTACAACCAACAGTTACTCCTATGGAGGTTATTGATGTATCAAGTGATGAGGAATATAATCTCACATATGATAACGGTTGGAATGATAGTTGGGGAACTTTAATTTCCAAGATTCAAAAGGAGGAAGAGGAGGAGGATTTCATGGTTATGGTAAATACAACAGAAGAACCAGAAGTAACCTCCAAAGAGAAAGCAATTTTCATCACAGAATCAAATAATGATTCTAAGTATCCTTTGATTGTTGATTTGGATTGTGCTGATCTTTCTCATCCTTTCAAATCACCTTCGAATGATATGAGGCATCATTTGAAACCATTATACATATCTGCTTTGTTTGATGGAATTTTGTTAAACAGGATTTTGGTTGATAATGGTGCAGCAGTGAATATTTTCCCTTCTAGGACTTTGAAGAAGTTAGGAAAAGAAAAGGTTTGATTGATCCCAACAAGCACATCCATCGCTGGGTTCATTGGTGAGAGTAAAAACCCCAAAGGAATTGTTTCTATACGCCTGAAAGTTGGTCAAGTAGAAACTGATACAGCTTTCTTTGTGGTGGATACTTTTACAAGTAAGTATAATGCTTTACTTGGTAGAGATTGGATCCATGTCAATGGCTGCATTCCATCTTTAATGCATCAAGCCTTAATGATTGTGAAATATGAAAATGGGAAGGAAGTGGGGGTCGAAGAAGTGAAAGCAAACCCACATCCCTTTAGCACTTCAGCAAATTGTGCAGAGGCAGAAATGTATAAGCTTGAAATTGTAGACACCCCGATTTTGAACCCGGGATGCAATCGAGTATTCCCAATGATGAAACAGACCAATCATGGCTACCCGAAACTTGTGAAAATGACTTGAACTTGATCAAAATCAACCAAACATCACCAAATAACCTAAACTAACCCAAGCATTGTTGAACCAAGTTAAACCGGTGATGCAGCCACCAAGAGCCTTGGCGCTCAAGCCTTAGGCCTTGAAAGCCAATCTGATGGAGGAGCACCTTTGGCCAAGCCCACGGCTTTGGCCAACTCAACTCAGGCTGAATCGGGAAGTAGAGTATCTCATCATGAGATTTCATGCAGGGTGGAGCGTCTAACCACTTCTATACGTATTGTACACGTATAATACCCCCCTACATTGTCCTAAACTACACCTAATATACAAACCCACTATCTCTCTCTTCTCTCTCTCCCTCCACTCACTCTATATAAACTATCCACCACCCCCTATTCAGGGGTTCACAAATTCCATACTCCAGGAGATAATCCATCCAGCAATTGTCCACTCTCTCTATCTCTCTCTCTCTCTCTCTACAAAATACTCTATTTCCATAAAATCATCTGCAAAAACTATCGGCCAAACCCAAAATTCGACCCTTGATCATCAATTACCTTCATACATTGTACCATCCATCCACAATATCAGCCAAAAACACCAACAATCCTTCATATTCAAACCTACAACCAAGTTCAAGCTTCCAATCAAGTGTAAAAGGTAGTTAGACAAGTGATTGTTACTATTTTTGGTTCATCTGAGGGTGACCAGTGTGTTCAATCAAGTTCTTTATACTTGAAATGAACTCACAAAGGTCTAAAAGTTGTTTTTAAAAACACTGTCAAAATCTGCAGTTTCAACAGGGGTTGAGCGCTCAAGCCTCAGGCCTTGAGCGCTCAAGCCCAGTTTTGAGTAGTTTTCTGTTTTGCTGAGTTTTGAACTTTATCTGGGATCTTGATCATCATTTAACAGTTAATCATGCTCCTTTAATCCTTAAAACAACTTGTTTTACTTAAAAATCATTTGCATGAGCATAGACTAATCATTTTATGATGATCAAGCCTCAAGACCTTTGAAAATCTAGTATTTGAAAGCAAAGCAGTGACTTTCTAGTTTCATAAACCTTCATCTCATGTTTTATGGTCCTGAAAATCATCCAGAATCTGTTTTCTTAACAAAAATCAGAAAGTCATGTAATGGCTTGAGCGCTCAATGCTATCTACTTGAGCGCTCAAGCTGTTCTTGAGAAGTTTGTTGATTTTTGGATGTTTTGATGATGGATCATGGTTTATTAGAATTCAAGCGTGTGTGGGGTTTTGTTACTATGCATATGATCTGGATTCTCTTCTTTCTTCCATTCCCAAGCATTTCTTTTGTTAAAGCTTGATGATTTTCTTCTTTTTATCATTGTTTATGAGATCAATCTGTTTGTTTTCATTTGATTCTCCATTAAAAACATTTTATTGATTTTTGATCTTGTAAATAAAGAGTAAAGAAGGGATGAAAATGTTAAAAATCACAGAAGCCAGAAACTGGTTTGAGCGCTCAATCCATAAGGTTTGAGCGCTCAAACTGGTTTGGAGGGTTTGAGCGCTCAACTCCTATTTTGAAATCCAGATTGTAAATTAGTTTGTTAAGCATTAAGTCTATAGTTTCTTGAATTGTTTGTTTAATTTCTGTTGTTGTTCTCTTCTGTAAATACTCGTCATAATAATTCTTTAGTATCATTATTCCCATGTAAATCATGTGCACAAGCATCCGCGTTAAATTTGCATTTTTCATTATTCTCTTATTGTTTACATGGTTCCCATCCCCAATTCCCCATTTTTGTATTTTGAATTGAACTTCAAACATTTTCAAAATCCCACGAAATGTTGAATAGAGATCGGTTCACGGACCGGGCGAGAGGGGTGCCGTAAAACCCTTCCCCTCTCGTAACCAAACCCCCGAATCCGAGAAATTTCTGATTTCGCAGTGATCAGTAAAATCTTTTTCCATGGGCAAACGAGTCATATTTTTATCGGTTTCTCGGATTCGGACCTCAAATCTGGGTGGCGACTCTAACAAAACACAATCTTTTTTATTTGTCACACCGCATAATCTCCCTGGGCCGTCCACAAGCTGGCGACTCTGCTGGGGATTTTGGTTAATATATATTTTATTTAATTACACTTGTGCAATTTTTTTTACACTTGTGTAATTTTATTGAAATATGTGTTAATCAAAAGTGGGTTTAATTCGAAAAATATTTTGTGGGATTTTGAAAATGTTTGAAGTTTGATTCTTGCATTGCACTTGCATAGTCTTAGCCATTTGTGCGTGTTTTGGCAATGCCCAACTTGCTAGCGTGTGGGGAAATCCCAAAATGCCCAGCAGCCCTCGACCGTGATAAATCACATCGTCATTATAGTTTTTAACGGTAGGAGGCGGTTTTGATTTTGAGTCTGGGGTACCCTCAGTGACCAAAACCGGCCTTTGCATATAGATAATCATAGAACCCCACATTTAGCAATCCACCCGTGCGTTAAGTTTACGTGCTCCACCATGTTAATGTGCTACATGTTACCGCTTTCCTCGCCATGCCATGTTGCATTCATGCATTTGCATTGTATATAGCCATCGCGAGTGTCGAAATTCTGTATAGATGTCCCGTTTGGTTTTCATGCTTTTGTAGTTAGTAGGAGATTGCTTCGGCCCGATGATGAGTCGTGCATTCCATATGCGCGTTGTTCTTACAAGTTAGCCCTTAGGACGGCCGGACGTGGGAAAATCTGGATCGTCAGATTCTTAATACTGATCTAAACGGGTTTAAGGGACCTTGGCCCGAGAAGGATCAATCGCCCTTAGGCATCTGATCTTAGATCATTGTTGGAATTCGTGTGGACCAGGATTTCCCAAATCCAGCCATCCAATATCAAGGACTTATCACTTAAAAGAAAACTTGAGGATCGGGGCAATCCTTTCAAAATTAAGTTCTCGGCAGTTAGTAGAAGGTTACTTCGGCCCGATGATGAGTCGTGCATTCCATATGCGCGTTGTTCTTACAAGTTAGCCCTTAGGACGGCCGGATGTGGGAAAATCTGGATCGTCAGATTCTTAATACTGATTTAAACGGGTTTAAGGGACCTTGGCCCGAGAAGGATAAATCGCCCTTAGGCATCTGATCTTAGATCATTATTAGAATTCGTGTGGACCAGGATTTCCCAAATCCAGCCATCCAATATTAAGGACTTATCACTTAAAGGAAAACTTGAGGACTGATGCAATCTTCGAAAGCTATCTAATTCAGTCTAGGAGACTTAAAATCCATGGAGTTTGAGATACCTCCAGTGTTGATCGTGCCCGAACGGCCACTCGTGATTCAAACTAACCTTGAGATCATTTGTATCTGGATTGCAACATCCAAATTGCTTTGTCTCGGATGATCAAGAAAAGTGCTACGGCGTCAACATTTAGGCTTTAGGTTGAAGCGCCGTATCCATCGAGTAATGGTTTACCCGGGGTGTTGATAATCATCTGTGTAATGGTCTTAAGTGAGATTTGGATCCGGTAGACTAACCCTAAGTTATACATGAAGTCTAGGAGACTTAAAATCCATGGAGTTCGAGATACCTCCGGTGTTGGTCGTGCCCGAATGGCCGCCCATGTTTTGGACTAGCCTTGGAACCAATTGTATCTGGATGACGACACCTCATTGCTTTGCCTCGAATGGTCAAGAAAAGCACTACGGCGTCAACATTTAGGCTTTAGGTTGAAACGCCGTACCTGCCAAGTAAACGATCTACCTGTGGTGTTGATACAATCTTCTGTGCAAACGATTCCAAGTGAGATCCAAAACCGGTAGCTTAATTCCTAGGATAGGAGTAGGATTAACTCCGTAAGTCGAATCATGACGAGACGACAGTGAGCATTTTTTGTAAATCATTCTTCCTTGTACATAGTAAGCACATTGAGTACACATCTGAGTCCGACTCTTGCTTTATGCTTAGTTCTTGAACCATTGGGCCTGCAAAGAAAAAGAAGACCTTACCTGTTTGGACTCGACCTCCCGGACAGAGACTGTCTAGATCTTTATCACCAAAGGCTGAGACCAGTATGGCGGCTAATCAGGAGCAGGGGTCCTCCGAATGAGTTTGAATAATTGAGGAAGGAAATGCATGATGAGAGGGTTCGGAATGACACTCGAATTGCCCAACTCATGGCGATTATGGTGAATATCCAGAGCCAACTTCCCCCACCTCAGCAGCAACACCCCGAGGGTGAACCTCGAGATCAAGAAATTCCCAATGATGAACAGCCGGAACAACCCCCTGAAAACCCTCAGTTGGCTGAAATGCTAGCTAAGTTACTCAAACTAGAAGAGTCTGTGGCCAAGAGAGAGAAACGAGCCATTACCAGTTTTGATATGGATAATGCGTGCATCTTCCAGCTTAAACTCCCTAAGAAGTTCAAACATGTGGACTTTGAAAAATTTGATGGGACTGGGGATTCGAGAGGACATGTTCAGGCATATGTAAGTTCCCTCTCGCTACGAGAAGTTGATGAGCCTACTATGGCACAAATGTTCCATGAAACCCTCACAGGGCCTGCTCTCCAATGGCTTTTGTCTCTCGACATGTCAAAGAGACAAACTTGGGAGGAAATGGTGGCCGCTTTCATTAAACAGTATGAGTACAATGTTCAGCTTAAAGTCACTACTCGTGAACTTGAAAGCATCAAAATGAAGGAAAAGGAATCGTTTGCAGAGTTTGTAAAAAGGTGGAGAGCAAAGGCCGCGCAAATGGGATGATCCCTAGCGACAAAGGATCATCGCATCATAACCAAGAACCCGGCCAGATTTGGCTCAATTACATGGTAATGGCCCGAAGCACATGACTTCAGCGACCCTCTTGAGACAGGCTTGTCAATTGAAGAAGCCTTGCAAAGTGGGGTGTTGAATAAAGGAGATTCGATCCCCAGGCCTAAGCGCAATTACATTGGGAACACCTCGTCTCTGTATGCAAATCCCAGCTATGCAACTGGTTCCTCATCCAACACCATGAACCATCAACCCCATAAAACTGAACCAATAAATGCTATCTTGTCCCAACCAGCTCAACCAAACCAACCTCCACAGAATCAAAGAACCCGGCGTATCTTCACTCCTCCCCCCTTACCTCTACTTGTTATCTTTGAGCGGCTTGTACAACAGGGGAAGATCAAGCCTCTTCAGCCAACCCCACCTCCACAAAATCCCTCACCATCATACAACCCTAACACCTTCTGTATCTTCCACCAAACACCCGATCATCCTACCGAAAGGTGCCAACGACTGCGTCATGAGATTCAAGACCTCATTGACAGTAAACAGATCCGTGATCCCACTGAAAAGCCTAATGTTGTTACTAACCCTTTGCCAACTCACAAAAGAAATGTCAATATAGGTCAGATTACCTTCAGCTCCACTCAAAAAGACCAAAATCCCACTTCCTTCGATCCAAGCCAATTCATTATACCAGAAACAGATTCTAAACCCATCATACTTATACCAGATGAATGCGAAACATGCTTTCTTGATATACATTTGGATCCTACCGTATGGCAAGAATGGGGTGATTTGATCATGGCTATGGAAGCCCGAGAGTACGAACAGATGGTGGCCAATAATGTGGCAAATGAAGAAGCTTGGCTTCAAAATGAACAGCTCAATGAAGAACCCCCACTTGGTGCCCTGATTAATCTGCTTTTGGATCCCATGTTCGAGGATCCACTTGATGGAGTCGCACTCCCTAATCTGTTTGAACCTTTGCCGGTGGTACAAAATCAACAACCTATGGAAGAAGGACAATGACAGAATTGGCAAGAAGAGAATGTGGTGCCAAATAGTGCACAGGAAGATGAATGGGATCCTGCACCCAATGAGTGGCAACTCATGGACCCCAATGATCCTTTGGATGGATCCACACTCCCCTTGTTCTTTGATGAAACATATTTCCCAATGCCACCATTGTGGGAAGGTCGCCCTGATTTCTCCTTAATGAGTGAACACGCCATAAATCGAATGACAGAGGGAATCGAGTTCACACCTTATGATTACATAGTTGATGAAAATCTTCCAGTACCTCAAGTGCAAATTCCAGAAGATTGCAATATCATGGTGTTGAACGGAGATTTACCTGATGTTTGGGGACAGCCGATAGAAGAGAATGGCGTGGCCAATATGTGGGTCAATCAGAATGAAGGTGCAATACTTACACCACTTTGGGTTGGAAACAACAAGGTTTGGGCAGTTAACGAGGCTACGATAGAAAATGAGGATGTATGGAGCGAAGCAACTATAGAAGGGATTACCAAAGGCATGGAAGAAGCCAGCATCTCAAAAGGAAAGAGAAAAGCAGAGGGGAATCTTGTAGATCTTTATACAGATTACACTGATTTATGGGGAGATGACATAGACTCTATTCTTCACTTGCTTCGGAGTGGACGATTTTATCAACCACCCCAAATGTACACCGGAGATACATCTAACCCACCTCCTAAATCCATAAACCAGCCACCCTATAACCCAGCTCCACAAAACAACCCAACTCCACAAAATAACTCGGCCACACCAAATAATCCAAACAACCCCAATGACCCAATTGCCAATCCTACCGATTTCCAAAACCTTTTCAACCCTCCAACCAACCAACCCCATGCTAATTCCACAACCAACAGCCGTCTGCCTCGTCCAAAACCCCCACCAGTAGCCAAAGAAAATCCTATCCAGAAACAGCTCGAGAAAACCCCAGCCGCTTTAACAATTTGGGGGCTACTCATGAGCTCCAGCGAGCATCGTCAGAAACTTGCTCAAGCACTGTCTTGCATGGAGATTGCTCCCGATATCACTCCAGAAGCCATGATGGCTGCCATTGTTACCAAACCAACCATCACTACCAAACCTGTCAAGCATGTGGTGACCTTTACCGAAGCCGATTTGCCACTTGAAGAAATTGATCACAACAAGCCTTTACATGTCACCATGAAGTGCATGGGGAAGTGGATCCCAATCGTGTTGATAGATAATGGGTCTGCACTCAATGTCTGTCCTCTCCGAACAGCTTTGTGCTTGGGGCTTAAACCTGAGGATTTCACGCCATCCGACCTCACTGTTCGAGCCTACGATAATACCCGCCGCAACGTGCTTGGAACGGTCGAAATGGAGATTGCTGCGGAAGGATTTAAATCGACAGTTGAGTTTCATGTGCTTGAAATCCCAGCTTCGTTCAATTTGCTGTTGGGACATCCTTGGATGCATCGACCTGAGATCATGGCAGTTCCATCTACTCTACATCAGAAGGTTCAGCTTGGATTAGAAAATGGGACTGTTACACTTTATGGAGACACGGGCATTCATCCTCATACTGAAGATAATGCTCCCTTGCTAGAAATTATGCACGATGAGAATGATGTTCAACTTGGGGGATTTGCTTTCGATACATCCGGTGGTGTGTTCACACTTCGTGTTTACAATGACTTTTCAATCAGTACCATTGTCCTCGAGATGATGAGGAGGATGTCATATCTGCCAAGCACTGGTTTGGGACGAACTCACCAGGGGGTAGCTCAGTTTCCAGAATTCCCTTCTCAACGAGGCCGTTTTGGGTTGGGATATGAACCTACACTGAAAGAAATGCAAAAGGGAAAAACCAATAAGACAGAAAGTAGTGCTAACCGTCAGATTCGTTTTGTCAGGGCAGGGTCAAGTGCACCTTATCACGGCCAGCCTAAGCCATTTGTAAATGAAATAAGTGGAAAGGTGCACCCTGGATTTGAAATCTTTGCTAACGATGCTTGGGATAGCAAAGATGAACATAAAAAGGTCGAGAAATTGGTGAAAGACCTTAAAGCAGATTGGACAGAAACTTTGGATGGTGGGATCTTAATGTCAATGTTTGATGAGGTCAGTCTAACGGGTAAGGATAAAGAAGAGCCAGCAATGATGATGCTTGGGCAGGAGACCCTCGAGGACCCCAGCATGATGATAGTGGATGCAATCGGAGAATACAAGAATTGCACTTTCACTCCTGTTGTAAAATTTACTAATGCATTCACTAAGATAGAGTCCGAGCCTGAATCAGGATTTGGATTTGACTGTGAGTTGGAGTTTGTGCCTCATGGCCCTCCACATCGTCATTTCTGTTTTGAATTCAAGTCTGATGCCATGTACTGCGCCCTGGATGGCTTTGTTAATGAAATAGATTCCAAGTTTGCTTACTTTGCTGTCTCTGAAATAAATTGCGTTGATCCAAACGATGACGAAACGGAGTACAAGGAAGAAATTCCCAAAGAACTCAAAACGCTAATTGAAAAAGAAAATGAAAGACATGCTCAGCCAATAAAAGAAGAAGTTATTTCGATAAAATTGAGGGATGAGGAAAATCCTCGCATGGTTCAAATCGGTTCCAGGCTATCTTCGGAGGAACAAGAATTACTCACCAATTTGCTCAAAGAATTCGAAGATGTTTTCGCTTGGTCCCATGCAGATATGCCTGGAATCGATCTGAAATTGTGCAACATTGAATTCCCCTATATCCTGATGCAAAACCAATGAAACAAAAATTGAGGAAAATCAGACCAGATTGGGTGGAAAAGGTCAAGGAGGAAGTTCCAAGCAATTCAATGCCAACTTTCTGATGGTAAATGAATATCCGCAGTGGGTGGCAAATGTCGTGCCAGTGCCTAAGAAGGACGGAAGGATCAGGGTGTGTGTAGATTTCAGAGATTTGAACAAAGCCAGCCCAAAGGACGACTTTCCTTTGCCACACATTGATATATTGGTGGATAATACGGCAGGGCATGCACTTCTATCATTTATGGATGGGTTCTCGGGGTACAACCAGATTCTGATGGCACCAGAAGATCGAGAGAAAACAACCTTCACTACCGAATGGGGGACGTTCTGTTATCGAGTCATGCCATTTGGACTGAAGAATGCTGGGTCAACTTACTAGCGGGCCGCTACGACTTTTTTACACGACATGATGCACAAGGAAGTCGAAGTGTATGTGGATGATATGATTGTGAAAGCAAAAGAGAGAGAAGGGCATCTCCCGGCGTTGCGCAAATTCTTTGAAAGAATTCGTAAATACCCAATGCGTCTCAATCCACAGAAATGCACATTTGGAGTCACCGCTGTAAAAATGTTGGGGTTCATGATCACCACGAGAGGAATTGAGGTGGATCCGTCAAAAATTAAAGTCATTCTTGATATGGAGCCGCCCCGGACAGAAAAGGAAGTACGGAGCTTTCTCGGGAAAATCCAATTCATCAGTAGATTCATTGCAAAGCTAACATCGACTTGCAAGCCGATGTTTCATTTGCTCAAGAAAGGAGTACCATTCAAATGGGATAGCAAGTGTCAAAAAGCCTTCGAGATAGTTCGTCAATATCTTCAAAATCCTCCAGTATTGATGCCACCGACACCTGGAAAGCCTTTGATCCTGTATTTGTCGGTAACACAGTCCACCATGGGTTGCATGATGGCACAAGAAGGTGAAGCGGGTGTTGAGAAGGCAGTATATTATTTAAGTAAGAAGATGGTCGGAGCTGAAGAAAGATATACGCCTTTGGAGAAAACCTGTTGGGCTCTTGTGTGGGCCTCCAAAAAGTTAAGGCATTACATGTTAGCATATTCGGTAGTGTTGATTTCTCGAATGGACCCTCTCAAATATCTGTTCGAAAAATCGGCACTCACCGGGAAGCTAGCATGATGGTTGCTCTTGCTGGCCGAATTCGAACTCAAGTATGTAACGCGAAAATCAGTAAAAGGCAGGGCCGTAGCAGAATTCTTGGCAGATCATCCGATTGAGGGGCCAGAAGATACGGAGTTCCAGTTTCCCGATGAACATGTCATGGCAATATCAGAAGATGTTTGGAAGTTATACTTTGATGGAGCTGCGAATTAGAGAGGGTTCGGGATCGGCATATTGTTGGTTTCCCCAGAAGGACCACACATTCCCCTCTCTTTCAAGTTAAATTTCGAAGTTACCAATAACTAGGCAGAATATGAGGCATGTATTGTCGGGATGGAAGCTGCCTTTGAAATCGGAGTAAAGAAGTTGGAAGTGGTCGGGGATTCGAATTTGGTGGTCTCTCGAGCTAATGGCGATTGGAAGGTGCGGGAAGAAAAGTTGAAGCCATACCATAAAGATCTCGATGACCTAATTCATCAATTTGAGCAAGTAACCTTCACTCATATACCGAGAATGAAAAATCGGTCATTTGGCCTTTTCGCTACTTTGGCATCCATGGTAGAATTGCCAGTAGGGGTGAGGATGAGACCAATTATGATTGAGCAAAGGAATAGGCCTGTCTATGAGTATGTGATGAATGTTGAAGAAATAAATGATGGTCTGCCCTGGTATTACGATATCTGGAATCTGGTTGAGAAGGGAGAGTATCCGGAAGGAACAACTAAGAAGGATCGGATAGCATTACAAAGGTTAGCAGCACAATACATCATCTGCGGTGGAAGATTATATAAAAGGTCATATTGTGGCATGCACAAGTTATGCATCCATGGTAGTGGCATCAAGAGGGTAATGGAGGAAATTCATGAAGGAATCTGTGGTCCCCACATGAGCGGATTGATGATGGCAAAGAAGATTTTTGAGGCAAGGGTATTTCTGGTTGACCATGGAAATGGATTGCGTTCAGTATGTGCGAAGGTGTCATAGGTGCCAAGTCCACGCCAACCTCATGCATGTTCCACCGTCTGAACTTCATACGATGGCAACGCCTTGGCCTTTCTCAGTATGGGGAATAAATGTGATTGGGAAAATTACGCCACCAGCATCAAATGGGCACAAGTTTATATTGGTGGCAATTGATTATTTCACAAAATGGGTAGATGTGAACACTCCGCGGAAGCGCGATATGTCCACGAAAATGATCGTTTGGTTCCAGAAAATGATTTGATTGGTTGAATAGAGTCGCCACCCAAATTTGAGGACCTTACCCGAGAAACCTTTGAAAAATGACTCTTTTGCCCTTGAAATGAAAAAATGCTTTACTGGTCTTTAAAATGAGATTTCTCGGGTCCGGAAGCTAGGTTACGCGAGGGGAAGGAATTCAAAGCACCCCTCGCACCCGACATATTTGCCGGTCTCTACTAAATGTTTAAAAGATCTCGAAAACGTTGTTTAGATGGACTTTTAATTCAAATTCATGTGAGAGCACAATAAATACATCAAGAATGTCAATGAAAGATAAGTACATGATTATGCAAAATGCTATGGATGATAGATTTATACACTGGAAATGCTGAATTTATACTAAAATGCCACCAAAATGTCCTAAAATAACCCAGAAATTGATTAGAAAATGAACATCAGAATAGGGTCCAGGTGCCTGGAAATGGGGATCCAGGCGCTTGGATTGAGTCCAGGCGCTTGGAAGGGGTAAATCCAGGCGCCTGGATCACTATCCAGACAGAAACTTTAGAATCACTTTTCTGACAGAAACCAACAAATTCAATGTTCTTATCAACTCTCATGCATTCTGAAAATGTTATAGCAACACAGTAACATGCTTAAAACTTAAATATGACTCATACACAATGAATTAATACTCAAAATGCAATAACAATAACATAATGATGCACACTTTGAACACTAATGAAAGAATATGCTTGAGTACCTTTTGAATCATCAAAGTGAAATCTTTAAACTAATGAACAGAACTCCAAAATAATGCATGTACCTATTTAGATAATTCTTTCTTTTGAAATCCCCTCATTTTAAATAAGAATGTGAGCTCAAAATGCATAAAATGAATAAACAAAAGGGATTTCAAGCATATGATGTAAGAATCATGAATCCAAACATGCAAGTGATATAGCAAAAATGATCAGAATGTGAGGGAAATCAGAAAATATGACAAAGAAAAGAAGGGGGTTCAGGCGCCTGCATGGAGGGGATCCAGGCGCCTGGACCTGATGCAGGCGCCTGGAAGGTGATGATCCAGGCGCCCGGACCAGAATCTGATACTCAAAATGTTTTTCTGTTTTGATGATTTCTAGACCACTCTCAAGCTCTCTACTGGTATGGATGACCAGAAAGAACTTGAATGAGTCCCCCTCAGGGCCTACTTGGAGAAATTGGTGGAATAACTACCTTCTTTTGGAAGAGGTTTTGTGAGGATATAGCTTCTGATGTTTAAGATTGTTGAGCTAAGGAGTGATTTAGTAGAGGCTTTGACAGAGTTCAGTTGATTGGGGTTGATTGGGGTGTGTAGATGATGGATTGACGAAGTAAAAGGGTGATTTTTGGAGTGGAATGGGTTGTGTTTGAAGGGTGAGGGATGAACTGAATTTTCTGGAGAGATTTGAGCAGAGTAACAGCTTAGATGGAGTGTGGTTTTTCCCAGCTTCTGCAAATGGGAGAGGTGAGCTCAATTTATAGGCAAATGAGGGGCCAAAGAGGGCCACTTGAGCCTTTCAAAAGGGTAAGGGTTCACTTAGGGGGGCAAAGAATAGGTGCAATGATCTCCCCCATGTTCTCTCTAACTGATATCTGCAGCAAAATCCCCCAAAATCTCGTTCCCGCCCACTAGCAAACTTAAAACACACTCAACCTGGACTGATATCCAGGCGCCTGGATTGTGTATTTCCAGGCGCCTGGACCTGAACCATGTGTTCCAGGCGCCTGAACCCCTTCCAAGCGCCTGGACTTGACCAATCCAAGTGCCTGAAAGACTAACCCAGGTGCGTGTATCTCAAGGCTTTGGGACATTCCGGAGCTCCAAGGGATGTTTTGGTGATTTGATGGGAGGTTAATGGAGAGGTTTTCCAAGCTTTTGATCAAACCTTGTACATCCTTATCAGGCATTATCGTCATCGGGGAAGTTCTGGAATCCTGAGGATCCGGATTGGAGTGTCTACAGTAGAGTCAGCTTCTTATGCTACGTTGACTGCAGTGCAAGTGGCACATTTTATCAAGCAAAACATCATTTATCGATATGGGGTCCCCAATGCTTTTGTATCTGACAATGGTGTGCATTTCAAAGGAAGGGCGGCAGAGGTGCTTGAAGAATTCAATGTTCAAGTGCATAAATCAACGGTGTACATGCCTCAAACTAACGGAGCAGTGGAAGAAGCAAACAAGTCAATCAAGAATATCCTGGAGAAAACCATTGAGTCGTCTGGGGATTGGCATGAAAAACTGCCCTTAGCATTATGGGGATACCGTACTTCTATCCGAACTCCAACAGGGGCAACACCCTACTCATTAGTTTATGGAATAGAAGCAGTACTTCCCATTGAACTCGAGGTGCCGTCCCTAAGGGTGATGATAGAGAATGAGATTGATGAAGCTGACTGGTTGAGCGACAGGTTTGCAGAGTTAATGTTGTTTGATGAAAGGCATTTGCGGGCATTATATCACATCCAGGGATATCAGAGAAGAATTGCTCGCGCATTCAACAAGAAAGTGAAATCTAGGGATCTGATTGAAGGAGATATGGTGGTGAAAGAGATTCGGGCACCAATATTTGATCCACGGGGAAAATTCAGGCCGAAATGGGCAGGACCATATATCATCAAGACTATCCTCGACGGTGGGGCAGCAGTGATCATCGATTTAGATGGCAATGAGTTCAGCAATCTTGTTAATTTAGATCAACTCAAATGATATTACCCCTGAGAGATGCTCGTTGGGCAGAAAATCGCAAGGGCGAGCCGACCCAAGCAAAATTCAGAGCAAGCTTGCTAGACTGAAAACCCACGTTGGGCGGTCTAGGCAAAATTTAAGGCAGAATATTTGAAAGAGCTCGCTGGACTGAAAACCTGAAAAGGCAGTGCTAGGCAAAATTTAGAGCGCAAAAAGGAGAGTGTCAATATCTGAGTGAACCTTTGCCTGAACTACGCCATGACCTGATTCCTTGAAAGAGGATACGTAGGCAACCCTATCTTGGGGTTCGGTCTAAATTGTGTGAATTGGTCCATATTTTCGCAATATCTGAAGGAGATAGCATATGGAATCAAATGAACCAAGAGGGGGAAACCCTTCATCATTCAATCTTATTCAAATCACTTCTTCGATTACAAATGCTGAGCTACGCAAAAAAAAAAAAAAAGACACAACAACATGACACGAATGAAACACGACCAAACATCGAAACATCACTTATGGATCAACCATTTATTTCGGAAATAGCCTAGCAAGTGGAAAGGAAGTTGGTGCTAATTTCTGCGCCGTCAGGCCTTCATCTGCTCCCTCATCCAATTTCTGTAGTGACCATTCAAGTGAATAGATGGGTAGGGATCAAGAGCCCAAATAACTCTGTGCCCCCAAGAAGTACGATAACGCTCGAGGACGAAATGCTTGAATGTAGGAAGGTTGAAAGTGGCAGGCACCATGTACTTCACTTCTTGGCGAATGCGATATTGGCGGAGAATGCGCTGCGGAAAATAATATGCATACCCTTGCAGTCCTGCCAAGATTACCCATGTGTCTCCCATATGATTGGTCGTCATGTCTGGCAAAGGCAACCAATGGCATCTCCAAGCAATGTGATCCTCCTCCAATGATCTGAAGAAATCGGTCCAATCATCTTCATCAGCCTCATCATGCACAAATGGCCTATCCGCCCAAGTCCGAGGATCATAAACCCAATCACCTGCCGGCTCCCTCAAAAGCCCAACCTTATCACATAGCCACATCTGCAATCCCAAATATCCAAACCAAAGTCAAAACCAAGCCAACAACCAAAGTTCCCAAAAAAAAAAAAGCCAAACCTGAAGTAAAAGCGGGCTCCCAGCAAATATGTCCGTTCTCCCAGCTTTAACCGCATCCAAACCCATGATCGTTTCAGCCAAAACCAAAGGAACCACGTCCCTCCGTTGTTCGATCTGAGCAGTAACACCGACAATGGCAGAATTGGGATGGCCGTCATGTGAGATCAACAAGTGCAATGAGTCGAAGAGTCGAAGGATGTTGGGGTCTCATTGCGAATAAAGAAACGGGTGGCACCATTCCCGAGACCAAGTTTTCTACTGAGAATGTTGGCATAATTCACGCGGATAGGTGGAATGACGGGATCCGCAAAAGCATTACCACCAAAGTATGCTTGAAATTCTTCAACAGTTGGGCAAAGCTCTTGCATGCCAAAACGGAACACATGGAGCTCCGAATCCCAACAACGAACGGCGGCACGCAAGATGTCTTGGCGAATAGGGAAAGTGTGGAGATAGCGAAAGTGCATTGAGCCCGAGACCTCGAAAGTTGAACCAATCGATGTTTTCAAGGCTAGCAACCCAAGTATTGATAACGGAAGGGTCAAGGGCAGCCATGTGGGAGTGGTGAAAAGTTGGATGAAGGAGATGTATGAAGAAGAAATGAAAGTTGATATGGAAAATGGTGTGTGGAAAAATGCTTGGTTATGCTTGGTATTTATAAGGGATTTGGGAAGAACACTACAAATTTGCCATGCAACATTGGAAATCAAAGATTTCATTTTCAAGGTAGTCAAATGCATATTTCCAAATTGTTTTGTTGGAAGATTTGAAAATGCATTGGAAATGTATGGCATTTGTGGGGAAATAGTGAAAAAGCCTTGGGAAGGTGATGTTCAAAGTTTGGGAGATGTTGTAACAGAGAAATCAGACGTTTGGGGCAAAGGGAAACATGCAAAAGGGTCCAAAAATGCATTGGGAAGCAATACCAGAAATCTGCCAAGCACAGACTTTGAGCGCTCAAAGCCAGGGAATTGAGCGCTCAAACCCTCCCAGACCACCTTGAGCGCTCAAGGCAATGAGCTTGAGCGCTCAAACCTCATTGAGCGCTCAAGGCCTGCAGAAACAGCAGCAGCAACAGCAGATGCAACTTGGCATGTTTGGGGTCCAAAACCTATTCTAAGCATATCTACCCTCTACCAACACCCAAACCAAGTCTCAACAGGAATTTGTGACTTCACGGAACGTCCCGTTGCCTGAACTATCAAGCCGATACGTGTTTGGATACGGGATACGTGAATATGGAGTTTCAAAGTCCAAAAATGGCCATTGGATGTTCAAATCCATTTCGGAGCTTTGCAAGCCACATCCAATCATCAAGACGTATGTCAAAGAGTATTTGTGACTTGGCGGGATGGTTCCCAGGGCAGTTCTTCAAGGATATATAGGATTGGAACCCCAATGGCCAATTCGAGCCATAGAATGGCGGCCGTCACCATATCGAAAATGATTTTATGAGATTTCTTGCCAGATTGAGACAATCGCAGGGGCATTTACGTCATTTATGACTTGGTCAAGGCAATGGCATGGCAGTTCATCATGTTTAAGCAAGCTCACGGAGTATTTTTATTTTCAAACAAGCCTTATGAACATTAAATTCCGTTCTAAGGTCATTTTGCATGGGTGATTATCAATTGTACATATACATGGGTTGTGTTGAGTCGTGTGGAACGTAAATATGTCTTTCGATCGTACATAAATTCAAGTTATCATGTTTCGTTCAAATCCTCGAGCATGTGAGCTTTTCTTTGAAGTCGAGTTTTAAACCTCACATTTAATACTTGGATTCAAGTTTTTGTGAATAAATAGAGTACATTTTACAACAAGTTTGTTCATTTGTACATAAAAACAAAGAATAATGCAATGAACAGCGAAAGTGCAAGTCATGTATATAATCTGATAAAATCCATGAAAAGTCAAATATCACCAACTACCAGGGCACACAACACCCAATAAGAAAATCTGCAACTGGGGCACGCAGGCCCAATCCACCTACCTACTGGGGCACGCAGGCCCAATCAAAGGAAAGACAAAAGCAAAAACAAAACTCTAACTACTCTGTGCCTACTATGTACTAATCCTCCTCATCCATCGTCTCGTCTGAGCTCTCGGTCTCATCTCCACGCCGCTGCTCCCTCCGGCCCTCGGGTCGGTAGAGGGTAGTTGGCATCACTAATATTTATGGTCCGCCGAGCTCGTCTAAACTAGGCCCCCTCGGGAACTATCTCTACCTCCGGGCGAGTGATCTCATGACCTCTCCTCTATAGGTCTCTCCTCCTCTAGTCCTACCGCCGCCAACTTCGAGCGTCCTAGCCGCACAGTCATATCTCCAGGACCGCCGGCTCCATCATGAGGTCTCTTCCTGACCACAGGCGGCTGCATTAACAAGCAAACAAGAAACGGAGTCAGTATACAGTATAGTCGAGGAATTGAAAGTGCAAGTAACATAAATCACATACCGATGCAACTCCGGGAAGGCCGAGAGCGGCCCGAGGAGGTGCTAGCTTCGTCCTCGGGCGGAGATAGAGACCTCCCCGCCCATAATAATTGGCGTGTCGGGACCACGTAGTCCCTCTATTACGCTCATCACGGCATCGCTGTCGCCTTGCTCATAAAGATGCTCGCCTCCCGCGGAAACCCGCAAAACAAGTCAAGGTTTGTGTTAGCATTCATAATATGAAGCATGTAAAGATTGATAAGTGAAATGATTCTCACCGGTGCTGGGAGTGGAGGAAAGCCAGTCGGTGGCCTCGGGATGTCTATATCTCCCGTCTTTCCTTTGGCAAAGGGTAACGCTGCATTCCACCACCGAAGCCGCCACCGCTCTCGAGTCGGGGGCGGCATCTCACCCTCACCACTGCGAACTCCTCCCGGGCCGATGCATCGCCTTCTCGGCCTTCTCCATCTCCATCTTCTCTCTCCACTCTGCAGCTCTCAGCGGGCCAGCTAGGTACTTCTTCTGATACTCTGCATAGCTCAAGGCTGGCCGTAGGTCGATCGAGGTCCAGATCAAAGGCCGTGGAAACGCCTCGATCTCCGTCGGCATATACCGAGACGTCATGAACACACGAGGAGGAAGGCTCCCGCTTTGTGGGTCCATCAGCCCGCATCGACCGGGCGCAGCACTCGCCACCAAGATACGTAGAACCAACCGATCGGCACTTGCAGTAGGACCCTCCCCTCGTTATCTCTGCCCTCTAGGGCCAAATGCGGCTCGTCGATGGCGTCCCATACATACCAGCGGACCTGCAAGAATGTTCAAGTGATTGTAAGCAAGTGCGTGATAGTAAACAAATTGAAAGCAAGTTGAATACATATAGGAATTTGGTACTTACTAGAAGCGGGAAGTACATCCAAGTGAACGCGCGGAAAACCTGGAGGTTCCCACGCACAACACCACCATAACGGGAGCCTCCCCCAAAGACGGCCTTTCGAGGGATAACGTCCAGATCTGGATGGCGTGTCTCAGGGGGATGCAATCCCAATACCTCGTATGCCCAGAGCTGCATGGTAAACAACATATCAGTCAGTCAAAGCAAGTATTTGAAAATCAAGTGCAATCAAGTGCAAATAATGAAATGCGTGCAAAAGAATTTAAAGCAAGTGTTGAATTTTACCTCCCAGACGCTCCATAATCCTGAGATGCCAGTCCCCTTCCGCCTTGAGGCGGCATTCATGAGCAGCATGTAACAAGAACGAGCCGCTCCACCCCGGTCATATCTGCGCGGTGGTGAGGTCTCTATACCTCGAATAGGAAAGGTGTACCCGTTGCGCTGGGCCTGGGATACGAAGAAGCCCCAAACAAAAGTACAACAAGTAGCACCTGGCCCTCGCGCCCGCATCCTCCGTACCGACTCCCCAAACCCCTCGTCTTGGGCTGGCCATGCGTGGCGTCTCTCCCCTCTTTATAGGGCACAAAGCCGGGGAACCACCTGATGCGGCCTCGTCTGCCTTTATCCCGTCGAGCGGGATGGGTCTCCGCCTACCCTCAACCCGTGATACATTTTGCAAAGTCCAATGGCGTCGTGTCGTCTCCCCGAATTTGAGGTAGAAAGAACTTCGTGGGAGTCTTTCCACCTCTCGCCCGATTACCGTCTACGGCATGAGTAGATGCTGCGTGCTTTCGTAAGGGGTCAAGATGAACATCCCAAACCCTGCCTGATCCACCAGAGTCCTCATAGAGGCGTGCAGCCGCTGATAGATCTCCCAACTGGAGCCCATACCTCCATGAGCCTTCAAGCGCAAGTTCCTCTGCATATGATCAACAAACAAGTAAATAGTCAAAGTGTTAGTCTCATCAATCAATCAATCAATAGTACAGTTAACAATCAAGCAGTAATTCAATTATTCAATGCAAGTTAGGGTTTCTAACTACTGAAAGTGAACAAGCAAGCATATCATCAGGCAGTCAGTCGAAAGGTGGACCTCGGGGTCCAGTAGCACCTCCTCTCCAAAATATAACTTCCTACCGGGGTGTAGTCCTCTAAAACGGGGCGGCGAAAGGAATGCCTTTGGTGGAGCATAAGTCATTTTGCATCAAAAGGCGGCCTGCGTCCTCCTCATTTGCTATCGCGCAGCTGGACCCTTTGTCGTCCTCCGTCCAGCCACTCTCTCCTCCTCCTCAGCCTGTATCCTGGCCTCCTCCGCCGCCTCCTCTGTCTCAAACTCCTCCCAAAAAGCCCTCGCCGCAGCATCCTCGTCTGCCGCCCCTCGCAGCAATGCTGCCTCCCTCTCTCTACTCTCGACTATGGCCTCCCTTGCCAAATCTAGAATCCTCGGGGCGTCCGCTGCAGCCGCCATCACTACCTCCTGGGGTGCGGGCTCAAGGTAATCTTCCCGAGAAATCCCCGCCTGCCCCCAGCCGAGCCCACCCACTCCATCACCCAAAACCCCGAAGTCGGCCGACTCACCACCAATCACCACCGCCTTCCCCTTATCTCCCCTGCTAGGCTGCTGGCTGGGCCTCGCCTCAATCCTCCAGCGGGATGCCCTAGCCCTAGCCATTCCACTCGTACCCTCCATCCTATCTCCGCCACTACCATCTCTAGCCCCCTCTCCTCGCTGTCTCCTCGCTATCGCTACTACCATCGCTGTCTACATGGTGAACCTCCGTCATCTCCTCATCCCTCTCCTCACCTCTCTATCTCTCTTTCCTATCCTCTCCGCCACTACTGCATCACCGCTACCACCCCCATCAACACCACCACTAGCCACCACCGTCTCGGTGGTTGGATCACCACCACCACTCAAAACCACCGAATCATCACCACCACCACCCAAAACCGCCGGATCACCATCATCACCACCCCTAACCACCTGTGGCTCATCACCAACGGCACCCACCTTTTCCTTCTCCTTCTCTTCTTCTCTGTCTCCCTCTCTTTCCTCTGTTGTGTGTTCCTTTGGTGGCTCCTCCACCACCGTATCACCACCTTGAGCGCTCAAGCTCGGTGGTGGCAAAACCTCAACACCACCGTGATCTTCTACTGCCGTCGGTGAAGCCACCGGAGATCGTAGCTCATCGGGATTCTCCATGGGAAATTATTTGAACTATGAATCGAGCCCTAATCGAACTGAGAATGGACCGAGATCGTACGAACAAACCCTAGAATTTGGGGATTTTTGATTTTGCAAGAATTTGGGAGAGAAACAAGAGGGTTTTGATCAAGATCGCAAGAGAGGTGTGAGAATTTGCTTTCGGGAAGTTTTAGAACGTTATGAAAGTTAATCGGTGCAAATCGGAGTTAAAACGAACGATTGGGGTTTCTGAACCATCGTCCCCGTTCAGGGGTTCAAGCTCTCAAGTTGGCCCTTTTGAGCACTGAAGGTTCAACTTTGGAGATTGAGCGCTCAAGGCTCTGGGTTTGAGCGCTTAGAGTGGAGTTGAGCGCTCAAAAGGAGTACCTTAAGCGCTCAAACCCAATCCTGGCTTAGCTCTCAAGCTTCTTCTGCAAGCTTTTCAGGGGCATTTTTGGCATTTCCAACAATATGTTAAGTGTGCCTTAGGACTCCCTAGTCCCGGTTGTTTGAATGAATGTGGATCTGAGGATCTAACCTCAATGGTCGGTTGTGCAAGACCACATTTAACGATCGAGGTGTGTTGCGAAATCATGGTTCAAGTTAGCTTATACTAGAAGTATTTTGACCGCATTTTGAGAACCACGTGTTCGTTTAAATCATTGTTTATTTAGCGTATGCATGAGGTCTTTTGAAGGCCATGCACCCGTCTAAAATCACCATTTTGAGAGCCTTGAGCTCATTTAAATCACCATTTTGAGAGCCTTGAGCTCATTTAAATCACCATTTTGAGAGCCATGAGCTCGTCCAAAATCACCATTTTGAGAGCCTTGGGCTCCTTTAAATCACCATTTTGAGAGCCTTGAGCTCATTTAAATCACCGTTTTGAGAGCCTTGAGCTCATTTAAATCATCATTTTAAGAGCCTCGAGCTCGTTTAAATCATCATTTTGAGGGCTTTGAGCCTGTTTAAATCATCATCTTTAACGACCCTGTGTCTGTTTACGTTGGTTTATTGATTAAAGTATTTTCAAAGTGCCCCGAGGAACTACGCCGGTCTGATCCCTGCAATAGGGTACGTAGGCAGCTCGTGGAGCACGACCGATTGTTATTTAAAAGGTTTTCTATTGTAACTTGAGATGTATCACGGGGAACGAGTCGGTTCGTCTATGTCTTAGACGTCACTCATGTCAAATCAATGGCATTGAGTCCCGTCCAAGAGGGGCAACTGTAGACACCCCGATTTTGAACCCGGGATGCGATCGAGTATTCCCAATGATGAAACGGACCAATCATGGCTACTCGAAACTTGTGAAAATGACTTGAACTTGATCAAAATCAACCAAACATCACCAAATAACCTAAACCAACCCAAGCATTGTTGAACCAAGTTAAACCAGCAGTCTGCCACCAAGAGCCTTGAGCGCTCAAGCCTTAGGCCTTGGCGCCAATCATGAGGGAGCACCTTTGAGCCAAGCCCACGGCTTTGGCGCCAACTCGAACCAATCAGGAATCTACAGAGTATCTCATCATGAGATTTCATGCAGGGTGGAGCGTCTAACCACTTCTATACGTATTGTACACGTATAATACCCCCCCAACATTGTCCTAAACTACACCTAATATACAAACCCACTATCTCTCTCTTCTCTCTCTCCCTCCACTAACTCTATATAAACTATCCACCACCCCCTATTCAGGGGTTCACAAATTCCATACTCCAGGAGATAATCCATCCAGCAATTGTCCACTCTCTATCTCTCTCTCTACAAAATCACTCTATTTCCATAAAATCATCTGCAAAAACTATCGGCCAAACCCAAAATTCGACCCTTGATCATCAATTACCTTCATACATTGTACCATCCATCCACAATATCAGCCAAAAACACCAACAATCGTTCATCTTCAAACCTACAACCAAGTTCAAGCTTCCAATCAAGTGTAAAAGGTAGTTAGACAAGTGATTGTTACTATTTTTGGTTCATCTGAGGGTGACCAGTGTGTTCAATCAAGTTCTTTATACTTGAATTGAACTCACAAAGGTCTAAAAGTTGTTTAAAAACACTATCAAAATCAAGTAGTTTCAGGGGGTTGAAAGGCCAAGCCTTAGGCCTTGGCTCAAGCCCAGTCTACCGAGTAGTTTTTTGCTTTTGTCGAAGTTTTGAGCTTTATCTGGGATCTTGATCATCATTTAAGAGTTAATCATGCTCGTTTAATCCTTAAAACAACTTGTTTTTACTTAAAATCCATTTGCATGAGCATAGACTAACCATTTTATGATGATCAAGCCTCAAGACCTTTGAAAATCTAGTATTTGAAAGCAAAGCAGTGACTTTCTAGTTTCATAAACCTTCATCTCATGTTTTATGGTCCTGAAAATCATCCAGAATCTGTTTTCTTAACAAAAATCAGAAAGTCATGTAATGGCTTGAGCGCTCAATGCTATCTACTTGAGCGCTCAAGCTGTTCTTGAGCAGTTTGTTGATTTTTGGATGTTTTGATGATGGATCATGGTTTATTAGAATTCAAGCGTGTGTGGGGTTTTGTTGTTGTGCATATGATCTGGATTCTCTTCTTTCTTCCATTCCCAAGCATTTCTTTTGTTAAAGCTTGATGATTTTCTTCTTTTTATCATTGTTTATGAGATCAATCTGTTTGTTTTCATTTGATTCTCCATTAAAAACATTTTATTGATGTTTGATCTTCTAAATAAAGAGTAAAGAAGGGATGAAAATGTTAAAAATCACAGAAGCTAGAAACTGGTTTGAGCGCTCAATCCATAAGGTTTGAGCGCTCAAACTGGTTTGGAGGGTTTGAGCGCTCAAGTCCTCATCTTTGAGCGCTCAACTCCTATTTTGAAATCCAGATTGTAAATCAGTTTGTTAAGCATTAAGTCTATAGTTTCTTGAATTGTTTGTTTAATTTCTATTGTTGTTCTCTTCTGTAAATACTCGTCATAATAATTCTTTAGTATCATTATTCCCATGTAAATCATGTGCACAAGCATCCACGTTAAATTTGCATTTTTCATTATTCTCTTATTGCTTACATGGTTCCCATCCCCAATTCCCCATTTTCAATGGGCAAACGAGTCATATTTTTATCGGTTTCTCGGATTCGGACCTCAAATCTGGGTGGCGACTCTAACAAAACACAATTTTTTTTATGTGTGACACCGCATAATCTCCGTGGGCCGTCCACAGAAATCATCCCTCTGAGTGAAATTGCACAAACTGCCACCCCTCCATCCAATGTACTGGAAATGGGAGAATTGGCAGAGCTGAAATCTAAGCTCAAACAAGCAGTTGATTATGAATCAGACAATCCACCAGATGAGGATGCTTGGATGTGAGTCCAAGACAGAGTCGAAGAGGCCAACTCTTTGGCTTTAGTTAAATTTATGGCTCTAGAAATAGAGCAGAAATTACAAGAAACAAGTGATTGGGAGGAATTGTTGGCTAAAAAATCTGATGGGGGTTGAAGCCAGTTGAATTCAAAGAGGTTTTTATAGGTCATGTCGAATCCCAAGATCCTGTAGAAGAGGTGGAATTGGGAGAAGGAGTTGTTCCAAACACTGTGCAAATCAACAAGGGGCTTGATGCTGCTTCGAAGGCCAAGTTGATCACAATACTTAAAGAGAATAGAGAATGCTTTGCTTGGAGTTACAAAGAGTTAACAGGTTTAAGTAGAAATTTGGTTGAGCATAGATTACCTATCAAACCTAATTGCAAACCTTTCAAACAACTTCCAAGAAAAATGTCTCCTGACACCATTTTATTGGTTAAAAAGGAAATTCAAAATCTTTTAAATGCTGGTTTTATTAGAACAGCAAGATATGTAGAGTGGCTATCAAATATTGTCCCTGTTGTCAAGAAAAATGGGAAAATTAGGGTGTGCATTGATTTTAGAAAATTAAACACTGCAATCCCTAAAGATGAGTATCCAATGCCTGTGGTAGATATGCTTGTGGATAGTTCTGCAGGCCACAAAGTCATGTCTATTATGGATGGACATTCAGGATACAATCAAATTTGTATAGCTGAGGAAGATGTTCATAAAACTGCATTTAGAGCCTCTGGCAATCTTGGGACTTTTGAGTGGGTCAAGATGCCTTTTGGGCTTAAGAATGCTGGTGCTACTTACCAAAGAGCTATGAATGCAATCTTTCATGAAATAATAGGGGGTTTTCTAGAATGCTATATAGATGACATAATTGTCAAATCAAGATCTATTGATGATCATGTGGAGCACTTGAAAATGGCTTTTTCAAAGATGAAGCATTATCAACTGAAATTAAATCCCGCCAAATGTGCCTTTGGAGTAATGGCAGGGAATTTCTTGGGATATCTAGTCCACAGCAAAGGATGGAGAGGACTTTGAATGGACAAAGGAGCATGATGATGCTTTCAAAGCCATCAAGAAGTACTTAATTAATCCACTAATTCTTGTTCCACCCAGAAAGGGAGAGCCTGTCAAACTGTATTTGGTAGCAAACCATGACTCAATAGGAGTTTTATTGACTCAAGACAATGAAGAAGGGAAGGAACAAACTATCTATTATCTAAGTAGGTTTCTTAATGATTGTGAAAGTAGGTATTTTGCAGTAGAAAAATTATGTTTAACCTTGTTCTTTATTTCGAAGAAACTCAGGTACTATATGATGCCTAGAGTAACCTATGTAATTTCTTAGACTGATGTTATGAAGTATATGTTGTCCCAACCTGTACTCAGTAGCAGAATAGGGAAATGGATTGTATCTTTAATTGAATTCAGTCTAGAGTACATTCCTCAGAAATCAGTTAAAAGGCAAGCTTTGGCTAATTTTTTGGCTGATCATCCAAATGAAGTTGAAACTCCTGGAATAGAAGATGTTAACACAGTAACAATTAAACCATGGAAAATGTGGTTCGATAGTTCGAAAACACCTCAAATGGCTGGAATTGGAGTTGTTCTGGAATCTCCTCAAGGTTTGAAAACCAAGTTTGGATTTCGAATAAATGAAGGGGAGTGTACTAATAATCAAGCAGAATATGAAGGTCTAATCACTGGTTTAGAACTCTTGCTTACCTTGAAGGTTGATATAGCAGAAGTATTTGGAGATTCTCAGTTGATTATAAACCAAGTAAATGAAGAATTTGGTTGCCATAATGTTGGTTTAAAACTTTATTATGAACATGCGAGGTCATTGATTAAGCAATTTCACATGATTTCCTTCACATATGTTCCAAGGTTCTTCAATGAAGAAGCTGATGAAATGGCTCAAAGAGCATCAGGGTTCAAGTTTGTTCCTGATGACAGTCGAGAGTTTTGTCAATTAACTCTAAGAAAATCTTTGCCAATGCTTAAAGATAGGAACATGGATTTCGAAGTGTGTGAAATTACTACTTCTCCTAGTTCGAATGACTGGAGATAGCCATTAATTGATTATTTAACAAGACCTGATGCCAAAACAGATAGAGCAACAAGACTAAGATCTGTCAATTATATCATGTATAATGGAGAGCTGTTTAAGAGAGGAGCAGATGGATTATTGCTTAAGTGCTTAAACAAAGTTGATGCTTTTAAGGTTATGGCAGAAGTTCATGAAGGTATCTGTGGAGCTCATCAAGCAGGAATCAAGATGAGGTGGTTGATTCGAAGGTATGAATATTATTGGCCTACTATCATCAAGGATTGTATTGATTATGCAAAAGGGTGTCAGGCTTGTCAAAAGACAGGACCTCTCAAGAGATTACCAGTTACTGAATTACAGCATGTAATCAAACCTTGGCCATTTAGGGGTTGGGTAATGGATATGATTGGTATGATCTACCCTCCATCTAGGGGTGGGGATAAATTCATACTAGTTGCTACTGATTACTTCACTAAATGGGTTGAGGCTCAAGCCTTTCAGAGTGTCTCTCAAGAACAAGTGATTGAATTCATTAAGAATATCATCTATAGGTTTGGATCTCCAGAAACTATAACAGTAGATAATGGATCCATTTTCGAAGGTAGAGCAGTGAAAGCTTTTGCAGCTTCCCATGGAGTGTCTTTGATTAACTCTACACCTTATTATGCTCAATCGAATGGTCAAGCTGAATCAACCAACAAGATTATCAAAAGAGGTATCCAAAGAATGGTTGATAAGAACCCAGAATAATGGCCAAATTTGCTGTTAAATGTGTTATGGGCATATCGAACCACCAAAAGAACTAGCACTGGGACTACCCCTTTTGCTCTAACTTATGGGCATGATGCTGTTTTACCAATGGAGATTGTGGTGAAGTCACAAAGAGTTGCTTCTCAGAATGAATTAGATATTGGAGCATACCATCAAGCAATGTATATGGAGCTCGAAGACATAGATGAAGAAAGAATTAAAGCTCTAAATCAGATTTTGTTGCAAAAGTTAAGAGTAGCCAGAAGTTATAATAAGAGAGTGGCTATTCGAAGCTTTGATATAGGGGACCTAGTATGGAAAGTAGTGTTGCCTATCAAAGAGAGAAAGCAAGGGCTTGGGAAATGGGCTCCAAATTGGGAAGGACCTTTCCAAATTCATAGAGTCCTTAAAAGAGGGGCATATCATTTAAAGGATTTAAATGGTTATGTTCATAGAAGAAAGATTAATGGGAGATATCTAAAGGCCTATGTCCTAACTATATGGGAGTCCTTTAACAGAAGGTAAAACTATAAAGTAGTCCATCTCTCATTGCTTGTGCTGGTCAAGGTAAGCATTAATAACAAACAGACTTATGTTGATGGGAACTCATAATTCGAATGATGAGATCAACATTCCAAGCAAAAAGGAGTAGTTATGAGATTGGAATAACAAAATATTTCATTGATTAACTCATAAGCTGTACAATTGTATCTGTTAAGCTAACTAGTACAGAAGCACCCTTATTACAAACAAATTCATAAAACTCTCCTTGATCAGTTGTTCTTTGTAGCTGATGCTCAAGTTCTCTTATAGTCCCAACTGTTGAAGAAGCTTTGCTCATGTAAGTCTACATGTGAGAGGTGGTCTGAGCAATCTCTCCTCTGACTGCAAACAAAGCCTCTTCAAGTCGAGCCTCTTCTTTTTTTAGATGGTTCAACTTGGCAGCATCTTGATCATAGGAAGAGATTACAGTCTGTGCTTCATCCTTTGCATTGGCTAAAGCTGCTATCCAACTCTGTCTTTGAAGATGTCTTTCCTGAACCTCACAGAGTTGGGTAGCCTTCACTTGGAATTCAGAAACCTTAGCCAAAAGTTATGCATATAGCTCTTGAGAAGCAGGTTTTAACACCCAGGCAGCTCGACAACAAATGTCCAAGTGCACCTTTAGGTCCCCTTCAGCTATTGTTTCAAAATTCAATCTTGAGAAGTGCTGGAGAATCTCCCTCAACTCTTGAATCTCTTCTGGTGAAAAAGTAGGCTTGACCAACTCAGATGTAGACGAACTTTGTTGAGCCTTGAGTTCTATGATAAGAGATTCTGGAGAAGGGGTTGGAGCTTTAGGGTTGGTGATTCTATTGCAGAAATCACTCACCTTTTGTTTAAACTGCTCCAACAGAAGGGGAACACCAACAATGGTGCTAGTAGAAGCACCAATTTCCTGCCAAAAGAATACATAATCATATTTAGGCTCAAAATCTTTGAAGTAAGATGTGATAAACACATATTCAAACATAATGGACCAAATTACCTCAAATTGATGAGATGATTCTGGTGGAATTTGTTCAGTAGGCATATTGGTTTCGAGAGGCTGATCAGGAACAGTCTTTTCAACTATTGCCTCAGCCTGCTCAACAATGTCCCCTGCAATAGAGCTTGACATTATTGGTGTTTCAGTAGGACCACCTCGAACACCTTCTGAGGCTAAAGTTCTTGCCACAACACTGATGACGGGTGGAATCATGCCATCCATTGTAGTCTGTGGTTGAAGTTGAATAGTTTGTGCCATCTCAACAGATTTCTCAACGACATCAGACGCAGTCTTCCCTGTGGCAATTGTACCAGACTTGGAAGCTTCAGTGGCTTCAGTAATAAAAGGGTCAATTGGTCTTTGAATTTTGGCAGGGGTAGATCGAATGGGATCTGAAGAAGCCTTTGAAGTCCCAACATGCTTTGTTGTTGCGGTTTTCTCTAATATATATATATATATATATATATATATATATATATATATATATATATATATATATATATATATATATGTATATCCAAAGATGAGAGAACATAAACTTGAAGATAAAGGGGCATAATGAAGCTAGAATTATAAAATTTACCTTTTATAATTTGGATTGTCGTGACATCCTCTATTTCTTCCTCTTCTGTTTCTTCAGCTGAGACATATTTTCTCTTCTTCGAAACTTCATGAGCTTCGACAAGTTTTACCCTTTCAAGATTAGCTGCTTGCTTTGAGTAGTTTTTTCTCTTTCTACCTGTTCAAAAGAACAAAAGGTGGTAAAACGCTTGGCAAGAAAAAAGTTCAATGTCAGCATTAGTATTTAACAATAAAAGATCTACCTGGCTTCGAAACTGGAGAAACAGAAGTTGGAGTAGATTCTTTTTTCTCCCTAGTCTTCTTCTTCAAAATATATTCTGTGATTTGGATCATAAGGTAAGAAGCATAAAAGGCTTCAAAATCATGACAATCACACAAATCATCAAAAGATTACCTGATGGAGAAGAAGGAATGTGAGCAGTACTTTGTTGTTGTGATCTAGTTACCATATATGGCACGGACTTGAGAGGTTTAACATCCAGAGCAATAGGCACTGAAGCAGAAAACTACACTTCTGGTGTTTCTTCCTCTTGTAGGTTCGATTGAGATGTATCTCTTGAGTTTATCCCAAAGCCATCATCTGATATCGAATCAGAATGGGTTACTTCTTCAATTTCAATACCAATTTCTCTGGCAAAAGCTTTGACAGGTGCAGTCCTGAGATATAACTCTGTAGCATTGTGCCACCACCTAGAGAATTTTGGATGAGGGGGCTCATAAGCCACTGAAAAACAGTACGGTTGAAACCGCATCCGTGACTCCTTAAATTCAACATTGAGACGTGCAATGTGATTTTTATCAATCTTGCTTCTTGCAGAAAGGGCAATATTGAGTTCACCAGGAGGAAGGCAAGTGGCAATAAGGCTATCAAGCAACATTATGTTAGGATCCTGTTTGATCAAAGGGGACAAATATCTGCTCATAGCTAATGAGCGATAATGGCCCCAACCTTTGTATCCAGCAGGATCATCCATTTTTACCACCACTACCTCAGATGGTAAGCCCCACAGAAAAGGCTTACGAGTAGGGGAAGTTGGAGGATTCTAGGGGTCAATAGGCTCAGAAGTTTCTTGAGCCACAATATAAGATCGATCCCTTCGAATCTCACCAACAATTGGTGTGACAATGTTTCTAGTATCAGCATAAATTGGGTCATTAAGAACCAAGTTTTCGAAGGCATTTTGAGTGCTAGAAATATTTGCCATGGTTGAATTAAGATGAAGATCGATTTGCAAAGAAAATTGGTGATTGATTTTACCAGTGATTAAGTCTTCTTTATAAGCAGAATTTTTAGTGTAAAACGATTCAAATTCTAGCGAAATGGAGAACGTGGGTGTTAACTGCCCACTATTCATGAATCTCTCACGAGAATGAGGAGGTTCAATGGTAACTGCCTCTTGGGAAGTGACTAGAACTGCCAATAACTTCTGTTTGGGGAGTTTACAGGAATTCGAAGCGGCAATAGGGCACTTTAACACTTATTCAAATCCCTTGAACAAAGATGTTAATGTGGGGGGTATGTTTATATATAAATTTAACCAATCCAATAAAGTTAGTCAAATACGATGTCGTATCACTCCTCGATTTAGAAAGGCAGTTATTGGCAGTTATGAGCCATTGCCAAAATAAAGATTGGATTCGAAGCTATAATATCAACTGCCAGACACACAAGCTCCACGTATAAATTCATGAAATAAGGCAATTGGCAGTTAGAACACGTGGAATACTTCTGGAAGGCAGTTATTTCTCTTAAACGTGTTATCATTTTTGTTTATTGAGCAAACGTGCAGATTTAAAACCTCTGGAAGAAGAAAGAATTCAAATTCAGACGTGGAGGAAGAATAACTGCCAACTCTCAGAGTGGAAGTTAGAGTTCGAAGCAAGCTAGATTCAAATTCATGGAGCGGGAAGTTCAAACCACAAGCAACGTCTATAAATAGAAGAAATTGAAGAATAGAAAACCCCCGGACAAATCTTCAACAAACAGCTATCAAAAAACTGATGCTTGGTTTGTTCATTGGCAAATTAGTTTTAGGATTTCGAACTCAGTTCGAAGTAGTTTAGGATCTCGAACTCAGTTCGAAGTAGATTAGGAAGTAGATTAAGATTTATCTCGATTGTTCTTGTAACAATCACCCCTATCTTGGTTGTTCTTGCAACAATCACCTATTCGAAGTTTTGTATTTGAAGTTGGAGACAATTTCGAAGTAAGTTTATCTTTGATTCATTAATCGAAGTGTCTTGTTTCTTTATTGTTCTTTGATTTCCTAAGTTTATTGGTTTGCATTTCTTCACTTATTAAGAAAATCCTCTTAATTGAGGTAATTGAACCAACAAAACACAATCGCCTGATTAGGTTTGGTTTTTCTAAAGTTAATCTGAGGGAGGAGATTGAAACTCTTTATGGCACGCTCGCACGCAATCATTTTCCTTTGCAAAGAAGTAAAAAGAACCAAACAGATTCATCACCAAACTCATTATTTGGCTACATCCACCAAAAATTAGACTCCTGTGGCTACTCAACCTATTAGCAAATTGTAGCTTTGCCAAATTTGGCACACGAGCAAAATTGTCAAATACTAATCACATTTTGACAATGAAACAAGAAAAAAGAATTGACTTTACCAATGCTATTTTGGGTCTAACCATAGCAGGTGATGAAAAAAGGGGGGAAAAAAGCATACTTGGCATCACATATGCGTCTAAAGCAAAGAAAATTCAATCCACCTCGTGTTCAAGAAACAAATGAAATCAACTAAGAGTTCCTCAAAGATAAAACTCCAACTATCCCAAATTGCCGAAATTACCTTGATGTTTAAGGAGCTTCAACAAGAATTCAGTGAATGTAAAGTGACATATCAACTGGTTCCCCTCCTATCATAGGATATCATATAGCCGTATGCCCAAACATATAACCACTGTACACAGTCAAGCTACCATAATTCAGAAGGTAAAACAATTTGGCATGACCACATGGTGCATTGATCTAGGTATGCCAAATGGTGCACTCAACAAATAATACAGACGACAACACTTGGATGAGCCTGGAAAAGCATACCTTGAAGCACATTCCAACCACTCCCTCGAAGTATCGCCTTCATACTTATTATTGATAAATCAAGCAGTACATTTTACAAAATTTAAGGGGACTTGAATTTCCATTTCACTAAAATGTGAGAAGAACCCTCCATCGCCAAAAAAAAAACCTCTAGTTTTCACAAAGTCATTGTAAAAGAACTGACTTTCCTTCAAAATTCAAATTCGACGAAAAAATTGGGATTCATGATGAGTATGTAGGTGTCTGTATATATACACGGAGAGAGAGAGAGAGAGAGAGAGAGAGAGAGAGACCTTCGCCTTCGAGTGGGCGTCGGACTAGTGGTGGTGGACGGTTCTTCGACTGCGGCATCGTCATGGTGGAGTGAGGCCGGATGTGAGCCACCGGTGATGGATGGTCGGACGTCAAAGGAGTGAGGTCAGAGTTTGGGCCGATTCCTTCTTCTTCTCTTCTCTCTCTCTCTCTCTCTGTGTGTGTGCTTGGTCTGCCTGCGAAATGCCACCCCAAAACCCAGATTTGGGGATTTTGAAAATTTCGGTTTTTTTCTTTCTTTTTTTTTTTTTTTTTTTTTTGGGGGTTTCAAGTGGGTGGGTCCCATGTGAACAGTGGTAGGTTGTGGTTGAAGATTTATACCCGTGTCATTATTGTATAGGAAATGTTTGCGGGCTTGTAGCTTTTCTAGGGTAACATGAGAAGTAGTAGGGTATATGAAAAATTGAAAATCTACTATTTATCACATCACATCAAAAATTACTGTAAGAAATTGATGCGGTAATTAAGCATATGTATCACATCACATCTTCGATTTCACGTTATGCAAAAGCCTACCTTAAACACTATGGACAGGTTGTTATTTCTGTTGGAAATTAATGCCCCGTGCCGTGGGGGGGTGATGGATATTCATGTACGTTTGAATCTCAACTTGGGAACCAAAATCTCTCAACCCTCCTCAACTGATCTTCTCCTCTGACCTGCAGCAGCGACAATGGCAGAAACAAAATCTTCCATTGCTTTCACAGAACACCCCTTCCTACCTCCCTCCTCTGATCTCGTCGCCGCCCTCATTCTCTCTCCAATCTCGACCGCCTTCCTCTTCATCTCCCCTCCTTTCCCTCCCTTCTCAGTCACCAACTCAACCACCTTCCTCACCTCCTCCGCCGCAAGCACACTCCCCACTCCCCTCGCCAGCTCCACACAAACCCCCATCTCCTCTACCATCATTTTCGCGTTGTACGCTTGTTCCGACACCAACGGCCACCCTATTATCGGCACCCCCTGGCTCAACGCTTCCATTGCCGAGTTCCACCCGCAGTGGCTCACAAATGCCGCCGTAGATTTGTGTCGCAGAATCGCAAGTTGAGGCGCCCATTTCCTCACCAACAGACCTTGTTTCTGCTCCGTAATTCGTTCCTCGAATCCTTCCGGTAACCATTCGGATCTGAATTCCCCTTTCAGGTCGAACCCGATTGGAGGCCTTATCACCCAGATGAAGGGCTTCCCGCTTTGTTCTAATCCTTTGGCCAATTCCAACATTTGAGATGAACCTATTGTGTTCTGCGATCCAAATGAAATGTAAATTACAGAGGAATTTGATTTGGAGTCGAGCCATTCAATGCATTTCTGGGTTGAAATACCATAATCTCTCCCACTGTGTTGTTGACTTAATATGCTTGTACTAGAAGAATTGGAATTGAGCATAGCTGGAGGGAGAAGAGGCCCAATACTCCAAACAGGAATTTTGATATATTTCCTGAGAATATCCAAACCAAGAATTTCAAGTTCCTCTGTTGTGTTACAGAGCCACCCAAATGATCCCAAGGAAGTGAGCACCTGGGTTTGGAAAAACCTCGACCACGAATCGTTACCATCGGCTTCTCTAACGAAGCGGTTAAGCATAGAGCGATGGAAACGGCAGGAGTCGGGAAAACCCGGTACAGGGAATTCATCGGAATCTGTGAATTTATGAGGGAGGTTTTGCCACAACGACAAGTAGGCGGCCGTGCCGAAAGCACCACAGGTGGTGAAACTGACGTTGACTGTTTTGTTTCTCTCAGCGACTCGGGAGGCCCAACCGTTGAAAGCATCAGAGATTATGCAAATCGGAGGACGGCCTTCTTCTGCGGCAATGTCAGCGACGAGGCGATGGGATGGGGATTCGAGGGCGGCAGAGGAGTGTAAAAGGGTGATGATTTTGTTAGGAGGGAGGGACTCGGTGTTCTCGGTGTTGGGGGGTAAATCATGGTCGGAGCTATTGAAGGGGAGGGTGACGAGACGGAGGCGGAATAGAGTTGGGTCGGAGGAGACGGCGGAGCGAAGGTAGGCGGTGTTGAGAGGGGTGGTGGCAATGGTGATGGTGAAGTTGGTTGATTGGTGGATTAGTCGAGCGAGTGCTAGGAAAGGGATGAGGTGGCCGTGGGCCATGAATGGAAGCATCACTATGTGTTCTTGAGAGGTGTCCATCGAGAAGGAGGAGGAGGAGGAGGAGGCGGCGGCGGCGGCTCTGGTCAAAGGGGAGGAAAGAGCACCATTAGAGCACTTCACATGAGTTCTGTATCAAACCCACGTAGTTGTGGAATATGTATACTCCACTTTCCAATAAAAAATTTGCAGACACATATAACTTTAAAATATGGTCCAATTGGGATGTCATTGTCCATTTTTCAAAAACTTTCAAATAAATGATCTAAAAAAGGGGAGTAATTTCCTTAGCCCAATAATATTATTATCAACACCCTCTTTTTTATATTTTTATCAAATTATTATGTGCAAAAGTTCACTAAAAGATAAATAAATAAATAAATAAGTGTAGATATCAATTTGAGGGTGTGAAAATCAATTACTTAATTAAACCTCAACATCGTAAAATTTTGGGAGATCAATTAAACCTCAAAATCTTTTCAGGTCATGTTGCCCTTTTGGATATGGGGTAATTAGTATACTATTCCTTCTTCCTTTTTTAAGCGTGTTGCTTCATAAATCTAAATTATTGAAAAAAATATCAAGGTTACTTGTTTTACTCCAACTTTACACATTTCATATCAATTTTTACTTCCACTTTTCAAAATTATCCTCACTTTTACCCATTAACTATTTTCAAGCAAAAACATAATTGTACAATTTTACCCCTTAACTTTTCAAAACACACACTTATAATGAGCAACCTAAAATGGAATTATTTAACAAATAAAAGAAAAAAAGGAACGGAGAGAGTATCTCATTGAGAACTTTCCATTTATCTTTTGTTTTTTTATATGTGTTGTAAAATTTGTCCATTTTGACTTGCCAACAAGAATTGTGTGAAATTTTTTGTTTTTAGTCTTTCATTCTCATGTTCAAAATTCAAAAGTGAAGATGAAAATGCAGTGAATTTGAAATTTACCCCCTCATATTTGAAGGGTAATTTAGAAGGAAAGGAGTATCTCGGTCCATTTGTGGTTTCGTTATTAACTAGCTCTATTTATAATTCTTTTACATTTAGCATGACATCTATGATTGTGTGAAGGATTTAAAAATTGGCCACATCATTTTGATAAAAAAGAATTTTGCAAAAAAATTTCTAACCATATATGTGTATTCATTACTTTTTTTTTTACAAGCCTTTTGCACCCAATAGACACCTACAGTAGAGTGAACCCATTATGTGGGTTTGTTCAATCTCTATAGCTTTTGGTTTTAGGGGTATCGGGATCCAATTATATGTACGAATTTTTAGATCATAATAATAATCTGTAAAATATTGTAGGAAAAACAGTAACAAATAAATAATTTCTGGAATTAAAATAAGAACAAGAAATAATGGAAACCAGAAAATTAGTAAACCGAAAAACAAGCCTGGGCCCGTGTTTCACACAGTGTCCTTAAAGCAAATTCACCGCCTCAATGTGGGTGTTTGAGGGGTTGACTGACGTTTGTTTCCCAAGATACAATGGCTTCCGACAATATGTCAAACGAACTAGTGTCTGTACTCTCTTCCGAAAACTAACCAAAGAACAATGGAATAAAAGACTAATTTTCGGTGTGTAAAAATCAATGGAAAGGAATGACTTTATATAGGAGTTGAGAGGAGACTTTCTCATTTATGGGGAATTAACCTTGCAATTGAATTTGCAAAAAACCTTTATGCAATTAGTGCACGTCAAAAAGCTAGCAATTGAATTGCAAAACTGATTGCAATATTCTTATTACAATTGATATCATATTCAATTTGTAATATATAAACCGCGGGTAGTCAATGTCTAGGTATTAACCCAACATTCAAGGCAGCCTGATTAATAATCACTGCAATCTTAACGGGCTGGGTCCGAACCAAAACTCGCAAGTTTCTGGGTTGTATAAAAGATAAGGAAGCTTGGGTTCAAGCCCATATAATTGCCTAGTCAGCCAGCCAAGCCCAAACCCAGGCCAAGGACACAGACCTCGAACTTACAGGTCCAATCACGGTCCGAGCAGGCAGCGGCAGTGTGCATGTTGTAATTAAGTCGAAACCCATACCAACATGGTATACGCGTTCCCTTCTTCAGAAAATTTGGTTACTCCAAATAGTCCAACCCTTATGCCGATTAAACCCACTTTGAGAGACAATTTCTCATTCATCTCTAATTGAAAATTGTTTATTCCTCTCCTAACATAGGAGTGCCTATTGCCACTAAGGGCCCACCTCACACGGTGTGAGTCCCACTTTAATTTATGGGTCAAAACCCATAAATATTTAATAGAAAAAAAATTCAATTTTCCAACAATATTTTGACCGATAAGTGTAGGATAAATTTTGTAGGTATTTATTTTAACCAAAAGTATAATCAAAATCGAAGAAACTCCCCTAGAAGTGATTTTTTAGATTATGGATGCTTAAATTCCTTTGTCAAATTAAATTTTGATGATAGAATAAATTTTGTATTAATTGACTCCCAACACTCGTAATTTGGAAAATGCACATGGCGTGGTATAAACATAAGAAAAATGCAAAAGTCTGCTATTAAATCTATTGGTAGTACGTCCGTCTTTTTCGTGCGTGACATATGCTGCCAAAAAATATTCGTGGTGAAGTGCATATGAAGGTATTTATATGTGTTGCATGTGTCATGACGGCAAAGTCATACATATAACGAATCGGACTGCTACAATATATATATATATATATATATATATATATATATATATATATATGGGCCGGTTCCTCTCACACCTAAAAAAATACAAATTTTGACACTTCATCTCAACCATTGAAACCAATGGCTAAGATTAAAAGTTGAGTTATTACACCAAATCACATATCTCTCACCCTCACACTATCTCCCTCTCTCTCAAACCCAACGTTGATTGCTCCTCTCTGCCTCCCCTGCTGCAGATCCACAATCCACCACCATCACTAGCCGACCCAACTCTGGCCGACCACATTTCCGGCGTTTCCGACCCACATCTCTGGCGTGGTGCTCTCTCTCTCTCTCTCACGATTCTCTCCTTCACGCATTTCACTAGGAGCAGTGTCCCAACTCCGGCCCACGCCATCTCCAAAGATTAGCCCCAACTCCGGAGTTGACTCTCTATCTTTCTCTCGATTCTCTCTATCTCTCGATTCCAGACCCAAGTTAGTTAGGCTTTGTTCGGATACATTTTTGAAAAAATTTCAAAAAAAAGGCTTTGAAACACTTTTGCAAAATCTACTGTACAAGCTATCATACAAAACCCAACCCGCTGTACCTTTCAACACTTGCAAAACTCCATCGTACAAGCCAGAGCTGTGTTCCTCCTCTTTTTGACCGGTAAAACCCCACCGTGGGCCCTTTCATTTTTTTAGGTGTAAGGGGAACCGGCCCCATATATATATAATGTGTTTTTACGGGTCTCTACGATACCAATATTCTAGTCTACTACTCTTAACGTCCACATCATCCACACCTTTCATTTTCTAATCAAATTTTGATAATTCAAACCATCCTATTTGTTTAAAATGTGTTTTTAAGGGTCTCTACGATAAATCATCAGAAAAAATATTGGAAAGGGTTTCATCCGAATAGCTTTTGATTAAATACAGTTTTATCGAAAACGACTCAGATGAAGCCCTTTCCAGTTTTTTTTTTTTATGATTTCTCGTAAGGACTTTTAAAAATACGTTATAAACACATTGGACGGTTTGGATCATCAAAATGTCATCAAGAAGGCCTTTGTCCGAACAATCTCAGATTGGAACTATCCTTCACTGGATAGTTCCCATATATATATATATACGAAAAACTTCCTATCCAAACTCCCGGATTTTAAAAAATCCGGACCTCCACCTTCCCAACTTTTTTTTGAAAATCCGAACCATTAGATGTGTTTAAAACGTGTTTTTAAGGTCCAACGCGAAGATTTGGCAAAAAAAAAGTACCCGGAAGGGCTTGATCGGGGCAGTTTTTCACAAAAACGCAAATATAGCGTTTTTGTCAAAAAATGCCCCGATCAAGCCCTTCCGGGTATTTTTTTTACCAAATCTACGCGTTGGAGCTTAAAATCACATTTTAAACACATCTAACGGTTTGGATCGTCGAAATTTGGTCCGGAAAGTGAAGTCCGGACGGTAGGTCCGTAAATAGTGGTTTGGATAGGAAGGGGTTCCATATATATATATATATATATATATATATATATATATATATATATATATATATATATATATATATATATATATATATATATATATCCCTTGAAACTCACAAGACAATATTCCTTTTTTTATGTGACCACTAGGTCTCCTTTGCCTAAATCTTAAAAACTGGTTTTTTGGGTTTTTCCTTTTTGTCCTTATTCAAAAAAAATTGCATTTGTTAGCTTTCAGTCGATTTTTTGTGGTTTCTTGGCTTGTCTCCACGAGAGAATTTAAAAAGTATAAAATTATTAGACAAACTTAAAGTTTTGTTAATAAAGATGAAAAATGGAAGCCAAAAAAAAATGGTTTTTTGGATTATTTTTCGTCTTTATTCACAAAACTTTAAGTTTGGTTAATAATTTTATACATTTTAGATTCCTCTCGTCGAGACAAGTCAAGAAACTACAAAAAATCAACCGAAAACTAACAAATGAATATAGAAAAACTAAAGGGACTGATAGGGGTACCGACGGGCACGTGGGGCCCACGTCAACCCCACACAGATGATTCGAGTAGCTTGATCTTGTAATTTTAATGAAAAAATGGAATATTAGATTGAGCACCTACACATATTGGATTGAACTAATTTTTCCAGGGTCTGCTCGATTTTTTGTTAAAATCATTGAATGACTCGGATCATCCATGCCAAAGTTATTAATCTCGTACCAGCAAGCATCCCGGTTTTCTTACTAGGATGGTACGTCTCGGTACCGGTGCGTACCGGCGTACCGTTCCGGATTGATCGCAACAAATTACAGTATAATTCTAAAAAGAAATATGCAATTCAACATATAAAAAAAAATTAACATAAAAATAAAGCATTACAACTTTTCAATTTTCATAGACAAAATGCAACCATTCTAGTACTTCATATCCAAAAAAACTACTCCTCCAACATCCAAAACAAGTTCCCAACCAATTTAATGTACATACATTAAATTGGAAAGTCACCAAAAGACTAGGTGTTGTATTTAAGTCATTATTTAAGGATTACCCCAACCAGAATTAATTATTTAAGTCATTTAACGTTTAGAAAAAAAAATTGTACCGGCCGGTATCCAAGAAATGGCCGAGATTGGCCGGAACACCCGGAACAGACCGGAACGTCTGGTATTGAGCGGTATTGTGAGCAGGACGGAACATTAGGTGTTGTATCCCGTTTTTCTTCCGGTACGGGACATACCGGCCGATACCGGCCGGTACGGGACGAGATTCATAACTTTGATCCATGCGAAGCCCAGAATAGGCCTCACATGCCTGTCGGGACCTGGTTAATACCCTAACCATCGGTACCTGTTGTTGCGTTGGTTGGCAAAATATGAGATCAAACTTCTTATACGGTCTATCATGTAATGTAAAATAAGACTAACCTAGTTTAGGTAAATTGAAAAAGCAGGTTTTTGGTTTTTTTGATTTGTCCTTATTCAATTTTTTTTTGCATTTGTTAGTTTTCGGTCAATTTTTTGTGATTTTTTGGCTTATCTCGACGAGAGGAAACTAAAAAGTATAAAATTATTAATCAAACTTAAAATTTGGGTGGTGATAATACCAAAACCGTTTTTGTCTGTGCCAAAAACTATTTTTGTTTGTACCAAAATTATAATACTTAAAAACCTTGTGAATAAAAATAAAAAATAATCCAAAAAATTAATATTTTAGGTGTCACCTTCAAAAGTCACGATAATCGAATACCGGTAACACCTTGATTGAATCATATTATTCGGTGAAGATAAGTAATCTATACACTGATTGACGCTTTTCTTTTTCGATCGGATCACCTGATTGACCCTTGAAGCGTGGAGATTAACACATTTACACGGAGTATTTATTTATTTGCTCTTGAAACGATTAGTATGTAAAACACCTAAGCAAATAGCAAGCAGCCGTACTTCCGAAGTAACCCCCCCAAAAAAAAAAAAAAATACAATACTCCAGTAAGCACCCAAAGAGTCAACTCTTCTTATTCTTTTGGAAAATAAGTAAATAACAAGTTGTTCTAAAAAATATTAAAAATAAAAATCTATGACATACTTCCCATGCTACACCAGCACATGGCCGGCCCAAAGATAAATCCAGTAAGCCTTTGGGCTTGGTCAACCCCCGAGCTGGGGCAACAAAAAAAAAAACCACGAAGTCATATATAAATTATATGAAATTCCCATACATTGCAAAAGGCAATTCTTTGCCAGTGTGGTTGCATACTTTGGAGTCCAGCATCTGACTCATATAACCCTTAGCCCTGATTGGATGCAGCATTACAAGGGGATAAAATTATACCCCCTCCCCTTATCCGGATCCCACGATTTTATGCATGGTTTGGGTAAAAAAAGTGCACCCGGATGAGTTTATACCACCCCCGGGCGCTATTACTAATTTATACCCCCAATACCCCTTAACAATTTACCCTTGTACCCCCACTTATACCCCTTCTCTTTTCGATTTCCAGAAACCCTAACCACAGAAACTCAAACAGAAAATTGGTGTTAAGGCCTGATTTAGTGGTTAAATGGGCCAAAAGATCAACCTAGTTTTTTTTTAATGGGCCAAATCCATTGGTTTGGAAATAATCCTGTCGGAGGTCCATATGTGGACTAAATTGCCCTTAGGATATCGGCTATAAAAATCCGTTATTTTCAAAATCGATCAAAGCCACGTCGCGACGTATCTCTTCTTCCGTCTCTCTCTCTCTCTCTCTCTCTCTCTCTCTCTCTCTCTCTCTCTCTCTATCTATCTATCTATCTATCTATCTCGTTGCGATTTCCGGTGACCGCATCTTTTCTCTACGGCGATAATCTCCGGCGATCTCTGTTCGGTTTTCTTTTCTTGCGATATTCTCCGATTTTCTCTGTGCTCGCGTTCTATTTGTTAGCGTTTTTTGGTGTGTTCAGATCTGTTTTGTCCTCACGATCTCTGTCCTCCGGCGATCTCTGTCCTCTAGCGATCTCTGTCCATCTCTGTGGTTTGTGGTTGAAAACGATAGGTATTTCTCTCTCTCTCTCTCTCTCTATTGTACTGTTGTTGTTTTTTGATGGTAATAGTGATCTTAGCATATTATTGTTTCGAGATTTTTAGGTTTAGATGTTGTTTTTATGCATTATGTACTGTCACTTTTTTTTGGGAAGAAGATAATGTATATTGAGGCAGATTATGCAATCTACTGTTGTTCTGTTTGGAATATAATGCAGATTAACATAGATTATGTTTTTTTTTTGCTGTTACTGAGACAGATTATGCAATCTACTGTTGTTTTGTTTGGAATATAATGCGGATTAATGTAGATTATGTAATCTACTGTTGTTTTGTTTGGAATATAATGCGGATTAATGTAGATTATGTAATCTACTGTTGTTTTGTTTTGAATATAATGCAGATTGATGTAGATTTTGTAATATACTGTTGTTTTCATTACTGTTGTAATGCAGGTTAATGTAGATTATGTTATCTGCTGCTGTTATCATTTGTGTTGTTTTTATTTCATTTGAGGTAATGATACTGTTGTTTTCATTTCTGCAGTGAAATTTTGTTTACTTTTGGGAATGGAAGCTAGTATTATTCTTCTTTGCAAGTATGGATCATTTACAGTTGTTCTTACTGTGACGAGAGATTTTCGATTTGATGATCTTGTGCAAAGTATTTGTGAGAAGTGGCATGATTTGGAATTGAAGAGATTTCAGCTGTTATATGCCGTGTCTGATCACCATAATTGTCACTTAGATAATGATGTTGATTTTGCTAATATGTTGGCGTTGGCTGGGACATAAGGTGTTAGTTGTGTGGATGTAGGTGTTGAAGTGCTCTTTTCTTGTTCAGTTGAATGTGGTGAATTGGAAAGTGCTGAAAGTAGTATTGTACATGGAGTGGAAGACAATCCGTTTGAAAATTTTTGTTCACACCATCAAACTGTTCGTCTTTCTTCTGGCTGGGCTAAGTTGATTACTCATGTCGGACAAGAGTTTAGAGGTGGAGTAGATGACTTTAGGAGTTGTTTGGCAAAGTTTGCTATTGAAGTTGATTTTGTGTATATGTTTTTGAAGAATGACAAGACTAGGGTAACATCGGTGTGTTCAAAGAAGGGGGAATCTGGTTGTAAGTGGTTTATTCATGCAACATTGAATAGAGCAAATGGCTTTTTTCGTATTAGGGAGTTTGTGAAAGAACACAATTGTGTTGGTGTTTTTGCTAGTTCCAAGAATCCTCGAATGAGTTCAAAGTTAGTTGCGCAAGAGATTAGGGAGGAAGTTCCAAGTAAAAAATTGTATGCACTGATACAAGCTGTGAAGTTTTTTGAGAAGTATTATGGGAGTAAAATCAGTTACAATCATGATTGGTTTGGCGTTGAGAAGGCCAGTGAGGAGTTGTATGGAGATTACACATTGTCTTTTAACCAGCTTAGGTGGTATGCTGATGTAGCAAAGGAGAAAAACCCAGGAAGCGTCATTGATGTTGAGTATTGTGAGACAACTCATTGTTTTCGGAGAATATTTGTTGCATTTGATGCATGTATCAAAGGTTTTAACTACTGCCGCCCTTTGTTGGCCCCTGATGGTACTTTCTTGAAAGGGAGGTACACAGGAACTCTTCTGGGAGCCACAGGAAAAGATGGCAACCAAGGTTAGTTTTTTATTGTTTTTTAGTTTTTATGCATAGATGTAAACATATTATGTAATCTGTTTGTGTTTTGTGTTGAAACATAGGCCAGAATAAAAAAGACTACCATAAATGTCTGATTTATTTTAGTGGTACAGAGTCCAGATACTTACATATTTGATAATTTATTATTGTGCTGGAATTAAACAGAGGCTAGATGGTCAAAGATTACCATATATATCTGATTATTTTCATTGTACAGAGTCCAGATCCTTACATATTTGGTAATCTGTTATTGATGCTGGCATGAAACAGAGGCCAGATGGGCAAAGATTACCATATATGTTAGTATTAAATGCATGATAATGAGTGCTGATCTGTACATATTTGGTAATCTGCTTATATTTTTCTTTATGCTCTTTTTTTTTTTTTTTTTTTTTTTTTTTTTTTGTGGGTTAGGATTATTTCCGGTGGCCTTTGGTATTGTTGATTCTGAGAATGATGGGAATTGGCTTTGGTTTTTGAGGAAGTTGTCGGGAATTCTATCAACTCGTCCGATTACATTAATTACTGATCAGCATTCCGGCCTTTTGAAAGGTATTCCAGAGGTTTTCCCCAATGGACATGATGCATATTGTTTGCAGCATTTGAAGAATAACTTGAGGGATAAGCTTACGGTCCGGTTGTCTAATGGCTTTAGGGAGCAAGTGATAAGTTTGTTTTCTGACTGTGCATATGCACCAACCTTGTTAGACTTTGAGGAAGCTCTACAGGAACTCTATACAGTTGGTGGGGCAAAGGTGAAAAAGATATGGTAGTCTTTTCAATTACTGAACACAAACAGAAAAAGATATGGTAGTCTTTTCAATTACTGGACATCATGCATATTGTTTGCAGCATTTGAAGAATAACTTGAGGGATAAGCTTACGGGCCGGTTGTCAAATGGCTTTAGGGAGCAAGTGATAAGTTTGTTTTCTAACTGTGCATATGCACCAACCATGTTAGACTTTGAGGAAGCTCTACAGGAACTCTATACAATTGGTGGGGCAAAGGTGAAAAAGATTTGGTAGTCTTTTCAATTACTAAACACAAACAGAAAAGGATATGGTAGTCTTTTCAATATTTCTGAACAGAAACAGCAAAAGATATGGTAGTCTGTCAGACTTGCAGTAGATAGCAACAAATTGTCTAATTTAATCATCAAAACATCACAAATAATAATATCCAGTCATGCTAAACTTGCAGGTTCCATATTAGTAACACCGACAAATTGATAGCCAAAAATTGTCTAATTTGTAGGTATGCTATGAGAAAGCATAGAGATTATTACCAGAAGTCCCATAACACATCCGGCCAACATTTTTGGTTCCTTGGTGTCAAGCTCTTTAATCAAAAAATCGAAAATGTATGTCGACCATGCGTACGATGTGCTCGTCTCCAAGTCTTCAACAAATTCCAAGTAATTTCAATTTAGTCTTGATGTGCTTGAGTGGGCAAAAAACGTAGCAAGGAGGTATAGAGTGAGCACGTGTGCTACATCCTTTGCATCTTCTGGTTTGTTTTTCTTCACAACTTTCTCAAAGCATGCCCTCAGACTAGGAATGGTTACAATCCTATCATGCTTGGCGCAAATTCGATCAGCAAACTTTATATCTGGTTTCTTTGATTTTGGAGGCAATCTAATCCTGTTGGGGCCGGATTGTAGTCCAAATATAAGGGTCATCTCCTTTTCTGTTATCTTGACAGTTTTGCTCCCCAATTTGAACCTTCCTCTATGGCCTTGGTATTGATTCACCAATTTCAAAGTCTCAAAATCACTCTTCTTTACGTAGCTCTCATCCATCAACTTCTCAATAACACAAAGAAGAAGATTACCAAATGGTGATTTTCTAATCTCTTCTTTTTGCAATTTTGAGAATTTTATTCCCCTCACAAGTTTTACCAAACTAACAAGGTTGGACCTGCAAGAAGTTTGCACGGAAAAAGAATAAAAGGTTTGTAACACAAAGAAGTTTTTCATTTTTGGAATGAAACAGAAGGCAGATTCCAACAGACTACCATATATGTATGGAAATCTGACATGATTCAGAGTGCAGATGTGAACATACTATGTAATCTTTTGCATTTTTTGATTGAAACAGAAAGCAGATTCCAATAGACTACCATATATGTCTGGAAATCTGACATGATTCACAGTGCAGATGTGAACATACTATGTAATCTTTTGCATTTTTTGATTGAAACAGAAAACAGATTCCAACAGACTACCATATATGTCTGGAAATCTGACATGATTCAGAGGGCAGATGTGAACATACTATGTAATCTCTTGATGTCATTGGGATGAAAATTAGGTAGATTGCAACAAACAATAGCATAGAGTTGTCTAAGTTGAATTATACAAGGTACGGAAACAATGCTAAGAGCTAACCTGTACTGAATACCACCTTCTTTGACGTCCACTTCTTGAACCTCCCCTTCTTCGACAACAGTTTTTGCTTTTCTTTCCTTCTTCACCTTCTTCTGCTTAACATCTTCTTCACTTCCATGCTTCCTCTTTTCACCCTTCATTTTGCTTACACCCTCCATCGTGTCAGATTTTCTTTTCTCAACTGGCTTCTTCTTTTGAATAGGAGTAGGGCTTTTTGCACTAGACCTGCAAGGATTTGCAGTTTTAGATTTTGAAAAGAGACAGATTATCTAATTTGTAGATATTTTTGGAATGATACAAATTGACTTAATTAAACCTTTGCTTCAAATGGGTGGATTTTTTTGGCATAGCAGTCATCTTGTAACGGTAACCATATTGTTCTTCTTCTTCTTCTTCTTCTTCCTCTATTTCTTCTTCTTCTTCTGTTTCTTCCTCCTTCTCCTCCTCATCTTCTTCATCCTCTGTTTCCTTTTCCTTTGTCTTTTCTTTACACCTTGGCAATTGTTTTGCAGGTTTTTTGGCAGTTGGTGATGCCTTAGCCTTCCTCTCTGCCTTTTTTATTGGACTTTGCAAGGGTTCTTTTTTGGTGGCAGATCTTGTTCTTTGGGATGGACTCAACTGTTCTTCTTGGTCTTTTGCGGCTCTCTTTCTTGGACTCTGGACATCATGGATCGGCTTTTCTATTTTCTCTGTTCTCTCTCTCTTTCTTGGACTCTTTTTTGCAGGTTCTTAGTCTGCCTTCTTCGTCTTGATCTTCCTTCTTCGTCTTGATCTTAGCCTTTTTAGCAGGGAATTCTATTGTGTTTTTCCTTACTGTCCTCTTTTTTGTAGGACTTGGAGGAATTACTGCTATCGGCTCAGTTTGATAATCCATAGACACCAATTCCAGTCCTGTTTCTTCAGCCACATCTTGGCTAGTTGATTCAATTGATTGTTCCGCCATTTGCTGAAATTACAGAATAGAATTTGATATTGATATCCTGAATCCAAAGATTATAATATCTACCATAAAATGAAGGAACAACTTATAACAGCCATATTTGGTAATCTTTCACAATTTTCGAACACAAAAAATAGCAAAGATATGGTAGTCTTTCACAATTTATGAACACAAAAAACAATAAAGATATAGTAGTCTTTCACAATTTTTGAACACAAACAGCAAAGGATATGGTAGTAGTCAATATTTTTTAACAGAAACAGTAAAAGATATGGTAGTCTTTCACTATTACTGAACATAAATAGCACAAGATATGGTAGTCTATCAATATTAATGAAACAAAAAAGCCAAAGATATGGTAGTCTTTCACAATTACTGAACACAAACAGCAAAAATATGCTAGTCTTTCACTGTTAATCGACACAAACAGCAAAAACCAAAGATATGGTAGTCTTTCAATATTAATGAAACAAAAACAGCCAGTGATATGATCGTCTTTCACAATTACTGAACACAAATAGCAAAAATATGCTAGTCTTTCACTATTAATGAACACAAATAGCAAAAGATATTGGTTGTGTTCGTTTGGGGGTTTTGCCCCAGTTATGACACTATTCCAGTTTTGATTACATCATCACTTTTTTCACTTTTCTATCTATCTCTCTCCACTTATTACACCTGCTTACATCATCAAAACTAAACTAAACTAAACTAAACTGTGCAACCGAACACAACCATTGTAGTCTTTCAATATTAATGAAACAAAAACTGAAAAAGATATGGTAGTCTTTCACTATTACTGAACACAAACAGCAAAAGATATGGTAGTCCTCAGAAACAGCAAACAATATGTGGTAGTCTTTCAATATTTATGAACACAAACAGCAAAAGATATCATAGTCTTTCACCATATTCCTAGAAATAATTTCTGAACCAGGAAAAAATTTCTAGATCAACCATAATCAGTAGAAACAGAGTAGAAAAAACCAAAGACAAAGTAAGGAACAACAAAAACCAAAGGAAAACCATGGAGCAACCCTAATCAGTAGAAATAGAATAGAAAAAACCAAAGAAACAGGTAATGAACTGTAATTTAGTGGTTAGAGACGAAAGAAAAACACTAATCAGTAATAGTAAGCGGAAAATGAGTCGCAAAACGGAAATACAACAGAAAATTGTGTAGATCGTACTATTTTTCTTCAACTTTGTAGCATTAGAGTAAAGGAGAAACCCTAACTCACCGGAGATGGTCAAGACGACGACGGAAAGAGAATGACGAACACGACAAAGACGGCAACTACGACGGCCACGGGTGCGAAGAACAGTGCACGATGATGGAGAAAACGGTTTGCATGGTTCTCTCTCTCTCTCTCTCTCTCTCTCTCTCTCTCTCTCTCGCTTCTGGTTCGAAAATCAAAAATGGGCGCAGAAAAGTGACGGTTACAATTTGGCCCACGATTTTATACGATAGTTTTTGGGGTATTTTTGGAAGCCGGGTACAATTTGTCCTGTTGGAAGTACGGAAAAATTTTATGTCCTTATTACAGTAAAAGCACCTTTACTATGTCCTTCTAAAAAACGAACCCAAACTCAAAACACGAGTGCTGTGTTTTCTGGTCTAGCGATTTGTGAGCCCTTCCTTCTGTTCGTCTTCTCCGTGAATATCCAATCGGCGAAATCATCGTTTGAGGTCAGGTTCAACTCAAGCTTATCTAGTCCTCTCTCTCTCTCTCTCTCTCTCTCACACACACACACACACGTCTGTTTTTCGCACCATAGCACTATTGTGTTCTTGTTAAAAATGTGTTCTGTGTTTTTGTTAATAAATGATGTTTGAGAATTTGTGTTTGCACCTCCGATCCAGTCATCTCTCTCTCTCTAATTCGTGTTGAGCAAAGTAAACTTTAGCTTGTATGATTCATGTTTGAGAATCTGAGTTTGGTGTTGAGAATCTGGGATTGCAATTATTCCCCTTTTTGTAGGGCAAATTACATTTAATTTCTGTGATTCGTGTTGCCTTCTGTTTCTTTTCCCTCGAAGAATGGATTTGGGTCATGATTTGATAAAATGCTCTGCTTGGTAAGGAAAACCATTGAATATATGATTTAGTTTCATAACTTTTTCTTAGGAAAACCATTTTGTATGCTCTTTTTTTTTTTTTTAGTGTATTTTTTTTCCTGCAAATTACCCAATGCAAAAGGGGCTGCAAGAGTGGAGGCTAACGTTAATGAAGTGTAGAAAGTATATTGGTCACTTGAATTATATGCGACTTTCTTTTTTTCGGTAGAATAGGTAAGAAGTAATTTGTTGTTAGGGTTAGAAGAGTTGAACTTTAGATGAACTTGGAGCAAGCAATCAAACACTTGAGCTGGCTTGCAATTTTTTATTCGTATACGCAAGTATGTTCAAGTACACAATAGATAAGACACACATTCTCAAGTTGTTAACATGTAAGAGGAGTATTTATATGTATGGCAGTTTGTTAATGTTCAAGTAGACTAACCAACTTACATAGCATGAGAATTTGAATATATGGCATTACAATATGTTTGAACTCTTTTTTATGTTTTAGTAATTAAAATGTGAGTAATAATTTGTGTTTGCAACCCGTTGTTAGGATGGCAAGATTAAACCAAACACAATTGAGGAGGATAGAAGAGGAAGAGGCATTTTTGGCTTTTCACACGTTTATTACAGCTGCTTTGGGTGTGTTTCGCTTGTACTTCTTTGTTGCGAGTATGATTGTGGAGCCCTGTCCGCAATTGGCTCCTAATCCAAACCTTTACCAACGACAAATGGATAGAATCAATAGCCTTGTCAGAGGCAATGAGTTAGATTGCCACAACAGTTGAGAGCAAATAGGCATACCTTTTTTGAGGTTGTGTTGTTTAGTCCATGGTGTTGGGTTAGGGGACTCACGGAACGTATCTCTTGAAGAGATAGTAGCTATTTTCTTGTGGATCCTCTCCCACCATACAAAAAGGTATACTAAGTTTGAGTTTTGGAGATCAGGTGAAACAATTAGCAGGCATTTGAATGCTGTGATTTTAGCTATATTATGACTTCACAGGATGCTCCTTGTAAGGACTGACGCAGTACCTACTGACTACCACGATAGTAGGTGAAATTGGTTTTAGGTACATTTGCACTATAATGCTATATTTATTTTTCATAAACTCGTTCAATAATTTGCAATACTAAACTATATTATTCATAGAATTTTCTCGAGGCTTTGGACGGGACCTATGTGCCAGTGTATCCTCCTGCTGCAGATATAGGACCCGATATAGAACCAGGAAGGGAGAAATTGCAACAAATGTCTTAGGTGCTTGTAATCAAGATCTGAAATTTGTATATGTATTGTCTGGTGGGGAAGGGTCTGCCACTGATTCTAGAGTCCTAAGAAATGCCATTGGAAGGCCACAGGGTTTGAAGGTCCCACACAGTATGTGACATAACAACTCGATGTTTCCCTTTTCCACTTTAGAATAGTACACATGATTGATGTCCATTGAAAATATGGTTACCATTGATTCCAGGCCAATACTACCTCGTCGATGGTGGTTATCCAAATGGGGAATGGTTTCTAGCACCATATCGTGGGCAGCGGTACAACCTCAACATATGGAGGCAATGTCACATTCATGCTACGAAAGAGGAGTATTTCAACATGAAACACTCTGCCGCTAGGAATGTAATTGAGAGAAGCTTTGGTGTAATGAAGATGCGATTTGCAATATTGAAAGTTGCATATTACAACCCCAATCGTACTCAAAATCACATTGTTTCTACTAGTAGCCACCTCCACAATCTCATTAAAAGAAAGATGCCTAATGATCCGATTGAGTTAGAGTCACACGATGGGAAGAAGAGAACCTACACAATGTTGAGGTGGATGATTACGTTGGTCAACTAGAGACCTCCAATGAGTGGACTAAGGGGAGGGATGCCCATGTTAATGCTATGTACAACCATTGGTTAGCCAATTGTGGTGGAAATGTGGAAGAAGTTTGAATTATTGTAATAATTAATTTAGGTGTTTGTCAATTGTATTGTTAAAATACTTTGATATTGAGTTCCATTTCTATGTATGAGAGCTATTTTATTTGATGCAATTCGTAAAGATTATTCAATTGTTGTTGTACGGTAATGAATTGAATACGATTACATTCAATGCTCCATATTTGTTGTCGTTAGGTATTTCACATAAATATCGTTAGGTATTTCACATAAATAAATGTATTTGTTGTAAGGACTCGTGTTTTTAAATAATTTTCTGGAAATAATGTTGGGGAAGTGCGAGGAAATGAAAATAGTGCAGTACGGGGTCAATGTGAAGTTATTAATTGCATTTGGGTGTTTGTGAAACACCTTAGAAACTTAAAGGGTGTAAGTGCACATATGGGGGGTGTATATATGAAATGTATGGCTGATTTTTGTCCAAAATACACTCCCCTCTCTCTCAAAAAAATCAGACGTCTCCTTCCTCTTCTCCTCCTCCCAAGCTTCATCAAAACCCTCCACAAAATCCACCCTCCACACTCAAATACTTCAACATCCAACCAAAGATTCATCTTCTACGAGTGTTTTAGAGTCCGAGACTCCGTGGGTTCGCTTGGAACTAACACATTTGGTTGGGGTTTGCTAGAACAAGCTAGAACTTTCTCAACTCTCTTCATTGGAGCTCAATCTTTGAGGTAGGAAACAATCCTCTACCTCCTCTAACTGTATATTGGTTGAATAATTGCATTATTTGTGTTCTTGTTCCCAAAACACTTGTTACACTTGATTATCTCCATGGAATTGACTTTGGATCATGAATGAGTTTGGATTTTGTGTATTTGGTTGATAAATCCATGAATTGGTTATTGATATATCCCTCTTCTATGGTTATTTGTTGTTTGAAATCCCACTTTTGACTTGGGTTGAAACCCCCTACATTTTGGAAAAATTATCAAATTTTGCTCGTAATGGTCTTTGTATCAATACCCCTTTTCAGGGGTATCGATACTCAACGTTCTGTTCGGTTTTTGGTGATCTGGTATCGATACAACTTTCATGGGTATCGATACACAGCTGTCTGTAAGGCAGATTTTTGACCCAACTTTGCGGGCACGCCCTGACTTTGTCCGAACTCCGTTTGAGGTGATTCTTGAATTGTTGAAAAGTTCTGAGTCTACTTTCAAACCCAATTGGTCACATATTCATAGCCTTTGTATTTTGAGAGAAATGTGGTTTTTCCTATCAAGGTGTTGGGTTTTCTTGAGGTTCATAACTCCATTTTTATGTTCCTTTGCTCCGGGCCTTCATTGGTCTTTCCTAAGCTTCTCAAATTGACTTCTAAGATTTGGTAGCCTATCGTGGTATTAATGATGTTTTGTCATGATCTCTCACATTCTTGGACACATATTAACTTTGCCACAACCGACACACTACAAGCTTTCAAACTAAATGAATTACAAAGATGTTGGTGGACACTTAATTGTCTAATAAACTTTTGAAAAGGATGATTTGCTTATTCTAGGGCCACCATTTGGTATGTCCCTAGCCATGGGTGTTTGGAGCCCATGAAATCCAACAGGGGTGTTCGGAGCCCACGAAATCCGGCGGAGGGATTCATTCCCTATTTAAATAAGTGGTTATTTGTGAAGAGGTGAAAAAGAAAATGTTTTATGAAAATGACTATGTTTTGAAAGGATTTCACCTACAACCTGAAATATAACGTTTTCGAGAAAATTTATGGACACTTGGGTTTGATTTGATCTTTTGGGGCATATATTAGATATTCTCTCATCAATTCGATCTATGTTGGTCTACTTTAGCTTATTCATTCATGTGTATCCCATCTCCATGTGCATGTTTCATCTTTAATACCCTTGGCGCTGGTAGAAAAGTTTCCTACTGGGCTAGTGAGCTCAACCTATCATTTTCAGGTACTCGGCAAGCCACGTGATTAGAATGCTTAACGTGTGGACGCATATCATGAACCTCATTTGACATGAAGTTATTTTATCCTCTCTATCGTTAATATATTTTGGGAGATGATCTTGTAACTTTAATTCCTTCAATCTTTGACAAAACTTGATTTATGTAATATCTCTTAACTATTCATTAATTATGCATGGGTACGAGTACGTCTTGTAGAAACCTGGTGTACTTTGACTTTGACCTTTCAACGGGGAAATGTACGGCTTTTGATTTATCCTACGAGGATTTTATTGGTATTTGGTTTATTAAATTTGAGGGTGTGACAACTTAGTATCAGAGCATTAGGTTCGAATACTTAGGAACCATGGGAAGACTTCGAGTCTTAGGGCTTAAACCATTGCATAAGTTTCTCATAAAAATCATATTTTCTCATTCATTGTGTGTTTGCATGACATTCATGATCATCACATTGGCATACCGAGGTGCATATGAGTTAACGAGCATGGTGTTGAGTTGTTACCCGTGTTGGGTTGACGTAGAGGCTTTGACCTCATTTGAGATAATAATGGGATTGTGTTGAAGGTTTGGGCCTTAATTTGAGATAATGTGGGTTATGAATAGTTTTCTTTCTTAACTCCTTATAGAACCATGGCACCGAGGAGAGTTGCTAGAGGTGGTAGAGTAGGTAACCGTAGGAGGGGTCGTGGTCATGGTCGCAACGAGCGGTTGAAGGATAAGGTTAGTCAACATAGTGAACAGTCGGGGGGTCAACATGAGAGGTTTTCCAAGATAGTGGAGCTAGCTAGGAGTTTGGGGGGGGCCAAGAGGGTAATTAAACTAGTGTGAGGACAATGGAGCCTAGGCCATAGACTACTACCGTGAGTGCACCAATGGGGAGCTATGTGAAACAAAATTGGAAGAGGCAGAGATATTCGTTTCAGACTCCTCAGAGTCAGCAGACTTTTAGAGCACCGATTTCTTTGGGGACTCGTAGTGTTTCAGGTGTCTCGGGTAGGCCTCCAGTTGTGTGTCACCAGTGTGGCCAATTGGGACATATTCGCTCTTAGTGTACTAAACCTAAAGCTCTTCCACCACCACTGCATGTTCGGACTTCGGGTGCTTGTTTCGAGTGTGGCGAATTTGGCCACGTAGTGAGATTTTGTCCACAGAAGGGAGGTAACCGTAGTGAGTCCGGCTCAGTTCAGCAGCCGAGGTAGGGGCAAGGGTTTGGTCAACAAAGTGAGAGGGGCGTCAGTCGGCCACACTTCGCCGGACCACTTTTGTTAGGGGGTCAGAGTTGGCGGGAGCGAAGTTTCGGCCCACGCTAGTGCAGACTACACCGGGCCAGGTTTTCACTGTTTCTGCAGTTGCACCACCACCACCTCACACTACTTCGCAGACTCCAGACGCATCAGTTGTGAGGGGTACATTTCTTTTATTCCACTCTTTTGAAAAAGTTTTGTTTGATTCGGGAGCATCGCATTCTTTCATAGCTGCATCATTTGTACGTGCTTTAGAGTTGGAGTCCGAGGAGCTTAGTCCGCCATTGTTTGTTGACACGTCGTTGGGTGGCAGAACTCCATTAGATCATGTATGTCGAGATTGTGAGTTGGTTATCCAGGATCGTCGATTTGTGTTCAACTTCATAGTTTTGGGCATGACGGGGTTCAATCTTATTTTGGGGATGGATTGGTTATCAACCTTTCACACTACTATCGATTGTTTTAAGCGTCGGGTTCGGATTTGTCCGCCAGAGAGTAATTGTTTTGAATTTTTCGGGGAACGTCGGGAATCGTTGGAGCCGTACCTATGTGAACCGCGGGAAAGGGAATCGATCACTTGCCTCTTAGCTAGTTTGACGCTAGATGAGGATATGTCTACACGTGGGAAGTTACCGCGGGTTGTTTGTGACTTTTCGGATATTTTTCCGAAGGAGTTACCGGGCTTGCCACCCGAGCGGGAGGTCGAGTTTATGATAGATTTAGTTCCGGGCACGCACCTATCTCTATGCCTCCTTATCAATTTGCACCAGTCGAGTTGAGAGAATTGAAGAAACAATTACAAGAGTTGCAAGATGTGGGGTTTATTCGTCCGAGTACTTCACCGTGGGGAGCTCTGGCTCTCTTCACACTAAAGAAGGATGGGTCGCTTCATTTATGCATAGACTACCGTAAGCTCAATCGGGTCACGATTAAGAATAAGTATCCGATGCCTTGGATCGACAACTTTTTTGATCAACTTCAAGGTGCCAATTGCTTTTCTAAGATTGATTTGATGTCTGGTTATCACCAATTGAGGGTCCGCCGTTAGGACATTCCTTAAACCGCTTTTTGTACTTGATATGGCCATTATGAGTTCGTGGTCATCCCATTTGGCTTAACCAATGCTCCCGCTACTTTTATGGATCTTATGAACCATCTCTTCCTTTCCTACCTTAATCGATTTGTGGTGGTCTTTGTTGATGACATCCTTGTTTATTCACCTTCCAAGGAAGATCACCAATCTCATCTTTCCATTGTGCTTGAAACCTTGAGAGAGCATCGTTCGTATGCCAAGCTCAGTAAGTGTGAGTTTTGGTTGACCGAGGTAAAGTTTTTGGGTCACATGGTATCGAGGGAAGGGGTGTCCGTTGATCCGGTAAGATTTGAGTCAGTTTTGAATTGGGAGTGCCCAAAGATTGTGTTTGAGATTCGAAGCTTCTTGGGTTTGGCTGGGTATTATCGTCAATTCGTACTTGATTTCTCTCATTTAGCGGCACCTATGACTAGATTGACATGGAAGGGGACTAAGTTTGTTTGGGATGACAAATGCGAAGCAGCATTTGAGGAGTTAAAGAAGCAGTTGACTAGTCTGCCCATTTTGATTGTGCCCGAGCGTGGAGTCGGCTACACCATTTATTGTGATGCCTCACGGGAAGGGCTTGGGTGCGTGTTGATGCAACGGGGTAAAGTGGTAGCGTATGGGTTGTGACAACTTAAAACTCATGAGCGAAACTATCCAACACACGATTTGGAACTCGTAGTCATAATTTTCACTTTGAAAAGTTGGAGGTATTACCTCTATCGTGAAAAGTTTGAAGTATTTTCCAATCATAAGAGTTTGAAATACCTATTTTCGCAAAAAGAGCTTAACTTGAGACAACGCCGTTGGATGGAGCACATGGAGGACTACGATTTCAAACTTCAATATCATCCGGGCATGGCAAATGTGGTAGCAAACGCATTGAGTAGAAAACTGACACAACTAGCGAGTTTGTCAATCGATGAGTGGAAAATGATGAACGAGTTGGGTTTTTACGCTTTGCATTGCGAGGAGGTCCGCGAGGGAGTTACTTTATGCAATTTGATGGTTCGTTCAACTTTATCGACCCGCGTGGTTGAAGCACAACAAATGGATGAGGAAGTGAGTACCTATCGAAGCAAATTTCTTAGCGGGGAGGCACCTATTGGCTGGATGATTCACGCCGACCAAAGTATTCGGTTCCAAGGAAAGTTATTTGTACCAAATTCGTGCCGAGGCAAGATTTTACAAGAATTTCATCATTCACTGTTAGCCGTAAATCCGGGTGGGACGAAAAATGTACCATGACTTGCATAGTCAATTTTAGTGGCCGGAAATGAAGAGGGACGTGGCGATTTTCATGTCCAAGTGCTTAATATGTCAACAAGTGAAAGTGGAACATCAACGATCGACGGGCAAGTTGCAACCTTTACCGGTAGCCGAGTGGAAATGGAAGAATGTGATGACGGATTTTGTTACAGGCTTACCAAGATCGCCGAGGGGGCACGATGCCATTTGGGTTATAGTGGACCGGTTGACGAAAACCGCGCATTTCCTACCGATGCAAGTGACCAATTTGATTGAAACCCTTAGTCGTTTATACATCCATGAGATCATTTGTTTGCATGGGATTCCGGTATCTATTGTGTCCAATAGAGATCCGCGCTTTACGGTGCGTTTTTCGCAAGGTGCCGCGCTTGGCACAGACTTGTTGTTTAGTACTGCTTATCGTCCTCAAACCGATGGTCAATTCGAGAGGACGATCCAAATCCTATAAGATATGCTTCGAGCTTGAGTGTTAGATTTTCGGGGAAGTTGGGAAGATCATCTATCGTTAGCTGAATTCGCGTACAACAATAGTTATCAATCGAGCATCGAGATGGCTCCATATGAAGCCTTGTATGGGAGGCCGTGTAGATCACCCGTGTGTTGGACCAAATTGGGAGAAGCGACGTTAGTGGGGCCCGAATTGGTAGCTGAAACCACCAAAACAATGGGATTGATTCGCAAGAGGCTTAAAGCCGCACAAGAGGCAACGATCAAGAAAGTTAAGGTGATTCACCAACGTTTGTTGACCGCTCAAAGTCGCCAAAAGAGCTATGCCAATCAACGTAGATGATCGTTATTGTCTGTTATGGGGGATCACGTGTTCCTCAAGATTTCACCCGTCGGGGTTTGACTTGTTTGGGCGATGGGTTAAGTTATCTCCACGTTATATTGGGCCGTTTGATATCATTAAGAAGATTGGGGAGTTTGCGTATCGATTAGCATTACCGCCAAGGCTATCAGGTATTCATGATGTGTTTCACGTGTCTATGTTGAAGAAGTACAAACCGAATCCATCGCATGTGCTAGAATGGTCCGAACTTGAGCTTGAAGCTGATGCATCTTACGAGGAGACATCAATACGAGTTATAGATTTGTGGGAGAAAACGCTACGAGGTAAGACAATTCGACTTATGCGGGTTTTGTGGAACAATTATGGTAGCAAGGGGTCAATGTGGGAAAGGGAGGATGAAATGAGAGAGAAACACCCAGAGTTATTTTCCGTTTAAGCTATGTGAGTACATGTTTAAGTTATGCATTTTATGAGTTTATGAGTTGAGTACATATTGCATATCATGCATGAGCATATAGCGGATTGGAGTGCATTGTCGATTCAAATTTTGAGGAAATTTTTTTTCCAAGGAGGGTAGATGTCCCACCCTCAATTTTAATAAGCCAAAATACAAATAAAATCCACGTAGGATCCATTAAAGTCAACAATTTTCCATAGAAAGTCAAAGTCGAAGTACAATAAGCTTCTAGTCAAGGGTACCCGTACCCATACAAAATAATAAAGGTTTTAAAGTTATTACATAAGTTAAAATAGTCAAAATCTTGGAGAAATTAAAATTACAAGATTGTCTTTCAAAAATGTACTTAGCATGAAGATGAGAAAATACCTTCATGCTCATAAAATCTTCATGGCATGCATCACACTCCACGCATCTGATATCATGATCCATGCTGTGTACCTGGGAAAGATAGGGTGAGCTCACTAGCTCGTAGGAAACTTTTCTACCAACGCTAAGGGTATATAGAATGAAAGATGCACATGAAAATATAATACACGCAAATGAGTAGGCTAAGATAGACCAAGATAAATCAACTAGATCATAGACTGTCTAGGGAATGCCTTAAAGATCCAATGAAACCAGAATGTCCATAAGTTACCTCATAACAGTCACATTTCATGTTGTGGGTTCAGTCTTTTCAAAACACATTCATTTACATGAACATTTCATCTCACAATACTTCACAAATAACCAAAATATCTGAAATAGCCCAAGCATCGTTTACATTTATGAAATACATCTTATTCCTTTTTAATCATTCATTTATTCTCCGGGCATGCCATATAGGCCCCGTGTCACTCGAAGAAAGCACATAATCAATTAGATTTCATTTACTCCCGTCATTCGTGTCTGACACTCACACAACATACCTCATATATTTTGTACAATATCCATATCCATCTCATTCATTTCCAACCATTTGATCATTTTTCGGGCATGCCATATAGGCCCCGTGTCACTCCGGGCATACCATAAAGGCCCCGTGTCACTCCGGGCATACCCTTTCGGGCCCCGTGTCACATATTTCACATTTATATTACCATTTATCGACTCATAAGTTCAACTTAGTACCCAAAACCAATTCACGTATCACAATAACCTTTCACAAGTGTCCAAAACATTCACACAATCATCTTTGTTCAAAAAACACAAAATGTGTCGGTAGTGGTCAAATTAACAAGTGTCCAATGTGCGTGGGAAACCAAGACAACCAAGACAAAACATAAAATGCACCATGATAGGTTACCGAAGCTTAGAGGTCAATTCGAGAAGTTTTGAAATGGCCAAAGAGGGCCCGGAGCGATGAAACATGAAAACAGAGTTATAAACCTCGAGAAAATACGACACGCTGATAGTAAAAAGAGAATTTCTCTCAAAATATAAAGGATATGAATATGAAACCAATTGGGTTTGAAAGTAGACTCGTAGAGCTTTCCAACAGTTCAAGAATCACCTCAATCGGAGTTCAGACGAAGCCGGGGCGTGCCCGCGAAGTTGGAAAAAAAATCTGCCTGAACAAAGTAATCTAGATCGATCCATACAAGGAGTGGATCGATCCACTCTAGTGAAATCCACGAGCAGACCATTCTGGATCGATCCAATCAAGGAGTGGATCGATCCACTCTAGTAAAATCCGTGAACAAGCAATTCTGGATCGATCCAATCAAGGAGTGGATCGATCCACAACGTATCAAAAGTGCAACAGAGCATTTTGGATCGATCCACTCTCAAGAGTGGATCGATCCACCTGGGTTTCGAGAGGAAAAACAACAACCTTGATCAAATTAATGGGGGCTTCATTTCAACTCCAAATTGGGGTTTCAAAACACATCTAAACAAAGGAGGTAAACATTTTCACAATCAATTCATAGAGTTATCAACCCATTATGCAAACCCAAACTTATTCAAGAGTTAAATTCAATTCTATGGTAATAATCAAATTCAACAAGGGATTTTGGAACAAGGAGAAGAACAATGCACTCATTCAATCAATATACACTTAGAGGAGGTAGAAAATTGTTCCCTACCTCAAGCAAACCAAGAAGAAGATGAGACCCTAGCTCTTGCTTCCACCTCCAACCGAAACATGCTAGCTCCAAGCAAAACCACGGAGTCTTGGACTCCAAAACACGCGTAGATGACGAATCTATGGTTGGATGGTGAAGGAATTAAGTGTGGAGGGTGAATTTGGGGTGGGGTTATTGGAGAACTTGAGAGGAGAAGGAGAGGGAGAGAGCGTTGGTGATATAGAGAGGGAGAGATGGCTGATTTTTGGGCAAAAAATCAGCCACACACACATATATATATATATCCACCACTAATTGCACTAGCACCTCTTGTGTTTCTAATGTGTTCCAAAGACACCCCAATGCACATACTACCATCACATTGACCCCACATCACTCTATTTTCATTTTCTCACATTTACCCAACATTATATCTGGAAAAAAAAAATTTATTTTAAAACACGGGTCTTTACAGTAGAATGTAAGGACTCGTGTTTTTAAATAATTTTCCGGAAATAATGTTGGGGAAGTGCGAGAAATGAAAATAGTGCAGTACGGGGTCAATGTGAAATTATTAATTGCATTTGGATGTTTGTGAAACACCTTAGAAACTTAAGGGGTGTAAGTGCACATATGGGGGTGTATATATGTAATGTATGGTTGATTTTTGTCCAAAATACACTCCCTTCTCTCTCAAAAAGATCAGACGTCTCCTTCCTCTTCTCCTCCTCTCAAGCTTCTTCAAAACCCTTCACAAAATCCACCCTCCACACTCAAATACTTCAACATCCAACCAAAGATTCATCTTCTAGGCATGTTTTGGAGTCCGGGACTCCGTGGGTTCGCTTGGAACTAGCACATTCGATTGGGGTTTGCTAGAACAAGCTAGAGCTTTCTCAACTCTCTTCATTGGAGCTCAATCTTTGACGTAAGAAACAATCTTCTACCTCCTCTAAATGTATATTGGTTGAATAATTGCATTATTTGTGTTGTTCCCAAAACTCTTGTTAAACTTGATTATCTCCATGGAATTGACTTTGGATCATGAACGAGTTTGGATTTTGTGTATTTGGTTGATAAATCCATGAATTGGTTATTGATATATCCCTCTTCTATGGTTTTTTGTTGTTTGAAACCCCACCTTTGGCTTGGGTTGAAACCCCCTACATTTTGGAAAAATCTTCAAATTTTACTCGTAATGGTCTTTGTATCAATACTTCCTTTCAGGGGTATCGATACCCAACGTTCTATTCGGTTTTTGGTGATCTGGTATCGATACAACTTTCATGGGTATCGATACCCAGCTGTCTGTAAGGCAGATTTTTGACCCAACTTTGTGGGCACGCCTCAGCTTCGTCCGAACTCCGTTTGAGGTGATTATTGAATTGTTGGAAAGCTCCATGAGTCTACTTTCAAACCCAATTGGTCTCATATTCATAGCCTTCGTATTTTGAGAGAAATGTGGTTTTTCCTATCAAGGTGTTGGGTTTTCTCGAGGTTCATAACTCCATTTTTATGTTCCTTTGCTCCGGGCCTTCATTGGTCTTTACTAAGCTTCTCAAATTGACTTCTAAGCTTTGGTAGTCTATCGTGGTATGAATGATCTCTCACATTCTTGGACACATATTAACTTTGTCACAACTGACACACTATGAGTTTTGAACTAAATGAATTACAAAGATGTTTGTGGACACTTAATTGTCTAATAAACTTTTGAAAAGGATGATTTGCTTATTCTAGGGCAACCATTTGGTGCGTCTGTAGCCAAGGGTGTTCAGAGCCCACAAAATCTGGCAGAGGGATTCATTCCCTATTTAAATAAGTGGTTATTTGTGAAGAGGTGAAAAAGAAAATGTTTTATGAAAATGACTATGTTTTGAAAGGATTTGACCTACGACCTGAAATATAACGTTGTTGACAAAATCTATGGACACTTGGGTTTGATTCAATCTTTGGGGCATATATTAGATATTCTCTCATCAATTCGATCTATGTTGGTCTACTTTAGCTTATTCATTCATGTGTATCCCATCTCCATGTGCATGTTTCATCTTTTATACCCTTGGCGTTGGTAGAAAAGTTTCCTACTGGGCTAGTGAGCTCAACCTATCATTTTCAGGTACTCGGCAAGGCACGTGATTGGAATGCTTGACGTGTGGACGCATATCATGAATCTCATTTGACATGAAGTTATTTTATCCTCTCTATCGTTAATATATTTTGGGAGATGATCTTGTAACTTTAATTCCTTCAATTTTTTGACAAAACTTGGTTTATGTAATAACTCTTAATTATTCATTAATTATGCATGGGTATGGGTACGTCTTGTAGAAACCTGGTGTGCTTTAACTTTGACCTTTCAACGGTGAAATGTACGGCTTTTGATTTATCCTACGAGGATTTTATTGGTATTTGGTTTATTAAATTTGAGGGCGTGACATTTGTACCAATGAATACATTGCATTTGCTGCTATGGACACAGAAGACTCACAACTCGATCCCGCAACAAAGAAGGGACATAGGGTGTGGAGGAAAGCAGAAGAGGAGTGCCTTATTCGTTGCATGAGAAACGAATACAGTGACAAGTGGAGTACTGATAATGGGTTTAGATCTGGGTTCTTTAGTTTGTTGGAGAGTGAGCTCCACAAATTGTTGCCGGACTCAAAAATTAAGGCACACCCACACATTGACTCAAAAGTCAAGGTTTGGAAAATCAGTGCACCCGCATAATTTTTAGTAATATGCATGAGTCAAAGTCTTTTTTAGCCCAATAGAATAGGTAAAAGGCCTAATAGAAAAATAAAAAAGCTAAAAACAATTGTAATAAGCACTGAGCCTTTAGACCCAAACTAAAACAAACCACCCTTATCCACACACAAAAAAAAAGAAGAAAGAAATTAGTTTTAAAATAATCGGGCACACCCAAGCTAGACACACCCAGGCTAGACCAGGCAGACCCAAAAGCAGAAAAGAAAAGGAAACTAGAAAAGGTACAGTATCAAAATTCAAAGTCTCAGACGACCGACAAAGATGAACGATTGTTCCGCTAACTTCTGAATCTTCGACGAAATCACTGGTTCAATCTGTAACTAACAGGGTAATCTTGGTTTTTCAACTGATATTTGGCTCGATTTTCAGAATAAAAGGCATTGGATAATCGTAGAAAAAGAAACAGAGTAAATAGATAGAGATAGGACTCATAGGAGGATAGAGTTTTGTTTAATAGTGAAGGATTAGTTTATTAACCTCAATTCCTTAGACAATCATTTTGGGTCCCCTTTGGCAATTACAGATATAACTTTTAGCCTAAAGTGCAACATTAATTTTTGAAAGATAAGTAAGTTAATTTTGTCTCAAATAACTTTTTATTAATAAATATTATAGAAAGACTAAAGAGAGGCCGGCGTATAATTCTATATTGTATTCATAGTGGATTTAGTGTCTGTTAGTGTTAAATTGATTAACTGGTTGCATTTTACAATAATTTTTTTAACAACGTTTGTATTTTACAAATTGAATTAGCAAAAAAATTGCACAAATTTGCCGGTTTGTAATTCCTTCCTCTTTATGTGTTAGATTAGCAAAAGATTGCATGCATTTGCAGGATTAGCAAAATTATTTAAATATTATACTCTTAGAATACAATTTTTAAATTAGGCCTCAAACACTTCAAACCCTTAGCCGGCCTCAACATTTACACAATTATTGAATCAATGGGTTGAGTACCGATTGGGTACGTACCAACCCAAGTGTATTCCATGGGCGTCCAACCTCAACCCCTAACTGATCTTTGCCTCTCAGGACTAATTTGGCTAAAAAATAGTTTTTGTTTTTTTGATTTTTTGATTTTGTTTTTATTCAATTTTTTTTAACCATTTGTTAGTTTTGTATCAAAATTTTGTGGTTTCTGAATTCCTTTCGGCGAGACGAATCTAACAAGTATAAATTTATGGTCAAAACAAATATTTTTATGAATAAAGCCGAAATACTTGGATTATTTTAGAAACCACATAATCTTGACGTGAAACTAACAAATGCTACAAAAATAGTTTTTGGTTTTTTCATTTTGGTTTTATTCAATTTTTTTAAGCATTTGTTAGTTTTGCATCAAAATTTTGTGGTTTCTGAATTACTCTCGGCAATAATCTAAGTATTTCGGCTTTATTCAAAAAAATATTTGTTTTGACCATAAATTTATACTTGTTAGATTCGTCTCACCAAGAGGAATTTAGAAACCTCAAAATCTTGACGTGAAACTAACAAATGCTACAAAATTTGAATAAAGACGAAAACGAAAAAACTAGAAAACTAAAACCACTTTTTAGCCAAATTAGCCTAGTCGCAGTCGCAGAGACAATGGCAGAAACAAAATCGTCCATTGCTTTCACGGAAGACCCCTTCCTACCTCCCTCCTCTCTCATCGCTGCCTTCATTCTCTCCCTAATCTCAACCGCCTTCCTCTTCATCTCCCCTCCTTTCCCTCCCCCTCCCGGGCCTCTCTCACCAACTTAACCACCTTCCTCATCTCCTCCGCCATAACCATGCTACCCACTCCCCTCGCCACCTCCACATAAACCCCCATTTCCTCCACCATCATCTTCGCATTGTACGCCCTACTCTCTGCCAATGGCCACCCAATTATTGGCACACCCTGGATCAAGGCTTCCATCACCGAATTCCACCCGTAGTGGCTCAAAAACGCAGCCGTGGATTTGTGTCGCAAAATCACAAGTTGAGGTGCCCATTTCCTCACCAACAAACCTTGTTTTCGCTCCATAATTCGTTCCTCAAATCCTTTCGGTAACCATTCGGATCTGAATTCCCCTTTCAGGTCGAACCCAATTGGAGGATTTATCACCCAAATGAAGGGCTTCCCGCTTTTCTCTAATCCTTTGGCTAATTCCAACATTTGAGATGAACCTATTGTGTTCTGCGATCCAAATGAAGTATAAATTACACAGGAATTTGATTCGGAGTCGAGCCATTCAATGCATTTCTGGGTTGAAATACCATAATCTCTCCCACTGTGTTGTTGACTTAATATGCTTGTACTAGAAGAATTGGAATTGGAATTGGAATTGGAATTGGAATTGGAATTGGAATTGGAATTGGAATTGAGCATAGCTGGAGGGAGAAGAGGCCCAATACTCCAAACAGGAATTTTGATATATTTCCTGAGAATATCCAATCCAAGAATTTCAAGTTCCTCTGTTGTGGTACAGAGCCACCCAAATGATCCCAACGAAGTGAACACCTAGTGTGGGGGGCGCTTCTCCGGTTTGACCTCTTTGGTTGCCTGGTATTGCACTGTGGGGGAGGAGCTCGTATGGACCTCGCTGGAACCCTTAGAAGCTCATCAAAGAGTGGTAGGGATCCTTGGTGGACGCCAGGGAAGTACCTACACAAGGGAACAACCACGTCAGTGCCTAACCCGGACAGTGGTGGTCCGGGGAGGCACTTCGATGGCAAAGTTAGCGACGGGGAAAGAAGTTTAGTGGAGACTAGGAAAGATGTAATTCTATGCTTTTTGTAGAGATAGGAGTCAAAGAACCGACCCATGTACGATGGGGGCGAGGAGCATATTTATAGGCACGAGGGCGCGTGTCAAGCAAGCCCCTCGGGGGCCTCACGCGCCCCGTCCTTATCGCCACATTCAATGCGTAGGCTGACACCCACCAATCAAGTGGATCCTCGGCTGCCTCCCAGAGTCGTCCCCTGGCAGATATTCCCATCAATCAAATCCCCCACCTTCCCCCTGCAGGCGTAGGCTGCAGAGTTGGTAGCTTGCCATAAATGCGGTGCAGGTGGGGTGGTTGAACTCATTAATGCGTTGCTCAGACTGTCAAAGGTGCCTCGATCAAGGTCAATCGACTCGGCCCTAGCTTGGGGCCGCTCGATCGAGCCGGCCGAGCCTCCACCGGTGGGGCCGGATCGAGGAGGTTACCGGAGCTGGGGCACCCGGGGGACCCGCGCTCCCGAGGACAAGTGCCCCAGGCCTGGCTAGCGTTGTCGAGACAAACGCTCCTTGGTGGATATGGCCCTCACATGGAGGTCCCGGCCTCTTTGAATCGCTCAGGCATGAGGGGGTCCCTCTGCACCCCTGAACCGGCCGCTACAATAGCCCCTCAACCCCCTCAATGAATGCGCGGCCGTTGGGGGAGTTCATCAGTTCGAGCGGCCGCCAGAAGCCCACGGTCCTTGCCGAGGGTAACAGAAGGTCTTCTACCGAGAGAAGGGGAAACTCGCCGAACGCTATGCTTGGGACGTCACATCGGTCTGAAGCGGAAAAGACGCGTGATGTTACATCATTTCTGAAGTGATGGTCGAGCTTATCCGGTGTTAGGAATATCATGACGTGGCATGAGGTCACTTGCCACGTGTCAGCTCGCTATTCGTCCGATCGCCGTTGCTTTGGTTTCGCTCCAAAGGCTTCAAACGTGGATGACAGGCGTCACTCTTGGATTGGGCGTGCTGAGCCGCTGTGCCGTTTCCCGAGTCGACAGATCATCTCCACATTAAATGCGACAAGTGACATCCCCCCTTTCCCTATAAATAGAACTTCGGGGGGAGTGAGAGGGCACTTGTCACTCTTCCTTTTTCACCCCTCGTCAAAAAGTTTCTCGCTGCCGCAAGAATCCCAAGCGTTTGAAGCTAGATCTTGATTTCCAGCAACGTTTTGCACCAAAACTCAAGGTAAATCAGTTTTCCCTCTCATAATCTTGCTTTGTAATGCGTTTTTCATGCATTTTGGACCATTTTGGTCCATTTTTTCATTTTTTCGTTCCTCCCCTGTTTTGTTTGAGTTTTCCCTCTCATAATCTTGCTTTGTAATGCGTTTTTCATGCATTTTGGACCATTTTGGTCCATTTTTTCATTTTTTCGTTCCTCCCCTGTTTTGTTTCGTTCCTCCCCTGTTTTGTTTGAATCACCATTCCCTGACCAAAACTTTGCCAATATGGGAATAAACAATTCATTTGTTTATGTTGGTGGACAACCCATTGATTATTCAAATCAATGCCATGGAAGGAAAGCTGGGAATTGGAAAATGGGAATAATTTTTTTGGAGTCCGGATGATATCTTGTTTCGCCCTACGAAACACATGCCAAGCACATAAAATGCAAAAGTTATACCGTTTTATTCCGGGCATTAAAATAAGAAGATTGACTGTTCCTGCGCCCTAATCGGACTCCATTTTGAACATCAGTCGAGAGCATCTTGTGTGCGCGCCACACCGAATCATCTTTCTCTCCATGTCAGCCGTACATTTACTCCACTGGCATTCAGTTACTCAAAGCATGGGGAGAATTGCATTGCCTTTTAAAGAAGTATGGCATGGCAAAGAAATTATTGGCCCAAGGTGGTGACTTTGCATAGCAATAATTCTCCCCATTGGTCTATTAAGTCAGCTATTTTCTTTTCATTCGGGGGGAGACCCTTTTGGGGAGCAAATTTTTTGGATGAAATCAGAATTCAACTTCCATGACTGGCTAAGCCCCTCATCTAGGGGAAGATGAAGCCCCGGTCCAAGTAATGTTTACTTATGTATAGGTTATAGGTTTATTTATTTGAATCGATTGTATAACTAGAACCCGTTTTGTTTCAATTGAACAAAATGATTTTTAATGCTTTCAATCTATTTCGTATTCATATCTGCGGTTTTTGAATACAAGTTATACAATGGTTTTCTGTGTTTGTGCTTGGGTGACTGAGATGGGTTATGCTCGTAAGACGGATCGTGCCATTGGACAGCCCGTGAAAGAGACGGGCTGTGCTAGCGAGACGGTCCGTGCTATGGGATAGTCCATGCCTGTCAACAACACAATTATTTTCTTGACAATTATGATTTGAATAATAAACTTAGCCTACACATAACATTGTTACGTGGTCGGAGTGGATTCGGAATCCTAGATATTTTTCTCCGCCAGTTTCACTTAATTCAATTATTGCTTTTCTTCAGTTTAATTATTATTTGAGAATTAAAATCAACCAATCAATCTTCTCTGAATTAAATTAGGAGCCAATCGAAATTAACGTAATTTAGCCATTCTGTCTCGGTGGATCGATACTCGGACTTAGCCACTATTCTCTGGAGTAGTAGTTAATTCCTTGTTTTTATAAATGTATTTTTGACTCGGAACGACACGGTCACATGCCTTAAGTCCAACCGAGAGTAACCTGAGCAGGTTGGTCCCCTCGGGATCATGCATTTGCACTTGTGCCCCAACGCATATAACAATAGGTTTCTTCGTGCACTTTTCTTTTTAGGTTCTCGGCTGGATGAGCAACGAGCCCATCGTCATATCTGATAGTGACAAGGATGATGCCAATTTTGAGGAGGATAGAGCATACATCAGAGAGCTCGGCAATCAATTTTGGAACCATCCCCCGAGCGCACTCAATATCCCCCCTCCAAACCGTCTTCCTCGAGGAATACCGTAGAATGGAAAAAGAGAGGGCTAACCTTGACATGGAGGCCCCAACTTCCCAGGTCCCCAAGCGTCAGGGCTCCTGTAGGGTAGAAGGAGAGGATCAACCTCGGGTGGTATACTCGAGCCCAGGGAGGCAAGGAGAGGATCAAGCCCAGACACAACGAGCCGAAACACCCACCCTTGCCCTTGAAGAAGATTGGGAAGAGGTCCCGCTCTCGAAATTCGGGGATAGAGAATGCTCCTACATCAAGGAGTTCGACCTCGAGCATCCGGAACGCTTGGAGGCTTTCAAGGAGAGGTATCAGATTCCGGAGGACGTAGAGATCGAGCTCCTCTTTCGTGATAGGATCCAGTACGGGGATGACCACATAACGGTACCCCTAATGGCCATCACCGAGGGAGGCCTCCGCTTCCAGTTCCCGAAGATGGTGCGCCAGATCCTCTACTATTATGACCTTGGTCCCCACCAGGTCATTGTTAACATGTACCGGGTGCTATTCTCGGTGCTGAGGCTAGCCGAGAGGCTCCAAGTCCCAGCCACAGTATATGACATCCTCGGTATCTACCGAATGGCACTCAACCCCAAGTTCCGAGGGTATTACTTCTCCGTCTGGAATAAGTACGACCACTTGCTAAAGGACATCTATGACTTGGAGGAGCACCAGTACAACTATGTGGTGGTGAGGGGGAACTACTCCTGGGCCCCCGAGGAGCCTTACACATGGCCCCTCAATCACTGTCGAGGAGAGCCCAGTAAGCCGAGCCCTTTACTGTCTAGCTTTATTCCTTACGTATTGATTTACTCTGTTTTTGTCGATGCTTATAAAAATTTCATTTTTCGTTCCAAGCACCTCCGTTGTCAACAAGAGGCTGCTTGAACTCTTGGACGACGGCGTAATCCAAGCCCTTTACTCCCAAGGCCAGCAGCAAGCACACCTCCTCCTTGGCTACCAACCGAGCTACCACGGATTTCTACATAGAAATACCGAGCTGAGGGCCAGCAACCGACAGAAGAGGACAACGGCTGCTCTCCCGAACGAGGACTTAGAACTACTCTGGGGTCAGGAGAGGCACCCGAGGGGTGAAATGGCAGGAGAAACAGGACGTCCCTCCCTCTTGCAGCTGAGGCAACAGCAACAACGGGCTTGCTGAGCGCCCATTTCACAACCCGAAAGAGGGTCTGGGCAAAGAAAGGGGAGAGAGGAACCTTCGGGGGATGGAGAGGACCTAGCATCGAAGCACCCCCGGGAAGGAGAGACTCCTACTCCAACTTCTCCTCCGAGATCAATGGAAGAGCCCCCCACCGAAGCCGGCGCGGGCACCTCAATCCCTGCCCTCGAGGGCCAACAACGGGCTCTGGTACGTGTCCCGAGTCGTAAGCTTCCGTTGGTTGGCCGAGGATCGGGGGAACTGCTGAGATCATGCCTCCCCTCGAACCCTGGGCCCCTGTCTACTCCGGCCATGGGGGGGTGGTACTGTTAGTAGCTGACAGTGTCCAGAGGGACCCCGAGACGGCCAACATTCTCTTGAAGGGGCTGGCCCTTCCGGTCGACATGTCGGCCCTCGACGCCTCCTCAATCGATGACAACTTCCTCGAGCTACACAACAGTCTCGTCAAGGTAAGTCTTTGCTTGCCGAACCTCATGCCCTTTATTTTGTATGCTCGGCAATGATCTCAGTCTTTTCCTGCAAGCGAGCCAAGCTTCTATTGCCACCCACAAAAAGGTGGTGGTGCTGGCCAAGGCATCCAAGGCTACCGAGGCCAAGCTAAGGGAGGAACGCACATCCTCGGCTCAACTGAAGCTGGAGCTAGACGGCCTCAGGAAGAAGATGGCGGACCTCTGTCTTGAAAAAGAAGGGGTAGAGGGGAGGATGAAATCCGCCGAGGATAGGGCTACAGATGCCGAGTGAGACTCCAGAAAGGCTGAAGAAGTGCCAAAGTTGCCGAGGATAGAGCCAAAGAAGCATTGGTTGGAGCCAAGGTTGTTGAGGACAAGCTTGCTGAGCTCTAGGCCTTGTAGGCAGACATGCTGGCCGCAACAGATGACAACGGCTTCAAGAGGGGGGAACGAGAGGCTGGGAAGCAGTACCTTAAAGAAGCCAAAGATATGGAGGTCCGAGCCTTCGAAAAAGTTTATTGCCTCAGCCATAAGGACTGCTTCCCTTTTGCTTATACCAAAGGGGTGGATCATCCTAACGCCAAGGCCAGGATCGTCTCTCTGACCCCCGAGCCCCAGGTTCCAGAGATGCCTTTGGATGATCTAGAGGACGGTGTTGAAGATGAGCCAGGCAGTGATCCTCCCGAGGCTCAGGACGCCTAGGCCTTAAATCTTTTGTTATTGTTTTTTTTTTTTTTTTTTTAGAAATTGTTAGGGCAAAGTGCCAATTCTCATATTTTGTAATGTAAACAGGTAGCCCTGGGGTCGGCAACGAACAATGTGCCATCGCTGAGCCCCCAGTTTTGATGTTAATGAATAGTTAATTCCTTTCCTCTTACAGTCTCGTTCGTAATTTCAAATTTTTCTTACCCCAAGTAGTTTAAGCCGAGCGTACGTGATAGGCCAAGATTTTGTAAAAATGATCTCGTAAAATAGCCTCTCTTTGGGAGGAAGTAAATGGGCTTTGCTTGCTGTCAAAGATGTCAAAAACCCTAGGCCTGGTAATTCAACCCGAGGCACTATGTGCTGTAAATTATCCGAGACCAACCGGCCTGCCCATGTACTCACCCAAGCAGTGGGTCTTCTGAATGGGATAGCATTCCACCGAACGCAAGGTAAGGTATCCCATTCGATGGATGCGATTTCCGGCTAAGGTTGGGGATTATGTCAAGATAGCCCCTGACCCCCTACCTCAGCCGAGCGCAAAGAGAGTTTGATGAATGGGGCAGTGTTCCACCGAACACGTGCATGTCCCCCAACGGGGCATTCAACCAAATGTGAATATAGTATGTTGAGCATAGGACAAGCGTTAAGACAACTGTGAAAAGATGTCGCATTAAAAAGAACACCCGGCGTACATTACTTTTACCGATGGTAAAGCCGTGATAAGAAAAGCGAGACTACCCATAGAATTTCCGGAGCTTGGAGGCATTCCATGGGTTGCCCACGACGGTGCCATCCATTTCGGCCAATTTGTAAGCCCCGTAGCCAGCCTTGGTTGTGATCCGGAATGAACCCTCCCAATTAGGCATGAATTTTTTCTTATTTTTCTTTTGAACCACCTCGCGGAGGACAAGGTCATCGACGTTGAAGGAACTTACTCGAACGTGCTTATTATACCCCCGCGCAACCTCTTGTTGGTAGGCTGTGTACCAGATATTTGCTTCGTCTCGGAGATCCTCGATATGGTTGAGCTTGGAGGCAATGTGCTCTTCGTTAGTAGCTGGGTGGAAGATTGCAGTGCGATCCATTGGGGCAGTGGCAGCGAGGGGGAGTACTGCTTCTATCCCGTAGGCCATGGAGAAAGGAGTGCGGCCAGTACCTCGGCGCAGAGTGGTTTGATAGCCCCAGAGGACTTTAGGGAGCTCCTCGACCCACTTTCCACGTTTATTGGTCAGTCTCCGCTTAAGGCCGAAAGAAATAGACTTATTTGAGGCCTCAACTTGGCCATTCCCCTAAGGATATGCCACCGTTGAGTTATAGACTCAGATGTTCTTCTATTTGCATAACGTTTTGATGGCCTTGGCCACGAACTAGGTTCTGTTGTCAGAAATGATGGCGTAGGGGACACCAAACCTGGAAATGATGTTCTTCTAAATGAAGTGCTCCACCTCAGTGGCAGTGACGTGGATGAGTGGCTCGGCTTCGACCTACTTCGTGAAGTATTCTGTGGCGGTGATATCCCTGAAACCGCTGGGGGCAGTTGAAAGTACACCGACGATGTCAAGCCCCCACTGTGCAAATGGCCACGGACTGGTGACGAGGTTGAGAGAGAGAGTGGGTTGGTGAATGAGGGGGGAGTGCTTCTAGCAAGATTCACATTTTCTCACGTACTCCTCGACAGATTTCCACATCTTGGGCCACCAATACCCCTGGGTTATGGCGCGCTCGGCCAAGGAGCGGCCGCCTGAGTGACATCCGCAACTACCCTCATGAAGTTCGTGGAGGACCCGTGGGATCTCCTCCTCGTGGAGCACCCACAGGTCTGGGCCGATGTAGGTGCGCCTGTAGAGCTGGCCTGTTGTGGAGAGAAGGTATGAGGCAGATTGGCATCTGAGTCGGTGAGCTTCCTTTCTATCTTTCGGGAGCCTAGCGTCCCTAAGGTGGGCTACCAATTGGTCCATCCAACTGGGTCCCAAAGGGGCGATGCTCATGACGTCCTCTGGCCCTGGCTCGAAGCTCGGGGTGGGGATATCGCCCAAGATGACTGTCCGAGATCCTTCCACCTCAGAGCAAGCCGAGCTGAGAGTGCCTAATGCATTAGCGTGGGTGTTACGTGCTCGGCCGATATGCCAGAAGTCCACCTTCTTTGAAGCCTTCTCGCAACTCCGAGACATGGTTGAGATATTTCAGCATCCGGCTGTCACCGGAGCCATAATCTCCGTTGAGCTGGTTAATCACCAACATAGAATCGGCTTGGACACCGAGGCTAGAGGCGAGTAAAAGTCCCGCAATGAGAGCCTCATACTCGGCTTCGTTGTTAGTGGCCGAAAAGCCAATGCTCATGGCGCATTCATGGAGGGTGCCCTCGGGGGATATGAGGACTACACCAGCCCTCACCCCCCCAGCTGTTGGAGGCTCTGTCAACATGCATGCACCAGGAGTCACCAGTATATAATGTCGCAGCTCTTGGTGGTGACCTTTTGAGAATGGGGCACGGTTGCGAGGAGGTTGGCTCGCGAAGGGTGGCGTCCAGCTAGGCTAGGCAATCATACCCGCCCCGCCCCGCCCCACCCCGAATGGGGCGGGTTTTTTTCAAATTTTCCGGGTAACGGGCAGAAATTTAAAAACCCGACCGGGTTTGGGTAGGGTTGGGGGGAGATGTGCCCCGCCCGATACCCGCCCCGCCCCGACCCGAAATTATATATACATACACATTATATATATGTATATCTGAAATAGCGTTTAACCCCTCATAGTTTTATTAAATTTCGAAAATACCCAGCATATATAAACAAACTTTTCCCCACTTTAGGTCTCATTTCCCACTTTAGGTCTCATTATCCATAGCATATATAAACAAACTTTCATTCTTACCTTAATATGTTAACCATTAGCCTAAAATATCACTTTATTTATAGGTTTTTATTTTTATTTTGCTTTTAGATTAACGAATTTTTAAAATTTCTTACGAAGCGGGGCAGGGCAGGGCGGGTAAACCCATACCCCGATCGGGGCGGGAACGGGGGTACCCAAAAAATACCCGGTCCGGGTCGGGTCCGTGGAGTAATTTTCGGGTCGGGGTCGGGTATGCCAAAAACCCGCCCCGCCCCATTGCCATCCCTACGTCCAGCAACTCCCCCGCATGGGCCTTGACCTCCAAACGCAGTGTGAGCTCGATCACAAAGTTCGCCAGGGCTTGCCCTTTGATCGTCGTCTGAGGTTCGAAGCGATGTCAAAGTTGGCCAACTCCAGCGACCACTTGCAGATTCTATCCGAGAAGTCTGCCTTCCGAAGTACCGCCTTGAGGGGGGTATTCGGTGATGATGGTGATCGTGTGACACTGAAAGTAGGGGAGGAGCTTGCGCTTTGCCATGACCAAGGCCAACTCTAATTTCTCTAGAGGTAGGTATCTTGTCTCGGCCGAGAGCATAGTCTTGCTTGAGTAGTAGATGGGCTGCTGATCTAGGTCCTCTTGCCTAACCAACGCAGAGCTCACTGCATGCTCGGACACCGCCAGGTATAGGAAGAGGCTTTCTTCTTCCCTCGGAGTAACAAGTAGGGGAGCCTTTTACATATATCCCTTGAGGTCGGCGAGGGCCCAGTCACATTCAACGGTCCACTGGAATGCCCTCTTGCTTACTTTGATAGATTCAAAGAATGGGCGGCAAGCATCGGAGGATTTGCTAATAAAGCGATTCAGGGCTGCCGCCATCCCAATGAGTCTCTAGACCTCCCTGATGGTTGTGGGAGCCCGAAGTTGTTGGATGGCAGTGACCTGGCTAGGATCCACCTCGATCCCTCGGCGGGTCACCAGGTACCCCAGGAATTTCCCCAAGCCTACTCCAAAGGCATACTTTTCTGCATTGAGCCGTAGCTTATGTGCTCGGAGAATGGCAAACATGGCAAAGACCTTCCCGAGGTGACCTAAGTGGTCTTCCGCAAGCTTGCTCTTTATCACCATATCGTCAATGTAGGCCTCCATGATGTCCCCGAGCTCTCTTTAGAACATCTTTGAGACCATCCTCTGATAGGTAGCCTCGGCATTCTTCCAACCGAAGGGCATAACCTGGTAACAATAAGTTCCCCTCGGGGTGATGAAGGCTATTTTTCCACATCTATCACATCCATGGCAATCTAGTGGTACCCTCGGTACGTATCCATGAAGCTTAACCTGGCATGCCCGGTTGTGGCATCTACCAACTGGTCTATTCGGGGGAGCAGGAAGCAATCCTTTGGACAAGCATCGTAGAGGTTGGTGTAGTCTACGCACACTCGCCATTTGCCAGTTTTCTTCTTGACCACCATAGTGTTGGCCAACCAAGTAGAGTACTGTACCTCCCAGATGGCCTCGGCTTCTACAAGCCTCTGAACCTCCTCTACCATGGCGTCCGAGTGGATGGCAGAGGACTGCCTTGGCTTTTACACCATCGGTTTTTTGGCCGAATCAACGTTGAGCTTATGTGTGATGAAATCTGGACTTACGCCCGGCATTTCATAAGGTGTCCAGGCGAAGACCTCCATGTTATCTTTGAGGAAGCCGACTAAGTCATCACGGTCGGAGCCAGAGAGCTCCGAGCCTACCATGAAGTATCTGCTACCATCCTCGTTGATTGGTACCTTAGTAAGGTCCTCAATGGATTTCTCTTTGGCCATCGATCCAAAGTCGTCAAGGACAGGGGTGGACTCCGGCATCTCGATCCACTGAACCTGCCTCAACATCCTATTCTCCTTTTGGTCCTTCACCCGGATAGCGTTCACGAAACACTTCTTGGAGGCCATCTGGTTACCCCAGATGGTCTCTTGCCTCCCGAATGCGCCGACAAAGCGGACGCACTGGTGGAAGGAAGAGGCAATCGCCCTCATGGTGTGGAGCCATCCCCGCCCAAGAATAACATTATCTGGGCCTAGGGAGTCCAGTACCGTGAAATTAACTTCCAGTTGCATTGAGCCCGTTCGAACTAGGAGGGTGATGCTCCCGAGGGGGTACACAGGAAGCCCCACGAATCCTACGAGTGGTGTGTCGGAAGAGGTCAGCTCGTCATGCGTCTGTCCCACAGCTTTGAACGCTGAATAGTAAAGGACGTCAGCAGAGCTCCCCTGGTCGACTAACTTTTGCTAGACGTCCACACCATCTATCTCAACTTCGATCACGAGTGCATCCTTGTCAGAGAGCTGCAATCCCTCTAAATCTAGCTCCGTAAAGGAGATGGTAAATGGATCCTTGGGCTCCTGATGCTTCCACTTTGGAGGCTGCCCCACCAAAATGACCTGCATGCCTATCTCAACTTTGATCACGAGTGCATCCTTGTCAGGGAGCTGCAATCCCTCTAAATCCAGCTCCGTAAAGGAGATGGTAAATGGATCCTTGGGCTCCTGATGCTTCCACTTTGGAGGCTGCCCCACCAAAATGACCTGCATGCCTATCTCAACTTCGATCACGAGTGCATCCTTGTCAGGGAGCTGCAATCCCTCTAAATCCAGCTCCGTAAAGGAGATGATAAATGGATCCTCGGGCTCCTGATGCTTCCACTTTGGAGGCTGCCCCACCAAAATGACCTGCATGCCTTGCTCTATCCGCGCTAACTCCCGATACATCGCGCCAGCCTCATGCTTGCTCACCGATCCATGATCGTTTCGACCACTCCTCCCTGCCCCCTCTACCCTCTCTGCAGGGGCGGTTGCCCAGGCGGCGAAAGGGGGAGTTGGGGTTGCGCTCAGCTAACACCCGGGGTTCTGATCCGGTCGATCCATTCCTCAATACGTCCCTCGGCCACAAGTCTTTCAAGGTGGGCTTTGAATGGTTGGCAATTGGTCATGTAGTGCCCCACTTCGTTATGGTAGGTGCAATTTCCCCTCTGCATTGGATCTGACCCCATCTTGTCCTCGGGCCAGAGGAACCACTGCTTCCTGCCGATCTCGGTGAGCAACTTATATATCAGCATGGTGAAGACAATCATTCCGGCTACGTAATCGTTGTCATTTCGGGGGGGTCTCTCCCATCCCCCTCCGCAGTCGTCTCAGTCGCGGCTACTTTTGTCCTTGTAGCCCCGGTCACTGTTTCCCCTGTTCTACTCATTCCTTCCACCTCCTTTGACGTTATTCACCTGTTTCTTCCCTTCTTTTGAGGAGCTCTTGTTGCTAACCCCCTTGGAGGCTTTACTGACTAGGAATTCTTCTAACTCCCTGTACCTATCTACGGTACGCATGAGCTCGGTCATGTCCTTCGAGGGATGCAACTTGAGACCTTTGAAGAGGTCCGACGAATCCGCTAGGTCATTTTTGAACGAGGTGGCCGCCACCTTCTAATCACAGTTTTCAACCAGGCTGTACACCTCCCAGTAGCGGGCGATATACTACTTAAGGGTCTTTTCGGACCCCCCCTTGATGTTTACCAGTGCATCGAGCATTTTTGGCTGCGTGTTGCTGGTCACAAACCGAGACGTGAACGCGCACTCCAGCTCATCGAAGTCAACGATCGCCCCTTGGGCCAGCTGGTTGTACCATAGGAGTGTCGTGGTCCTGAGACTCATCGAAAATGTTTTGCACATGAGGGCATCACCATATCCGTGGAGCTCGGAGACCAACCGGTACTACTGCATGTGCATGATGGCATCCGTGGTGGGCTCATACTTATCGAACTTAGGGATTTTGAAGCCCCTTGGGGGGACAACCTCCGCGACCCTAGCCACGAAGGGTGACTGCCTGGCCTTCTCCAGCTGAGAGCCAGACTGGTTGGGGCCAGGATGATTGAGGTCGAGTGTCTGGTATGTCCCACAAACCCTCTTGGGGGAAACATTCTGCATGTGACGTGCCTCGTGAACATCCATATGTACGTTCCTTCGCTTGGAAGAGCGTCGTTTCGTGTGTACCTCTCAGTCGATGCGTGCGTCGCCTCTTGCATACCCCTGCGTAACCTCTGGCTTGGGGTGGTAAACCTTCATACCACCCGTCCGAGTATTGACTAGCACTATGCTCCCGCCCTAGTGGCACAGCTCGTACCTCTCCCCTGGGTAAAGCCCTTGGTCATGGTCATGGTCATGGTCATCGCAACCTTTTTTTGCCGATCCGCCCTCTTCCCGTCAGTTTACCTTGGGATGAACCTCCGTGGGTCCTGCCAATCCACCGACCGTACAGGATGTCGAGTGCCAGGTTGATCAACCGATCGGCCCTGGTAGTAGTCTTCCCTCCGATTCATTGATGGGTTGCCACCGTGGGGCTCTCGGCGTCCGGCTGTAGTGTGAGCTGGGGCCTTACCTTTTTTTAAGTCCCTCTGAGGTTGCCAAGCTTGGCCATCGTCTCTACGCATGTCCGGAGTCCTCGCACTGGAGGCGGTGGCGTTGTCATCTACGTGCTCTGTGCGTGGCGTCCACCCTCCCTGGGTCTGCTTGTCCCGGGAAGAGGTTTGTTCCGCGGGGATGACAAACGCATCAACCTCAATGACCGGGCCGAGGCGACTGAACACTGGGGCCCTAGTGCCCTCGCTCCGCGTGCTCGGAGGATGCCTCTTTGTTCTTCTCCAACCCCCGGACTTTGAGGTGGTGGGCTGATTCCTGGCTTGCTTCAGGGCCAACACTTCTCATTTTAACAAGGCCATTTCTGCCTCGACAGTGGGCGGAGGAGGAGGAGGCAGTATTTCCCTTTGAGCTGGGGTAGTGAGGTGGTCGAGAGAAACCACGTCCCCGTTCATGTGGAACAGGACGTTCCTCGCCCCAGCGTTGCCGGGGGCTGGCGGCGTTGGATGCTACCGTGATAGTCCCATCTCTATTAATAATAGGGGACAAGGTAAGCCCCAAGTCGCTCCTGACTTGGTGGTATCTGTACCGGTCAGCGCTATTGCGAAGCTCACCGGTGTTGTCGAATGCGCCAATGTCAATATTAAGATTAGCCATCTCTTTTGGGAGTGGGATGTTCAAACAATGGAGAAGGGCCACCACTGAAGTGTACTAAGAGGCTGGGAGAGGTAACTCAGGTCCCCAGCAGAGTTGCCAATTGTGGGGGGCGCTTCTCCGGTTTGACCTCTTTGGTCGCCTAGTATTACACCGTGGGGGAGGAGCTCGTATGGACCTCGCTGGAACCCTTGGAAGCTCGTCGGAGAGTGCCAGGTATCCTTGGTGGATGCCGGGGAAGTACCTGCACAAGGGAACAACCACGTTAGTGCCTAGCCCGGACGGTGGTGGTCTAGGGAGGCACTCTAATGGCAAAGTCAGCGACGGGGAAAGAAGTTTAGTGGAGACTTGGAAAGATGTAATTCTATGCTTTTTGTAGAGAGAGGAGTCAAAGAACCGACCCATGTACAATGGGGCGAGGAGCATATTTATAGGCACGGGGGCGCATGTCAAGCACGCCCCTCGAGGGCCTCACGCGCCCGGTCCTTATCGTCACATTCAATGCGCAGGCTGACACCCACCTATCAAGTGGATCCTCGGTTGCCTCCCAGAGTCATCCCCTGGCAGATATTCCCATCAATCAAATCCCCCACCTTCCCCCTGCAGGCGTAGGCTGCAGAGTTGGTAGCTTGCCATAAATGCGGCGTAGGTGGGGTTGTTGAACTCATTAATGCGTTGCTCAGACTGTCAGAGGTGCCTCGATCGAGCCCCCCGCCAGCTGGACTGACCCCTGGGCATCGAGGTCAACGACTCGGCCCTTACGAGAGCACTCTAATTCGGGCCGCCGAGCCTCCATTGAAGGGCCGTCCTGGATCAAGTTACTGAGCTGGGGCACCCGGGGGACCTGTGCTCCCGAGGACAAGTGCCCCAGCCTGGCTAGTGTTGCCGAGACAAACGCTCCTCGGCAAATATGGCCCTCACATGGAGGTCTTGGCCTCTTTGAACCGCTCAGGCATGGGGGGTCCCTCTGCACCCCTGAACCGGCTGCTACACCTGGGTTTGGAAAAATCTCGACCGCGAATCAATACCATTGGCTTCTCTAATGAAGTGGTTAAGCATAGAGCGATGGAATCGGCAGGAGTCGGGAAAACCCGGTACAGGGAATTCATCAAAATCTGTGGATTTATGAGGGAGGTTTTGCCACAACGACAAGTAGGTGGCCGTGCCGAAAGCACCACGAGTGGTGAAATTGACGTTGACTATTTGGTTTCTCTCAGCGACTCGGGAGGCCCAACCGTTGAAAGCATCAGAGATTATGCAAATCAGAGGACGGCCTTCTTCTGCGGCAATGTCAGCGACGAGGCGACGGGATGGGGATTCAAGGGCGGCAGAGGAGCGTAAAAGGGTGATGATTTTGTTAGGAGGGAGGGACTCGGTGTTCTCGGTGTTGGGGGGTAAGTCATGGTCGGAGTTGCTGAAGGGGAGGGTGGCGAGACGAAGGCAGCATTGGGACGAGGAGAGAGTTGGGTCGAAGGAGGCAGTGGAGTGAAGGTAGGCGGTGTTGAGAGGGGTGGTGGCAATGGTGATGGTGAAGTTTGATTGGTGGATTAGTCGAGCGAGTGCTAGGAAAGGGATGAGGTGGGCGTGGGCCATGAATGGGAGCATCACTATGTGTTCTTGAGAGGTGTCCATCGAGAAGAAGAAGAAGAAGGTGGTTGTGGTCAAGTGGGAGGAAAGAGCACTTCAGCTTGAAACATACGAAGTTGTGGAATAATATTATAGGAGTAGAACTTGTGGAGTTCAATTATAACCCACCATAATGTTATATTATAGGAGTAGAACTTATTGAGCTCAATTATAGCCCACCATAATGTTCTTTAAGAACAATGATACATATACAAATTTTGTGTCACAACCCATTACAACCTCACTCATGTGGAGTGTGGGGCCCGTAGGTAGGGCCCATGTGGGGCCCACACACCATATAAGTGCGGTTGTGATGGGTTGTGGCACAAAATTTGTATATGCATCATTTTTGGTTCTTTAAGGGACTTGCAATAAAGTTATACCCCATAATATGACACTTTCACCTTCAACTGTTCTTTGGGATTTGGAATAATATATATTGTCTCCTCTAAAATTTTGCTACTCTCTTCTTCCTTTTTCAAATGTGTTACTTCACAAATCTAACTTATTAAATAAACATTATTGCCACACCTTTTACATCAACTTTTTCTTTCACATTACACTTTTTCACATCAACTTTTACCTCTACTTTTCAAAATTATCTTCCTCGTTTACCCATTAACTCTTTACCCACTAACTTTTCAAAATAGCAAAATGATAATTGTACAAATTTTTATCCATTAACATTTCAAACCATACACTTATTTAGAGACAACCCAAAATAAAAAGGGTCACATAGCCAAAAATCCAAAACATTTGACATTTTTGAAGGGAAGGACAAGGAACTTTTGCAATCGAACATAAAAACAAAAATATTTGACATTTTTAAAGGGAAAGACAAGGACCCTTTGTAATCGAACATAAAGACAAAAAAAAATTAGTGAGATGTCACTAATTTTTAAAAACACTAATTTTGAACATAAAATTTAATAAAATCTCCATTGCACCTCGGGCCGTACACCACCCACCTTTAGCCAACTACTTCCGGCGACCAAAAAATTAGTGAAGTCTCACTAATTTTATAAAATTCTAATTTCAAACATAAAATTTAAAAAAATCACCACCCCACCTCTGACCAACCGCCACCCCACTCTGGCCGACCACTTCCGGTGACCAAAAAAATTAGTGAGATGTCACTAATTTAAAAAAATTCTAATTTCAAACATAAAATTTAAAAAAATCACCACCCCACTTCCGGCCGACCACAACCCCACCTCTCACTTCCGGCGATCAAAAAACTTAGTGAGATGTCACTATTTTTTTAAAAATTCTAATTTCGAACATAAAATTAAAAAAAATCACCACCCCAACTCTCGCCGACCACCACCCAACCAATGGCTGACCACTTTTGGCGACCAAAAAAATTAGTAGATTTTACTAATTTTTTAAAATTCTAATTTTGCAAAAAAAATTCAAAAAAATCACCACCCCACCTCTGGCCGACCACAACCTCACCTCTGGCCGACCACTTCTGGCGACCAAAAAAATTAGTGAGGTGTCACTAATTTTTAAAAATTCTAATTTCGAACAAAAAATCAAAAAAATCACCACCCACTCCAGCCGACCACAACCCCACCTTTGGCCGACCACTTCTTGCAACCAAAAAAATTAGTGAGATGTCACTAATTTTTAAAAATTCTAATTTTGAAGATAAAATTCAAAAAATACCACCCCACCTCTAGCCAACCACCACCCCACTGCTGGCCGATCACTTCTGGCGACCAAAACAATTGGTGAGATGTCACTAATTTTTAAAAATTCTAATTTTGAATATAAAATTCAAAAAATACCACCCCACCTCTGGCCAATCACTTTCTGGCAACTAAAAAAATTAGTGAAATGTCACAAATTTTAAAAAAATTCAATGTTAGGGGCTTATTCTTTGGTGAATGCTTAATTGAAAGCTTTTGTTTGATCTGTAGGGTTGTTGAGCTCATTTTTTATGGAGAGTGTTGGAGCTGATACCGCCTTGGCGGCAGTGCCTTTAAATCAATGGAGGCACGATATGTGGAAGATTTTCCAGGGGTGTTTGGGAGCCTATTTTTCAACTTTTCATTTTTAATTTTTTGGCTTTTGAATTATGATCAAAATGTGTTTTGAATTTGTGAGTAGTGTTTGGGAGTATTGTGCAGAATGCATTTTGCAAGTGGAGAATGTGAAAAGTAGCTCAATACCTCTTTTTTACTTCTCTTACATGACAAGACATACTAAACACTAAAAACTATATCTCCTAAAATTGTGTGAATAAAAAACCTACAGGTTGCACAACTAGGAGGCATGCAAACTGTTAGTCCTTTCTCAACCCTTTTTGTCACGGAAGGACAAAGGAAGAAAGAAAAGAAAAGAAAAGAAAAAAAAAATATATATATATATATATATATATATATATATATATATATATATAATACCAAATGCATCAAAACTGACACCTGGATCAAGATAAGACCACACAGAATTGCATGAAGGAGTAAACTAATACTCCAATAGCAATAACCAAAAAACTACCAATACCCTTAACAAATAGAAGTTAGCAATAATCATAATAAAGCAAGTCTATTACTATCATGAATCAAAATAGCAACAAGGAAATAAACAATGGACCAATGTTGTGCTGCAAGAAAACATTAGGAGTAGTTAAAAAAGTGTGTTAGAGTATACCTAAAAAGAATACGATGGAAGAGGGAAAAAAATAAAATAATTAAGTATGGAAGAAGATTTATATTTAACAAGGGAAACAACCCAAAAGATTTTATGCTCTAAGTATACAAGGAAACGTTCTGTCGAATCACTATCCAAAATAAATTTCTGTTTAACAAGATATATATGGAAATGGTTATAAACGGGAGAATGCTGCCAATTCTAAATCAAACAATGTTTCCTCTAAAGTAAAAAAATGGCCATAAATATAAAGGGAATTGAATTTGACGAATATGTGTATTAATAGAAGCATCAGAGTATCGGAATAAAATAAACTAATTCACTACAACAAATTCTCCTTCTTGCTACAAAAATCTTTCCCACAAAATAAATTTTGTCACTATATGTTCACTTGTTGTGACAAAATTTTATTTTGTGGCATCAAACCATATAGGGTGGAGTTTATGTGACAAAATCGATTTTGTTGCAATACTTGGTCACAATAAGTGTAGCGGGAAAATTTCCCGCCGGCGGGATATCAATATTGCCACTTAATGATTTTGTCACAATAAGTTTGCCACTATAAAGTTCTATTTTGGATATATTGTTATGAAATTGTTTGTCACAGCAAGTTGTTATTATTACTACAAATTATTTTGTTGTAAAAGAGTTGAAATTTTACCTATAGTGACGAAAACAAACTTCTTTGCTATAAGTGTACGGGCTTGATACAAAAATATTTGTCACATTATATTTGGTTATTCTTACAAAATCTCATTTGTGACGATTAGATTACAAGGGGGAGCTCCGGTGACGATACTAATTTCGTCACGATAGTTTGTCACAACAACTTTGACGAAATTTGGGTCTTATTACTTAATATATTTGTCACTATAAATTTGTGGCAATAAAAAAATTAAAAACATTAGGCTACAAAATATGTTGTCATAATAAAGTACTATTAGATATAGGTACAAAATATTTTGTTTCAATAAAGTATTACTTATGGGTAAAAAATATTTTGTCACGGTATATAAAATAATAATCCTTGATATAAATAAGAAGCGTATCTCGATAAATCAAACTATTTTAAAAATCAAGCCCATTAATTTTGTTGTGCTTATTGATTAAAGGGTAAATTACACTAACCTCCCCTGAGGTTTCTGACTTGTACACTGACCACCCCTACTTTATCTGAAATAACACTAACCTCCCCTGAGTTTTATATTTTAGTATCAAAAGCACCTTTCAACAGTACCAACAGCACCGGGGATCCCCTTGCAGGTCCCCAATGGTCAATCTGAGCCGTCCATTCATTCCAGAATTGAATTTCGAGTAGGTCTATGCAGGAATCACCTCAATCGGACAGTCTTAAGTGCTCGATCCAAAATTTTTGAATGAAATGGGGTGATTTTGGATCAAGCACTTAGGACTGTCCAATTGAGGTAATTCCCACGTAGACCCACTCAAAATTTGATTTTGAAATGAATGGTCGGCTCGGATCGACCGTTGGGGACCCACAAGGGAGTCCCCGACACCGTCGGTACTGTTGAAGGGTGCTTTTGATACTAAAATATAAAACTCAAGGGAGGTCAGTTCTATTTTAGATAAAGTAGGGGTGGTCAGTGTACAAGTCAGAAACCTCAGGGGAGGTCAGTGTAATTTACCATTGATTAAATCGTTCTCATAAAAATTTGGTTTAATCAAGTTTAGAAAGCTCCTTAATCAAGATAAAATTACTTTTTTGAATGATACTTTTTGTTTGATTAAATGTGTAGTGATATCCGAACAACTTTATTTTTGGCACGAATAAAGTAATCCATAACATCTAATAAATAGATGGTTCTGATTGCCAAAATAAAACTCACATGGGAAAAAGATGGTCCACTATATTACTTTAATGCCTTGAGGTGGATTAAATGTTATTGGATCATGCGGGTGCTAATATTCAATGATCTCTGATTTTTGTGACAATGCTGGAATCAATGAGATGTAAAGGTCTAATGATTTAGATTGACTGTGGTAAGAATTGACTTGTTAATGATCTTAAAAACTACCCTAGATGTAATTGATAACAAACTAATTCTTGTGTTGTACTTGAATATACAATATACACGTGACTAATGAACAATTATGATGATCGAGACCATTGATTTTGCTATGCTAATTCATTCATTCATTCTTATTAAAAAATTGGATCGATTGTGTTTAAAATTGGCTCGATTGAGTTTAGGAAGCTCCTTGATCGGGACACAACTTCTTACTTGAATGATACTTTAAATGTCCATCGACACACAATCAACGTTATTGTGGGTATTAATGAAGTATTCCATAACATTTAAATGATAGATTGGTTTGATTTCCCAAAAAAAAAAAACACTCAAGTGGTGCTTTGATCTTGTAGTCTCTATTATCTAATGATCTCCGATTTCGGTGAAAATGATGGTATCATCAAGACATGAAATCCTAGCGATTCTGATCAACCTTTATGAAAAATAAATTTGTAATTACTTTAATTCTACACATTGAATGTAATTGACAATAAACTATGTCTTGTGCTATAGTTGATGTACATGAGTCACGTGACTCCGACGCAATCACGATGATCAAGACCATTGATTTAGTTTTTCTTATTAATTAGATAATCTTTGTAAAAATTTAAATCGATCGGATTTAGAAAGTTTATTTATCAAGACAAAATTTCTTCAACGAAATGAGTTTTTTTTTCCAATCAACTGTGCAGTGATACCTAATAAACTTCATTCTTGGGACGAAAGATTTATTTCACATATAATGTTAATGGTAGATGATTTTGATCACTTAAAATAATTCTCAAGTGGGGCCCAATTCATACACTATAGGAAATTAATGCCTCGGGGTGCAATAAGCATCTTGTGATGACATTATTGCCAATATACAATGATCTCTGATTTTCTGGTTGCTAATTTAATTCTCAAGATGTAAAATCATAATACTTCATATCGATCATTTTAAAATATCCTCGGTGATTAAGTTAGCAATCTGATCAACCACTTACATTTATCCGATTGGTCGCTAAAAAAATTATTACCAAGTTAATGAAGGTTTTGCATGGTACCATGCACCATGGTTGGTACATATTGTATAATGAAAAATATTAGAATTATAGTTAAACTTTCAAACTCTTTAAAAATAAAAATAAAAACCCTATTCTCACTAAATAATATTGGAATCATAATTAAACTCCACTAAATTGAGGGGTACCGACTCCCATGCACAAATTAGCTTCACGAATGATCCAAATAGTTCATTCATCCTAGAATAATTTCCCTAGTGGCCCCATGAGAATTGTGCTTCATCGGACGTGCCTAAGTGGTTGATAAAAAAAAACCCCGTTTCATTCGAAACAATTTGGGTGAAATGGGGGATTTTTGGAGCAACCACTTATGCACTTCTGATGGACCTGATTTCTTTCGAGGTCCCTTGAAAAATTATTCTAAGATAAATGAACTATTTGGATCATTTGTGTGGAATCCATAAATGGGTCCCAGCCCGAAGCCGATCTGTACATAGTCTATGCATATTAATCAACATAAATAGTAGCTTGATTAAACTATTAAATTCCTTGAAATTAAAAAAGAAAAGAAAAGGGAACACATGCCAAATTTCTTTGTCTTTAAAAAAAGAAAAGAAAAGAGAACCATTCTTTATCCCAAGTAGACTCCATCCCAAGAACAAAATCCATTACTCAGGAGCAAACTCCAGCTTATACCTGTTGCAAATGACTTTCCTCCATAAAGAATTCCTTTCCACCCCAAACATCCACCACCATTTTAGACAGGCATTCATTCATGGTTCTTAGATCTTTAATACCCAATCCGCCTCTTTCCTTATGGCAATTTTGCTCCAACGGATAACATTAATTTTCTTCTTTTAACTCCCCTCCTCCCCAAAGAAACTTACTTTGGATTTTCATCAATTCCTTTAGCTACGTGAAGTTCAAAGAAGAAAAAGACAAACATGCTAACATTGTCGAACATGGGGAAGAAAAAAAAAAGAAGGGAAAGGCATATTACCAGCATGAAGATAATGGGCATTGTGTTTTTCTTTCACAGGATTCTGAGCTGAGGCAGCGAGTCCCTTCAAGATCCCAACGTGAAGCAAACCAATCATCATTAAATCAAGATGTGGTTACCCAAATCCCACCACCTCTTGATGATGAGTCACAGATTGAGCCACCCAGGGATGGAGCCAGGGGGGGGCCAGTAGGGGCGGTCGCCCCTGCGAGAAAAAAAAAAACCTCTAGTATTATATAGGAAAAAAATATTTCCTATGTAGTATATAGGTTTGCCCCTGCGTGGAAGATGGAATGGATTGCAAGCTTTGTTTTTGAAAGAGTGTCCATTTGCTTATTACATTCATTGCTTTGCTCATCGGCTCCAATTAGCATTGGTTGCAGCAGCTAAAGAGGTTATACCTGTGGGTCAGTTCTTTTCTTATTTGACTCTTGCAGTAAATATAATTGGTTCCTCTCCTAAAAGGAATGATACATTTCGAGGTATTCAAGCTGCAAAACTTGCTGAAAAGCTAGCTATTGACAATGATGATGATAATGGTGAGGAGGAGGAGGAGGAAGTTGTGACTAGTAAAGGAAAAAATCAAATTCGCAATTTGAAACGAGCTGGAGACACAAGATGGGGTTCTCATTTGGGTTCTATTTCTAGTTTGATGGATTTGTTCAGTGCAACTTGTTTAGTGTTGAAAGACATCATCAATGATCCAGATACTACTGGTAAACAACGTTCTGAAGCTGATGGAGTTTATGATGCCATTACCTCTTTTGAATTTGTATTCATCTTATATCTAATGAGGGAGACCATGGAGTTCACTGATGATCTTTGCCAAGCTCTGCAACGTCAACCCCAAGACATATTGAATGCAATGCATTTGGTGACCACAACGAAAAAGCAAATTCAAAAATTTAGAGAAGATGGATGGGTTCCTCTCTTAGAGAAAGTTATCATATTTTGTGAGAAACATGAGATAAATGTTCCTGATATGACTGCTCCTTATACAGCTGGTCGAGGTCGTGCTCGAAAAGATAATATCAACATTGAGCATCATTTTCGGGTTGAAGTTTTTATATGTACAATCAATTCACAATTGCATGAGTTGAACAACAGGTTTAAAGAAGATACAATGGAGTTGCTCGTTCTTAGTACATCTTTAGATCCTCGGGATGGCTATAGATCATTCAACATTGAAGATGCTTGCAAGCTTGCTTGAGAAGCATTATCCTAAGGATTTCCACGAGCAAGAAAAACTACATCCGAAATTTGATTTTGCAAAATTATAAGCTTGACGTTTCTAATCATCCAGAATTTCAGAATTTGTCAACGATTTCAAAGTTGAGTGAAGTGTTGGTGAAAACAAGGAAGTCCACGATATATCCTCTTGTCTACAAGTTGATTTGCCTTATATTAACTTTGCCAGTTTCGACAGCTACAACGGAACGCGCATTTTCAGCTATGAAATGTGTGAAAACTAGACTTCGCAACAGGATGGAGGATGAACTTTTAGCAAGTTTCTTGATCACATACATAGAGAAGGATATTGCAAGGGAGTTTGATGTTGATTCTATTATCGATGCTTTTAGTGACATGAAGGAGCGTCGAGTGCAATTGAAGATGCCTTGTTTTACTAGATAGGCCGAGGTGAGTTGTTACTGCTTTTGATATCTATTACTTTATAAAATCTTATTATTTATGCATCAAGTACTGCTATTTTGTATTCTTTTGAATTTTAATGTACTTTCGTTAATATTTAGTGCGCTTTTTTTTTTTTGGGTCTTAAATACATATTCGCCCCTGCATAGTGAGATTCCTGGCTCCGTCCCTGGAGCCACCCCCCGTTGTAGCATCTGTTGGTGAGCTTTTAACATTATTTACTTTGTGTTTTCACAATAATTGAGCACTATTTGAGTGTGAGAACTGCATACCCAGCTCAATTTAAGTGTACACCAGTCCATCCTGAATCACTGAGATCAACAATTGGTTTTGAACTTGCAACCTCACATAATGGGGCTAACACAGCTATAGTTCTTTATCTTATGTTGTCTATTTCTTTTTTCTTTCTCTTGCTTCACCCACGTTTTTCCCTCTCTCTCTTTGATTGTGAGTGAAACCTCACCCTTATAACTCGTTTTTAACTTGATCTTGCTTCTTAAACGCGTAGTGGAGCTTCGGTAGAGGTGATTTTCAGGATTTGGGGGTTTTTCTCCACCTAGGGTTTCACCCTTCCACCATTTTCCAGCCACACCTTGAGGTAGGGTTTTTTTTTTTTACTTGACTGATATGTGTTATGGTGTTGATTTTGTTGCTATTCTCCATGGGTTGATCATAAATTTCTGAAAATTTGAGAAATCACCATGAAAGTGGGTTGTGGGCTTCATTGATTTTTGATCTATGTTGTTGGTTGTTAAATCCTTGAATTTGTTGAGGTTTAATCCTTCCCCTGTACCTTTTTGTTGTTTAGATACATCACATTTGTGTTTGGACCATTACATTAGACTTTGGGTTGAAATTCCATGCCTTGGGGCAAAAATCTGCACTTTTCGGTATTGTTTGGAGTAAAGCCTAGTAATAACCTAAGGTATGAAGTGCGTGTTAACTATCATTAGTTATGGAATAAATGTACATGTGGTTAGATGGAAGGGTTAGGAGATCAACGTCATGAGTGTCACGTTAGATACGCAAGCCATGCTCAGTGAGTCATGCGAAGAACCCTATGAAATCCAAATAAATGTAGAGAGAGAGAGAGAGAGAGAGAGAGAGAGAGAGAGAGAGGTTTTGAAATTTATAGAATCCAAGTGATGAATCGATGAACAAAGTGAACCTAAGGTGCCTTGGACACGTGGGATACATGGGCGCGTGGGGAGCACGCTAGGACACGTGGGAAGTAATTGACCATCAGTATAGTGTCAGGTATACGTACACACGTACACATGTGTAAGAGATGTGATAGGTTGATTGTTGACGTGTTGAGTGGGCACGTGGGTAAATCATGGACGGTGTTGTGTAGTGGTATTTATATGAACTTGTAGTAGGCCTTGGTGCGTATGAGAACCGCGTTGGTGCTTGTGGAATATATTGATGAGTGTGTGGGCAAGGGGGTTACATGGACTTATGGAAATACTTAGACTAGCGTATGATGGGTGAGTATATTGGTGTATGCATGTATGTGTGAAATGTATGGGAACACGGTGATTGGTATGCTATAACTAGTAGGGTGTAATGCGGCGTTGGTTGGTGTGAGTGGTTGATTATAACGGGAAATCTTGGTAAGAAAACCTTTAGCCGCGTGCATAAATGAGAGATGATAGTCGAATGGTAGAAGTGATTTGCTTCGTGTGAAAGTGGTTGGGTTTCATCAATTAGAATATAATGGGAATATATGAGCTTTTCATGAGAAGAAAAATTATGGTTTGTTGTGTGGCCCGAAGGATATCCCATGATTGGTTATGGGGAGTTTGGATTGTGGAAATGTATTGGGTGATACGAGAAGCGTTTTTACTTCAAATAGTAAGTGAAAAAAAGAAAAAAAGAAAAAAAAGAAACCTACTTGTAAATCTTGATTTTGCTTGATGTTCTTGTTCAATACATATGATTTTGTTTGTATGTTTTTTCTGAGTCTGGAACCCAAAGGGGACACCTACTGGGCAAAGTGAATGCTCACCCCTTTGTTGTTTCAGGTTTCGCTCGAAGTGCAAGATGGAGTGCATGATGTGCATGGCATAGTCAAATCATGGCATGAAGGATGATTTGTAACATTGTAACTCTTATTTTTATATTTTTGTAAAACAATGTAATGTTTTTATGTGAAATCCGGTGGGGTATTGGGTGTCGATGTAACCCTTTCTTTTAATTTAGAAATTTCTTAAGAAAATGTTCATTATTTATGATAAAAATCGAGGGCGTGACAACTTGGTATCAGAGCAATAGGTTTCGAAAACTTAGGAACCGTGGGGAGACTTTTGGTCTCGGGGCTTAACCTATTGCATTGTTTTCACATGAAAATCTTTTTCTCATGCATTGTGTGCTTGCATGGGTGACATACATCTACGTGGCATCACATTTATGATTTCATAGGTTGGTATAGTTTTGTTGAGCCCTATTGAATATATTTATAGCCTAGAGGTGATTGAATAAATGTAGACACTTGATGAATGTGTGTTATAAAGCACCAATTGGACTTATACGAAGGGTTAATGTGAGTTAATGGGCACACTTTTGAATGAAATAGAAGAACACGTGATGGTTATGAAAGTGAAAGAGCACATGATTATTTGAGGAAAGACGAGTGTGGGTACATTAGCATAGTAATACGCCGTTAAAAGCGTTGGTACGCCGTGAAAGGTGTTGGTTACGCCGTGAAAAGCGTTGGTATGTCGTGAAGGCATTGGTTATTATTAGTATTACCCATGTATCGGGGCATGGGTGCACGGAGCCCGTGAAATCCGGCAGAGGGATAAAGTCCCTGTATATATATATATTACCCGTGTATCGGGGCATGGGTGCACGGAGCCCGTGAAATCCGGCAGAGGGATAAAGTCCCTGTATATATATTTACCCGTGTATCGGGGCATGGGTGCACGGAGCCCGTGAAATCCGGCAGAGGGATAAAGTCCCTGTATATATATTTACCCGTGTATCGGGGCATGGGTGCACAGAGCCCGTGAAATCCGGCAGAGGGATAAAGTCCCTGTATATATATTTACCCGTGTATCGGGGTATGGGTGCACGGAGCCCGTGAAATCCGGCAGAGGGATAAACTCCCTGTATATATTACTACACGTGTAGCGGGCCATGGGTTAACGGAGCCCACGAAATCCGGCAGGGGTGCACGGAGCCCACGAAATCCGACAGAGGGATAAACTCCCTATACTCATGTTTGATAGTTATTGTGAATGAATGGATAATGGGAAACAAATGAAAGAGACACGGTAGATTAGTGAACTTTGACACTTGATACGTTCGAGAGGGGATAAGGGTTGACTGATGGGATCCAAGTCCCAAGATTTGTAACTTTGAAAGTTTTAAATTCACTAAAGTTGAAAGTGTGGTAACTTAAGAGATAACAAGTGTGTGTGTGTGTGTGTGTGTGTGTGTGTGATGTGGACATTGGAAGGAGAGTTTCATTAACGGAAGAGGTTTTGTTGATTTGCGAACACTTGACACTTACCTGATCACATGTTGGTTGTTTTATTCAATGCATGTCGTGTTACTTGCGTGTGGTTTGTTGAAGTTCAGGGTCCCAGTGGATTGGGTATTTTTTTTGTTTTGGGGTGGAATTAGGAAAGATATGTCGCCTAATTATTGAGAAAAGTACCTTGATTTTATTTAGAGTGGAAGAGAGATAGAGTTGTTTGCTGTGACCTAGCATATATGTTAGAAATTATTATGGGTATAGTTATGTTATGTAACAGTGCTTTAATGGCTAGTAGGGATTTTTTCGAATTTAAAAGTTAGAGGATTTATGTCTAGTCTTTCAATTTTGGTTAGACTTAAATTTCATGCCAAAAGGGTGAAGGATTTTTCAATAACATCTCATGATTTTGGTAAGTTTAGCAATGGCTTCTAGAGTGCTAAAGTGGAATCTTATGAAATGGTTCAAGCTTTTCCCGGAAATTATGCTTTTTTTTTTTACTCACTTTGAACGACTAATTTCCAGTTCACCTAGTATTTGACTTTTTATAAATATATCTACAAAGGTAGCTCTATTGGTTAGCTTGTTTTTCTTGGAGTAGCTTATTTTACTACTGCTGTATCTTGAGTTTTGCATTTGAAAGTATGAGGGATGTGGCTTTGAAATCAAAATATTCGATTTTATGAAAACATTCATGACATTAAGGCTTGCATATTCTTTGTATAAAAAAAAAAAGATAAATAAGTAAATAGGTAAATAAACTACTTGTTTGATGATGAAGGTTATTAAAATTGGTGTCGGAAGAGTGAGAAGGTAATGTGGGGAGTGAGGGGTGAAACTTTGTAAAATCTTTTCTTATATGATAAGATTAAAATGACAAGTAACTACTTTTGATAAAAGCAACCCTTTGAAGAGAAAGCAAAATATTTAGACGCGTTGAAGTATATGTGTGTGCATTCTGCAAAATTTTCTTTTACCTAAGAATTAATATGAAATTTAATTTGGGAGTGCTATGACATGGTCGATAGACTAAGTAGAAGTCTGATTGGAAAGCATGCCTGATCAACGTGGTTTCTAATGAGAACTCTATTGTGTCTTGAGGTCATGGAGTAGTTCTTACCGATACAATCATTTTGTGTTTAACGCGGTGACTTTTCTATAAACTTATATGATAATGAACACCTTGTAGCATCGGATCATGTTTGTGAGTATACTTTTGTGGGAAAATGAAAGAAAGAGTTGGATATAGACGTTGATATTGAGCATTGAGAAATTGTGGAGAAATTCGACCAAGGGACACCGAGAGGGTGTGTACTTGTATGACACTTCGACCAAGGGACACCGGAAGGGGTGTGTACTTGTGTGGTAACTCGATCAAGGGACACCGGAATGGGGTGTGTACTTGTGTTATAACTTGGTTAAGAGACACTGGATGGGTGTGCACTCAAAGTATGAGGATGTTGGTAACTTGTTATGGGAAGATGGACATCTACTTCGTGTAGTTAATGTGAACTTCTTGCTTGAGATTTTATATTTGTGACTGCTGATATGTGGTTAGTGTTTGAATACTTAATAAGTGAATATCTTAAATTTAAACTAGAGGCTGACCTGCTTGTGGACTAAACCAACGAATGTGCTAAATGTAAAGGGGTTTCGAAATAATTTGTGTAGATTCAATGATTTAACCTCTATGTTTGTTAAATTGTGACATCGGGATGATATATATCTATATATCTATGCATAATGTATTATAAGGATTTAAACTCGAAGAAGTGTTTATAGGTGCACTAAGCTCGCATGGGTAAGGATGGGAAGTTTGAGTGATGTGGTAGATACGAGTAAAGTAGGACGATTTTGGTAACACATAATTGAGGTAAGAAGTATACGAAATTATTGACTACGTGATTCATGCAGAGAAGGGATAGATACACTATAAATCGTGGGGGTTACCGTGTGTCCTTGTGACTTTTCGGGCATAGTTTGGAAGAGTTACCTAGGTTATTACCCGAGCGAGAGATTACGATATTTTGGTTTGCGGTAAATTCGAATAAGATAGATACGACAAGTGCGAAATAGTTTTTGAACGTGGGGTTGGTTATCTTGATTGGCCATGGTGCGTTGTGAGAATAATTTGGATACATAGCAACACATGGTTTTAATCACCGATATTGTAGGGACACTTGGTAGGTTATTCATTTGAAGTGTGTTCGTTAGTATTAGATTTTGATAACTATTATTTGGAGGTTCATATTTTCAAATTGTTTGACACGAGACTCCTGAGAGGCATTTGGTGTATTTGCATTTAGACGGCATGAGTACACATATTGAGTTATGTTTGTTGGGTTCGGTGTTGGACACTGTGTCAGATACGGGGTAGGATACGTGTCAGATACGAGTTGGGTAAATGTGACATAACTAGAATGAGCACACGTGGATTGATGAGTTTTGACACGTGAAATTTTGAGGACAAAATTTTTCTAAGGAGGGTAGAATGTAAAGACCCGGAATTTCGTGAAGATTATTTTCTATCTATTATTCTTTTAGGTAGTGTAAAGGATTTGGACAATGTTTTAAATTATGTTTCTTTCTAAGTATTATAAGGGTATGTATATCTCGGTGTACCAAGGGTCTAGTAAATGCTATGAATACGTGTTGCGATGTTGTGTGGATGTTTGGAGGTGTTAAAAATGTGTTAGAAATGATCGGGGTTCGATTTGGTGAAGTTGGTAAAAAATTTGAAAATTTTCAACTCTAGATACCGGTATGGGTTTTTCTTGATACCGGTATCTAGCTTCATTTTTGCCATCAGAAATCCTAGATACCGGTATGGGTTTTTCTTGATACCGGTATCTAGCTTCAATTTTTCCATCAGTAATCCTAGATACCGGTATGGGTTTTTCTTGATACCGGTATCCAGCCTCTTTTTCTGCGAATTTCGAGCCCGACACAGACTTCTATAAAAGGGGTCTTATACCCATTTCTTCTTTCAAAACACCACGACACAAACCCTAACTTCATCTCTCTACCTTCTCTCTTCACCCCCACCTCAAATATTGTGATTTTAACCTCATTCCACCACAAATCTTCAACATCTACACATTGGGTTCATGGATCTCACATCAATTTCGGGTTTTTGTACTCTAGGAGGTAAGAACTCTTAATTTGGGTCTTTCTCTTGCTTCACCCACGTTTTTCCCTCTCTCTCTTTGATTGTGAGTGAAACCTCACCCTTATAACTCGTTTTTAACTTGATCTTGCTTCTTAAACGCGTAGTGGAGCTTCGGTAGAGGTGATTTTCAGGATTTGGGGGTTTTTCTCCACCTAGGGTTTCACCCTTCCACCATTTTCCAGCCACACCTTGAGGTAGGGTTTTTTTTTTTTACTTGACTGATATGTGTTATGGTGTTGATTTTGTTGCTATTCTCCATGGGTTGATCATAAATTTCTGAAAATTTGAGAAATCACCATGAAAGTGGGTTGTGGGCTTCATTGATTTTTGATCTATGTTGTTGGTTGTTAAATCCTTGAATTTGTTGAGGTTTAATCCTTCCCCTGTACCTTTTTGTTGTTTAGATACATCACATTTGTGTTTGGACCATTACATTAGACTTTGGGTTGAAATTCCATGCCTTGGGGCAAAAAATCTGCACTTTTTAGGTATTGTTTGGAGTAAAGCCTAGTAATAACCTAAGGTATGAAGTGCGTGTTAACTATCATTAGATATGGAATAAATGTACATGTGGTTAGATGGAAGGGTTAGGAGATCAACGTCATGAGTGTCACGTTAGATACGCAAGCCATGCTCAGTGAGTGATGCGAAAAACCCTATGAAATCCAAATAAATGTAGAGAGAGAGAGAGAGAGAGAGAGAGAGATTTTGAAATTTATAGAATCCAAGTGATGAATCGATGAACAAAGTGAACCTAAGGTGCCTTGGACACGTGGGATACATGGGGCGTGGGGAGCACGCTTAGGACACGTGGGAAGTAATTGACCATCAATTATAGTGTCGTATATACATTACACGCATTACATGTGTAAGAGATGTGATAGGTTGATTGTTGACGTGTTGAGTGGGCACGTGGGTAAATCATGGACACGGTGTTGTGTAGTGGTATTTATATGAACTTGTAGTAGGCCTTGGTACGTATGAGACACGTTGGTGCTTGTGGAATATATTGATGAGTGTGTGGGCAAGGGGGGTTACATGGACTTGCGGAAATACTTAGACTAGCGTATGATGGGTGAGTATATTGGTGTATGCATGTATGTGTGAAATGTATGGGAACACGGTGATTGGTATGCTATAACTAGTAGTATGTATGCGGCGGCGTTGGTTGGTGTGAGTGGTTGATTATAACGGAAATCTTGGTAAGAAAAACCTTTTAGCGTGCATAAATGAGAGATGATAGTCGAATGGTAGAAGTGATTTGCTTCGTGTGAAAGTGGTTGGGTTTCATCAATTAGAATATAATGGGAATATATGAGCTTTTCATGAGAAGAAAAATTATGGTTTGTTGTGTGGCCCGAAGGATATCCCATGATTGGTTATGGGGAGTTTGGATTGTGGAAATGTATTGGGTGATACGAGAAGCGTTTTTACTTCAAATAGTAAGTGAAAAAAAGAAAAAAAGAAAAAAAAGAAACCTACTTGTAAATCTTGATTTTGCTTGATGTTCTTGTTCAATACATATGATTTTGTTTGTATGTTTTTTCTGAGTCTGGAACCCAAAGGGGACACCTACTGGGCGAAGTGAATGCTCACCCCTTTGTTGTTTCAGGTTTCGCTCGAAGTGCAAGATGGAGTGCATGATGTGCATGGCATAGTCAAATCATGGCATGAAGGATGATTTGTAACATTGTAACTCTTATTTTTATATTTTTGTAAAACAATGTAATGTTTTTATGTGAAATCCGGTGGGGTATTGGGTGTCGATGTAACCCTTTCTTTTAATTTAGAAATTTCTTAAGAAAATGTTCATTATTTATGATAAAAATCGAGGGCGTGACATGGGACCTGCAGAAAAGGTATTTAAAATGGAGCTAGGCATCATCACATGCTTACTTGCCCCACTTAATGTGTTCTATTGGAAGCGGATGACTGCTACTCAAAAAGCGCCCCTTTTTGAGCGCCTCAAGGTAAGTATTAAAATCTTATTAAACAAGTAATTTTTCATGTTTTATAAGGAAAAGGAATCACTTTGGGTCAAATTTAGTGCATGGGAATCATTAGATCTTTTCAATCAGCCCTTTTTTTTTCCCCTTTAGCGAAGTCTTAGAAGAAAGTGAAATGATTGGAGGTATTAATGGCTGATAGATAGGCTCCTCTGTTATTCAAGGGGATGCTTGCAGTATCCTTAAAAAAATGTATTTTGAATCGTCATCTTTGAACAATTTTTTTCAATTCTTATTTTGGGGTAAAACGGCTTCAAATAGAAAAATGGCCAACTGCATGTACAATCTTATTCCTGTCTATTTTGCTGATTTGTGAGATTTTTATGAAGTTAGTGAATTACATATGTATTCAGATAGACACCTCTATTTTTTTATCACTATGTTTCTACCTTTGCAGAGTGAATTTGAAGTCAAGTTTGAGGACCAACATACGAGAACTGTGGTTGACTCGATAATGGCAATGCGTTTTAGGCAGTTCAAGCATCGCTGCCATTTACACTACAAGAAGTTTAGCACTGAGGAGGCACATCAACATCCACCAACGGATGTTGAGCCCATTGATTGGATTCATTTGTGCGAGCACTTTGATTCTAAGGAGTTTAAGGTTTTATTTATACTTCCTTTTATCTTATAATCCCAATCATGCATCTCATTTAATATTACCAAATTGTCAAAATAATTGCAGAAACAAAGTGACGCTGGCGCAAAGAATAGGAAGGACTTGGAAGTGAATCACACGTCTTGTTCAAAGTCTTTCATACAGCGGTTGTATGAAATGGTATGATTACTAAGATTATCTCTATAACCACCACAAATTCGTTTCTACTTTAACTACTACTCTTGTTTTACTTAATTATAATTCCTTTATGTGCTATTATTTTTAAACATAAAACAGGAAAACTTGGCAAAAAAACTCAGAAGAAAACTCAGAGACTCGAGAAGAGCCTAGCCAGCTGAAGCTTTATAAAGATACTCACCTAAAGAAAGATGGTAATTGGGTCCACCCACGAGTTCCTGAGAACCACGTAAGAAATTTTAAGTATTTGATTTTTGTAGTACATTGGATTTTTGGATTTTTTAGGTCATAGAAAATTTGTAATTGCAGGAGAAGATGGAAATGCTAAAAAATCAACCAGTACAGGAAGACGGTAATAAGTTAACGGAGGATGAGATTTGTGAAGAAATTTTGAAAACAAAGACTGGTTATTCTTGTGGTCTTGGCTATGGCGTGAATCCTCCTAAAGCTACTTCATTAGTAGCATCGGCTTGTATCCAGGCACAACGGGCTAAGGAGGCTGAGAAGCGTGCTGAGTAGGCACATTTACATGTTGAAGAGGCTGACAAGCGTGCTAAAGAGACTGACAAGCGCGCTGAAGAGGCTGAACGACGGGCTCAACAATTTCAGGAGGAGATACAAGATCAAAGGAGCACAATTATGAAGTTACAGGAATCACAACTAGATCTCCTGCAAGCCTTCAAGACATTCATGGCACGATTTGACGGAAGAGTCCCTTAGGTAACTACTTTTTAAGGTTTTATTTTTTGACTTTGAATTTGCTGAGAAATGTGCATAAACAGCCCTTTAAAACTACATTGCACGTTGCATGAAATTATGATGTTCATTGTGTACAATATAAAAATGAAAATCCTTTTGACCAATTATATAAGATTTCCATCAGTTCATGTTATACTAGCATGAATCAAATTAGTGCCCCATCAAATATGACACAATAGCTTGATAGACATTGTTGAGCCAAATTCGTCATGACTTAAGCTTTCGGGACAATGAGTGATCCAAGAGAAAGCATGGACATGTAGTTTCATGGAGCTTACCTTACCATAGCACTGAATTTCTCCAATTCCTAATACTAGGGGATTGGTTAAATTTGAAAAATCACTCATAATCATGATGAGCCCTATAACTTTTAAGTTATATCAGACTTTATATATGAAGTTTACGAGGATTTCACCTACTTCATTACCATCAACTTCAAAATGGGTGCTCTGTGAAATATTCAATGCATAGAGTCCTGGTAGTCGTTTTTATCGGGCACTTTCCACTTCCATTATTAAAAAAAAAAACATACTGAATTAGACACGTATTTAGGTGTCTAAATCGTGTATATAGTGTCGTATCATATTCATGACAGACACATGTCTGGTCTGATACTTCTCGTTTCCTTTGGTGTTGTTCTTTCTATATTGGTGATATTGCAAGGTGATGAAGTTAGGTTAATGGTTTGGTTCAGAATTTGGTCATATGTTGAACATGCTAGTTTGCTCTGCTGCTGTTATTGAATCTATTTTAAGCATTGGAAACATTTGCATTGTATGTTGTTGGTACCACTCTTCTTCATTCTCTGCTGCGCATCCATTAGTAGCAATTTTAATGTCAACAGCAGCGGCAATTGGTGGCAGTTGCAGCAACAATTGGTTCTAGTCATATTGATTTCTGCATGGACTTGTACAGTTATACCTTATGTTATCCCTTGTTTCCTTTTTGTTGGACTTTGGCTGATCTCTTGCCATCCATTCCCCTCTCATGGCATATGTGGCATGTGATTATTGAGAGTGTTCGGTGCCAACCTCTTTGGGATGCTCCACTTTCATTGTGATGATTTAAACCATTTGCTTTTGTACCTTGTACCCTTGCAGTTGATGAATAAAATTCTTTTTGCCTTGATAAGAAAAAAAATGTTAACTAAGTCAAGCTTTACTCTTGTGATTGCAGGTGGTTGAAAATTTTAAAGCTGATGGCAATGAGGTGAAACCCATTTGCGAAGGATTCACATCCATATGTTAAATTTGGTGTTTTTTATTTAGGTTTCAATTCAAACAATATTTCTTTCAGTACTTACGGCAGTCATCCTGTTGTTTATGACTAACTAACTATTTCATAACTTGTTTCGCTTGAGATTTCTTTTATGCAAATGTTTTCTTAGGAAATACTTGTTTCACATGAATATATGGTTAATTTGTTCCTCATGAATGAATTCAGTACTGTGAATTATGTAAGGTTTATGCAACTAGCTTTTTGAACCAGTTGTGGACTTGTAATAGTGACAAAATATTTTTTATCAATGGCACAAGGTTTTTGTAAAATTTTGTCCCAATAGCATCTCTCTCATACCAATAATTGAATCAAATAACCTCTTGTGACAAAATCAATATTATTGTGATGAAATTTCTTGTGTAGTAATAGTATGGCGAATTATTTTGTCACAAATGGTGCGTCTAGATAGTTTTTTTTTTTGTGACAAAATTGTGTTAATAGTGACGAAATTAGTGATGATGTAGTGACAAAATAATTGTTACTATTTTTTTTTAGTGACGAATTTGTTTTTCCTCACCACAAGCTTATAATGACAAAATTAGATTACCAATTGTAACAAGTTTGTTTTGTCTCAATAGCTTTCTAAAGACAAAATTCGAGTTTTTGCAACAAATAGTTGGTCACTATAATACTTTTGTACCTCGTATGAATATTTTATTGTGACAAACCTCTGCCTAGTGGCAACAAAAGAAACACATTGTGACAAAAAAAATTGTCACTACTAGTGAAACTTTTTGTGAGAAATTCTTTTTGTCACCATAGTTTTTGGTTTCTTGTGACGAGTTTGAAATTTTGTCACAACAATGACGAGTGTGAAATTTTGTCACAACAATGACGAGTGTGAAATTTTGTCACAACAAAGTTATTACTACGAGTTTGTTGTGACAAAAGGGCAACAAAAATATTTCTTCACTATAACTTTGTACTGACAAAAAGCTAATATATAGTGACGAAAATTTTCATCGCAAGATCTAGAATTTATTGTAGTTAAGGAACCCGAGTACCTTATTCCCTAAAACAATAAGAAAATAATTCTACCACCACAAAATCGATTATACGTGATCCAATAAAACATACAAAAGAATTAGGGTCACAATCCAAACAAAACATTCCTTAAGATAGAATAAACAACTTTGGTATTACGAAACCAATTGAAGATAAAAAGATACTCATTATTCCCAATAGAATTAGTGATTGACTACCCATCTTATTTTTAAAAAAAATATATAGGAGAGAGTATGTATAAAAATGACATAATTAGAGCTCCTTCGTTTTAGTTATTTATATTTTTTTTTATATTAGAGATCGAAAATGACGAAACTTCTTAACACAAATGCCCTAGAGGTCCAAACGGTGGGTCCCGACACTGTCCCAGAGTCCACTATTATGCTCCTGAACTAACCTGAAAAAAAAAGGAATAAATCCATCAGCTGATAGCTCAGTGAGTAGTTAAACATGCTATGGGTTAAGAATACAACGTGACATACATATAAGAGAATGATAGCGAGAGCTCTAAAGAAGTGGTTTCAAATAACAAAGGTCAACGGCTCAACAAGTGGTATCAAGGAGATGAATGTCTAATTAACAAATAACAAGAACAATAATTGATTCACAAAAATATGCATTTATAGCAATCAGCCTGTCCAAGAATACCAGAATGACAATCAACAATAAGTAGGAATCTCAACCAAATTATGTGGGAACCTTAATATTAATAACCATTGTCAAATGCCAAATATTTTCTCAGGGCTTAGTCCGTTAGATCCAACACCGTACTCAGAGTCACCCCAGGATGGCGCCAAGGTCTTTTCCCTAAGACGATCACAATCCGGAATAGGGTCACAAGATATTATTTCACAAGTCTTTTCCCATTCCATTGAGCATTAGAGTCACAGGGTATTTCACAAGTCCTTTCCCTAGTGACCAAATTCACCACAGGATGGCGCCCCGGGTTTTTTCCTTGGACTTTCACAAGTATAATACATGGTCCCAATCACATAAGAACAACGACAATCGGGAGTGACCAGCTGAGATATTACATTTGTTGTTGCAAAATCTCAATAATATAACAAATTTAATGATTAGACAATAAGCAAAATAAGAGAAATCAATCAATCAGAAATATAACCAATAAACCTTGTATGCCCAAGGGTGCGTCAATCGTCAAATAAGTTGAGTTCAACGAGCCAGATTAATGTTCATAGAATCAGAACAAAATAAAAGATCTCAAGAGGATTCCAAAAGAAGGGATCACATGCTTAACCACTCACCTGGGAACCAAAAGAATGCAACCTAACACGAAGCGTAATAAATAGCCCCTAATCTAAATCACAATAAAAGACACGCATAAGCCGTACGTATTCACATAAATAACTACAAAATCAATAGTAGAACTATACCTACTATTATTAGTCTACTACTTAAATAATACTAATAATAATTTAATACTTAACTTAATAACTAGTCTAATCACCAAAATCCTACCCCATCAGTCCACGTTTTCCTTAACCATGCAGCATTTCAATTCTGGACCACCCCTCCTATATGTGTATATAATGATAGAAATCCCATATGCATAACATGATACAAATGTATGAAGCCTATCTCATGTATCTACATAAGACAAAACCACTGTAACACTTGTTAATCTCAAGCAAATCGAATCTGCATGTGGCGCGAATGCATATGAAATGGAAAAATGATAAGCAAATATGGGATTAAACTCACCACCGTTAAAATCTGCCACCAGGTGCTCTCTCTGTCTCTCTCTCTCTCTCTCTCTCTCTCGTACCCTCTCTGATCTATTATGGTTGCTGCTCTCCCTTCTCTCTCTCTTAACCGCAGCAACTATTATGTCCAAAACTCTAGTGGTCCATATTTGTAAAGAAAATAAACCCACTCTTCTAGTTTGATTAAAATATCTACTGCTTTTGGAAAATCTTTATTCAACTTAATCATAATCTCAAATAGACCACATTGAATAAATTAATAAACGACCCAATAATAAAAATAAGTGGCTCACTATATAAACGCTGACGTAAACATATTCAATTTAACTCAAATATATTTATAAAAAAGAATATAAGTTATTTGATTTTTAAGAACGCCAAAAATAAAAATCGTACATAATACTTTGTATTTTATTTATTAGAAAGAAGTTTGAAACCAGAAAATGGAAGAATTTATTTAGTTATAATTTTTTTTAAATGAAAAATTCGGGATATCACACCTTCAAAATATTGCTAAGCCTAAAATTTTTGCCAAAATTCCTAGATACAATCAAAGAAATAATTTTGAAAACTTCATTCGCATTTGTGATCATTGTGGTGTTGAAGGCCACATTAGGCCTCAATGTAGGAAGTTGCTTGGCACTTATATTTCACTTGCACACTTTGCACATTCACATGATTATGATAATATTATTCCTTCACATTCTCATGATTATAACAATTTTATTCCTTCTTGTCATTTTTGTGGGGTGAAGGGTCACACTTGACCGAATTGTTTTATACTCTATGGGTATCCCAATGCCTCTTCCCGTTATTACCATGTTAATGATTGTCATGCCCTAAATTTCAATAAGCCAAATACTAATAAAATCCATGTAGGATCGATCAAAGTCAAACAATTTTCCATAGAAAGTCAAAGTCGAAGTACAATAAGCTTTTGCTCAAGGGTACCCTTACCAATGTAAAAATAACAAAAGTTTTAAAGTTATTACATAAGTTGAAATAGTCAAAAAGCTTGGAGAAATTAAAGTTACAGTATCATCTTCCAAAAATGTACTTAGTATGAAGATGAGAAAATAACTTCGTGATCCTAAAATCTTCATGGCATGCAATCACACTCCAAGCATCCGATCTCATGCTTCATGCTGTGTACCTGGAAAAGATAGGGTGAGCTCACTAGCTCGTAGGAAATATTTCTATCAACACTAAGGGTATAGAGATTGAAAGATGCACGTGAATGAATAAGCTAAGATGGATCAAGATAAATCAATTCGATGACAAGGTGTCTAGGAGATACCTCAAAGATCTAGTGAAACCAAAATATCCATAAGTTTCCTCATAACCATTACATTTTGTTCGTGGGTTCATTCCCCTCAAAACATAGTCATTTACACGAACATTTCATTCACAATACTTCACAAATACCCCAAAACATCTAAAAATAACCCAAGTATCCTTTACATTTATCATATGCATCTTATTCTTTTTAATCATTCGTTTATTCTCCGGGCATGTCATATAGGCCCCGTGTCACTCTGGGCATACCATTAAAGGCCCTGTGTCACTCCGAGCATACCCTTTCAAGCCCCGTGTCACTCCGGGCATACCCTTTCGGGTCCCGTGTCATGCATTTCACATTTACCTTTTCACTTATCAATTAATAAGTTCAACTTAGTGTCCAAAGCCAATTCATGTATCAAAATACCCTTTCAATAGTGTCCAAAACATCGATGTAACTTAGTTAAAAAACTCGTTGTGTATAGGTAATGGCTAAGTTAACACGTGTCAAAGTGTATGAGAAACCAAGACAACCAAGAGAAAGCATAAAATGCACCATGATGGGTTACCAAATCTTAAAGGTCAATTAGAGAAGCTTTGAAAGGACCAATGAGGGCCCGGAGTAATGGAACATGAAAACGGAGTTATAAACCTCGAGAAAATACGACATGCTGATAGAAAAAAGGATATTTCTCTCAAAATAAAAAGGATATGATTATGAAATCAATTGGGTTTGAAAGTAGACTCATATAGCTTTCCAACGGTTCAAGAATCACCTCAATCGGAGTTTAGACGAAGCCGGGGCGTGCCCGCGAAGTTGGAAAAAAAGTCTGCCTGAACAAAGGAATCTTGATCAATCCATGCAAGGAGTGGATCGATCCACTCTAGTGAAATCCATGAACAAACCATTCTGGATCGATCCAAGCAAGGAGTGGATCGATCCACTACGTACCAAAAGTGAAACAGAGGGTTTTGGATCGATCCACTCTTGAGAGTGGATCGATCCACCTGGGTTTCGGGTGAAAAATCAACAACCTTGCTCAAATGGATGGGGCTTCATTCCAAGTCCAATTTGGGGTTTCAAAACACAACTAAGCAAAGGAGATAGACATATTCACAACCAATTCATAGAGCTATCAACCAAATATGCAAACCCAAACTAATTCAATAGTCAAATCCAATTCCATGGTGATAATCAAGTTCAACAAGGGAATTAGGAACAAGGAGAAGAACAATGCACTCATTCAATCAATATACACTTAGAGGAGGTAGAAAATTGTTCCCTACCTCAATGGTTTAGCTCCAAGGATGAGAGAGTGAAAGCACTAGCTTGTTCTTGCAACTCCCAACCAAGAGAGGCCTCACCAAGGAATTTCAAAGAAACCCGGACTCCAAATCGCGTGTAGATGACGAATACGAAGGTAAATCTTGAAGTAATGAAGGTTGAATATGTGAATTTTGTAGAGAGATGGAGGAAATTTGGGAGAAGAGTGGAGGGAGAGAGTGTCGTTGGTTTTAGGGGAAGGAGAAGAGAGTGTTTTGCTTGCTCCCAAAAATCAACCATACATGGCTATAAGCACTCCACAAATCACATTTACACCCCTCATGTTCATAATGTATCTCACAAGGACCCAAATGCAATACTAACTTCACATTGACCCTATATTACTCTATTTTCATTTCCTCACACATTCCCAACATTAACTTTAGAAAAATTATATAAAACTACGAGTCCTTACAATGATTATGGGGATAAAACCCTAAGACCTAGAGATAGGGTGACTCCTCATAGACATAAGAAGAATGTGAATCCTAAACTTGCGGCTAAATTGACTAAAAACGTTGAGAAGGTCAAATTTAGACCTGTTTGGATGAGAATTTTGGACATGAAACCATGCGCTAATTTATCTACCAACCCTCTTGATGACATTATATCATCCGGAGAAGTTGATCTTGCCTTTTAAGGCTTGGTCTCATTCCCATGGTCTAGGTTGGTTTACATTCTCTATTTTTTTACCTAGAACTTTGGTTCGTGTTGATTTATGTTTTTCTATTATTTAGACTATTAGCCTTTCTTCATTATCTTAAGAAAAATAAAAAAAAAATTCAATTAATTTTGTGTTCCCTATGTTGATTTATATTTCTCTTTGAAGTTTTTCATTATATAGTTAAAAAAAAAAAATTAAAGTTTCTTTTTTAGCACTTTTTGAAGCATTTGTCTGTGATTGAAGTGGTTGTTAATGGTCTTTTTGGATAAGGACACATGCATTGTGTTTGCTTTTATTCTATCTTCCTATTTATGGAATGCTATTATATTGGTTGGAGCATGGTCCTCTGTGTCCTACATTTTTTCACGACAATGATATTATGCTTATGTATCATTTCCTGTCATTTCTTAATTAGGAAAATGGAGAGGTCTTGACTTTTTCCCCAATAGATTGACCGTTTAGCATTTATGATATTGTATTGGGCATTTAGTCGGGAAAAAAAATATTTAAAAAAAAGAAGGAAGAAGAATGATGTGTGGTGGTATTAAGTCATTCTATTGTGGCCTTTTCGGGCTTTTCACTTAGTAACCGGGCCTCTTGCCTTAGCAAGCAGTGTGTGTTTGCGTGAAACGATGGAGAGTTTCGGGATTATCTTATGTGAATAGCTGAGGTTTGTAGCCTTGTTTTACTTGAATAAGTAAGTTCGTTGGGGTGTTCTCTACATCTAGTGCCCTAAAGCCATCTAGTTTGGGTGTCACTAACCTAAAGCTCACTACATGGGTCAATTAGAAAGCTTAAAGGACCAAGGCATTGCACGTTCACATTTTATCCACTGGAATATGTTGAGGGGGAGCATTAATACGGTGTGAAGGAGTTGATGTTTTTATTGACAATAAATCCAAAAAAAAAATGCTTGGTTTGACTTCTTGAGGGTGAGTTTGTAAGACCTCCTATGTGTTCATAAGAAACCAAGAAATTGTGATTTTATTGAGCTTAAGTGCCTTTGTCATGATTCACACACACACCTTTGTCACTCTGGTTTGACTGATGCTATATCTGGTATACTCGTACCACTATGATAAGTTCGTAGCCTGAGTGCATACATTAATTTATTGGTGTGCTTATTTATCAATGCCCTTAACCATCATTTGATTTTGCGGATATGCTTTAAATGTGTGTTTAAACTTTAAAGTATTCATTTTTAATCTTTCCTATGTGAATCTTCTCTATTTCTTTTTATATAATATTCAATTTCTCTATCTTATTATATTCAGTGGGGTACTTGTTTTCAAAAGGTCATTATATATATATAGTCCACGACTCCATGTGCTCTATTTCTTGCTTCAAGCTTAAAGGTATTTTTGTCTTATTTAATGAATCATTATTTGGCAACCAAAAGAGCTAGTCTATTCTCTTGCCTTACAACAAATTTTTTTTTTTTTAACCCCAAAAATCACACAATGTAGGTCTTTGTCTCACTCTTTTGGACTTTTTCGTCTTTTTTATTTCCATTCTTTGATAGCCTTATAAATGATGTTTAGCTCTTGTTGGCATATATGGTTCATCTGGCTACATTATTCTAATTGCTAGGAAGTCATTCCCTATCAATACTCTGTGTTGGATAGAATCCCTTTGGTTGTGTTTGATTTGAGTTTTGAGTTTTCGTTTTTGTAATGATTAGAGGGAGAAATAGGGGTAATAATTAAAAGATAGGTATTAATGATTGGAGAGAGATAGAGAGAAAAATAAAAATAATATTTAAAAATAGGGGTAATAATTGAATAATAATTGAGAAAACCGGTTCTTAAGAACCAAACCAAACGAGGCCTTTGTCCTTCTATGACAAAAAGAGGGAGAACAAGTTATTCTAATACGAATGGTTGTCTTGTGAGTTGTTTTTTATGTCACTTGCAGGTTTTCTCTCACAGGTTGTTCAGTTAGGGGATATGTACTATGTACTTTATTGCGTGTATTTTGTTTTGTCATCGAAGTGCCAAAGGGGGAGATTGTAAGCTCCATACACCGAGCTCCCTTTCGGGTTGGCACGTTCATGACCAAAATACACATTTTCCTGTATTCCCTTTTTATCGAGTTGTACTCTTTTCTATTCAAATTATTTTTTTTATCTTTTAGAGCGTCTGTTTTAGGATGTGGAAAGGAATCTCACATTTTGTATTTTTTCGTTTTCCACATGAGTGCGGTAATTGTTAGTGAAGTCTTTTGACGGTGGGAATCACTCCAAGCAACATCGACCTTCATCACTTAGAAGATTTTGAATCAGAATGATTTTGCTCAAGCAAAACAAGCATTTTATGAAGCAGCGACCACACTAGATTATTTCTCATCATTGCTATATATATATACATATATATATCACGTATTAGGTCAAAAATAAAAGGCTGAGTGGCTGTATAACCCTAGCACACTTTGTTTCATCATCCATCTCTTTCGACGGCTAGGGTTTTGTGTAACTCGAAGAAACTACAAAGATTGAAGGGATCTTTGATTCTCAAAACCATCTTTGAGGGGTGTTCTTACATGAACAATACTTTTCTTCAGAACAAAGTCCTTTCGTAGAGTTCGAAAGGCAATCAGTAGGAAGGCTTGAGGATTCAAGATTTAGCAATCATGCAGAGGTGTGACTAACATGGATTCGGCAGGTAGGTTTTAGGCTTCATGGTGAGGATACACGAACACTAAGTAAGATCTCTTGTATTCACATAATGATTATAGTGCATGATTCATTCCCGTGGTTTTTTCCCGTTTTGGGTTTTTCCATGTAAATCTGTGTCGTGTGTGATTGATTATTTTTCCAGTTTGTGCGATTGAGTGTTTTTCCATTATTCAAGTTACTGAGTAATTTTATTATGTGACTCGATTAAGGAATTTCAGCTACTTATTTTATAGGTAGAGAGATGATCAGTTTCCTTGCTCAATTCCCATCAAAGTAAAGTGTCTATAACAAATAACTTCTCTATTTGACCAATTGCATTAAAAGTTTAATTCACATATGCCGCATATAAAACATGTGGACCATAACAATTAATATAAAATTTAGTCTCACACGAACAACATTGAATTTGAATACTCGTGAAATCAATCAAGTCGTGAAAATCTGGCATACATATATATATATATATATATATATATATATATATGAAATCAACAAGTTTGTGTAATTAAGCACTGTCCTGAAATTGTTCTTAGCCTTACGTCAAAAGTTTGGAAGGTTGGAGATGTATTGTACTACTATAACTCAAGTGATCCCAATGTTCTCCTCAGGTAGGTGGTTAATGTTGGTGTTTCATAACAATGTTTTAAAACCCAAACCGGACTGCCAATTCGGTTAGCTCTTCAACCGGACCTTAAAACCGCCTTCAGTAAAGAACCGGCCTTAAAAAGTGAAAACCTTCCTAACCGAGCGGTTAAACCAGTGGCTCAATGGAACCGGTCCTGGGCCAATTGAACTGGAATGGAAATTTTGAACTGCCTTATTGTGATATGACGCCACCAGCTGTTGCACAAAATCCAAGAAAGGCAACTTTACTGCACCCAAGCAATTAACTGGCGCCTTTCTCGTAGAGGGTGAGGCTTGCAACCTTTTGTTTATGGAAGCAAGAATTAGCAAGGATTGTATTTTTAGTGATGTGGAATTGGAGAAAATTTCTCTAAATTGCACATCTTTCCAAATTCCATCTCCTCCTCATTTTACTCCAAATATTTTTATATGTTTTATTTTGGTTACTTTAAATATATATATATATATAATTTTAAATATATTTATGATATCACAATTCAACTCCAGTTCGACCGCGGTTGAACCAGTGACCCATTTATCCAGTCCCTTTTCCGGTTCGCTCACCGGTCCAATTTTCAAAGCATTGTTTAAGATATTTTGATACGGAGTATGAAAATACTCAAATTTGCTATTCGCACATATAAATGAGAATAGATCATGCACAAATGTTTTTTGGGATCCACATCAGGTCTCACAAAATTTATCCAAATCGTTCATTTTTTAAATAATATAAAAATTAATCAAATTTTATTTTTTTAAAAAAATCAGCTCAATTGATTTGGATATAGGTAAGGGCTTTTTCCAAATTCGCAGGTGAACCAATCTATTTCGCCTAAAAAATTCTGAAAATTAAATTAAAAGCCCTTAATGTTATCCAATTGGAATGAAAAAAATAATAATAATGTTTTAACACAAACGAATGATTTGAATCATTTTCGTAGGACCCAAGGTGGGCGGCAAAAAGCATACATATGTGCGTGATCCGTTCCCATGGATCTGAGCAGAACAAACTTTCTGTAAAATAATTGTACTGTTTGATCAATTGATCATTATGCATTCAGTACTTCGTGTAGCTATGGGTTCAAGATTTAATATTGGTGTGAAAGTGGTTAATCGAGTTACGAGCTGGGATTTATCAATTTGCAGGTTCAATTTTCCTCGGCAATGAGGGGTTTTTGAGGCCCCTCGGCTCACGCAAACGCATAGATGGTAAAAAGGTCTGGAGAGATTAGTCAAGTTTGTTGAGAGACACTCGGTTACCAAATAAAAGCTATGGGTCGAAAATCAATGGGAGACAAATCTGGTGGGTAATGTAGTAATTCCATTTGTTAATGTGGCAATTACTAAGAATGGTTACACATATATTAGTAATGGTAATGTCTAACTCGTTCCATAAGATTATATTAATTCTGAGCAGCTAAAGGAACTGTACCAACATGCACTTACAAAGTTATGGACAATATTCTAAACTTCATATATCGAAATTTACCAAAAGGACCTCCCGCCGAGTGCTCTCCCTTAGGTATTGCTGACAGGCATTAAGCTCCGGCCGGCGGCACCGCTGCTCTCGTGACTGCCCCAATTTCTCCACCTCCGCCACTGTCGTGGTAGTAGTGGCAGCGGCGGCGACAAAAAGGAGTATGAAAATGGTGGCTGGGGTGGGGTTTTAGAACTTGCCATTGGTGTCACGTTGGTCTAGGCAATTGAAAGATGGTGTTATGGTATGGGGAGAAGGGTATTTATGGAAGTTGAAAGGGCCGTGCATGTTAATTACGTGGCTGATTAGATCCTGAGACGTTTGGGTTAGGTTTTGGGCCTTTTGGCAGGTGGGGGTTTTGCATGCATGGTGAGTTTGTTAGGGGTGTCCCGCTAAGGGAGTTTTGTTCTAAATTGATAAATTCACAAAATACTTAGGGGTGTCCCGCAAAGGGAATTTTGTTTTAAAACTGCCTTAATTTTTGTGTTCACACTTTTTTATGTGATCTACGTTAGTTTTGCCTTTTCCTATAACAAATTGATAAATTCAAGACGTGGTAAGTTGCATGTGCCCAAAGAAAGTACTTTACTAAGGCACTCTTCCACTAAGCTTGAATTTTTTATTTTTTATTTTCTCCTGCATTCAATCCTTCCATTGCAATGATAACACTTTTTTTCTCTTTAATTTATGCTTTGGAAAGAATCATAAAATCTCAATTAATTCTATTATAAAAACTTTTTAAAATCTTTAAAAAATATTACAAATTGAAAAATATGAACAATTTAAAATTGCATTGAATTTCAAAGGGTAAAATATGTACTTGCACCTCAAACTATCCCAAATTTTTTTATCTTCCCCCTCAACTATCAATTGAATACGCTTGCCCGTTCAATTATCAAAACATTACTAAGGCTTGGTTTTCCAAAAACTAAAATGAAAATTTGCTAAAATCAAGTGGTTGATTTTAGCAAATGAAGTGGGGAGGAGATTTTAGCTCCAATGAATCTGGACGTATATATGATAAAATCAAATTTCCATCCAAATTCCAAACAGCAAAGTTAAAACTCACCCTTACCCTTTTTTTTAAGCACCGAAAGAATATGGTAAAAGGTACATTTACTCTCAAACCCTAAATCACAAAATGGTAGATCGTATCAAACTAGTGAAAATGATGCATCAGAAAACATGGGTAACAGTGAGGAATTTGAGCAAAATGATAAGAGTTACCATATTGTACAATTTAACAAGAGTTCAATTGGTTCATAATGTGGCCAAGAAAATTGCTGTGAACATATCAAGCACCAGGAAGCACCTCAAATTGAAACTAAAAGCTTCTTTGTTATTACGTTGAACCAGGAATAGAAGTAAGAGATGAGTTTCATGAGGAAACTGGGAATGTAGAGTAAGGGATTGAAAGTAAACGTTACTTTTACCCTCTTCTTTTGGCACTTAAAAAAAGAGTAACTGTGAGTTTTAACTTTGTCGTTAAGGATTTGGACCGAAAATCGATTTTATCCTTAGGAAATAATGTTTTGATAGTTGAAGGGGCAACAATGTTCAATTGATAGTTAAAAGGGGAAATAAAAAAATTTGGGATAGTTTAAGGGGCAAGTACATGTTTTACCCAACTTCAAACATGAAACAATTGGGTCCTAACGGAGTTGTGATTAACTAGGTTCTATATTACTTTCATATTTGTTAGCTTTTAATGCTAACTATGGGTGAAATTAGTCAATATATGAAAGCGAAAATAATGTACACCCGCATCAATAAAACTAGATTCCTTAACAACAACCCAATAGGTTGTTTGTAGCATTGTTTAAGTCAATAATGAGAGAAACTACGATAGTCAATATACTATTATAACATACCATAACAAATCCATAAAAGTCCTAAAGTACGTCTATGTCCTACATAGCCAAGCTCATCTTATTGCCTATCCTATTTTTTTTTTATCAAAAAAAAGAAATTATATTAAAGAAACTCAATAAGAGTACAACGAGAGAAAATGGAGTTATCCAACAAAGGTTAAATAAAAGAAAAAAGAAGGGAAAAGAAACACCAACATCACCAAAAGGCGCCCACCAAAACAGCTGCCACAAACCCCTGGAAAGCCGCCCCCTACACAGCCCTACAATGCCTATAGCACAAATCTAAGCTGCTACATCCCAAAAAAACAACGAACCTGAAACTAACCCTAGCTGCCTCTAACACAAACCTATTGCCTATGGCCGTTTTTAATGCTCGGAACCACCCCAACCACCGCCTTTATTCCATCCAACTACACCGGTACGCCTTGGTCTTATCACTTCCCCACATTGGAACTTGGTATTTTGATCAAGTGAGAGAGAGAGAGCATGTGAGCAAGTACTCTTGCACATGCAAGAGTAAATGCTTGTACACTTGAGCAAGCAAGATGGATGTCTAAGGAAAGTTTTCTAAGCTAAGGTTTTGTACCCAAAAATAGTTAGAAAAGGCCTTGCTATTTTAAGAGTAACCTATACATACACACGCAATACATGTATTAGAGCACAATCTACACAACCTAGGCCTATCTACACTAGACCTTGGACCCCAAGCTTCCATGAAACATGCTTCCTTGTTTTAAGGGAGAATATTCCCCCATATATTTAGCCCATTAAGGCTAACCCCTAGCTATTTATTGCATTCACATGCATATTGTGTATATTAGCCCCTAAAAACACTTTATAACAAAGATGACCATGCAAAAAAACCTACACAACAAGAGGCATATTTTCCTCAACTACCATTTCCTACGTAGGCTTCCATGTAACTTCCCATATTTACTTAACTTGCAAGTAGTTTGTACCTAGACCTAGCCTAAAACCTAGTGAACAAGTGGTGTACTTGCCCATGTGCCATTCAAAGCACACATTTACTCCCCCCACATGAAACTTTCGGCCAAGAGTGTGTGTGTGTGTGCCGTGAGTTAAAGAGGGAGGAGAGAGGTCTCATTTTTGCTATAAATAGCACACCCTTTGTTCATTTGGGACCACATATACCCTACTTTATTTGTTTGCCTCTCTTATTCCCAACCAACTACCAACTTCCACCACCACTTAGCCAACTTATTTAGGCACTAATTAGCTTCTTGCTAAGTTAATTAGCAAGAAAAATAGAAGGATTAAAGAGTCTCTACACCAAAGGATAGCTTATCGGCTTCCGGTTTATATCCGAAAATCAATGTAGTTTACTAAATGAACCTTCATAATTAGTTATTTCTAGTTTCATTATGATGTTCTAATTAATTTTCAAAGCTTAGTTTTGAAGCTTGATTGGGTTAATTTATGCATGTATTAAGTTACTAAGCATGTTACTTAATGTTTAAAAAAGAGGATTTCATGTTGAAAAGTTAATAAGAATGTTAATTATGTTCTAATTAGAATAGTTCTTCATGAAATTAGAAATGGGTTTAGTAAGATTTAAGTGATTAGAAGTTCATTTGAAAGGATTAGAAGATGTGTATTTTTCTAGACAAGGTTCTAGCATTGCTATGTGGATATTTCTTGGAAGAACTAGTTAATTATTGTTGATTAAATCATTGATTGTTGATTGAGATAATTTCCTTAAATAAGTAGATTGACTTGAACAAGTGAGGGATTTGTTTCTTACTATAAAAAAATATCTATTGTTTTATGAAATTTCTTGGAAAGAAATAAGAAGTTTTTACTAAATAAATATGAGGGAGAGTTTTAATAAATGTTTTTTCTAGAATGTTCTTACTAATTAAATTAGTAAGCATAGTTTATGGATATGATGAAAAGAAGAGGAATAACTTGAGTTGGTAAATTTTTCTAGAAAGAAAGTTGTAATATTATTAGATATAGAAAAGATGTTTTATTTAAGTTTATTAGAAAGAAAGTTTTCTAGAAATATAAAGAGAATATTTTTGGGAAAGGATTAATTTTTTTTTTTTTTGAAAGTTCATAACTAGATGAGTTAAATTTAGTTTTGGCAAGAGATTTCTAGAAGAAAAAAAAGTTTATGTTTAAATTATTTTAGAGAGAGTAAGTTGACTAGTTTCATTTCTTTTGAAAGAAATAAAATAGTTTTGAAAGAGAACAATGAAGAAATGAGATTTTTGACGAGAAATAAAGTTTGAGAGAATTGGATATATTATTTTGGAGAAAGATGGTGTAATAAATGTTTGATTTTATGTGGGAAAGTTTCTAGAGGAAATATTATTGAGATAGTTGGTGTATTAAAGTATGATTTGGAGAAATATGAATTATGGAATATTGCATGGGCATGATTTGAGCATGTGGTATTGAGCACGTACCCAATACGTTACAACATCGGACTCAAAAAATTGAATAACTATTGATGAGAAATAGAGATGAGAATGAAAATGAGTTTTGAAAATGAGAAATGAAATGAAATGAGATGAGATGAGATGAGATGAATTTGTTGTCACCTCAAGTTCGCGGAGAGAACTTGGAGGAATGGTTTTGATGCGGTAGTGTTTGGTTCTTTTTTACTTCTTTGCAATGGAAAATGATTGTGTGCGAGCGTGCCAGAGAGAGTTTCAATCTCCTCCCTCAGATTAACTTTGGAAAAACCAAACCTAATCAGGCGATTGTGTTTTGTTTGTTCAATTACCTCAATTAAGAGGATTTTTCTCAATAAGTGAAGAAATGCAAACCAATAAACTTAGGAAATCAAAGAACAATAAAGAAACAAGACACTTCGATTGATTAATCAAAGATAAACTTACTTCGAAATTGTCCCCAACTTCAAATACAGAGTAACAGAACTTCGAACAGGTGATTGTTACAAGAACAACTGAGATAGGGGTGATTGTTACAAGAACAATCGAGATAAATTATAATCTAATTCCTAATCTACTTCCTAATCTATACTTCGAACTGAGTTCGAAATCCTAAACTACTTCAAACTGGGTTCGAAATACTAAACTACTTTGCCAATGAACAAACCAAGCATCAGTTTTTTGATAGCTATTTGTTGAAGATTTGTCCGGGGGGTTTTCACTCTTCAATTTCTTCTATTTATAGACGTTTCTTGTAATTTAAACTTCCCGCTCCATGAATTTGAATCTGGATTGCTTCGAACTCTAACTTCCACTCTAGGAGTCGGCAGTTATTCTTCCTCCACGCATGAATTTGAATTCTTTCTTCTTCTAGAAGCTTTAAATCTGCGCGTTTGTTTAAACCAACTCAAATGATAACATGTTAAGGGAATAACTGCCTTCCAGAAGTATTTCACGTGTTCTAACTGCCAATTGCCTTATTTTGCAAGTTTACACGTGGAGCTTGTGTGTTTAGCAGTTAATATTATGACTTCGAAGCCAATCTATATTTTAACAATGGCTTGTAACTGCCAATAACTGCTCTTCCAGTTTGAGAAATGATACGACAACGTATTTACTCAATTTTACCTTTATTAATCCAGTGTATCTTCGCTGCCGAGTAATTGCCAACGTTTGGCACTTTTGATTACGTGTCAATTAATTATTGGACTGGTTAATTTTATATGTAAACAGGTAGTGCAGCGAGAGTGCCACTTGCACACTACAACAAAATCTATCTACTGCGACGAAAAATAGTGAGGAAACTTTATTTCCTCGCGAAAGCCAGTCAATGGCGAGGAAAATATAATTTTGTCGCAAAATTATAATAAGGTGATCAAAATAGGTGAGGAAATTATTTTTCATCGCTAAAAGACCCTAATGGCGAAGAATTTTCTTTTTCCCTCGCTAAAAGGCCCCTAATGACGAGGAGTTTTTTTTCCCTCGCAAAAATTATCTCGCGGGAACAAATTTGGTGCCACCAATTTTTTGGGACATAAAGGCGATGAAACATTTCCTCGATAAATTTTTATTATAGGCAAGGAAATTTTTGAAAAAATTAGTCAAAAATACAATATTTTTAACCCAAGGACACGGTACATTTCGTTTTTAACTCAAGGACATGCCAACTCAGTAGTGTAGTTGCACGTAAACAAGAGGGAAGCAAAGGGGTACAGCTGTAAAAGGTAGTCACTTTAAACCATGCGGTGGGACCATGGGTAAACCAAGCTTCACGTTTGAAAAGGAAAGTTGTGCGGTGGGACCATGGGTAAACCAAGCTGCGCGTGGTGTACATTGCTGTGATGCTGTCCATGTGATGCGCGTGCATCACAATCTTGACCACCTAAGGTACACTTGTGAGCCTTACTTATACTGTTAAGTACACTTTTATGTGTACTTTAAAGGAAAAATTAGTCAAAAATACAACATTTTTTACCCGTTTTAAAAATAGGACACGCGTGTTTTTATATTGAAGGGAACGACACTCGTTTTTTTAAATTCAAGGAAAGAACATCCAAAAACTAGTGAGTATTTACTAGTTTTCTGTACACATGTGTTTTCATATTGAAGTGGTAGGCTAGATGTGGGGTGGTGGTCGGCCGGAGGTGGGGTGGTATTTTTTTTTTAATTTTATGTTTGAAATTAGAATTTTTAAAAATTAGTGACATCTCACTAATTTTTTGGTATCTGGAAGTGGTCGGCCACAGGTAGGGTGGTTGTCAGCCGGAGGTGGGGTGGTGATTTTTTTGAA